>JANEYF010002187.1:0-670934 GCA_029963845.1 Rhamnusium bicolor | reverse complement strand
ACATTTTAATTTTTTTTAAAGCATATGAATTATGAATATACAGAATATCTATTTAGGTATATTGAGATACTAATGATACTATAATGCCAAATGACTAAAATAAGTTAAGAAAACTAACATTTTGAAAGAAAATGAGCATTTTTGTATATGTTATATTACTATAATAACTTAACAGGTGTATGAAAAATTCTAAGAAATAATTATCAGATTGTTTTTTTTTAATTAATTTTATTATTTCTAAAGTCAAAAGTTTAATAAAAACATGGTAATTAATTTTCATTCTGCATTCAGATGCAGACAAATAAAAACTTTATTTGTTTAAAACAAAACTATGGTAATTACTAACTAAATCCCACCATCAGAATCTTCAGATTCTTCGTAGGGAATATCCTCTTCGCTCATGTCGCTTAAGATCTCGTCTTCACTAGCTTCCATTTCTTCATTTTCTAAACACAGTTTTCTTTTTATCCCTTTTGTCTTTGCTGCTCTTTCTGTTGACTCAGATTTACATTTTCAGGATAAGTGGACGTAGAAGTTCATTGGTAATTTGTTATTTCAGTTACAGCGCTTTCTGTATGAGAATCTTTCACATTGTTTAGGTCACTTTTATGCAGTATCTTCCAGTTGTGTGACAAATATGTTATTTTTGCAGCCTTTCTGTTGTTAAGCGATTTCTTTTTTTTACAGTGGATCCAACTGAAGGTGCTGAATGTCCTTTCTATTGCTGCGGAAGTGACTGGTACGCTGAGAATTCGAATGGCAATGTCGGCTAATAAATTTGTTCCGCGTAATCCTCTCCACCAGATAAGAGGACTTATATTGTTAACTCCTTCCCATATAAATTTCTTTGACCACAGGCCTTCCTTATCTCTGTAATCTGCCAGTTCACTTCTTACTCGGGCAACTTGCAATCCCATTTTAGTGGCGATATCACAAATAAACTCCATAGCGTCAATCATTTCATCTGAATTTAAATGGCAATCTTGAGAAGATGGACTTAACAGACTGGCAGCCAAATGTGCAAAATCTTTTCTATCGGCAATTTTGTTCAGTACAGCCTTCTCTGATTTTTGCAATGGAGATTGAGGCAGCAGTTCAAGCAATGTGTTGTTTCGAGACTGTTCATTTCAGATGATATGAATCAACGGATCGTTAGACTCAAACTTTGTTATCAAATCTACTATTGGCTTTAAAATATTTATAATTTTTTCTATTCGTACCCAAAATATGGAATCGTCAAGTAAACGGCTTTTTAATTGTTGAGACATAACTACTTCGTCATTTACGGCCAATGTTGTAACACAGCTTTATTTGACTAAAGTCTTCACTGCAAGCTAAATAAGTGACTACCCCAACGTGTTTTACCCGCCAATTTTAAGGAAATGTTAATATTTTTCTCTTTGCCAATTTTTACAAACAAAGCCTGGAGATGGTGACTGTTCTTTATGGTCTTAACAATATCAGTTACTTGCGCCATAAATGTTTTAACAGATTGGCAACTCAATATATCATTGCATAACAAATGAAGTAGGTGAGCAATACAACCTAATGGCACGATGTGATTAAATTTTTCACGTAATGACCTAAAAGCCGCTTTCATATTGGCAGCATTGTCCCCAATAACAACCAGATATTTGTCAACTTCATATTTTTCCATCACAGTTTGCATTTGCTTTGATAAATATTCAGAATCATGTCTATTTTCCTTTGTTATAATAAAATCGACAAACCGGGGTTCAGGTTTGGTAATGACAAAGTTGAAAATGGACTCATTTCTAAGGTTACTCCACCCATCACATTGCAAATGCAAATTTTTTGAATTGTCTAATTCTTCTTTTATTTCTGCTTGCAATGCTTCATATTCAATATCCAAATATGCTGTAGCTATACGATGTCTAGATGGTACTGTAAAAGATGGCCTGATTTGTTTAAAGAATTGTATCCAAAGAGGATGAGCTACCCTTGCCTTTGCAAGAGCTTGGTTTAATTTTTTCCGAAACAAGGAAAATAATCAGATATTTTTTTGTCTTTAAATTTATTTTAATCTCCGTGGCGTTTCAAAAGACAAACAGGCGAATAATTAAAATATTCAAGCATGAATGAAATAAAAAAATATCGTTCGGAATTACTTACATTATCTAGTGTACTCATATGATCCACAAAAGAATCTAAGACTGGTGGTTGAGGCGTGGTCTGCTTGGTGAATTGTGACTGCGACAAAGATCTGCTGGTGCCGGCGGGTGTTGTTGGCAAATCAGTTGAACTAGGTGTTGCTGGTGTACTAGTACCTGAAATACTAGCTGTACTTGTTCTTGAGACTCTTCCCGTAGCATACCCATCTAGCTCGTCTTCAGAACAATTTTTCTGTGCCTAAAAGTATTGCGATGCTGGATAACCTTTTTGAGGTCTTCAGGGCACTTAAAACACTTTAACACATGTTTTTCCATTTTATTTACATTTGCATGTTTGTAAATCTGCCTGCAGTATTTGCATATTACTCTTGTTTCTTTAACATCAAAAAATTCCCAAGCTGGTTCTTTTTTTTCCATTTTGTCACTCACAGGTTTTACAGCTATCAGTCCACACAAAATACCTTATAAAACAGTAATAACCGCTGCACACTGCAGCACCCTACTTGTTCTGATTCAACAAAACTGCAGGTAACCATTAAAAAATGAGGTTATGTGAAAATACCCAGTTTTTAGGTAGGTAAATACTGTTTCATTTATATATTTGAAATAAATAATAGTCGGTGTTAACTGCTGACATTACTTTATTGACAGGCCTTTCTACACACTCGTGTTGCCAACCTAACAACCTAGCCAACGGAAGTGTGGTTGTTGAGATGCAACTTACTACATTATGTTACATCTTCCTTTTTCACAAATATAAAAATAAACAGAAATCTTACAGTACTACACTGATGTTAAACTATCTCTAAATAACTAAAAAAAATTTAAATGTGCTTACACTACATAATCATTAAATCTAATGGGCATATTAATTTGCCTACCACTTCTCGTCGCAATAGATTCTGAGTTAGAGTCGTTATTAAGATTATAATAAGATTCACAATCATTTTCGTTGTTTTTAGATACCTTATTTTCGATTACTATTTCAGAACCACTACAACTATCATACTCGCAACTGACATTTTTTTCCCAGGTGACATTGGATTCAATGAAGGTTTCAAGAAATTTGAGAGTCGTCTCAACTCTGTACCAAATTGATCTCTCACAATATACGATCTAGGTTCATCGCATTTTCTGATTATAGTAACAGGACTCCATTGTTTCTTTTCCTTATCTCTAATAATAACATTTTCATTTTCTATGAAGTCTTGTCTGGCTTTAGCATTACGATCATAATGCAATTTTGGTCAATTTTCTTTTTCTCTAAACTTTGATGTATATTATTAAATAATCGAGGTTTCAACTGATTTTTTGTTATAGATATACTAGTTCTAATTAATCTACTATTCAGTAATTCAGATGGTGAAATATTAAGTCCAGCTAGTGGTGTAACTCTATATCCTAATAAAAACTGATAAAAATTTGTAAAAATTTATTCATTAACTCATCATGTTTAGCTTAATTCTTTCCTCCTATTATGAAATCATCAAAATAAATTCCTATGTTCAAATCACCAAATATTTTTTTCATTCATTCTCTGAAAAACCTCTGGGCTCACTGCTAACCCAAATGGCTATTTCAAAAATTTATAGTTACCAAATGGTGTTACAAAAGTACAAAGATCTGCACTAGCTTTAGACAGTTTTATTTGATAAAACCCATCTTTCAAATCGAGGACGCTAAAAACATTTTTATTCTTTAATTTTAGTGCCAATTCCTCACTAGTAGGAATAGGATATTGCTCAAAACATATATTTTTATTTAAATGTATAGGGTCCAAACATAGTCGTAATTTTCCATTTGTTTTTTCTACTATTACTAAATTATTTACCCATTCAGATGGGCCCTCACTTTTTCAATAATTTTCTTTTTAACCAAATCATCCAACGTTTCTTTAAGTTTAATTTTAAGGGGAGTCCGGAATCCGTCTGTTGGGGAAACATGAGGCAGAATGGGGTACTTAAAATTTGGATCTATTTATTTTATACAAAAAAAAAGTAAAAGCAGTGGATTTTCTGCTATACGTGCTTCATTACTCTATAATCAATACAAAACACTATTTGAACTGAAATTTTGTTAAATCAGTTTTGATATGTACCATTATTTTCAAACGGGTGTCATTTTCCCCATTTTGCCCCATTAGTGGGGCAAAACGGTGAAGCTTTGTTTAAACAGTAATAGTCAGGTAAGGAATATTTTTATTATTTTATTTAATATTATCAATGTATATCTCATCTAAATACTTTCACATAAAGCACATACGTGAGTAGCATCCTCGTCGTCTTCATCTACTCTAGCACAAGAGTTGTGTGCCCATTTTCCGCATGAGGAGCATGCAATCCAACCCTCATCAGAAAAGTCTTGGCAGTACAGGCACTCATCTTCTTCGTTCTCTTCATTGCTCTCTGATGATGTCGAAGAAGAAGATACGGGCAGGTTACGCTTCTTGCCAGTAGCAGATTTGTTATTATTTTTTGATGCTTTGGTAGGGACTTTTTTCATTATTTCTAGTGTTTTAGCCACTACTTCTTTTTGTTTTTCAGGATTATGTTTTTTGTATGCTTTGGCAGGAACTTTTTTCGTTGAAACGAGGCATCTTTTTACTGTTTTAGCTGCTTTTTCTTGTTTTTGTTTTTCAGCGTTCTCTAGGTCCTGCTTGTATGGAGATGATGTCAAGATAACGGTTTTGTCCCGTTTTTTAAAAACTCTTTTATTATTCTGAGAAACTTTTGGGATAGGAAACATTATTTCTGGACTAGCACACTTAAAACGGGTAGGATAACTGAACTTCTGCTGTGAAGTTGAAGGAGTGGAAGGCTGTGTTGCTGGGCTGGGAAGCTGCTGAGAAGTTGAAGGAGTGGAAGGATATATCAAAGTTTTTTGGCCGGGAAACTGCTGCGAATTCGAAAGAATAGAAGGCTGCTTCGAAGTTGATTGCGTAGAAGGCTCCTGCGAAGTTGTTGGGTTTTGTGGGAACTGTGGCGAAGATGGGGTAGAAGCCCGCTGTGTTGAAGAGGTCGCACTTGGTGCGTCATTTATATCGGTGGAAGGGAGTGCAATATCAGTTGTTGCAGAAGGCAAGAAGTCCACATCTGTAAAAACGTTCATATCAACAGGCCAGATTCCAGTTTTTCGAAACCTATTTACTACTGTGCTCATAGTTGCTGCTTGTATAAAAGCTGCACCAAACAAAGAAGCAATTTGGAACAAAGTAACGACCTTTCCAGGGTTACCTCTGAGCCATTTTCTTACTTCATCCTCGTAATATTTACTTAGTGATTTCATAAATGCCACGTCAAGTGGTTGTAGCCTGTGAGAACAATGAGGTGGAAAGCACAACAAAATCACCCCATTGTCCCGTGCTAGATCAACCAATTCTAAGCTTTTAGTGTGAGTCGAGTGCCCATCCAATATAAGTAGACAAGGTCTTTCCTTTGTGGCTCCTGTAAATACAATGAATTTTCGAAACCAAACTAAGAAAAGTTCCTTAGTCATCTACCCTGTTTCGTGAACTTCTGAGTAAGCACCAGGAGGAAGTCCAGTCTGAAATTCTTGTTTCATATGTTTCCTTAGGAATATCAACATAGGCGGGACGTAAGTTCCAGAAGCGGAGAAACAAATTTCAGCAGTGACAGTTTGACCTCTTTCAGCCGATGTGACGGTTCTGACCTGACGACGTCCTTTTTTTGCAATTACTTTTAAGTGGCCTTTTGGGTTTACTGTTAGACCCGTTTCATCGCAGTTAAAAATCCTATCCCCTGTCAGCTGATGGGTGTCTACAACGTTCACGAGAAGGTCGAAAAATTGTTTGACTGCGACCCTATTAAATCCCATGGCTCGAGCCGCCGATGTGGCTTCCGGCTTTCGTAGGCTTAGATTGGGGTGCCGATCCATAAAACCTCTTGCCCACTCTAATCCTGCTTTCCCATCCTTAAATGGATGGCTAAGATGGTTGCGATCGGCCAAAGCAAAAGCAAGTTCTCGAAATTCATTCATCGTAAGACCAAACAATTATTGAGCCTCTAGCTTAGTTAGGTAGTCAACTAATTGGGTCTCTTGGTCCTCTGAAAAAACACAACGATATATTCCTAAGGTTTTCTTAACACTGTATTCTGGATTATTTCGTGTTTTCTTAATGTAACGCTCTAAAGTTGTTTGAGGGACTTTAAATTGATTAGCAGCTTTTTTGTACCCCATCGAACCATTTATTACTTCTTGAACAGCTCCTTGCATCTGTTCTTCAGACCATTGTTGCCAATTTGACTTTCTTTTGTAACGTCTCACCATTCTAATAGAACCAACAATTCATTAGAAGAAAATATTAACAAATGAGAAAATGTGAGGCAAAATGGGGTCCCATTTTGCCCTGCCCCATTTTGCCTCGCCCCATTTTGCCCCACACACATGCTTTGGGGTTATGTAGTCATAAAGACTAATTGACTCAGTAAAACTTAACAATAACTAACGGAATTAAACGTCAGTGAGGATACCGTAACGTAAAATAAACAGCTATTAATTAAATGCAAACTAATTTCTACTTACTTGCAGTAAAACACGGCTCGAAAATTACAACACAGGTAAACATTTACAGTCGACAACAAATTACGTAAAGTGACGCGCGCAACAAGCGTCATCTGTTGCATGGTAGTAGCAGACAACGTGATCATGAAGTTCCACGAGATTCAGATAGATTGCACTACTTGTTCCGAAATTAAAAGGGATACCCCGTTTTGCCTAGCGTTCCCCTACTCGAAAATGGCACATGATTATTTTTTTAATTTTATTTCATATTCATAAGGGACATTCCCTATACCTGAAAATAAATCCTTATTTTTATTAACAAACTCTGTTTTATTATTATTATTGTTTTTTAAAAATTACATCCTTACTACCAATTGTCTCAATTCGTTTTATTAGATCTAATGCAAGGCAAGCATTTAATCTCAATACCGGCATGTTGTTTACATCTATGACCAAGAATTTTATTTTATATTTTTTTTCATTTACTACACATTTTAAAATAATTGAACCTTTCGTTTTAATTTTGTGATCACCAAATGCTAGTATCGACACATTTGTGTTGACTATGTTATTTTCTATGTTTAACCTTTGAATCCAATGCCACGGTAAAACATTGCATTCGACCCCGTATCTAACTTAAATTGTATTTTTTGTTTCATTTATAACAACTAACTGTTTCCACATGAACTTTTTACCACCATTACTATTAATATTATCTAATATTATTGAATCAATTGTAAATGAGTCGCTATCATCCTCATCATCAGTCTCTATATTGTTAACAACTTTGTTCCTACTTTTTACAAAATTCTGATTCTCAGTATACCTCTTATTATAATCCTTTACATCATTTTTCACATTTTTAGAATGTCCATCATTATTTTTAAATTTGCGACCAACAGCAAAATGATTGAATTTATTACAAATTTTCCATTTTTGTCCAAAAGCAAAACATGCCCCTTTTTTATGCTTTCGTCCACATTTTAAACAATCGTAATCTGTACCTGCACTGTCTTGTCTTTTATTCTTGTATTTTTTTATAAAGTTTACCTTTTGTTCACCTTGCAACCCTTTCAACTGTAATTTACTAGCCTCTGAAGTTCTACACTGGCTCTCCGTCATCTCCAACGTCAACTTTGATATCCCCAGTAACTTCTCTTGTAACTGCACATCATTAATACCTATAATTATCCGGTCACTTATTAAGGATTCCTCCTGGTCCCCAAAATTTAATGGTTTGGATAGTATCTGAAGGTTCTTCACAAAACCGTCAAAATCTTCCTCGGCTTTTTTATCTCTTGAAAAGAACACAAATCTATTATTGGTTTCATTATCTCGAGGTTTACAATAGTTATCAAATGCCTGTATCACTTTGTTGTACTTAGTTCTATCCTCCTCTGATAATTTAAAAGTATTGAACACGTCAATAGCTTCTTCTCCCGCCACATTTAAGAAAATTGCTATTTGTCTTTTATCTTCCATGTCTTGAAGTCCTGTAGCATTCAAGTATATATTTAAAGACTGCTTGAACTTATCGTAGTTTTTACTTAAATGCTGATTAAATATTAAATTGCTTGACGGTTTGAACGTGTGACTCATTTTTATACTAGGGCGTGGTTAACTAACCTTACTTTTAATTTCCTTATCTTCCAATTCTTACTTCTTTACTGTTATTATTTTATTTTAATTAACTTGTTTCCTTATTCGATCTCAATTTGTTTTTTACACCTGACACCATGTTTCATTTATATATTTTAAATAAATAATAGTCGGTGTTAACTGCTGACATTACTTTATTGACAGGCCTTTCTACACACTCGTGTTGCCAACCTAACAACCTAGCCAACGGAAGTGTGGTTGTTGAGATGCAACTTACTACATTATGTTACAAATACCATTTCGGTAAATACCCAAATTTTATTTACCTACCCCCTGGGTATATGGGTAAAAATACGATAATGTGTCAAATTGCTTTTTTTTTTTTGAAAATATTTTAAGAATATTTTTAAAAAATTTTGATAAAAACATATTGTTTTTAACTTACTTAAATATGTAAAAAGGTGTGTCCACGCACAATATTGATTATTATCCAAAGATTTACAAAAATTCATGGGGGACCGTAGTTACGTTTTAAAAGGATCGACTTACCCGGTGTTTTTTTTTTAATTCTTTGAAGCCTTTTTCTGTACCGCTCAACTCGGCGTTCAGCTAATTGAAGCTTTAACGTTACTGCTTTTAAGTCTCTGTAGTTTTTAGACTTATTCCTATTCTTCTTTCTTCTACCACTTAATCGCCTAGATTCATTTAATCGGTTTTCTCTTGCAGGAATATTTTCATTATCAGACTGGGGTGGAGTATTCATCCGCATGATATTCTCTTGAATTTTACATTGCTTCAACTTCTCTCTAAATTTTCTGACTCTCTCTCTGCTTTGTTTTCTCATTTTTCGTTTTTGTCGATCACTCATATCGTCAATTTTTTTCCGTTTTGTTATGTTGTATTCATTATCTTTTTGTCTCTTTATCTCTTTCTGTTGTTCCGTCATATTGGCTCTCTGTCGCCTTTTTTCTCTTTTTCATATATTCTTTTTTCTTCAACTGTCTTACATTTTTTTGCTCTTTTCTGTGACGTTTCTTTTGTTTGTCCTAATTGGCTGGTTCCACCACTATTATCGATCGTACTTTTTGTATTCATTTTAATTTTCCACATTATTTTAATAACTGCAAAATCGCTTTGCTATTTTAGTTCTGATCTATTAAAAAATGACATTAATTAATATACATTGAATAATGTAATGACGGTCCCCCGCCATGTAACAACGGTCCCTTTTTGGAAGGGACCGTCGTTACAGAGACCGTCGTTATGTCTTCTACTAAAATACGTATATTTTAAATCAACAACTAAATGGAAAGCTACGAAAATGCTAGGTTATGTACCACTCATACTTCTTTACTTCCCAATATCATTTTAGATCCAAATAAATAGCACTGCTTGATATATGTTTAGGAACCGATATTACCATTAAAAAACATATTTCAAAAATATTTAAAAAAACAATTTAACAACTAATTATATGACAGTAAACAAAAGTACTTACCATTAAAAATGTACTTCAAACTAAGTGACAGTTGAAAAAAATATTTAAAAAAAGCATTAAGTTAACAGCGACAACTGTTATTCACTTTTGAACTAATAGTACCCGGTAAAGTTTAAAACCATGGGACACAATTAAATATTTTTTTGATTCGACATTTATATAATATTTCAAAAGAATTGTTGTGTCAAATAGATAATGTTGTTCTAATGCCTAAAATAAATAGTTTTTGAGGATATTAATAATAATAGATAATTTACACCATTATATATGTTCAAAAAGGCGACTTGGGACAAGGGACCGTCGTTACGTTTTGCGGGTAAAATTATATTTTTTCAGTTTTTAATTAATATTCTATATCTTTTGTAATTTATTAATTAACTATTAGGTGACAGCTACTAACTCACATTAAGAAAATATTGTAAAATTTGATTTTTAAGACATCTAAGCAACCTGGGACATGAAATGGCCCGTTATCATATTTTTACCCATATACCCTACTAACATCACTAGAATCAAGAGACTAAAGCAGCGTTTCTAAAATATTTTCACCAAGAACTTACTCCAGCAGCAGCAAAAAATTATCACGAAACCTGTTTAATTGCACTGCATCGGAGGCAGAAGTTGTGACAAAAATATTGGCAGATGGGCACATGAATCCATTGGATAGAAGTATCTATTACCTTCACGGTACGCGGTATTAATTATTAAATAGAAGATTTAATGATAATTTTGTATGTAAAGCCAAAATGCAAAAAAAAAAGATTTAATGAAATATTTTTTTTATAACTAATCATTTCGGTGACCGCACGAAGGAAAGTATGATCGAGGTAATTGAAAACAAAGCACAATATTATGCTGAGAATAATGTGCAGTTGACTGTAATAGAAGAACCATTTATGTATGACTTACTTGCAGCATTGGTGCAACAAATGGAAGAACAGAAAAGAGAACGCCAGGAAGAATTAAGAAAGATTATGGAAGATCAAGAAAGAAGACGGCAGGAAGACAAAGAAGAACAAGAGAGAAGACGACAGGAAGAAAAAGAAGAACAAGAGAGAATACGACAAGAAGAGAAAGACGAACAGAGAAAAATTATGGAAGCTCAAGAAAGAAAACGACAAGAAATAAGAGACGAACAAGAGAGAAGACGATAAGAAGAAAAAGAAGACTCAAGAAAAATGATGGAGGGCCTGGAAATAAGACGATTGGAGGAAAACGAAGATATAAAAAGAAGCCTAGAGGAGCAGCAGGCAGCCATTTTCTCTCTCACTGAAAAATTTAAAGTCGATGTTATAGAAAAAGTCGGTGAAGTGGAAGAACAAGTCAGTGAAATTAAAAAAAAAAGTCGGTGAAGTTGAGGGAAAAGTCAGTATTGTTGAAGGAGAAGTAGCCCGGCTCAAGCAACAATTAAGAGAGAAGGGTTGCCAATTAATACTGTCGTCTGGTGCTAGGTTACAACCACCTTTCTTCAATGGTCAAAGTTCATGATCAATTTATAAGAGACAATTTGAGGCAGTTGCACGTTCAAATAACTGGAACGATGAGGAAACAGCAACAACATTGGTATTAGCACTAAGGGGCCAAGCATTAGACCTGCTCCAAACAATTCCTGTCGCACAGCAACAAAACTTTAGCATTTTGAAGGCAGCGTTAGAACTAAGATATGGCGACCAACATCTCGCCCAAGTATATCAGGCTCAGCTCAAATCACGCAGACAACGAGGTGTGGAAAGCCTCCAGGAGTTCGAGGCTGCGGTCGAAAGATAGTCCATCTAGGTTATCTTGATGCATCAATGGAATTTCAACAACAGTTAGCAGTTAATACATTTATTGATGGAGTAAGGGACCAGGAAGTTAGGCGATTTTTAAGTTAGCCAGGCATAAGCCTAGTAGTGAGGCTAAGTACATGCACTGGAGATTGAGGCTGCCTATAAGGATACCACATAATCAAATCAGAGAGTACGAGCTGTGAGTGTGGAGAAAGACAAGCCAGACAACACAACACAAAACCTGATATCTGATCTATACAAGATGATGACCCACCTACTGACAAAATCGAACTCCCAGCAGAGACCAACAACAAAGTAGCGGGAGACCGAATGGAGGCATCCGTTGTTATAAGTGTGGCAAATTGGCCATATTAAGAACTGTCATGAGCTCAACATTCAAGATGTAATGTCCGAAGTACAATTGACCATGCAACTACTGATAAACTCGAATTTCCAGCCGAGACAAAACCAACAGCAAAGTAGTGGGAGATAGAGTGGAGGAGTCATGCGCTGTTATAAGTGTGGCAGAGTGGCCCATATTTAGAGTAACTGTCGTCAGCGCAGCCCTGAGAGGGTACATGTCGCAGTAATAGAGAATCTGCAGGAAAACTGGCGAGCTGGTACTTTGGGGAATATAGCAGATGGCCTTTCCAAAAGACCGTGTCAGAAAGACTGCAAGCCTTGTCACCGTAAGGAAAAACAGCAAAATGTACAAATAATGAATACCGTTAAGATTGTAGTTCCGGATTATTGAACAAAAGAGTCGTTAAGGGAAGCGCAGTTAAACGATAACGAGACTGGTCCTATTCTGAAATGGAAAGAAAGAGAGACCCGACCCGATTGGCAGGACATTTCAAATAAATCAGTGGGACTGAAGGCTTTATGGGCAAATGGGACTTCCCTATAGTAGAGGATGGACTGCTGAAGAGAGTGTGGGAAAGTCCAGATGGGAGAAAAGTTACTTCGAAATTGTTAATCCCCAGGTGTCACGTAGCAAATGTACTTCAGCAAGTGCATAATGGAACGTCTGGCTGACATTTTGGCATCAATAAAACCCTGACAAAAGTAAGAGAACGTTTCTACTGGGTAAACAGTGGTCAAGATGTGGAGGCTTGGTGCCGCCAATGTGAAGTTTGCGCGGCAAGAATGGGGCCACAAATAAGAAATAAGCAATATAACGCCAGGGCTTCTTTTGAGCGAATTGCAATAACAAGTAAGGCTCGTTATTATCTTAAGGCTAATTCAGGAGGGTACCAGGTGGAAGAGTTGGTTTGGCTATATAACCCACAACGAAAGAAAGGCAGGTCCCCGAAGCTTCACTCGCTCTGGGAAGGTCCTTACACTGTCGTCACGAGACTAAACGATATTGAATATATAATTCAGCAAAGTCCAAAATCCAAGATGATGGTGGTGCATATAGAGAGACTAGCCAAGTATGCAGGAAACAATGAATTGCCTGATTGGGACGTTCAGGCTTAAGGAGGGGGGCAGTGTTACACCACTGGACTGTGTAGACTGGTTAGATGAGACTGGAATTGTATGCGAACGGCCAGAAATATTCTGGAATGCTCTAGACTGTGTGAATGGATGTATAAATAAGGCATACGGTGAGACTCAGTCTTAAGTTGAACGTGAACGAGTAAAGAAGAAATAAGAATGAGACTTATAAGTGTTCAAGTGTGATTGTAGTTAGAGACAGTAATTGATCTTATCCTGTTAATTGTTAATTAGTAAATAAAGTAGTGAGTAAGTGTTACCTGGACTTTCAATCAACGAATCTATGAATATAAGTGTTTGTGTGGATAGCAAACACGTAACAATATTTTTGTTCAGAATTTATAATAATAACACAGCCCCACAAAAAATTAAAAAAATTCATTACCACCAACCAAAATACATGCACCTGTTGTATTTTTCAACGCTGAATTCGAATCCGTAGTAAAAAAAAAGATTTATCGTGTTACGTTTTTTGCCAAAAACATCCCTTGAAATTGAATAAAACTATAGTAATAATGTAATGACTCTTAATGAAGTATGAGAAATAGATTTCAGGGATTTCAATGGGATTTCTGGGAATTCAATGAGATTTCAAGGTTTCAATAAGATTTCAATGATTGCAAAGATTTAAAAAAAGATTGCAAGTGAGATTTCAAGTCAAACGTACGAAGATTTCATCAGCGGACTGCCCCTCGAAAATTACTCAACAAATTTATTATAAAACTATGGGTACTTATTATTACAAATAATCTGTATGTTTGTAGATAAAATAAATATAGATTAAGGTTATAGATTAGTCACTACTGATTCATACATATTGATATACCTTCATAAATTTAAATATACAAATGTAATAAGTCATGAGTAAAATTTCAAATTTAAAGCTATTACTGATGCTGTAATATAACATACATTGATTCATTTAATATTGTTAATGTTTATAAATTCCAATATGCTTTGTATATAAATGATCATTATCCCTAACTTTCTTATTGCATTCGTTTACAAATTGTTCAATTTCGGAAGTAAGTACTAGGCTTTTTAAGTATCCACAAACTTTGCAGTTCGTTTTTTCTTGGTACTTGTAAAACGCAGTTGTTTTTCAACTTTTTTATTGGCAGGTTCGTTTGAAGTATTTTTTGAACCAATATTATCTTCATTTGCAGCCACATTAATAATGTTGTCTATCATTTTTCCAACCTGCAGCTTTGTTTCAAAGGCCAAACTTTTGGAAAAAGGTAGGTCACACAAAACATCCAATTTTACTTTCAGATCTTGGTTGTCATCTTTTTTCTTGTTTACTCACATTTTGGTTTACCAAATTCTGATTAATTTCTTCGTTTACTTCCTGTGCCTCAATCTCATGAAAAGACTGGTCTGTTAAAAGTTTTATCACAAATTTTACAAGACTCCTCCATCTAAGCTATTCTCCATTTTTTATAAAGTATGTGCAGTAATGTATAATAAAAATGATATAATAATTAATAAATTACTAATATTTATAAACTACAGACAGTACAAACTGTGAAATACACTCATTTAACACCACGCACCGATTTGACGGAAATGACAATTGACACATCATGACGACCATGTGTCTGTTGCTGCAGGATTCCGCTGGGTGCACAACAGTAGGTCCTTTCCTCCCATGACCGGCTTGTTTCTGTGATCCGATAACGAGTAAAATTTACTCATTGATGCCCGTTTGCACAAAAGCTGTCAAAAATATTTAAACGCCGTTTAAGGATTAACTGGGTTTAAAAAAGTTAAACCTATTGCACCATTTGGAAATTGGCGTTTAAACCTTCGATCATAAACACTAGATTCAGAATTAACGCTAGTTTGTAGATATTTTATTATGTACTGGAAGGTGGCGCTGACTATGGCAGTTGCGGGTAGCTGAGGAGAGCATAAATTTTGTGTACGTTTTAAACACAATGGCGTGCATTAAATAAGGGGTCTAAATAGTTTATAAAATCTTGTACATCAAAAATGTGAACATGACATTCTGTGATTTGAATTAAATGTGGTAGCAAGTCCCAAGGAAGAAAAATTTAGATAACATTTAGACAATATTTAAAATAAGGCTTTGATATATTTTTTTTATATTTCTTAAATAATACTTTTAAAGGACAGTTAATATGCAGAAAATTTTAAACAAATAATCCGAGTGCATGCTTTAATTACAAATAAAAATTAAATAATACAAATATTAAACTTAATTTTCTTTGTAATTGAGAATTGGTAGTACCCTTGTACTTGAAGTATTTGAACAGGTTAGTATTCGCGGGCGAAAGGGTTTTTGTGAATAAATAAATATATTAACAGAAAAATTAAAACACAATAAATAATTATAAATTTTTTATTTAATTAATTATATATCTAAAGATTCCTAAGCACTAAAGGAAACTCTTTTCAGGAATCGAGGCCTACAAAATACAATTATTGCTTTTTACGCTCGCTCTTTAACAAATTTGAATACACATTTTTGACATCTAGATGTTCCTAGATAAAATTTATTTAGACCCACTTGCATCATTCTAGCAAAGTTTAAGTGTTATTTAAAATTTCTTGTTTGTTAACTTTTTTATTAGACAGTAACACAGTTTTTAATTATTATGAATAAGTTTTACTACATCAATTAAAATATACATTTTATATAACTGATGGGTGATGGGTGTGTTTTAATATATATTTTGCAAATGGGCCTTAACTTTATTACAAAATCTTACTTAAATAACTGCTTCCGCACTTTTGTTTAAGTAGTTATTGGTTCTTAAATAACTGAACAATGAGGTTAGACTATCAACTCTTGATTTCAGGATGTAATTTTCCCTTCTAAATTTTCTCACTCTTGCTTTTAACTGTGAAATAGTTTTTGTTGCAATGGCCCAACTTCTTTTAGCTCTTCTTGGACTATTCATATCATCTGATGAACAATCTCCAAAATAACGGGGTAAGGGTTTTCTCCTACAATAAAATATACAGGGCATTTTGTAATATACGAAATAATAAAAAATATATAGAGTAAATGATAGAGCTATGGTTTATTATTTCAATAGTCATAACTGATGTAATATTGCGTACAAAATTATAGCATCAATTTTAGACTATCTGGTACAATATACACTACTTTTAACAAGATGCCAGTTTTTCGATTACTCGAATTTTTTACAAAGTAATGAGGATATACGCTCTAAGTTTGTATTATTGATTACTTGTTCTTTAATTTTATCTTTCTCATTTAAAAAAAGACAAGTAAATCCAAGTAAGATAATTGGATATTGAATATGTCAGTTTAAATAATACGCAAAAACTACTACAAAATTAATCACGTAATAGACAAAATTTAATAATACTCTATAAGTTAATCATTAAAAAGAATTGCAAAACAAGTTGAATGCATTTTAATAGTGTTTACAGAACATACCAAATAAATAGTGGAACAAATGTGTGCCTAGCAAACATAAATTTATTGAAAATATGTAAGCAAAATGCATACCTCCTCTTTGGTTTTAATTTTATATCTGACTCGGCCTCAGAAGCTGTTAAAGTCGATGAAGTTTTGTTTATTGACGTATCTGACTTTGTAGGACTAGGTGGTAGTGTTGAAGAAGATCCAGCAACTGATTTCTCTGAGTGGTCAGAGCTTTCACTAGCCATCGATAACGGTGATATAATTTGTTGATGTAGTTTCAACCTTAAATTAAAAGTTAAAACATACAAACAAGTTTTACAAAGTCCCTAAAAATTATAAATCAAAATATGTTCACCTGCTACGCATTTAGGATGACATTAAATAAAAACATAAACATAAATTTATGGTGATTTTTCCGGAACGAAATAAATAATTTTTTTCGGAAAAATAGAAAAAAATTAAAATCCGGAAATTTTCTGGGAACAAAACATATTTTTTTCTGGAAAGAAATGACGAACTAAGAATATTAAAAAGTAACCAATGATTTTAAAAACTCAATTTATACTAAACTATGAATTTTAGGAAAAAATCATTCAATCAATATATGTGTACATTTAATTATTTATTAATTTAATATGAAATAAAACTTAATATTATTTTTTTCTGAATTGTTGTGATTGGTCAACTTAAGAGTTCTAAAGTATTTATTTTTAATAATATGCTTTCAAAGTATTTTATTACTTTTTCATTTCTTCCTCATAAATATTAGAATTTTTACATATCATGAATAATTTTTGTAAAAGTACAATGTATTAATACTTAATTGTTATAAAAACAATTGTCTCTTATTTGTAATACAATGCAGTACATTTAATTCCATCTTTTCTTTCCAAGTTTGATTTTTTAAAAATTGCATTATCACCTACTTATAAATTATAAATAAATACGATGTTAGCAAACTATATTCTTAATTATTATAATTTATTTCCTATATTAAATCGTGTATTACTATAAAAAAATTGCAACATTGATGATATAACAAAAATTAGAACAAACTTTCAACCAAATATGCCTACCTTTTCTTAGGAATTTCTTCTTCACCAAGTCCGTCACGCTCTGAGCTTGTTCCAACAATAGGCACGTGTTTCGTTACATCGGGCATAAATTGTACCCTATAATATAATAAATATATTTTAATGTATTTTAACATGGGTACATTATGACTTACTTTTTCTTAGATGTTTCACCTATGTTTTTGTTCTCTTTTTCACTGTCCGCTGAATCAGCGTCATCATCACTGGAAGTAAAATAAGTATATTACATAGAAAAACTAGCTCTTAAATTTTGTACCAGATAGTTTAATTACAATAATTAATTTTTGATTTAAATTTTTGTCCATTAGAGATTCTTTCATATATTACTAAAATCGGAAAACTTACAAATCAGCTAATTTATGTATTTAAATTTTGTATGTAGAAGATACCCACCTAATAAAAAGTACTTTTTGAATTTTTGAACTGGTCGCTATAGATGGCATGGCACCCTTTTTAAAAAAATTTTTTCCCAGTAAAAGACTTTTGGTATATTTCTTCAGAGGAAAAATGGTCGGAACATAAAACATCATATGGGCTAACTTCTTCCATATTAAGACCAGTGATTTGGCACCACAATTTTTGGAAATCTGAAATTAGTTTAAAAATCAAAAGTAATACAAAGCAACAAATAATTTTAAATACCACCTATAATTATTCCCCAGCAAGTTAATACAACATTTATATAATAATGTTACAGCTCTAATATTACTATTTCCCACTCAGACTAATCGTGATATATAATATAAAATGATCATAACAGTTGTTATACAGTTTTTATATTTATGTTTTTATATGAACGTTACAACACCATAGCCTAAATTTCTTCGATCATACACATGATCGAAGCTAAATTTAACCAGTTGCCGCTGCTATTGATACATTATTGAACTGAATCTGATATTCGGTGTTCACAAACCTTAGTGTTGCGTTGCGAACATCTAGGTAACGTTTGTCAAAAATAATTGGTGTTTACAAACTCCCAGAGTAGTGCAGTTATGGAAACACTGTTACTCTAACTTGAGAGACAGTGTAATAGTGTGGTGTAATACCTATGTATTTTGATAATATGATATGATATTGAATATGAAATTTTGATAATGGTAAAATATTACACAACGCTGTACGATGAAATTGTACAGTGCCCTAGTGTATATGAAACAGTGGGTTTTGAAACAAAGCTAATGTTTGGTGGGATGTTACACTTAAACTTATTTGTAAAGAAAACTGTCTAGAGTATTGTGTATAAATATCATTTATAAAATTATTAATTATTTAACTAAGCAGCCCAACAAGTACCGACGCCTATGGGATAGTTATACATAATTTATAATAAAGATAATACTTACGTATGAAAAGATTTATTGGATCCTTTTTCAAATCTATTATTGCATATTAAGCACGATTTACCCATTTTTAGAAACAAATAATTGTCACAAAGTCACAAAATTTAATTAATGACAGAAATAAACACACACTGAACAGAATAGCCTGAGAATAACAATGGCGGATAACAACAAAATCCACAGACTACATTCGAATCAACACGAGTACATCCGAATTTAATCGGATATTTCAAAAGTAACCAATAAGGGCATTAGGACGCTAAAACCCCCCCGCGAAACATGTTGGAACGATAGACACGCCCACATTCTGAATCTAGTGTTTATGATCGAAGGTTTAAACTAGGAATAATCGTGTTTATCTTAAACGGTCCACTAAGAGCGTTTAAACCGCGTTTAACTATACACACATGCGCACAAAATCACAAAAATGGAAACTTGAATTGAAGAGAAAAGGTGGTTGACAGTTTTTTATTGTTCCCTGTGTTTGTGTTTTGTTTTGTTTGGTTTTATTATTGCTGAGTTTGTAATTTTTAAAGATGAATCCCGAAGTTGATGTAGATATTGCTGAGGATGACGATATAGAAATTTTGGATATTATTGACCATGGGTTACCTAGAGAAATTTACGTGCAACAAAATTATTTTCAAACATTGGACGATGCGAAATTTAGACGACGGTTCAGACTTTCTAAACAATGTGTTTTAAGCATATTGAAACAAATAGAACATTGGTTGGAATTCGTGGATGATCGGTAAATGTACCTACTATACAATTAATTTCATATTAATGTTAATTTAATTTTATGCTACAGAAACCACAGTGTGTCACCTATCAACCAATTTCTCGCAACTTTAAGATTTTTTTCCACTGGTGGACATCTTGACACAATTGGAGATTATATGGGTATGCACCTATCTACTGTCAGTCGAATTATTGTTAGAGTTTCGGAGGCCATTGCTGAAAAATATAATGATTATATTAAATTGCCAACTGCCCCTGATAACATTAGAAAAAATCAACAAGACTTTTATAACATTGCATCGTTTCCAAGAGTATTGGGTGCCATCGATTGTACGCACATAAAAAATACAATCCCCAGGTAACTTGTTATAACTACATTGTTATTTTTTTTCATAATCGATTGTTGTTTTTAGGTGGAGATGATGCAGAAATTTACAGAAACAGAAAAGGGTACTTTTCAATTAATATGCAGATAATTTGTAATGCTGCACTAAAAATTACCAACGTAGTTGCCCGATGGCCAAAGTCAGTTCACGCAACAATTTTTAATAGTAGCAGAGTTAACACAAGATTTGAAAATGGTGAATTTAGAAACTGTTTACTCTTAGGTAAGAATAAACTGATTAAAAATAAATTGTTAACTCGTATCTACTAGAAGTATATTATTATATTTTAGGAGATAGTGGATATCCAAGTAAGTCCTTTCTTTTCACCCACTAAACATGTTAAAGTTCCCTAGACATTGCTGAAGTTTTAAAATGTGAAGTGTAACGTTACACTTTAAAGTATCACAAAACCCTTGTGCGATTTACCTGGTCCGCTAAATCCGCCCTCAGTAACGTTGCATGGTAAACTTTAGAAACATAAAGTTGCTGCTTGTTGTGTGTATAGTTCAATAAGTCTAGAAGTAACCTGCATGAAGCATTGAAACGTAACTCGCATAGAACTTTCACCTGAACATTTCAGGCAACGTACTTAATCTATTTTGCTGCATTATTGCATATTAACTTTTAGTGCAATATTAATTTCACAATTAAATGAAAGGAATAGGCCAGGAGTTTTAAAACCGATTTTTGTTTTCGCCAACGTTTCGATTCATTTTATATCATCCTCAGGGATATTCAAAGCAGGTTTTCCATGTTTACGCCTAAATTGTAGTTTTTACGAACAAACATCTTAGGTACAAATAAACAGTTTATATTTATTGTTAAAAAAATCCTTCCTCACATAATGGTCAAATTATTAATTTTAGGATTTTTTAAACAATATAGACTGTGTTTGTTTGTTTGTACCTAAAATAATGTTTGCTCATAATCATTACAATTAAGGTGTAAACACGAAAAACCTGCTTTGAATATCTCTGTGGATATTACATGAAAAAATTGGTTTTCTTGAAACTCCAGGCCTATTCCTGTCATTTAATCTATTCCATTTACAAAGCCATTATTCCTGTTAAATTTATTTTATATTTCTACAATGTTAGTCAACGTTACTGTGTCATCTACTCCATACGCAGCATCTCAGTCCTGACCAACAATTTTGATTGACTACGAAGGCTCAACGAAAATAAGTGATGTACTAAATAAATGAGATCAATAAAACATATTTTATTAAACAGAATATATTTTTTTATAAATACATATTATTATATTTATTCAGTAGTACATAAAACAAAACAAACAGCTTCATTTGTTCACTGTCTTCAATCCCATTCATTTACACTCCTAAAAAAAAAATTCAAATTTGTCACAATTTTTCCTATATTGAGTAACACAGGAAACCCCAATTTTTTTAGTTTTTGAGATTGAAATTAGAAGCAGCATGTAATTGATGGAATTACTTACAATTTTTTTACCCTGCGCTACATAAAAATTACATCCAGTTTATTCAGAAATGACTCCAACTTCCTGTCAATTTGATGAGAACAAAAATAGTAAAAAAAGAAATATACACAGTGCTATTTAAAATAAACTCATTATGATAGTACAGTTTAAAAAAAAATGAAACTATTGAAAAAATTTAAATAAACAAAGATATGTACGAAATAAGAAATAATAACACTTCAATAATAATAATGATAGACACCCACGACAATATAATTATTTTATTTATTTTGTATTCTGTTTACTAGATCCGGGGCCTTAAAAAAATGAACACGTCATTTTCTAAGTTATTTATGAACCAAATTAAAATCTGAGAAATGTGCTATTAAGGCATTTTAATGTTCTATCAGAAATGTGATTTAAATATACAGGTGCTATTTAAAAGTAGAAAGTTGGAATCATTTATAATTATATATACCCCTTCAAATTTATTATTTATAGTTTGTTACTTATAGTTATTATTAGATGGATCTGAAGTGAATAGGTACATAAAATATTTTAATCTTAACATTCTTATGTTTGAATGCCGTTCCATAACATTAATCGCTGCCCAAATTAATTTGTCACTACAACTAGACTACTAAAACTACTAAATAAAAACAAGTCTATAACAATTTCATATAACTGCGAAATATAACGTCTATAAACAATAGGTAATATAATAAAGTACTTATTAATCCATAATAAACATTAAAAATTCACGAAAGTGATTATATGCATACGAAGCCCATAGCTTACTAAATGATATTAGGTACATTTGTACCCCCAAAGGTGCTGAATTTTTACTTATATTTTGAATCATAATTTAACATTATCTATACGAACCTAACCTAAATAACCTACTTCAGGGTGGTACGTTTTTCACCTCATGATAAATTTATGTGGCCACGAAAACAATTACTGACATCCAAATAACTGTGTCCAAGGAAATTATCTACCGAACAAATTAATCAGGGGATAAAAATACTGCTCCTTTGTCCTTTGTGACGCTAACAAATAAAAGTTCTTCCCACATCTAACTTCTCCACCTATATTGTTTTATGAATTATATAATAAGTTATAGGTACTTACTTTTTTACTACGATGATTTGTGAAGTTAAAATTTAAAATACAATGGACGCAGCCATTGTATTTTAAATTTTAACTTCACAAACGTTTTAAGTCTTGTTTCCAAAGTTTCAAGCCACTCAAGAAAAAAATGGAGGAAGACAAAAGCACAGACAGAATTCACAGAAAACGATAGAGAGTAAGTCAGGAATATGCGCAGACCGATATCGCTACCATGTGATGGTTCCTAGCCTAGGTAAAACGAGCTGATTTCTGCAGTTTCAGTGCAGGCGGATAAACATTAAACCTGCTTATTGGTACACATTAATAATATTAAATTATCTAAAATATAAAAAACCGATTATTTCATTTAAAACAAAAAGTATTTAAGTAATTAACCAAAAATATAAAACTGATAGGTACTGTAGGTATATTATAGGTATTTATTAAAACGGTAAAGCTTATTGACTACCTACATATGTAAAAAACTATAAATAATAATTAAAACATTAAAATAAGCGTTGGAGCTAATACTATATAAAAGTGCAGAACTTTTCAATTTAATATTACACAAACAGTTCATCTTTAATAGTGCAATATAAATACATTTTCGACTTTTCCATATGCTTTACACGAAACGTTATTGAATTGATACGCTTTATGTGTACTGGGAAACTACTAATACTAGTTTGCCTCAATTCTTAAACATAAACTTTACAATTTATAGCTACCCGAAGTTTGTAGTGATTTTACTATTTATTATTTTAGGAAAACTTCATTTGTAACTTAAACAGAACGTTGTCTCGAAAACGTTACCATTTTTCATTACAGGAAGAATGCATATAAGTTTACAAATTAACAATACAAATAATAATTTACTGTTTATTTGCGACGACATATTTTTCAAATATTACAAAATAGTAATCAAAAGAACATTGCTGCAAATGCTTGTAACTTTCAATGTTTAGTGGGCACACCTTTGCTAAATCCTAACACTCGGGCAGAACACATAATGAAAGCCACATCCGCACTAGAAACATTATTGAAAGGTTATTCGGTATTTTGAAGAGAAGATTTCCTATATTCGATTGAAACTTGAGACATTATTAACAATTATTGTCACTACATCCATTTTGCATAATATTGCCATAGATATGGGCGATGTCGAAGCTCCTCCAATGCCAGAGGAATTAGACGAGCATGTATTAAATCCTTTAATTGAAGATGGAGAAATTCCAAATGTTGAACCACAGCATCATGAGCTAGTGGGGGTTGTTGCAGCATTACGCCAAAACTAGTTTTTTCAAATTTATAATCGATATCATATTATGTAGGTAGATATATAAAATTAATTTTACGTAGAAAGCATATTTTAGATATATTTTGAATTGTCAGTTTTGAAAATCTTCTAAGTTTATCTGATATAAAACTAATAGTCCAAATTTAGACCACCTGTATAGTATGTATATGTATTAGGTATATTCTGTTAAGCTAAAATTATAAATAATAAAATAAATCAAATCGCTAAATTCTACTGTTTTATCTCTTTTTTTTACAGAAAGTATGCATTTCCTTTTACAGTACTTAAGTCGTCGGCTTGGTATTATAGTGTTGTATGTTACAAACAGGTTTTTTGGAGATAATGGCGAATAAATATTTATATTAATGAAACACTTTTATTTGTAGAAGAATATGTTTGAAACTTATAAAATTTGAAGCATTCCCTTTTTTGGAGTAGAACTAATTAAAATACTTGTCTAATTAAAATCAAATGTATTTAGAAACGAAAAAACAAAAAAAACATGCAACTTTGCAACTTAAAACAAATACATTTTTCTAAATTTTTCTGTAACATACTTTGTATTAATTATTATAAACTAGACCAAAAACATTTCTGGACAATTTCTGGTGGCAATATAGCTTCAAAGATGGTTTTTTGGCAGTAATTTTAATTGTTTAAAAAATTTGAAAGTTCACTGGTGTGTCTGTAGATTGTCTTGTTTGTTTTCTAATATTACCTAAAAATCTTTCTGTGTGTAAGACGTTTTATATTTAATTTCATAGAAAGGTTTTGTATATTCTAAAACCTTGATTTGGTTATAAGGAATTGATGCATAATTCATTTTTCGAGACTGGTCTTCAAAATTGGAAAAATCCGAGGCACTCATCTGTATAACTTTAAATGGACGTTTTCGACTCGCTCGCAAAAGAAGCCGCATGAGACCAACAGGTGAATATTATTCTGCTTTATTCAACACCTTTTCAATGTTACTATGGACAGCATCTATTTCTTGTACCGCGGAGTGTCCTGGGATTGAATACTTCATTACAACACTCTTTATGTTATTGCTCTTATCCATTATTAGTGAAGCAATGGCAAAAGACATGTACGAATTTCGGTTTTGGGGAACACAGCTGTCACTCCATAATATCAATTCAGTAACATCAGGGTGTCTTGTAAAACTCGTTGTAAAATCTTAACCAAAGCGCTAGCAAAATCGTCACCTTTTCTTCCCATAAGCACCTCAGTCCAAATAGCACAATATACTTGCCTAGTTATAGACAGATGGGCTGTTAAGTTATAAACTGAAAATTTTGATTTATAATAGTAGTGATTAGTTTCTGCCTTCGGGCAACTGAATACATTTTGAAGATCAAAACATATAATCACTTTATCATTGGCTTCTCTGTCTTTTTTTTTCTTTCCTCACGCATAGCATTTTTTTTCCTCAATGTGTTTTTCATATACCTCTCTTTTTCCTTCCGTTATTCTTTTTCATAAGTTCCATTTCCTCACACAAATTGCACCGATCTTTTTTTGGTTTATGGAAATAAAGGTTAAAATTATTGCAGAAAATAGATCTATACATTGTTTGCTTTACGGGAGTTATGTTTCTTTCATTCATTTCGGCGACATACAATTCATACATTTTAACAATTGTGAGACCAGGGGGTCGATTCTCAAATGTCACTTTGGCCGATGTCGCAGGCGACAATACCATTTGTCTAGTGAAATAAATAGTACGCCATTCTGGAACGTCATAATAGACAATTTTTTAGTAGAGATAAAGACGAGTGGGTCAAATCATTCGACATTCAATGTCGTGATCGACATTTTATTTTTTTGTGGTAGAGAGGGATTCGTGAATGATTAATACTTCTTTACCTATCCTATGTGTTGTGTTATTCGAGTGCCCATGCTACAAAAAAAGTAGGGTAATTTATTTGTTTCCATATCTAAAAATGGATGAAACGTTTCCATTTGCTTGATCTTCTAGTAAATTTTTGTCTAGCTATGTTAGGCTATGTTGTTTTTTTGAGCATCTTTAAATTAATAATGTGGAGAAAATTTTCTTGACAATAAAATTTCGTACTCTGTACTTTTTAGTAGGTCCACCAATGTGTTTTTTTGTTGCTGTGAACAATAATGTATTTTTTTTATCCATCGTTAATATGATTGATACTGTGTCAAAAGTCAAAAGAACCACAAAACAAAATACTGGAGAAGATAGCAATATTTATAATGCAATGTTGCCGTCCGTTAGTCATCGACAATATGTCTACTGCTAATGTCTACTAAAACTTTCATGTCGAACAGCTCTCGAGAATACGTTCCACAGAAGTTACTCGACATCAATAATCGACAATTTGTCTCATGCGACAACTTCTTTCGTCATTTGAGAATCGACCCCCAGACTCTAAATATTCTCTGCTGCTAGATGATCTACAATAATGAGAATCTACTTTTGGAAAGAAGTTTAAATGTTCTTTAATCAGTGATTTGGTTTCATCAGAAATAACCTTCTTTTTATGTGTTCCCCAAGAATTATTTTTTGGAATGTTGCCTGTGCTAGACTTTCCATCATGGGCTGTATAAATAGGCCTCTGACTAATCGTACCGAAATAAAATTGTTTACAAACTGGTATTTTAGTTTCTCCCAGAATAAAAAATATCTGTAGGATACGTTCCTTCTTGAAATGTCGCTGTTTTTATCTTTTCTTCTCTAGTAGGCTCAAATTTCTGTGTCGTGGAAAGGATGAACATTCTTTTTTTCACGTTGTTGTAAAGAGTGTAGTCTTTGAATATCTTATTTCTTTCTTCCTCGGTTATATTTCTTCACATTTTAAATAACATTTTTTCAAGACAATTTTCGTTCTTTTTATTTTTTTTGCGGGTACGACTTTATTTCTTGATGATATATACTCCTCTCCGCTATTATATTTGCGTTTTCTTACATTAAAGGCCCAACTGCTAGGATCACGTTGTCTTGTTCTTGTCTTCTTTTGTCTGGTCTTCGCTGATTTTTTATTTATCTCTAGTAGGTTACTCAGCAAATTTTCCTTTTCCATTACTTCGGTTTCTTCAATAAGTTCCTCGATGTCATGCCTAAAATAATTAAATAAGGAAATAAACAACTAAATTAATTTTTATTTAAGAAGTACCTTTCGTTAGTAATAGCGTTGTGTTCTTTATTCCTCTTTGTCCCTTTTGTTTTTACAATTCCTACTTTGAACGCATTTTTCTTTTTGCTGTAAAAAAATTTTGTTTTTAAATAAGACAGAAAACACAAATAACTGCAAAATACTTTTACCTTCTAACTTCTAGCACATATTCTTTGTCAATATCTGAATTATATCCACTCTAATAGTGTTCTTTGTCCTCATATTCTATAATTTCCATGTTTTTATTATCAGAATATTTTGTATGCCTAGCTAGGCCAGAAGTACTTGACCTGGCATTGTCGATTCTTATCTGATTTAAGCTGTAATTTAATTAAAAAGTTAAAATACCAATACAAATTACATTATTATTTTTTCTTACCCATTATCCTTAGTAATATCCATGCTGATTATATTCTACTTCACTTTTAGGTTATGTCGGTTGTTTAACCAGATAATTTATTAGAGCACAGTTGTATGTTGTAACATGCAATTTTGATTTAGTACTTTTGAGATAACTATAGTCTTTCAACCCGTATAACCATACAATACAGGAACTGTAGTGCATCTGTATCTAAGCCTTTAGTCTATACTGAGTTGCCTTTACTCTGCCGGTATCGAATAGGTAGAGGTAGAATATCGATTTAATCCAGTTGCCTATATTCATAATGTAAAGATTATAACGGTATTTTCGGACTTCACCCTGTAAACAATGAATAACGGACATGGGAGTTAATAAAGCGAAGTACTACACTTTGGCCTGTATATTTGGTTGTCTAATTATGTCGAATATAAGGATAATTCCTGCGAGCACGTTCCGATCTACGTCACCTGCGCGAATTAAGAAATGCCATTTAATACAGTTTTTCATTATTAATGAATATCGAACATGGATTCGATTAGAGAAAAAAGTAGATATATGAACCCGTCGCCACAGTGAGATTAAAAATTGTTTTGTTGCTCGTTTATAAATTATTAATTGATAGATTTGTGAAAAGGCTATTCTTAATAGAAGGTAGGCGATGAGATGTTTTAGTTTTTATTTATTTAAATCTGATAACTATTTTTAGATCTGTCGGCCTTTCTTTCTTTCTTTTTTTTGTTATCGACTCTATATACCCATAGCTGCATTGTGGTGATCCACTGGTGACTGGTCTAGGGCAATATCAATTATTGTCAATCGAGAATATACCCTTCTGGATGGTTTGGGAATAGATCGATGAATGGTGTGCCCGCAGGACGCTAAGTTACCCCAAATTAGACAGGTCAGAACCACCCAATTTTTATAAATATAATTACCCCAGGATAGGACGAAATTTAAATTCAATTACCTCATAAAACCGGAGGGAACGTCGCAGGAAGATTGTTGGTCTAGTATTTTTGTTCTAGTACTCTTATTTTAATTATTCTTGTTCACAATTTAACCATACCGTAATCTCTACATAATAAATAAATAAGATCGAAAGTGTAAACCGCGGGTAGTACTACCGGTGGGGTCAAAATAACGGAAAATACCTACTCGAATGTTAATATCTATTTTTTTTATTGTTTGGATCTGTTATCTAAATCATTATACAACTATATCTCAGTAAATTCTTATTTTATTCTTTTGCTAAACTTTTTCTTAGTTTTTTGATAAAAGTGGCGCCTAACCTTCAACCTTCTAGACACAATAAAAGCTCCTTACCCCGGCCTAGTGCTTCCATGCGAAGAGCTGCCGTCGAAAACGCCAAGAAGGCGTCACAAGATCCTGCAAATATGCTGTATTGCTGGAGTAACGCTAAAGTACAGATACAATAAATAACTTAAAAGACATAACGTAAAGATCGATATATGTGCGGTAGAGGTTTTGTAAAGATATTTTATACATTCCTTTACATTCCTTATAGATATTAATGAGATACTATATCGAGTAGGCTCAGATGCTGTATAGTTTATATCTTTACTTAAAAAAATGTTTTTTGTTATTATGTTATATTATTATTCAATCTTTCGTTTTTTTTAAATTTTATATCTATTATTATTACTATTATTATTTTTATTATTATTAATTATAGGAATTTAAACACTTACCTTTTTTGACATCCGGGGGTAGGATTTGAACCGTTGACCTTTCCGTTGGTAGTCCAATTCCAATTCCAATTTAAATCATTTATTGAATATTATAATACATTTTATAAAACTTAATTAAGGCACTGACTTTTCGTGCATATCACAATATATAAATATACTAATAATAATACACAAATGTTATAATAGCCGACAGGCTTTACAAGTTAGCGGAAGAGGCGGAGTAGCTTGTTTTTCGTCGTCTGGAGGCGGCCGAACTGGGTGTCCGACATCCTATTCCAGACGACACAACCGTAGGTTAAAATAGGTCTTGTGACAGTTTCATAAATAAGAAGTTTATTGTTAGTATCCAAAACAGACCTTCTGTTAACCAGAGGGTACAATTTATGCAGGGCCATATAGGCCCTGTTGAGCGATTTCGTAATGTGTGGTTTAAAGGATAATCTTTGGTCTAGATAGACCCCTAGGTATTTGACTACCTTCGCCTCCTCAATAACTCTGTTGTTAATTGTCAGGGGGGAATGTCTTGATATTAGTGAATTTTTTTGGTAAAGTTAATAGTCTCAGTTTTCGTCTCGTTGATTACGATTTTCCAGTCCTTATAATATTTCAGAATGTTGTTCAAGTGATACCGCAACTTTGTTGTTGCGGTTTGAGCATAGAAGGACTGGGCGTAAATAGTAGTATTGTCGGCGTACATAATTGTCTGTGTCAAGAGATGGGTAGGGATATCGGCAACATATAAGTTAAATAAAACTGGGGAGAGCACCGTCCCTTGAGGCACCCCCGCCCTTATTTGATAAAAATCGGAGCAAGTATTATTTATTTTGACCGCAAAAGTGCGGCCAACAAGATAAGATTTTAAATGTGAAATTAGTTGGTAGTCCAGTACGTTACCACTGGGCTATTCTCCTCGATGCAAATGTTTGTATAAAGAACAGTTCTTATGCATACTAGTTGCAATCGAGTATCCGGTTACCCATATACAATTCATGTGCTTTACTATTAAATCAGATCCTGTAATTGCTGCAATAGCAAACTTTTGTACGGTAGTTATGGTGTAAATTGTTGATATATATTTCTGCATATTTATATACGTGACAAAATGCCTAAACATAACCCTCAAAAATTTCGTCGTCATAAAAGTAATGAAGTAGTCAGGTATTACACAAGACGGGAGCAACATTATAACGCTAATAGAAATAATGGCACAACAGAAAAGTAAGCTAGTATCACTTCTTTCTATGTTGGAGTTCTGAAAGATACTCGGAGCTCCAACGTTTCCAAAATAATCAGGTTTGTGGGAGTACCACTTCTTTCTATGTTGGAGTTCTGAAAGATACTCGGAGCTCCAACGTTTCCAAAATATTTGTTTGATTTGTTGAATTTGCTGCCAGATTTTCAAGCGATTTGGGGATACAGAAGTTACATCAACCTCCGGATAAACAATTAGAACATCGCCTATTATGAAATGCGCTGGAGACAGATACTCCAAATTATTTGGGTCATCATTAATCGGACACAATGGTCTTGAATTTAAAATTCCTTCTATTTGAATTAACAAAGTATTTAAATCTTCATACGTGAATGATGTAGAAGATCTCATCATTCTCTTTAAGTGGTGTTTTACGGCCTTTACACCGGCTTCCCAAATGCCTCCCCAATGAGGTGACATGGGGGGGGAATAAAATTCCACTCTATGCTATCTTTAGACATATAATCGTGAATTTGTTCAATGCTAGGCTTCTTATATAACAGATTATATATTTCATGCAATTCTTGTTGTGCCCCTTTAAAATTGGTGCCATTGTCACTAAAAATTTTGGAACACATCCCACGCTTTGAAATGAATCGTTTAAATGCATTTAAGAATGATCTTGTAGTCATATCCGAGACAAGTTCCAGGTGAATGCTTTTTGTAGACATACATACAAAAAGGCAAATATAACCTTTAGTTGTAACAGATTATCTGATACGGCCTTGTCGAATATTAATCGGCCCAGCATAATCAATGCCGACATGCAAAAATGGACGTGCCGGAGTCACTCTTACTGAAGGTAAGTCAGATTGATTGATTGCACTTCGAGCATTTGTGATCCAAAATTTTAACCTTAAATTAGCCAATACTAGCTGGGTACCTGCGTGAAATAACCGTTTGTGCTCATAAATAATTATTAACTGTGTAACATGATTCTTATCTGAAATTATCAAGGGATGGCGTTGACCCAAAGATACCGGACAATGCTTGAGCCGCCCACCAACTCTTAATAGACCCTCACTATCTAAAAATGGGTTAAATAAACGCAATCGATTATGCAATCGGTTTGCATATTCTTACCTTGAGGATTGTCGCCAGACGTATTTTGTAATAAATTAATCTCATTAGAGAATGAAATGAGAACGTCATGCGTTCTCAACTCATGCGTTCAAAGTCATTACACATTTTTATTCCATTCCCCAGATCCTATTTTTCCCGAAACAAATGAAATACATGAATTCGCTTCAGTTCAATAATAATTTTTGAACTATGTATATATTTTTGACCGTAATTTTTTTGAAATTCTATATGGGATTCTTCATCAGCGACCCAAAAAAACTGTATACAAAGTTTTGTAAAAATGCAGCGATAATTGGCGATTTTTGGTATGTTTTGGGGGATTTCATGGCCGCCATTTTGTTTTTTTTCAAAATTCAACTTCGGATTCTTGATCAGCGACACAAAAAACCCCTGTATGCACAATTTCAGTAAAATAACTCAATGCCTTTATATTTTGGCCAGCTTTTCGGCGTTTCCGTCCACTGTGGGACGTGAATAACAAACCTGCTCTAATATCGCCTGGTGGTCGTTAAGGTTCAAACTCGCTTGCAATTCTTCGGCGACCTATAGCACTTTGCGCCTTATGCGCGTCAATTGCCGGAAATCTCTGGACTTGCAACAATTTTATTTCTTGTGAAACTTCAATTTTTCTTTATGTGGGTGTCAATCCAACCTGTTCACATATCTGAGCTTTGAAGGACCATGTAATATCATATGCATTTTACACTTCGTGCATACAAAACTTGATCATATGGGGCACATGAAAAAATACTTATTTTGATTTAACGACTGTGTGTTTCACAATAATACGCCAACTACCAGATTATGTACTTTATTAAACTGATTGTACCACTTGGTACAACGAAATATAACTTTATAACCACACACCGCCAATGCAGAATAATTTCAAAAAACAAGCTGACTTCCTTATAAGGCTCCAGTTACATAAAGATTAGTGTAGAAATTAGTGTGAAATTAGTAATGGATCTGGTGGTATTTCTCAACATCGTTTACAATGGAAACGCTACGCATGCGCATGAACCATTATGTTTTTAATCTGCCGGTTTTAAGGTTAAGTATACAAAATGGATAAAAGGCTGTTAAAAAAAATAATTTGATGTTCGTTATGTGTACAGCGGGCATTATGTGTGTGTTGAAATTGATACAATTAAAAAAAAGAAACGGAAAAGATGGTAGGTTCGTCCGATACACTAATGTCGATTTACACAGGGAGACTATAACAATTTAATTATTGAATTGCGGTTGCAAGACCGTGAAATGTTTTTTAACTATACTCGAATGTCTGTGGAATTATTTGACAATTTACTTGCTTCAGTAGGACCCCTCCTTAAGAAAAATTCAAATCGTCCATCAATCCCAGAAGGAGCTCGATTAGCATGTACTTTAAGGTAATACACACTCAACAAATACCTAACATTATGGAATTGTTAAATATGTTAATATTTTAGGATGTTAGCCGCTGGTGATAGTTTACCAACACTAGCATTCGCGTATCGTATGGCAAGATGCACGGTAAGCAATATCATTAAGGAAACTTGTGCAGCAATCTGGCAGACACTACAACCTGTGCATCTGGCCCCTCCAGAGACAGTCAAATGGAAGCAAATTGCATGTGACTTCTTCGAACAATGGCAAATGCCCAATTGCGTAGGCGCTGTGGACGGCAAACATATTGCTATAAAGGCACCAAATGAATCTGGGTCGGCATACTTCAATTACAAAAAATACCATAGTATCATACTTTTTGCTGTTTGTGATGCAAATTACATGTTCACTCATGTTAATATTGGTAGTTATGGGTCACAAAGCGATGGTGGTATTCTTACAAAATCTGAGTTTGGACAACATTTAGAAAATGGCACATTAAATTTGCCAGCAGACGATTGTTTGCCAGGAAGTAAAGTGCATTTTCCATATTATTTTGTAGGTGATGACGCCTTCCCTCTGAAGTTTAATTTATTAACTCCATATGGGGAAAAATATTTGGACGATGCATTAAGAATCTTTAATTATCGTCTTAGCCGAGCCAGACGTTGTATTGAAAATGCCTTTGGAATACTAGTCGCTCGTTGGCGAATTTTTCATAAAACAATTAATGCTTTTCCTACAACGGTGGATAGTGTAGTAAAAGCCACAGTCTGCTTACATAATTATATTAAAATGAACGAAACATCAAATTCAAAATATTGTAATAGCAGTTACTCGGATCAAGAAGATAAGTTTACAGGAAAAGTTATTCTTGGTCAGTGGAGGAAGGATGTGGAAGGAGTGCCAACAGCTTTAAGACCTGCTGGTGAAAGTAGACGTTTAGGACCCAGAAATGCTAGACAAAATGCTGTTCGTATGCGAAACATAATGACAAATTATGTAAATAGCCGTTTAGGGAGTGTGCCATGGCAAGTTGACTATATAAGAAAATAAATTATTGTTGAAGTCACATGTACTTGTTTTTTATAGGTTTTATTTATTTCCAAATTTTTCTATTAAAATATTTAAGTACATATACGGAGATTTATTTTTATTTATCTGTTTCTAAAAGTGTAACTGTTTGTATTTTTTCTCCACAAAATAAAATTGTAAAGATTATACTTACCCTTTTTTACATTAAATTTCCTATCCTATTGAAAAGTGCAGATTCAATAAATACAATCATTTAAACGTATAAGTTTATGCAAACCTAGGAAACACTATTTATTCAAGTGTCCAAAATTCTTATACAGCTGTACTTGTGCGTGCTTAACAAAAATAAGGTAAGTGCACCAATGGTTGACACTTTAAGAAATGAATTTTAAACTAAATATATTTAAAATTACATTTTTGGAACAAGTAATGCTGTTTTTAGTGAATAGTAAAGAACGAACATTATATTATTTGATTAGGACAGATCAGTATTCGTTTATTCACAAATAACATTTTTAATTTGATTTACAAAAAAAATGGAATTTTCTCCAATAGTTGACATACTGAAATTACCAAATTCCCAATAGTTGACACCTTGAAGCACCAGTACCTGACAGTTATGAAATAGGGATGCTTAGACAACATTAAGACATATTTGAATAAAAAGTAAAATATATTACAAGTAAATAATATACATTTATTACAATTTATAAAATATAGAGGAATACCCCTTCATTTCCGGAATTGAAAATATTCTATCATTTTTTGGAGTGGGTGATTTTATTATTTTTACGAGGTCATTTTTTTGGTACCATATGATGTCCTCATGGTCAGACCACTTCCAGTTCAAAATCCCGCTCTTCTCCATGGCTGACACCCTAAACTCCGAACCATCTATATTTGTTTCTTTAATTTTACCTGCATTAAGAAAAAGCAAATAGGTTTTAATAAACAAAAGCAAATGCTTTGCTTACCTGGATAATATGAGTCGTCATATTTTATTATTACATAATCTTCATCTCTAAACATGTAATCCTCAAAGCTGCTCCTTTCAGCCCAATCGTCTCCTTCTCTTTCTGATTCAAGAGTTATTTCAATAGATGAGTCGGAAGAAAATTCATCTTCATTGTTCCTTGTTGTTTGCTTCCTTTTTGTTGTTTTTTTAAGTTTATTCTTATGTAGTTTTTCTTGTTTTGCTTCTTCCCTTTTTCTCTTACGTTCCTCCTTTTCTCTTTCTTTGTTTTCTTTATTTCCTTGTTTCTTTTTATGGTAAGTCCTCCACTGTTCTGATGTGGCTACTGAGGGTACTTTTTCTTTTGATCTTTTTGGCTTATCACTTATAATAGGCTTCGGCCAAAATAGGGATGATTTAAATGGTGACGGTACATTAGTAAAATCAGTCAAATCTATATTTGATGTTGATGTGGAGGGTGCGCTAATATTCAACAAATTTATGTGGAGTGACTTTATTAATACATTATCCAGTATAACTACTGTACGTTTTTCAGGTGTCTTTTCTTCCATGGCAATTGGCAACTCTGATATATCGTTAGACATTGTTTCATTAATGACGTGACAGACAGGCACTGTGTCTACATGATTTGTTCCCTCAATGACACTTTCTGCTTCATGAACTTTATCTACTTGACCAATATTACTTTCATTTACTTCAGAAGTCAATTTGCGCCAAAGCGTATATAAAGAGGCGTCTTTAATATCTCCCTGCCATGGTTCCCCAGATTCTCTAAAACTTTTAATTTTTTCTTCATCTATTTTATGTTCCAAAAACTGAAAATTTCTGTTGTCGTTTGAAAAGTGTCATCCATTCTTGTGTTAGAAGTAGGTATATTTTCTGCTTTCTTAAAATATTTGTGGTAAGGTATTCCATTGACGTCTAGAGGGAATAAACCACATGTTCTAAATCCATTAGTAATTATATCCGGTTTTATACTTTGTTCCATAACAACTTTCAGTAATGGTCCAAAATTTTCACGTTTCAGTTTCCTTCCTTCATTATCCATTTTAAATTTTTGTATTCCTTTTTTCCACCTATTTTTCAATGGATGAAATACTGACACGTCCAATGGCTGCAAAATGTGCGTGGCATTTGGGTATACAGCTATTAATTCGATTTGGTTTTCAACACAGAAGTTACTAAGCTCCATAGTCAAATGGGACGAGTGGCCATCCACAAATAGAGCAACAGGTACCTTAACATTATTAGCAATCCATGGATGAAAAATATTAGCAACAAATTCATAAAAACTTTGCCCAGTCATCCAACCTGACTCCGACTTTCTAATACCCCATCCTTGTGGCATAGGATTGGAAATATGAGCAGGTATACGCTCGTAATTAAACATAACCATTGGAGGAACTAACATTCCTGCGGCATTGGCTGCAATTAAAGTCGTAAGGCATTCTTTTTCATCGTTGTTAATGAAATTGGGCTCAAGAAAAACGCTGTTTCGTCCGTATTAATAAAGATTCTCTTGGGATCTTCAAAAACATCTTCCAATTTCTTCGATTTGACATAATCCTTTAATTTCATCAAACCATTTTCTAAGTTTTTCTTCATTTACCTCGGATCTACTTTTTGTCAAGTTTTGGGTTAGCCTTTCTGACAATTGTGGATGACGATTTAGAAAACAGCGGAACCACTTCTTTCCTGGACGATTGTTCTTAAATTTATTAGGTCTATCTAGTTTCTGTATTATAATCTGAACAGAATCCAGTAGTTGGACTCTAGTTGCCGGAAACCCAGAATCTGCAATACTCAACAACCATTTTACAAGAAGATCTTCTTCTATAGATGTTAGGGTGGTCTCAGGCCCCATCCGACAGTTGACCGCATATTTTCCCTTTGCTTTATAGAGCAAAGTAATACGTGTAATTTTATATTGCTTGCTAGCTGATGAAACCGAAACGCCTCGACGTACTGCATCCAAGGCATGTTGCATATCTTCTATCGAATATTTTTTAATTTTTTTAACCGAAGGCATTCTGTAAAAAAACAAGTCCCTAAAGTTGACATGTCATTCACCACTAGTTGACATACCCTGTCAACTTTTGGTTACACACAAAATATCTTATCTAGATTTAAACAGTTTATTAAATGTATTAAGAAACTGTTAATGTCTTATAATATTCACTGATGGAAGAAAAAATAATGTAACCTATAGTTGACAGGTCATGTCAACTATAAGAACAATTATCTAATAACGTTTTCCAATGAGGAACACTGAGTGCACACCGTGCCAATGAAAATGACGTCATGCAATCCACGATGTCACTTGAGTGAACACGCTCAATGGAATGCGAAAAGTAGTTATTCTGTGGTTATGTTTGATATGAGCATTTTTATTTTTGAGTTTTTTTTGTGTGGTTGGAAATTAACAAGTTAAAGTTGCAACATGAATATGTCCAGCTGTGCCAATATTGGAACTTGCGGGATATGCGGGTTAATAGGCGAAATGGATTCCATACAAAGACATGTAATGGCAGTACATGTTGAGCATGATGATAATAATGAAGAAGTGGATGAATGAATTTGTTTAACCTGGCCCCAGTCTTGACTTAGAAAGTCCCAGTACTTCTGAAAGTGGAACATGTAAGTACATTTTATTTCAATCCACAACTGATTTTGATATGATTAACTTTATATACCTAGGTATAGAGTGGGGCCAACCAGAAACTCGACTATTACTAGATAAATATGAATCATATTTGAAAATGGTAGGGCCGATGAAGAAGTTTAAAAGAAAGAAAGATATGTTGCTTCGAATATCTGAAGACATCTTGATTCAATTAAATATAAGGAAAACAGCAATACAGTGCGAGAACAGATATAAGACGGTTATTAAAAGAAAAAAGAAGGCAGTTGAAAGTAATAGTCAGAGTGGCAACAGTAGGACCACTGTAGAATATGAAGAGGAACTGAGAAAAATAGCATCTCAAGATGATAGTATTGAGCCAGAGATTTTAAGGGATGCTACGAATGTTATGGTGAATCGTAAATCAAATGAAAGTAATGAGGAACCACAAAAGAAAAAAAAGAAAAAAGAAAAATCAATGCAGCAGAAATTATTGGAAGTACATGAAAAAAAAGAACAGGCACGGGAAAGGCGACATCAAGAAAAGATGGAGTTGCTAAAGGAACTATTTAAAGGAAGTAAACAAGACTGAACCCTAGTTACCTTATTGAAAAATTATTAGATCCATAAATCCTAAAGGTTTATTTATTTTTGTTTGTATATTATCTAAATTAATAAAATGGAAATGAATGAATGAGTTATTTATTAGATACAATATTTTTAAAAAAATCACATATGAGAACTGTTCAAAATTTAAAATAAATTTTTTATTCTCTCTCTTTTTGCTTCTCCTTTCTCCTTCAAGATCACTTGTGATTCATTGACAACCTTATTTTCTTCCTCATCTATAGCTCCTTCATAATACCATTCATCGTCAATTTCATCTTTGTTATCGATGCAAATATTATGCAGTACACAGCATGCGATTATAAAATTTACTATCTTATCAACTGCATGAATTTCCAACTTCTGTAATTGCCTAAACCTTCCTTTGAAGTGGCCCAATGTGTTTTCAATTAAGGCACGTATGCCTGAGAAAATTTTATTAAAACGAATCTCGGATGCACTTAAGTTACCGTAGTCCCTTTATGGCGTAATTAACCACTCTCTTAGACTATATGCACCGTCTCCCAATAGATGGTATTTAGCACCACACAACTGTGGTATTTTTTTTTGAAATGAATGATAGTTTATACACCGGGCATCATTGATTTTACCAGGGGCGCCGGTAAACACATCAATGAATTTTTTATTTGAGTCACATATTGCTTGAATGGTGATGGATGGAATGTCATGCCTATTACAATAAGTTGTTAAATTTTGTGCGCTGGTGTTTGTATATTAATCTAGGTCCCATCAATGCATCCAATAACGTCGGGAAAATTGGACACCTACAAATAGTTCACATTACATAATGCTGTTAAGAATATTGATAAATATAATATACTTTTTTAAATTCAGTGGCGGTTTTTTCCAATTCCTCTGCGGTTTTTGGAAATTGAATTATATTTGGAGCAATTTGTACCAAGTAGTTCATGACTCTTTCGATTTCTCGAAATGCTGAGGTCTGACCTATGCCGAATCTTTGTGCAACATCCCGTAAGCAGCATTTATTTGCAGCAAACCTTAAATAGATAAAATGTAGATACATAGATAAAATGTACATAAATGTACACTTACCACAAAAACATAACACATGGTTCTCAGCTGAAATCTTTTGCATTCCTCCATGCGTTTGGCCAGTAGGGCAGTAGTTAGACTTTTCAAAATCGTTCTTCAATGCATTAAACGTGGTCCGGTTCACACGAAAATGTTTTTTAAACTGCAAAGGATTTTTCGTAAGAACTCTACATATATTTTCATTAGAGAATGTAAACAAGAATCCAATAACTTACCTCTGAATCGGATAGGTTATGTACCACATTACCAATAAAATCGTGGATTTTCGGTACAGTGGCCTTTTTTTCCTTCAAAATACCACATAATAATTCTTCATTGCTGCTCGAAGAACTATCTAAAAATTCGTCTATTATAAAGGCAGAGATTAAGGGTTTGTTTTTGTTATCAGCCATATTGCAATTGCACTCCACGATCGCACGAACTATCAGAGACCGTGCCAAAAATCTGCACTTAGTACGTACTACACTCGAAACAAATTGCCAATGGAACGTGAAAAACTGCCACAGTGCTATTTTGTTTTCTCATTGGAACATAAAAGTTGCACTCAGTGTTAAACAGTGCAACCATTGGAAAACGTTATAAATAAGGTTCCGATAGTTGACATCCCCCTTAATATAATTCTAACCTTAAAATTGTTATTATGTAAGCTTGATATCATGTTTACAATCTATTTGTACGTACATTATTAAAAAATCAACTTACCTTCCAAATAAACTTCACTATATAATTTAAAAAATTTAATGCACACTTCCTTACGTTATTTGCTAACGAAACTGCGAGAAATTGGCGCCTTTAACATAGCTATCGTAAAATAATAATTCATAGATGTGTTCAGAAATTTGCAGTGCCGCCAACCTAATTTTATGATACTTTTTAAATACTTCTTGAAGAAAACTAGCGCCAACTGTTATTAATTAAAGAACCTAATACCTTTATTTTGGCGCATTCTTTGAAAAGTGGCAACAATTGGGTCCATGTCAATTATTAGTGCACTGACCTTACTTGTCAACATTTTACACCAAAATGGTAAATTATAATATCTGCAAAATTTTCTAAAGTTAATTGTGTTTACAAAAAATGGTTAATTTAAAAACAAATTAAGTTCCTCTTCATTCCACTCTAAAAAATTGTTTATAATTTCTTGTACGTTTTATTTGCATTTAATATATATTAACAAAAAAAAAAACATCTTGCACTAAAATCGGTAAAAAAAAACCTTTAATACGGTTGTAAAGAAATTTTATTTTACATTACATTTTCTTGTAATTATATAAAATTTGCGTAATATCGAGCATACAATCATCTCTTACATTGTCTTTAATTTAAAGTTGCACCTACATACAAACTAAATGAATCTATTTCGTCCATCTGAATCGCCCCATCTGCAACACTTTTCTCCGCTGCAGTAGCAAGGCGCCCCATGAATATTCCTATTTCATCGGTAGCTTTTTTCTTTTTTTTACCTTTATGGGACGGAGTTGTATAGGAATGATCAGCTTCTACAATTGTATGCTGCGAACTTGCAGAGCTTGTACCAGAGGTACATAGGTTATAATCTTGTTCGTCATTGGCAAAATCAATATCCTCCACATTCTCCTCGATTACAGTTTCACTAACAGGGGGTTCTGATATAAGCGGTGGTTGACAATTACTGCTTGTCCTGAAAGTACATAAACAAATACAAATAAATAGTCTGAAGCTACTTTCAATTCGTACATATCCTACAATATAATTTTTTACCTTCTTGTCGTCATAACTTCTTCGAAGAATGCCAATGCGCTCATAAGATGCCACGGTTCAAAGTTTAAGCTTCCAGCACCACTTTTTGTGGCATTACTAATTTTTATTTTTTCTTTCCGATATTTCTCGCGTAATGCCTTATATCGCGATTCAACTATTTCACCTGAAAAATTTAATATAAGTATATAAACTACGCATTAATTAACTAAAAATACTTACAAGTGGTTTTTAGAATTTTCGCCAATTCCTTGAAAGCGTTCTCTTTCATATTTTTATTCTTAAAATCCTTACAATTTCTGTCCCACACTACTGGATACGATCCTAGTAGTGACGCCAAGGTGTCATCCAAATTCAAATTAAAATGTACCTAATTGTTGAATCTCACAAATAAATCGCAGACTTTATTTTAACAATTTGACTAATTTGAGGTTAGCGATACAGAACGTCACGAGTTCCAACTGCATGCAGTTCGTTCTGATTTCTGATTGGACAGTGTGGACTTGGTAGTACAGACCTTGAGCTTGGACCTTGCTAACTTCTGCAGTAAGTCATTGCAATAAGTTTCTATGTAAACGGTTGTATTTAAATGCATGTATTGAGCTTTCGCACTACAAGTGCAACTACACTAATTATACTGTTAATCTCTATGTAACTGATACTTTATTCAACGATTATACACTTGTTCTGCACTCAAGACTTATTCAGCACTCACTGGTGTCCACACCTTTTTTTAGAGAGCGCTGCTAAAAACTGCTGCCAACTTAAACTATCAATTTAAGACTCGGTAATACTGGTCCACGATGGCCATCACACTAAGCTTCCCACAGATGCGAGAACTCTCTTGCAAACGCTGCGAAAAGTGAATGTTGTTCAATTAAACGATGGACACTATGTTCATATGGGTGTTAAACATTTTTTAAATACATTCTTTGATGAAAGGGAGTTGGATATTTTAGAATTACATTTAGAAAAAAATAGAGTTTTCATTTAATGTAGATGGCACTCCTATTAGTACTAGTGGTGGTTCTGACTTCTGGCCAATTTTGGGAAGTGTTAGCAATTTTATTGATAGTCAACCAGAAGTATTTATGGTAGGAATATTCAATAGTCCCTGCAAACGAGAATCATATAATAATTATTTAGGGTATTTCGTTGATGAAATGAAGGATTGAATGGTTAACGGATATCAATGGAAAAGCAGGAAATATGCAATTACAATTAAGGCAATTATTTGTGATGCCCCGGCACTAGCATATATAAAGGCCATCAAGTACCACGGCGGCTACCATTGCTGCTCAAAGTGTTATATCAAGGGGACAATACACTCTACAGGAATCAAAGGTGAAAACAAAATTATATATACTGATTTGGAAGCACCGTTACGAAGTGATGCTTCATTTAGAACACAAAAAACTCCTGAAGGGGATGATGATGTTGGTCACCATATGATCAAAGAACGTAGTGTCTTGGAACAGGTACCAATCGATATGATCAAAACTTTTCCCATAGACAAAATGCATTTAGTTGACGATTGGATTTTAATAGTTGCTATTTATACGAGGCATACATAAAAAAGATAAAGAAAATGCTGCATTCATTCAATCGCCCGCTGCAGCAGTGCAGTAATAGAGTGCATGAAATGATTAAATTAAATTGGTCGACTACAATTAAAAGTAATAATGAGAAACAGCGACAAACAGATCACTCTATTTTTTTCGCATAACATTTATGGCACCAACAAATTTAAGACAGCAATTTTTTCCAGGTTTACAATTCGAGTAAACACAAAAAGCGATAACTATGTAATGCTAAAAAATCAGACAAATTGTGAGATAATTCTTGGAGTCAGCCATTTTGAGGTTCGAAAACATAACCAAAAAATAATTGCAGGTCAAAAACTCATTAATGCGAAATGTCCTGTCGATCAACCTGAGAATTTAGAGCAATCTTTCTGTATGGTGGGCAGTTTTGAAGCAGTACAAGAATATTTGATTGACAACAAAAGCATATTATGTAAAATGTGTTGCTTACCAAACGATTGCGAGGAAGAATACGAATACTTTACCATACCTTAACTTACGGCCGATTGCACCACATTTTGGTTAAGTCCTGAAGAATTAAGTATACTTTAAACCTTAAGCTCAACTTAATGATAATTCTGTTGCACCATCGAAAATTTGTTTGTACTTAACTTTAATGTTTGTTTAAGCAAAGATCTAGGGACTTTTCTTAAGAGCATTCATTTGAACTAAATAGATGAGGGCATTGAAGTAAACTTATGTTCTGTGATCATAACCATAAAATATGTGACATCTAATAAATACTTACATAAATTTTACGATAATATTGTTTATTCGTGTTAAGTATGGATTTTAATAAACGTGTAAGAGCTGCTAATTTTACTAGCGATGAGAGATTATACCTCTTAAGTATTATTAGCAATAAATACAAACACATAATAGAAAATAGATGCCGTTTCATCGAACCAAAAAACAAAGCTTGGGCAGAAATAGCAATAGTGGCCTACCAGCGGGTGTTGTTAAGTCTGCTGAATGTCTAAAAAAGTATTATCTAAACCAAGAAAAGGATGTAAAGAAACTGTTCAAAGGGACTGTATATTCAAAGAGGACCTTTTATAATTATAAACTTTATTTAATAATGTAACATCACAAAAATACGTATTACAACCCAAATACATGACATGGATGATACCAACCTAACTCAGGGTGGCAGTGTTGCCAACTAGCATTATATCTAAACAGAAACAGGTTGCCGATGATAAAAAACTGGTGTATATAACAGGCGGAGGAACAAAAGAAAAGGATCTCATAGAGCTTGGAACTGATTTACTTCTTTCTATTGTTAATGAAAAGTCAGTGTATGGTCTGGAGAGTCCAATTGATGGAGATCGGTCAGAGACAATTACAATTATGTGCGATGATGAAAATGTTGAACCCAATGAACAAGATAGTGAACCTAAATCACAGTTAAAGTTAATTTTGCAAGACAAGTGTTTTTTCTTGAATTCACATTTATTTTAGCATGTTCAGCATGATAAATCTATATATTTCGATGACCAGTTAGTTGATGCTTTGGATCAGCATAAAACCAATATGAGTCCAGTTACTCAGACCAAATGTGTTAATTCAGCTAAGATTATTATAAATGATGTAAGGGCCTACTTTATATATTTGTTTTTTTTTATAGTATAGTTTTAGGAAAGTGGTTATATTCAGCAGTTTCCTCGTGATAAATGTGCCAATAGAGGACATCAAGATACATCTAGTTGTACGACAACACTGGGAAAAAGAAAGGTAAAGATAGAAAATATTTACTGTTCAATTTTCATTATCATATTTTACACTCTAGTTGTAACAAATAATTAAAGTAAAATTAATTGGAGCATAATTGGAGAAACTACACGCCAAAGGATTTGCAAACACCAACATCTAGTAAACTAAAACAAACTGCAGATATTACCCACTGCATATCCCTAAAATCAATGGACACATATATTGGTTGACGTGAGTCCTTTTTTCTTATTAGTTCATAATAATACTAGCCCACATACAAGCCTCAGTATTGGGATATCCTAATGACAGTTCATTAATTAATATGTCCCTATTATGGTTACAAAAAAATTACTTCTACACTATTTTTACAGAAACAATCAGAAACGCCACAAAAGAAAGTCAATATTGTGAGTCGCCGAAGACCTACAATTGTGAAGGCCCTTACAACAAGCATGGTAGCCGAAAGATATAACCTTCTTGTCAGCAAAAGACTACAAATTGCTGATTATCAAACACAAAACTACAGTTTGACCTAAAGTGTATACAAGAGGAGCACAATTTAAAAATGGAGATAGGGTAGAGGCACTACTTATGGCCACCTTAAGAGGATTTTTACTTTAATATTATCAGTATATAAGTCTAATGTTCAGCTCGATTTTGCTGAAAGTACAGTGCCATAATTTCGACCTTTCTCTACAATATGAGATATTTTATAAAGAGAAGTTAAATTTATAATTGTTGCAAATTTTTTCATCAAAAAAGTCATTTTGTGCTACTTTTGGCCATTTGTTCGCCACCTATTCATTACTTTTGGCCATTTTTTAACTAGTGTAGATTACTATAGAAAAAAATACATCTAAGAATTTAGATTGAAAAACTTTTATTAAAGTATTGATGCATACGGTACAAAATGAATTAATATGAAAAATCACTAAAAAGTTTTATTCTTGGCTCCAAAATATGTTGTAATTCTACATTATAATTTATTGATATTGAAACGACTCCTGGTTTTATGTTAGTGATAGGTAACATTTCACAGTCTTCAAGTTCTGGAGAAAAAAGTGACACATCATCATCACTATTTCCGCTTTCGATCCACTCTTCATCAGAGGAACTCGTAATATTTTTTTAAATTAATTTTATTACTCTTTTTATTGCCTCTTTTAATTTTTGCACTCTTTTTATCACGCAACATCCTTTGTTTATCTTCTCTCATTTGTTTCTTCTCTTGTTTCATTATTTCTCTTTTTTTATTCTCTCTTTTTCTTCATGATATTCCACCCATTTGTCTGATGTTATTACACTTGGTATATATTGTTGCTTTGGGTTCTGGCCAGGGTAAAACATCTTTGAAGACCAAAGAAGCGGCATTCGTCGGTGTTGCAATAATGTTACGTCTTACAGATTCAATTTCCTTCCTTTTGGTTAAGACCCCCTTTGTTATTTCTGGTGATAAATTTGTACTCTCTGGAATAAGTGGCCTGCGAATGGTAGATGTCGATGGTATGGGGCTAATATTTTTTTGAGGTTGTAGGTCGATTTTCAGTGTCATCGAAAATGGTATTTTCTAATTGTAAGGGACTAGACATTCTTGAAGGGCTCCATTCTTTTGAAGAACCACTATCTTTTGAAGGTGTTAGTGGATTTTCAGCATCCTCTAAAATGATATTTTCTAATTGTGAGGGGTTAGACGTTCTTGAAGAACTCCTTTCTTTTGAGGTTGTTAGTCGATTTTCAGTATCCTCTAAAATGAAATTTTCTAATTGCAAGGGATTTGAGGTTCTTGAAGGGCCACTTTCATTTTCCATTTCTGTGTCAGCTTGTGTTTCGAGAGATTCTGCTTCATTTGAAATATGTAACCAAACGTTAAATAAATAAGAGGCTTCTTGGATTCCTTCCCATTCGTGGTTTTTCCTCTTTGTTATTTTAAATTGATCTAACAGAGCTAAATCAATTTTGGTTTCCAGATACTTTAGATGTTGAATTATGGCGGGGTCTACTTGTTTGTTCAACGTTGTACTTCTAGCAATAATTTTACTATAATCTACACTGTCCGCTGAAAATGGACACAAGCCAGTAGCTCTAAATTCAGATTTTATGTTTGAATTCATTCTTTGGTCATTTATGATTTGAGATAAAACCGTGGGAACATCAGATTTTATTATTTCTTTTCCATTATTATCAATTTTATATTTTCTTACAAAGTCCTTCCATTTTGCCTTCATAGGTGCAAAAACAGCTACATCCAAGGGTTGGAGGATGTGTGTAGCATTAGGCAAAAGTGCAACTATTATTATTTTATTCTCTCGGCAGTACCTACTTAAATGTAGGGTTAAATGAAACTTATGCCCATCTACAAATATGACTATTGGAAAAAGAATCTGTTTTTCTCGCACCTTCTTTAAACCAGTTCCGAATTTTAACCTCTGTCACTGCTCCTCTTCCACGATGCAGGTATTCAGCTTTTTTTTGGGATATCTCTTTATGTCTGTTCAAGAATGAATAAAACCAAGTTCTTCCCGGACGACAGCTAAGAAAAGGTGTTTTTATTTTAAATTCGTTCACAATTTTTTGCACAGATGTAAGAAGATCATTCTTGGTAATTGGAATGCCTATTTTACAACATTCTAAAACCCATTGCACCAACATTTCCTCATTATCCCTACCTAAATATGAATCAAATCCACAACGCCCAGTGGATTCTCTAGATGATTTTCCTTCCAGTTTGTTCCTTAAAGTTGTTCTAAGAACTTTAAATTCTCGGCTTGCCTTTAAAACAGGCTAATTGTACTTTCATAGGCGAATATTGAATTTTTTTTTCCACTCTTGCGGAACCTAGTTTCACAGACTTCAGCATTTTAACTAAAATAACAAGGATACATAAAATTAAACTAACCTAATGGTCAGGCCCGGATTAAGGTATTCTTGCGCCCGGGGCAATAATTTTTAATGCGTCCCTTTATCACTCCTAATTATTAACATTAATTATACGCCTACATTATAATTCCTTAAAAATGTATACAAGCTTCCATCTATAGTGCAAAAATAAAAACTAAGTAAAGCAAGTAGGTTATAGTAATGGTAATATTTTTTTTATTTTGAGAATACATTTTTAAATACCATGTTTATTGATTGAAGAAAATATCTGAATTGAACACATTCTTCAGGAAAACCACTATCCAGGTCATTTTTATAAACAGTTTTAAGCGACATAGACTTTTCACTTATGTCAGAATCAGAAATGGATAATAAATTCTGTAAAAATCCGAAATTATTCTCAAATTTGGTGAATGAGTTTTTTCTTAGAATTATTTCTGAATATATTCTGTCCAACACTACATAGTATGTGTTACAAATCATATGTTCTTTGGCATTGAATTCAGTTTCATTTGTCCTCGTCTCATTGACAAATAATTTCCTTCTATTTTTCCTTTTCTCATCTGCTTTGTATGCATCGAATCCAGATAAACGTTTCCCCATATTTTCGAATCTGTCGAAACTTTCAACGTTTCTTAAAGACTGTATATATCCCAAAAGAGATTCATACAAATGAATAACTGTTAGAACATCAATGTCTTCTTTTTTTGCAGACATTTGCTGATTTTGTTCATTTTAATTAATAATTCATTCCAAAATGACAGCATCACATAAGTTTCCAATTCAATCATTTTTTTATGAATGTATTTTCGTTGAATTTAACTGATCTATGTCATCTATAATTTCTTGCAGTGCATTTTTTATTTCTGAATAACCCTCAAAAAGTGCCTTTGTTGCATCAGCTCTAGCTGACCACCGCGTTGTCGATAGGCTTTTTGGTAACAACTTAGCCTTTTTATCGTCTCTTAACTGCAGACGCAGACAATTTTTTAAAATGTCCCATCGAGAAGTAGATGCTGAGAAAAACGTATAAATCTCATTTAAGAACATGAAAAATTTAGTATCTAAATACGACTCTGCTGCGCATGTGCCAATCAAATTTAAGAAATGCGCAGCACAAGGAACATACCCGGCTAACTCATTTAAATTTTTGATGCGGCTTTGTAACCCTGTATATTTGCCAGACATATTGGCGGCATTGTCGTATGGCTGGCCTCTACAGTTATCGATATCTAAAGAGAAATCCTCCAACATTTTTAAAATAGCCTGTTCCATATTATCAGCTTTGTGACCACATTTCCGATGAATTGTAAAAATCTCTCCACTACTGAACCATTTTCTAAAATATAGCGTAATATAACGGTTAGTTGGTCTATATGGGACAAATCAGTCGAGTCGATAATTATTGAGTAATAATTTGTTAATTTAATTTCAGATATTATTTGATTTTGGACAGCTTTTGCCATTATGTCTATAAACTCGTAGTAAATTGTTTTAGAGAAATACGATATCTGTCCTCTGCCTTTATTGGCTTTTGTTTCGATATGATTTTTAAAAAATGAATCATATTCTCCTATAAGTTCTAATGTAGCTAAATATATTCCAGATTTTTTCCCCCTGTTTTTTCCGTAGTCCCACGAAATGCTAATCCTTGCTTGGACAGAAACTTAATTGCTGATAGTAACCTCCTCAACAGATTTCTCCAGTATTCTTTTTCCTTAAAATATTGTTGTTCAATAGCAGTATCAATTCTATTCTCAATTTTAGAACGTATTATGTATGATTTGACGTCTTCTCTATGTTCCGTTGAACGTTCGTGCTCAGCTAGCCGTTCTGCATGCTTCCAGTCATTAAAACCACTGACTAAATGTGAAGTATTATTCTTGTCAAACGGTTTGCATAAGTTTGTTTTCGGATGTAGAATAAATGAGCCACTCTCTACGAATGAATTCCCCATTTATATGTTTTGTGTAAAATATATTTTTTGATGCGTATCTACTAACGTTATTGTAATCCCATTAGATTTACTAAAATCGATAATATCTAAATTCTGTGTGCAAGTTCTTTTTACAAAATAATCGATCAATTCTGAATTAACCATTCAAGTAGCGGGATCATCAGAAAAAAGGGTTTCAAAAGCGGGTTCAAACAAGACAAATTCTTCTTCAGCTTGGTTTGATGCAGTTATCACCTCTTCCTCATTTTCCCCTGTAAAAAGGAAATTATTCTATTTATATGTTTATATATATAACTTATTGTTACGCCACTGGACTGTATAGACTGGTTAAACGAGACTGGAATTGTACGCTAACGGCCGGGAATATTCTGGAGTGCTCTAGACCGGGTGAAGGGATGTATAAATAAGACGCACGGTGGGCCGAGATTTAGTCTGAAGTCGAACGTGAACGAGTAAAGAATACAAAAGAGACTTATAAGTGTTCAGTTGTGATTATAATTAGGACAGTGATTAATCTATTGTTCTTAATTGTTAATTAGTAAATAAAGTAGTGAATAAGTGTTACCTGGACTTTCAATCAACGAATCTACGAGTAGAGGTGTTTGTGTGGATAGCAAACACGTAACAGTATATTATAGGTACCTCTATAATTTATACACTCAGACAAAATTATCGAATAAAATATAAGACTGAATTTCTATTCATTTATTTTCCAAAACACGTTTTCGATTTAACTATTTTAACTTTATTTGATTTGAGCGTTCGAAGGTTAAAGTTCAATTACTTACCTTTCGAATTTGGTTCATTTGCCAATAAATCACAAGCACTCGAGGGTCCCGATTCATCCTTTTGCAGAAAAAAAAGTATCTAATTTGGGTACTTTTTGTAGAAATAGATCTTTCCTGCTTTTCTTTGGCAAGTTTTCGGCGTTTTGCTCCACTAAAGTTGTGAGAACTCATTTTGTTAATTATAATTATGAAAATGGAATTATGTAATTATTAATTACATAATGTAATATGACACAATCACAAACACGTAACAACTATAAAAGCCTTAGACTAGAGAAGGAGAGAGGACTGGTAACGTGCCGCGCAAATGTGTTACCAAATGCCACCAAGCTGTTTGTACCAGTGGCGTAGCATTTGGGATATTGTGAACGTAAAATAAGATAAAATTATTTATCTTATATCATAAGACAAAATTTACAACGGGGATACCCATGTATTTATTTTTTCAGTTATTTATAATACATGATAGTATAATAAATAAATAACCTATATGTATTTAATTTGATTACAGGAATATTACAAGAGATGTGAAATAAAAACAATGTGGGAGTAGGTACGATATTTATTTACATGCAAAAAACTTAGTTTAACTTAATAATATAATAACTAATAACTTAATAACTATAATAACAATAACTTAATAACTTTAACTAATAACTTTAACTTAATAACTTATAATAAATAATTATTCCCTCACTTTAAGTTTCTTGTTTCCATTTACCCCACCTGACTCTACATAAGTACAGTCAGAATTTCTATTGTCCTTTAAATAAAATGAATTTTGTTAAATGACTTCGCACAGGATCAATTTGTTCACTTTTTTTGTTTGCTTATGAAGTGAATTCTTATGTTTAAATATTTTAGACAAACAGCTTTCATCAAGTAAAAGACATGATTCACTTCATTTTGTAAGACATGATTATTAAGGCAGTGGAACAAACTTTCTTGTAAACAATCAAACATAATTTTGTTTGTTAAATTTGCTATGAAATTTCGTTTATGCAAATCATCTGCCCTCTGTATTAAACGTAATTGATGTTCCGATATTCTACAAATTGTTATCACATCGTCAGATGGATAAGCAAGCCCCCCACGATTATTTTGTGTTATTAAAGAATAGAGGAAATCTGATTTATTTCCAATCAATGCTGCTACACATTCCTCACATTTGATTGTTTTCTGTAATTGCCACGAAACAAATCCTGCTATGTATGTGACAATCTGAAGAGAACATTCGGTTATAATATTGTAGTATAACATACACGGCCTTTTCAAATTTTAAATTTAGCGGAACCCAAGCTGTGTGAGTAGAGACCTCTACATGTAAACAAAGGAACGATAGCACTGGCTACTAACGTTTTAAGTAGGGGATGTTTTTATTCAATAAAAGACATATCATAAATACACCTAACTTTATTATATTCCTACTTGCGGTTCCATTACACAATAAAGATATGACAGTTAAAAGAAATAAAAATATCAATGATATTGAGAGTGCCAGGCTCACCTAGAGCTCATGTGGGGAAAGAGCATGGCAGAGAAACCCACGATCTTTGCTCTCGACTACCCAAAATATTGTATGCAACCAACTTAACGCAGAAATGATAAAAATCTAACAATTTGATTGTAACAACAAAAACTTAAATTAAATATATATGTTCCTACTACGTGTCACCTCATACAAACAACATACATCGTTTTTCAAACAAAACTGAAGAGTTTTGGTGTTCGAAATAACGCCTCTACTTCTTTTCGTCCTCCCCACTTCTTGTTTTCTTAGTAGAATCCCCGACCGCACCCAAAAATCTCATCGAGCTGTTCTTCGATTCCCCTTTTCCATCTACCGAAAACAGTCATTACCATCTAATATAGCCTACAGACAACTACCTTCTACTGTCATATTACAGAAATTATTATTATTAGTTACGTCCTCGACTGACAGATGGCGCGCACGCGATTAACTTTCACAACTTTACAATGACAACCTCACCCGACAGATGGCGCTAGTTGTATTTTCCCACAGACGCCTCTTTGAAAGATAATGATGGGACGGACATGGCACAGAAATATCTTTCAACATCCAAAAATCTGTGATACTAAATAGGAATTAGGAAACCTGTGGTGTTCTATAATATAACTTTAGATTAGAAATATTGTAATTACCTTTCCTTTCATTAGAATTTGGATCACAGAGAGTATAGACATTAGGAAATGGGTTAGTTGCTATCTGGTATGGTCCAGAATATAAAGGGCAAAACTTAAAAAATATTTTCTTTGAATCGTCTGAAACAGGATTTTCACGAAGGAGGACCAGATCCCCGATCAATAATTCATCACATTTGCCATGATTCTGGTCAGACTGGATTACACGAGACATGATCTTTTGACGGACGTCGTTCTGGATAGACTCCACACTCCTAGGAGGAATCTTAGCTAGTAAGGGCAATATGATATTATCAAGATTATTTGACTGTTTTTTGCCAAACAGAATTTCCGCCGGAGCATAGCCAGTGCTCTGATGGGGAGTTTCATTAAACAACGTTTCTATATTCTATACAAACTTGGAAAAGTCTTGAATAATTTTGAGAGCTAAAATCTTTGCTTGAGCTCTTCGTAAAGGATACAAACGGACAAATTTAGAAAAAGAATCAATTACTACGAAAATAAACGAACTTCTGGAGCGTCCCTCAGGTAAAGGTCCATAATAATCAACAGTTACTAGTTGGCAGGGATACGTAGTTACTATAAAATGTCTAGCTCCCTCTAGATACTGCTGGGGGAATTTAGTTTTCTGACAAAGATCACAACCACGCACCAAAGATTGAATACATCTAAGCATGTTGGGACAATAAAGACTACGTACCATGATAGCATGTAATTTAGATATACCAAAATGACCATATTGTTCATGATATCCTTGAATGATAGGACTAATTAAATTAGCAGGTATCGCCAACCGATGTCTATTGTAAAAATAATCATAATAAATCAAAACGTCTGCATGTATCCGAAAATGATTCAGTAGTCGAAGTTGGGAACGATTCAATACAGTTGCCAATCCCTTTAAGTAGGTACTGATATATAGGCCGTAGAAATGGATCTTGGTTCTGATGGTGCTTAAATTCCCGCATAAGTACTTGCAACTCACTCAGATTACTAATTTCAAAGAATGCACCAAGATAGTCGGAAGATGTTGTGACCACCAGAGGAGAACGTTCTTTAATTAAGGATAAATCACCTATTCCTGGAGGATATCGCGACAAGGTATCAGCTACAATGTTATCGCGCCCCTTAACATGTTCCACCTCATAATCAAACTCATTCAGATACATCTTCCATCTAGTAAATCTATCATTTAACAATCGACAATGTTTCAAAAACTTGAGAGCATGATGATCGGTTCGAATAATCAGTCGATGACCTAAAATTATTGTGCGATATTTACGCAAACCATATATGACCGCTAAAAGTTCTTTTTCCGTGACAGTATATAACAACTCAGGACCGTGCAAGGTTCTACTTGCAAACCCCAACATTAAATATTCTCCTTCAGAGTGAAGTTGATAAAGTTCGGCACCTACTGCCACACTAGAACCATCTGTTTGCAAGTAAAACTCCTTACGAAAATCAGGAAAATTTAAAATGACAGTATTCAAGAACAGGGGCTTAAGCTTTTCAAAGACTTCCTGTTCCAAATCACGCCACTGCCACTTCATATTTTTCTGTAAAAGCCTTGTCAAAATATATATTTCATTGCTGTATAGCCTACGGAATCGCCTATAGTAATTACACAAACCGAGGAATGCCCTGAGCTGCTTGACATTACGTGGAACTGGGAACTCCTGGATAGCCCTAAGTTTGTCGGAGTCGGTCAACACACCACTGGGAGTAAGGACATGTCCTAAAAATTTAACCTCTTTACATAAGAATAAGGTTTTATCTAAATTTATTGTAAGGTTCGCTTCAATCAATTTTGTAAATAATTGTTCCAAATGTGACAAATGATCCTCAAAGGATTCCGAAACGACAAGTAAATCATCTATATATTTGTAAACAAAAGTCTGTAATTCGGGACCAAGAATAACATCCATGGCTCTAGTAAATGACCCAACAGCAGTTTTGAGACCAAATGGTAATACTTGATAAGTAAATGTCTTTCCATTATACAGGAAGGCAGTATATTGAGTACTTTCAGGAGTCAGAGGAATTTGCCAATATGAAGAGCATAAATCAATGGTAGACATGTATTTGATTCTGGTAAAGCTACTAAAAATTTCCTCCGGTGGACAAGGAGGCAATGATTTTAGCATTTAAAAGACGAGCGTCTCAACAGATACGGATAGACCCATTTTTTTTTCCACAACAGTAATCGGACTTGCATAAGAAGAAGCTTTTCGTTTAATAACACCCAAGTTGAGCATTTCTTGTATACATTTATCTACCTGGGGACGTAAACTGAAAAGTATAGGATATGGTCGCTTCACAAAAGGAGTGTAATCATATAATTTTATATTATGGAAGTATTTAGTTGTCCTTCCAAGATATTTATTGAAAACAACCCGATATTTAAACAATACAACACAGAGTTTCTGTTTTTGCTGATAGGAAATGTCAGAAATATGTTCTATCTTCTGAACTAAATCCTCGAAAGAATTTACAGATAGTGATAAATCAATTGTCATACTAGTAGTCTCCGGTGTAACAACTCCATCTACACATTCTACATTATTTGATGATACACATTTGCTAGGATCAACTGCTGATGATTCCTCATTTAACAATCCACGCATCTCAACATTGAATGGAACCTTAAAAGTCCCTCGACCTATACTTATAATAAGACAGTCATCAATAAAATCTATTTTTGCCGATTCTGAATATAACCAATCGATTCCTAAAATAATTGGTCTAACCAGATTCTTCACTACCAAGAAAACATGTGAGAATAAACACGGTACATTTGGAATCGTAAAGTCTAGCCAAACCTGGAACCGTATTCTAGTATTAAGTTGTCCCATAGCTCCCCGTAGATGTGTGGATGCCACCGGTAAAATAGGAAAATCACGAACCTCCTTAAGGTCTTTAAAGGATTCCTCAGAAATACATGAAACCTCACATCCTGAATCAATTAGTGCCAACAATTCTATTCCAGAACTATTAACGACAATGTGTGGTAATAATCTGAAAACTTCACTATTCTTAATTGGTGGAAAATCTAGAATCTCAGCTACTAATGGAATGTCAAACCCAAAAATGCATCATATGCCTGAGTAATTATCACATCTGTGGGAAGTTGAATCGGATGTAACGGTATATAAACTAAAATAATCTTCTAAACTCAGTGAACAACAAGGACTTAACCGAGGACTTAACTTAAACATAACATTTGGCTTACTAACTAAATCACTTAAACTTAACTCAGAACTACGGTGTACTTCTGGAACAAAATTAATAAAAGGGAATAAATTGGAGGCCTTAGTACCTTTATTCGAGAGAATTCTCCTCCCTAATTCCCTCGACGCGAGTTTACCTGACTAGTTCGGTGACACTCACAATTCTTGCAAACCTTAGGGGGTGGAATTGAGAAGTCAAGAACTTCTGTGTCAGACGCTGTGGATGTCGACGGTTTAGCGTAATGATAGCGATAAATTACTGCAGCGGTTGGAAGAGAAGACGAAACATTTCCTCGAGTACGCTTACCATGGATTGAATTTTGTCTCTCCAGGAAATCTAAAACACCAGACATTGTTCTGTTATTCACAGTCGTCCACAAGCTCTGGACATTTGACGGTAACTGTCTAATAATTTCATTAATAATAACCATTTCTGGTATAGGGGGAGAGAACAAGCGATATGAATTTACTTGTCTCAAAAAAATATTCAGAGATTGATAACCGAGTTTTATCAGGGTTGTATCCCATGCCACTAAGAGGTAATCGTTCATAATACGATCATCAGACCAATACAAACCGAGAAAGTCATTTTGAAAGTCTTCAAATGAAGTCCAGGACACCTCTCGTAAGTCTCTCCAATCTGCAGCAGGACCCATTAAACACTCTTTAGCCACGTCAAGTTGCTCCGTAGATGCAACACCAATAATATTTAAATACCTATTTAATTTATTTAAAAACAACACTGGGTGAGTTACCTCTGGTGACCTAAACGAAGGTTTTTCTCCTACCGGAAAGCCAAGAGTCTTATTGAACAGCGCCACAGCAACCTTCCTCCAATGACTATCCGAGTCCATTGAATTAGTGACCACTGGGGACACTAGAAGTATAGTTATTTGACTCACCCGTTACCTGAGCAATTGTGACAACAGGAGATGATTCAAGTACCGGGTTATTAATTGTCTGGTTGTGTCGCCCCTCACTGGAACTGCCTGCTTCAGGTGCGTTTGGAGTGCTGACCAAGTTTGGTGAGAATGTTAACTCAGTTGACATTCAAGGTTCCCTCAATACTGATTCATTGATTTGTTGTTGTTGCTGTATAAAAGAGGTTAAAAGGTTCGTCTGTTGTTGTACCAGCGCTCTTAATGCCTCCAGATCTTGTTGAACAACGCTGGTATCCAGTTGGAATGGATGGTCCAGACTCCTCAGGGCCCCTCTCGTCATCACCCATGTTGATCACCTGTTAATTAAAAGACAACAGCAGTATCATCACATAAAATTCAATGACAAACATCCCCATTAACGCTTTCACTGTACAGTGCTATCCTGGTCACGGCACCAAAATCTGTAGTATAACATACACGGCCTTTTCAAATTTTAAATTTAGTGGAACCCAAGCTGTGTGAGTAGAGACCTCTACATGTAAACAAAGGAACGATAGCACTGGCTACTAACGTTTTAAGTAGGGGATGTTTTTATGCAATAAAAGACATATCATAAATACACCTAACTTTATTATATTCACACTTGCGGTTCCATTACACAATAAAGATATGACAGTTAAAAGAAATAAAAATATCAATGAAATTGAGAGTGCCAGGCTCACCTAGAGCTCCTGTGTGGAAAGAGCATGGCAGAGAAACCCACGATCTTTGCTCTCGACTACCCAAAATATTGTATGCAACCAACTTAACGCAGAAATGATAAAAATCTAACATTTTGATTGTAACAACAAAAACTTAAATTAAATATATATGTTCCTACTACGTGTCACCTCATACAAACAACATACATCGTTTTTCAAACAAAGCTTATTTTGTTTATTTATGTTTTTTTTTTAATAGATTCAATCCTTCACGGGAGAAAATATTAGTTTAATCAACAAGGCTCTATCACTCGACTGACATTAAGTAGACACAACTAATATTTAATAATATTTACTTCAATATCGAGACTACTTTTATGAAGTTATGTAGAACAAAGGCAGACACCAAAATATTAAAGGTAGTCACGACAATCTAACAAATTTACATTCAATGAATGATAAAAGTACTGTTGAACAAGTGAAACATTGAATAAACATTGTAAGAACTTTTAATCAAGAAAATTTGTGAACATGAGGCTATGGTGTATCATTCAGACAAAGGATTATTTATATATTCAACTTTAAATAACATAATCATGATGTTACATAGAGAAATTAATACACACTATACATAAAGAATGATTACCTGTTAATTACCACTATAAAACTAAACACTTAACTATTTCTTCCCAACTTTTTTTTAAACTTCAAACTTCAAAATAACGCCTCTACTTCTTTTCGTCCTCCCCACTTCTTGTTTTCTTAGTAGAACCCCCGACCGCAACCAAAAATCCCATCGAGCTGTTCTTCGATTCCCCTTTTCCATCTACCGAAAACAGTCATTACCATCTAATATAGCCTACAGACAACTACCTTCTACTGTCATATTACAGAAATTATTATTATTATTAGTTACGTCCTCGACTGACAGATGGCGCGCACGCTATTAACTTTCACAACTTTACAATGACAACCTTACCCGACAGATGGCGCTAGTTGTATTTTCCCACAATATGATCGTTCATAATATAATCGTAATCTCCTAAAATGGATTTAAGTGGCTCTTCTGCTTCATGCTCAAATAATTGCGAAGAACTCATATTTATTTGAGCCTCATGATTTGAGCTATCGACTCTACTTGAAACTACCAATACAGGAATTTGTTCCAAAGGTACACAATTACCTACACCCCCCTCCCGAGTTTCTGCTCTTATCAACAGTCTTTTGAAAGATCCCATGAACTGACGGGCTGTAGGGTTATTATTCCAACCCCCTTTAGAACGAATTGATGAAAAAAATAGTTCCAAGTGGTCTTGGCTTATCTTATAAACGGGCAAATACAATAAATGTTGTTCAGATATTGAAGCGTTAAACAGCTGTAAAGTACTTTTTAATGAAATTATTAAACCAATGAAACCTGTTTTTCTTTTGGAAAACAAAACTAGTTCGTTATTTGCAAATTTTAAATCTGAAATATATTTAATTGCATCATTATTTATAAAAGATGTAATATTATCAATATTTTTCTGGCATAATGCGTTTTTGTAACCAGATGCTTTCAGAGTACGGCTATTTAAAATATCAAATATATTATTCATGATCCGTATAAATTTCACTGTCGCCTGACAGTCTTTGAATTCTGCAAGTCCTAATTCCTTTTCACAGTACTCTAATGCATCCGCTACAGATGCGCTCAGCAGTTGCACAGCAAGGCGTACTTTCATTTTTTGTTTAAAAAAATTAATGTGCCTTACGTAATTTGTTTCCTAAATGCAGACCTTCATTCTGTTGAAGTTTTTCTAAGTGTTCAATGTATTCCCACTTTATAAGATTTCCATCGCCGTCTATCAACACCTTTCGTTCACCGAAAGTATTTCGGACCAATTTTATCATATGACACGGGTCATAAAAAATATAAATTTTGTTATTAGAAACCGGAAAATATGTTTTTATATTGGCCAGATCACTTGAACATCCCAATACGTTAGCCATAGTTATGTTGGATGGTGCACCATCAAAAGTCAAACTAACAATTTTGACCCCTGTTTCCTGCACAAGGTTAATAGCCTGTGTCACAATGGAACTTTTCTGTTGGCCGTTAAGTGAATCAGTAAAAAAATATCCTACAGGCAACTTCCAAGTTCTATTAATGCACACTAACATTAAAACAAATGCTTCTTTTGCTAGCTCATTTGTGTCATCTTCAAAATCCAATCCAAAGTTAACATAACCGTGAAACTTTCTCCCATCCCACTCTAAGTGTTTTCTGATAGAGATTTCATCTATTATTAATGCACAAAGCATTGTTTTTTCTGATAGTTCAGCGTTTCTTTTTAAGGTTTCTAATGCGTCTTTTGTAAAGCCAGGCTCACAATTGACACTTTGGAACCATTTTCCAATAGTGCTTCTGTGAGGAAGGCAAGTGTCAAACACTTCTCTGACATAATCATATGCCTTTGGAGAAAAGAAATTTAAAGTTATAGCAAATTTTCGTAATTCTGGGCTATACTGACCTTTTACTAATTTTCGCTTTAATAATTCTTTGTTAAAAGTCGATAAATTTCCTAACAAAGCGGAGTTTTCCTGGTTTAGTAAATTATTTTTTTCCACCACCCTTATGATTTGCCTTAAAGAAATCACTTTATTCTTATACCGTTTAAGGGATTGCCCTCGAACTCTTATTTTTCTCGTTTTTTCACGACTTTTTTCTCAAAGCCTGAAATAATCTCCGTCGTAACTTCTTCTTTCTAGGAGTATCATCAACTCTCGGTGTTGTATCTGCTGTCATCGAGGTGGACGGTTGTGGTTCGGGGGTCCGTAATCGTTTAGTTCCCTACAATAAAATAAACACTACTTAAATCAATCCGTCTCTGTTTCATTTATCAAAATATGGAATACTATGGCTTCATTCAATAATTTTACTTTCATGTCGGTTTTATACAAAAAGCGTTCCTCAAAATGCTTCGAACAAATCCTGTCAGTGGTTAATGGTGTCCAGTCTGCAATTTTCATATTCTTCACCCATGTATTACATTTCTCCTTATCTTTTGGAAACCTAAAAAGTGTGAATAATTTTTAAAACTTTAGGTGAGGTTAGTTCAAAATATAATTTTTCATTTTTATTCAGAAACCAGCCCAGGCTGCAGGTACCTACGTAACGTATTTTCCAATTTATGGTGCCAAATTACAATAAATCCACTAATTTTTGTAAAGTAAATAAAATGGTACCTACGCCAATGGAAACATGACGGCTTTACGGTAAACAATACACATTCCAACAGCAAATCATAAATGAAAATAACTGAATATTATATATATTACATTAACGTCATATACGTTGAACTGTGTAGAATTAGCTAATTGAGTGTCAGTGTCCACCGTAAGTTCATTATGAAGATATAAAATTTTAATGGACGCTGTGTCAAATGCATTCTTTTATTTCTTACCTGTGAAATGATATTTCTGGTTCTTTTTTTGTCACTTCGGCTTTTGCAGCCGTAAGCTGAACAATTCACCATTGTAATAAACACTCTTTCACTTTAAAAAGTCAATACAATTTTATTTAATTCTTCAAAATGTCCTCTAAACTATAAAAGTTGTTTGCCACCAATGTAAAGGTGCAGATAGACTGGCAAGTTACTTGCGACAAATCTTGCGTTGCGCGATCGACTTCCATATGTGTTTACACTATTAGCAATATTTATCGCGATTAACTGTCGAGCAAGTCCAGCTTCTGCGAGTTCTCAAAAATCTGTTTACACTCTCAGCAATTTCGACTTGCGCCTGTGCTGTCGAGGCTAATATTTTTCAGTTGTATAAAAACATGGCGCCAGTAAGACGTATTCGTTCTGCAGCAGCATTATTAGTTTTATGTGAGAGTTACAACAATGGAAAAAGAAGAGAAATCGAACATGTTGAGTAAGGAAATGGATATTAAGAAGAGAAGAATATGGGGCCTACAATAATTTACTAAAAGAACTTAAAATTGAAGATGCACAACAATTTAAAAACTTTATACGAATGTCGGCGGTAGATTTTGAAGAACTTTTGACAAAAGTTGGTAGTGAAATTGAAAAGCAAGATACTCATTTACGTGCATCAATTTCAGCTACTGAACGTCTGATGGTAACTCTACGCTTTCTTGCGAGCGGTAAGTACTTTTTTTCTAATTTACTTAGAAACATGAAACTACTTACTTACTTTACAGGTGACTCATACCAGTCATTAATGTATATCTTCAGAATTCCCGCTTGCACAATGAGCGGATTTATTCCAGAAGTCTGCATGGCACTGTATAAAGTATTAAAAGATATTTACTTAAAGGTATGATTTATTTAAGGCATATGTATGTAATTTTAGTACAAAATCAGTAAAAAAATAAACTATTATTATTAGTAACGAAATAAAGTAACAGTAATAATAATTCTGATATTTGGTAGTCGTGAATTAAATTTACAGCATTTGTAACCTAAAATCTGATGCTTCAATAAAGCAATCTGACGGAGAATAACTTTCGATGTAATTGGTATCATTACTGTAATTAAATGGAGAAAGCATAGAGGTTAAACTCGATGGGGTATTTGAGGGAGTTGACATGTTTGAAATATTCGAGGACTCCAGTTCTGCAGCATCTATGTCAGATATTTGCTTTATAGCTTCATTAATCAAGCGTCTAAGCTTTCTTTTGTTTTTCGGTTTTTTTATTTCTCTCATTTCAGATGCAACATAATAGCCGTAAATTTGTTCGTCATCAACTGGTTGGTTGAGCAAACTTACGGCCTTTTTTATTTCTTCTGATGATGCTATGGCACAACTGTTAGAACCATTTTTTTTATTTGAACGCTTCTTTTGAGGTGGTGATCTTGACTCTATCGTCAAGAAGTTTTGTAAATTTTTGTTGTCATAAAGCATCCAGTCAACCCCAAGACATTTTACTTCTCCAAATTCGCTATATATTTCTTCATACCCTTCCTTTAACTTTATAGTTGTGTGTTTTCTCAAAGTTTTTTCAACTCTTCCAAATACCCTGTCCGCGGGTAAAAAACTATGTCCTCTTACTGGAAAGGTAATGGTAATCTTAGACAAGCTATCAGGCGCTTGTTTTTTTAGCCAGTAATAAAGTGCATGGATAACATGGGCATTTTTATTTTGTCCCCCGCACCCGTCACAGAAGAGACGAATAATTTTTATATTTGACAGATCTTGGGAATTTAGGTGGGCTAAAACTGCAGATGATATCTCGACAGATCCCCGCCCAGCCATATCCTCGGTCCACGTATAAAAGGTGGGTTTTTTGGCCTGCATATCGACACAACAAAGTATGTAAAAACTTACTTGCTGAGCGTAAAAAGCATCGTTTATTGGTGTACGTGGGAGTGGTTGAACCTGTTGCATATCAAAACAGAAGGATAGTGAATCTGGTGGAGTTTCTCTAGTTAACTCATAAAATGCTTTAGCTCTTCTGTTGTGAATTCGATATTGAATAATTAGGTCAGTTTTTGTCTTGGCATCCTTTTCCACTTTAATTTTGTGTTTCAAACGATTACATAAAGCACAGCAGTCCGACGCTGGTGAGGAAAACCCAATATTGAATATTGTTCCAAATATTACACTAAACATTGTCAGACTGCAATGATCTGCAACATCTGTACATTGCGAATTATACATTTTGTGTAATTTTGCAATGTTTAGGGTAGCGGGCAAATATATTCTTTTTGATTTTGTTCTAGTGTAATGACTCTCACGTCCCCTTAAATTTCCTAAAAAATCGGTTATTTTTCCTTTCTTGCTTTGCGTTTTATGTGATATTCTGTCACCACCTCTGAGTTCCGTAAGTGCGATATTTTCATATTTTTTTTTACATACGGTGTTAACCCTTCGTTCACTAATTCCAAGAGCTTTTGTTAAAAACTTTAGACAAACTCTTGTAGGCCTAGTACCTTTGTTTGGGGCGACATGGTAAAGAGTATTAAAAGCACGTGTACGAGGATTTGGCTTGGAAGTGCGTTTTCTATCTACGGGGCCAACGGATATAATATAAGATAGTTTTACATCCTGTTCTACTTTGTTACTAGTAGAATAAAACTTTTTTTCTTAATAACTGGACGTCAGATTTTGTTATTTTTTTACAATTAAAACTTTTACCTGAATGGTTGCAAGGTCTTTGGAAGTGCCTAAGTAAAGGATCTTTATCTTGATACCTGCAAAAAAATATATATACAACAATAAATTAATAAATAAAGAAATTCGAACACACCCTACTGATTATTACGTAATTATCTTACCTTTTACATTTTTGCATAGTTCTATTAGAAACTTTAGGTAATTTCTTTCGACTTCCTATATTGGCATCCTTTACAGAGATGTTTAACTTCAGTTCTTCCATTTTAAAACACACAATGTTCAATAGCATTCACAGCACAGCTTAAAACGGCGCAACACAATCCGTTATAACAAATTAAATTCAAATACGCACATAGTGGGATCGGCACAGCGATAAACCAATCAGAATTACTACCCCCACGTGCCAAAATAAGAGACCAGTCATTACAGAAATATTTTCAAGGGATTTATTGCGCTTTTTAAACCTTGACTGGATTTATGCCACTTTGCTCAGTTGAAAGATGGATTTAACGCATTTTTCGTAATTGAGTGATCTTAATATGGCTATTACTATTGGATTTAAATCGTTTTGATCCAAATGGATGTTGCAAATCATAGATTGACTTAAATCCAGTAACTTTCCGTCTTCATCTACGAAATCATAAAAAATGGATTTATTGCCTTTTGCTTGGTTGCTCCTCAGTTATTTTATAAAGCAGGCAATATTTTGCATAATTAATGTTTTCTTATTACAGGTCCCACTGACTAAGGAAGAATGGCTTTGGCATTCAAAACATTTTGAAGTTAAGTGGAATTTTCCTCACTGACGCAAACATATAGTTATGCAGGCCCAAAAAAAATTACGTTACTACTATAATTATAAAAACACACACAGTATTGTATTAATGGCCTTGGTTGATGCTTCTTATACTTTTACCTATGTTGACGTTGGTTGTAATGGACGATTTCAGACGGTGGTGTCTTTAATAATTGTTCTTTAAGTTCAGCTGTAATAAATAACGAGTTGGATTTACCACATCCTATGCCACTGCCCGGGAGAGAAAAACCAATACCATATCTTATAGTTGCTGATGATGCTTTTGCCATGAAACCATATCTAATAAAACCATACCCTTACAAGGATCAGCCTGGTCCAAATCGCGTTTTTAATTACCGTTTATCCAGAGCGCGAAGAATAGTGGAAAATGTATTTGGGATAATAGCTAACATATTTAGAATATTGCGAAAGCCAATATTGCTGGAGCCTGAGAAAGTAAAAAAAATTGTATTGGCAATATACGCTTATGCGCATTGCATAACTTTTTAATGAAAAGAAAAGAATCTGCTAAGAGATATGCTCCAACAGGCACGTTTGAGAGAGAGAACGAAAAAACGCATGCTGTTGTTAATGGAACATGGCGAGAAGAAGATGAGATGCCCACAGACAGTCTCTTACCACTTCAGCGAGGTGTAAATCAAAATTATTCGGTCGAAGCCAAACTTGTGCATGAGGAATTAAAAGAATGTTTTACCTCTCCTATTGGGGAAGTTCATTGGCAATATAAATATATATAAATTAAAAATAAATGCAGTGCTTAACAAAATAATATGTTGTACCTTATAAAGAATAAATACTTACCAAATTGTCTGTAGTTTCTGTGTTATCCACTCAACGTTGAATGAATTTTAATGCAGAAAAAATACGGCCAATTAGATATATACACTTCATCCGTCCCGGCACCACTTTTCTTTATTTTTAATTTCTTTACTTCCTGCATAAACTGGCTTCTTAAGTTGTGTAATTTTCGCGTAATTACATTTACAATTGTATTAAGCTTTGTTGCAATTAATTCCAACATTTATTGTTTTTTATTTCGATTTCTATAAGTTGCAGAACGCACATCCCACAATATAGGGTTTTCTTCATAAAGGGATATTAAAATTTTTACTTCTGCGTTAGCCCATACCTTCTTGTCTTCCGCCATGTTAAACTCGCACTATAACTTGCCAAAATATCGAAACAAATTGGAAGTGTTGAAATAAGTTGCGAAAGTATAATTTGCGTGTTTAGACTAGCAAGTCAGAGTGTCGCCCGAGATCTTCCGAAAGTTCCAGCAAGTCCACTCACAACGCTGTTTAGACTAGTGACAGTACTGTCGGACAGCCATTCGCGCAAGTTTTCTCGCTAGTCTAAATGTACCTTAATGGCTGCCGTAAAATTTCGGTAACAACTCAGATGTATGCGCAGAAGGACGTTAGGAATCCTCACTCTTTTCTTATCTAAGATAAAAGCAAATAGTATGAATCATACCTGGTCAAATTATGAACATCTACGCAGTACGCGCAAACCGAGTGAAGTACAGTAGGTAGGTATCTACATGCATAGGCGCATAGGGTAGATGTAGATGCTAAGACGCTGCCTTACTTTTGCTACTCGTGAGTAGGGGGCGCTGTTCTGGCTGTTCACAGTTACTTTTGGCAGTTGATCCACTAAATAAAATAGAATTAAGTCATTTTGCGCCCTCTTTTTAGTTTGCGCCCCTGGGCAATTGCCCCGTGGTTAATCCGGGCCTGCTAATGGTTACTTTATTTGGTGGCCAAAAGTAATTTTTAATCCTCTACATTTGGCCACAGTAGTGGCGATAAATAAAGAAGTTGCAAATTATATGATCTACTAATGGCCATCCAAGTTTTTAAAATAAAAACTATACAATATATTCCATACAAGCCAAAAAAACTATAAAAAGTGGCTGTTTGATGATGATGTTTACTGATTTGTCCTTAAGAAAAATGATAATATTTCCGCACTCTAACAAACACATACACTATTTGACCTTTGCTGCTCAACTAAACTTTAATTTGACTAATCCTAACTCTTCACTAGCTACTAGACACTCCCACCCCCACATACATATTAAATTTCATTTGACAAAATCAGTCAAGTGCTTAAAAATTTACCAATAAGGAAGAAGTGGCCATAAGTAGTGCCTCTACCCTATTAAAAACAGAATTGAACATAAAAAAAAACCTTAGAGGCACTAGAAGATACATGAGAAAAATGAGTGTAAAAAAAATATGTTTAAATCTGTGCTTGGTTCTTAAAGGGTCAATAATTTTTTTTGTCAAAACATTAAATAACCCGACGAAGTGTGATTCAATATCACTTTGACCGTTTCGTGAACCTACTGATACAAAAAAAGTCATGTCATGAAATATTAAGAAGGTGCACTGCAATGACTATTGTAAGTACTAAATCGGTAGAAAAATTAGGGGTCATTTTTATTGCTTTTTCGTCATAAAATTTTTTATATTGGCCTTTTTAAAACCAGCCACAGAAATATTTGTATATTTTTTTATAATAAATATATGTGTATGAATTTCTAGATTATGTAATGCAGATTATTTTCAAATAAATAAATCGAAAATGAACTTCACCAAATAGACTGTAGCACAAAATTAGTGTTTTTATTCAATCCAAAATCTACAAAACACCAAGTTTCAAAACTTCTGAACTCATTCGGATCAAAAAGTACCTGGCTACAGGGCTATCATAGGAGAAATAAAAAAAATAACATGCATGTTCAATTTTTTTGTCAAAATTTTTGTTGATTTTGTAACTGAAGTGCAATAAAATGGGGTGAAGTTGACCGGTTTTCAACTTTCAACTGCAAATATCTACATTAGGAAATAATAAAGCAATTTTCAGTGTGTACCACATTACGGATATGTATGGATATGGATATTAATTTCATTTTCAAATTTTCAATCAACTTCACCCCAGTGTTCGATTTAATCTCATTTACCGGTGTAGAAAGTTTTGAAAAGATCTACATATTAACAGATGTATCACAAGGTTCTTGAAAGCATTCAATATATTTCTATTACAGTAGACTTTATTTTATCTATAACAAATTGGCAAAATAATTATTAATAAGTTGTTGTCTCATATTCAGCTGGCCCGGGACTACTGGAGCTGGCATTTGGGCGACTTGTCCTAATTGAATCAACTGATTCAATTCATCGATGTCAATTTCCTCAGGCGGAGGAGGTGCTGCTTCATTTCTAGCATTTGCAATGTTATGCAACACGGCTGTTGCTACTATTACTGGTAAAACATGGTCTAGTCTTAATCTTAACCCGCAAGCTAACACTGGGAATCGCCTTTTCCATACACCAAATAGGCGTTCTATGCAATTCCTTGTTCTTATGCGAGATTCATACAACTGTTCGGGTCTTGTTTGTGGATTTAATAGTGGTGTTAAAAAGTATTGTCTTAAAGGATAACCACTGTCTCCTAAAACAAAAATTAAAATGTGCTTTATTTAATGTTCAGAGTGAAATAACATTCTAAGGATGACTTTGCATATGACAACAGAAGTAAAAATTGAAAGAACGTATAATTGCTTTTTTTTCCTTTTTCTACTTTTAACTTTTCATTTAATTTTATTAAAAATTGTAGTCGTGGGCTGAACTGGGCCATCTGGCTACCACATCTAAAATATTTAATTCAGAGTCGCATATTGATTGCACATTCAAGGAAAAATATGCTTTGCGATTTCTATAAATTTCTCCATCTTCACCTCCTAAGATAAAATTGTTTAAGATACTTGACACATTAACCAAACATTGTTTTGAGTTTTTACCTGGCGACTGTATTCGAATGTGGATACCGTCCACACATCCTATTACCCTTGGAAAAGAAGCTATTTGATAAAAACCGTTTTGAATATTTCGTATTTCATCTTGATCTCGAGGCATTTTAATAAAATGATCATAAAGATGTGCTATTGCTGCAGAAACTCTTGAAATTAATCTTGAGGCTGTCGAAGTGTGTACACCAGCAAAATCGGCCACTGATGATAAATGGCTGGCAGTGGAATAAAATCGTAATGTCAGTAGAAGCTGATTAATAGGTGACACACTATTATTTCTGCAAAAAACAATTTTAAATTCTATTTAGTAGGTAGGTAGGTACTTCTAAATATCTACTGCTTGGGTGCAAGATAAAAATATTTCATGCCCGGAAGCTCTATAATCATTCATACATACACATCATCCTCATATTCCAAATCTCCCTCAATTAATTCCAACAGCTCCAAAACAGTTTCCTTTGTTAATCTAAAGCGTTTAAAGAAAGTCATAGCATCCATTGAATGAAAAAATTGGCACCTTTCGTAAATTCGTCTAGGAAATCCATGATCTAAAATATCTAGGATATCTAGATCATCTTCGAAAATGTCTTCATCATCAGAAATCATTATTAACAATTTTATTTGTATTAATTTGCTGAAAACCCATACCTTAAGAAAACAAGAAAATATAACCTTAAATAAATAAAGCCGTTTTGGCGGTCTGCGCATGCAGTATTCCTTGCTGAACTTTAAGTATTGTTTAAGTCTAGAAAATCGGAGGCTTAGGCTAAGAAGAGCTTAGAGAAGATTTAAGTTTGCTTAGTTAATCACATAAACATTTTACAGCATAAGAAATAATGCATTGTCATTTTGTTAATAAACCGGCTTCTGCTTTATTAATGTAGTTTTTTTAAGATACTAAGTATATATAAAAGTTAGTTATTAAAAAATTGTAACTAAAAGTAACTTTCACATATTGTTAATGCGAGTTGCCATTCTTTCTGCAGATCTAATCCGATCGCTTACGTGCTGCATGTGGTACATATACTCATCGATTGCTTCAGCTTCTGTTTGCCGCATAACTTCTAGAAAAATAATATCTCATTAGCTATGTTTAAATTTTGTAGCTTTGATTTCATACCAAGAATGATTTTTTGTTTGCTGTAACCTGCTCATGCTGCATTTTGCTTCCCGTCCTGTATAATTTACTTTTCCCTGCAATTGCAATGAATAAACTCGACATATAATATGCTTTATAACAGTTTTTAAGTTATGCCCTCCAAGCTGAAGTAAAAACGATCTCTGAAAAAAAAAACAATTGGTACACTATTTGAATCAAAATAAGTGATATTTGACAAAATGATTCGCAATAACATCATCTTTAAGCATTTCTTCCAATTTTGTAATTGCTTCAAGGGTTTCCAGAGGTAATTTTAACTCTGGATAGGAAAATGCAAGATTTGAATTGTTTTCATTTTTTTAAGAAAAGTCTTCAACACTATTATTTCCTCGTTTTTTACCCTTTTTATGTAACTCCAGAACCATAGACATTAATTGATCAATTTTACTATTTTGTTTTTCTATTAAGACATTTTGTTCCAGAATTATGGACTTCAATTCTGTTATATCGTCAGTAGTAGCTAAAGTTAAGGGAACATTTTTGTGCACGACTATCGACTATTCGACTGGCTGTTCAGTAGTTACGGGGCTATTATTATCCAATGCATTCATTTCAATAAATGGTTCATTAGGGATAAATATATTATAATCAGTTTTTAAACTATTTATTGGTGTACTCTGAAATTTAGATTCACTCTGAATAGAATCCAAGGGAAGGTCACTTCTATGTGTCACAGACTTGTTATTGGTGGCTTTCGTCAATAAATCCATCATTGTTATTTTCTTGACCTTCATGAATTTTTTTAATTGCAGGTGGCGGGGCTCCCATCATCACTGCTCTCATCGGTTTCTGATTCTGTCCTAATGGTATCATGAACAACAGTGGTATGACAAAAGGTCTCCTCTGCCGCTTTTTGTTTAATATCAAATTTGGATGATACAAGTTCTCTACATCAGTAGAATCTAAATCACTTTTGTCCAGCAATATTGTCTCAGCTTGATAAGCTCTACTGTAAGAATCTGAAAATAAGAAACGTAAATTTAGAATAAAATTCTTCAATTATAAAAGAGATATTACTAAAAAAAGTTATTAGAAAAGAAATCAACATATTGTAATTTGAAATATTTAAATTTAATGAACAGAATTAATGTGACTTACCAAAAACTTTGTCACACAGGGGACGGGCTTTATAGGGTGAATGAACCTGTTGTCGGCCTTTTAACTGCATTTTGAGATCAAAGTAAATATTTCTGCTAAAGCGGAATAAGTTAGTGAGAAATGAATCTTACCATATGGTAAATTGAAGAGTTTTTTATCATAAAAATGTATTGAATACATTATATCCTCATTTACAAAAAATTTAAAAAATGTTTTTCAAGAAAATACACTTTTTACCGGTTATTGGCCGTGAGTGCATTTTTGTCGGCCATTACTCTATTGGTTTTCGGCCCTATGGCCGACATGTACCTATTTGCCGGCCATGTTTGGTAAGATTGCATTTAAGTAGGTATGTTTAAAAAAAAATGATATATATACGGGACAATCCGCGTCAACCGGATCAGAGCTACGACCAAAATTAGGAGCAACCAAAAAAATCAACCAAGGACTCATTTTAAAGCTCAGAGCGTCTACTTTCAAATGCCTAGTGCGCCTTTGAAAAATCCAATATGGCGGCTCCAATATGACGGCCGGAAGCCGGAGAAAAAATCGAGTGTCCAGCAAAGAAAGCTTGTAAAAATAAAAATTCGCAACCGATCGGGTCATTTCTTGTCTCAAATTGTAGCTGATGGACGCCCCTAAAATGCTGGCGTGGTAGGTTGACAAAATCCAACATGGCGGATCCAATATCGCGGTCAAAACTCCAATATGGTGGCCGAATTTTTGAAATTTAACCGATTTGCACCAAATTTGGTATACGGGGGTTTTGGGTGTCACTGATCACGAATCCGAGGTCAGATTTGGGAAATTCAAGATGGCGGACGAAATTTTTGAAAATCAACCGATTTGTACCAAATTTGTTATACGGGGATTTTTGGGGTCGCCGACTACGAATCCGAAGTTTGATTTTCAAAATCCAAGATGGCGGACCCAATATAGTAGATTGGGTTGAGTTTCCGCCATATTCGGTCAATCATCTTGAATTTTAAAAATTTGACCTCAGATTCGTATTCAGAGACCCCAAAAACCCCAGTATACCAAATTTGGTGCAAATCGGTTGTTTTAAAAAAATACTGGTTAAGAACATTGTTAAATTTTAATCTGTTGTGTGTCTAATGTCTACATATATGTATATTTTATTGACTTTCAAATTGATTGGTCTTATAATTGTTATGCCCACAGACGTGGTCTTTAAAAAAAATTTCCTGTTGTGGAATTTCTACATCATTATTTGGCTATTGGCCCTGAAGAAATTTATATTAAACGAAACGTAGGCAAGGTAGCGTTTTATTTTAACCTATTGTCCTGGTTCCGACAATTTCAACCTGTAGTATATTAATTACTTAATAGGTAATAAAGAAACTCATAAGAATAATCATTACTGCACATATGCTTCAGTGATTTGCTAAGATTTCAATACTGTTGAGCAATAACTAATTGGTTTTGAGCCATGATGAGCCTCGACCTTCAGTCTGTCAAAATTTTTAAATTCTTATCACAGATTTATCAGTGCCCGCAAAAACCCCCTTACATAAAATTTGATGTCAATCGGCTGATTTTCGAAAATATCACCGCCTCATTAGATCAGCCATCTTATATCTGCCACATTGAATTTTGGAATTTTGGAAATTTGACCTCAGATTCGTGATCGGCGACCTCAAAAACACCCGAATAACAAATTTGGTACAAATCGGATGATTTTCGAAAATTTCGTCCGCCATCTTGGATCCGCCATCTTGAGTTTGGCAAATCTGACCTCGGATTCGTGATCAGTGACCCCCAGAACCCCCAAATACCAAATTTGGTGCAAATCGTATGGTTTTCAAAAATTCGGCCACCATATTGGATCTGCCATGTTGGATTTTGTCAACCTACCACGCCAGCGTTTTAGGGGCGTCCATCAGCTACAATTTGAGACAAGAAATGACCCGATCAGTTGCGAATTCTTATTTTTACAAGCTTTTTTTTGCTGGACACTCGATTTTTCTCCGGCTTCCGGCCGTCATATTGGAGCCGCCATATTGGATTTTTCAAAGGCGCACTCGGCATTTGAAAGTAGATGCTCTAAGCTTTAAAATGAGCCCTTGGCCGATTTTTTTTGGTTGCTCCTAATTTTGGTCGTAGCTCTGATCCGGTTGACGCGGATTGTTCCATATATATATATATATATATATATATATATATATATATATATATATATATATATATATATATATATATATATATATATATATATATATATATATATATATATATATATATATATATATATATATATATAGATATGTTTATTTATCGCTACCCTATATTTGAGTGGACGGGCCCTACAGGCGCATCACCAAATCCTTGTGTTTCCTTGTTGATCAAATGCCCAGAACAAGGCAATATTTAAGTTTAGCTACCAAGCTCCTACCTGAGCCCACTTGTTACCTACACTTAGGGTTAGTGAATATAGTTATGTCAAAATATAATTTACACTTACCAAAACTCCATAAAATCCTTTACGCGTCCAACCCGGGCTCACACCACCCGCTCACTTATTTCGCACCGCAAATTCCTCTAAGCACACTGCCTAACGCACAGGAGTCCCGGACTCTCGTAATTTTCGTCAAAATAAATGTGCCAAAAATATGTTATCACCTATAACTCGAAACTCTTTATTTTCGCGTGCCACGATTTTTCCCTGTGTCCGGCTTCGCCCGTCTCTCGAACAGGAATCCCTTTAATCTCGGTTTTTTTTCTTTTCCAAAAAAAACAAAACCGTAACCCAAAATTCTATCACTCACTACTCGTAATTATTTATTTCGCGTGCGACGACTTTTCCTGTCACCGGCTTCAACCGCGTCCCTAACAGGAATCTCCTTTAATCTCGTTTTTTTTCACCAAAAAAACGTACTCCAAGATTCTAACACTTGTTTACGCGACAAACTTTATTTCGCGACGACTTTTCCTGTGACCGGCTTCGACCGTGTCCCGAACAGGAATCCCCTTTAATCTCGTTTTTTTTTCCAAAAAAAACGTACTCCAAGAGTCTAACACTTGTTTACGCGACAAACTTTATTTCGCGACGACTTTTCCTGTGACCGGCTTCGACCGTGACCCGAACAGGAATCCCTTTAATCCCGTTTTTTTTTTTTCAAAAAAACGTACTCCAAGATTCTAACACTTGTTTACGCGACAAACTTTATTTCGCGACGACTTTTCCTGTGACCGGCTTCGACCGTGTCCCGAACAGGAATCCCCTTTAATCTCGTTTTTTTTTTCCAAAAAAAACGTACTCCAAGATTCTAACACTTGTTTACGCGACAAACTTTATTTCGCGACGACTTTTCCTGTGACCGGCTTCGACCGTGACCCGAACAGGAATCCTCCTACTCTCATTTTTTTTGTTCATCATTTTTTCCTCCTAAATCCCTACTCCCCCATTTCCCTTTTCGAAAGAACTAATCGCGGAACAGCGCGCTCGCGATTCCCGCTAGGTGGCGTTCCTAGTCCCGTTTTCAAATTTTATTTCTAGCTGCCCGAAGTTGCCATATCCCACGAGGCCGTCATTCTCGTTCTTTGTTCCGACTCTCAGCCAAATGGTATGTGGCAACCATGTTATTGCCGTTTAGCTCTGTGGTTCCCATTGACTCAGCGCTTTTGTTATCTCGGATTTCACAGAAATCTTGCTGCGAATTTATTCCTGAGCTTATCAGCGTCGCCAAACGTCTTAAGCAAATATAAACATCCTTTACTTTCGTTGTAAATTATCTCTTTCAAGTCCGCCGCCCGGCCTGTCTAACAAAACCTTAGCAGTTATTTAAATTAATTTTCCATTAAAAATCTTTTTTTATGACTTTAAAATAAAAAAAACTTCCTACTCGGTCAGTTTTATCCTGATATTCCCAAATTTTTATTTCCCTTATATCTATTCAAAATAAAAACGGTAATTAATAATTTTCTTTAATACTAGGCCTACACTATACAGGGTGGACTCAACAAATACTTCCTTTCATTCAAACTATTAGTAACCACCGACTAACACCCATCCTTCATTGAGAAAACAATTACATAACAACCCCGGGTTGTTACAAAAGGTGTAGGAGGTGATGTAGTATTTAATGTTCCAGCTATTTCATCTGGAGGTTCATGGGGGCATTTCTTTTTCAGGGGTTTTGTTGACTTCATCACTGACTGCAGTTGAAGTTGGTAAAGGATGTTTTGTAAAAGGCGTAGTAGGTGATGTAGTATTAAATGTTCCAACTATTTCATCTGGAGTATTCATGGGGCATTTCTTTTTCAGGGGTTTTGTTGACTTCATCACTGACTGCAGTTGAGGTTGGTATAGGATGTTTGGTAAAATGTGTAGTAGGTGACGTAGTAATAAATGTTTCAACTGTTTCATCTGAAGGTTCATGCGGCATTTCTTTTTCAGGGGTTTTGTTGACTTCATCACTGACTGCAGTTGAAGTTGGTGTAGGATGGATGACTTTATTTTGTAAAGTATAGTCATTATCAGTTTGATCCAAAAAAACTACAGGTAAAATATTCACATCATCCATGGAAATTATTGAGCCGATGTCAACTGTTGACTCATTTCCACTTGTTGTTTTACCACTCAAATCTACAAGCTTGTTGACATTTTCTTCGAGATATTTTATTTCGTTCGTAATCACTAAAAAATTTATGCCATATTCATAGAGGCGATCTTCAATCGCCTTTATGACTTTTTCCACAGATCTGAAGTCTCCAGTTGAGAAGTTAACACTTGTGCCAGGCTTATCCTTTGGTTGCTGTTTTTCTAATATATTTTTTTAAGCATTTGGTATAGTCTACATTGTCTGGATTTAGAGGAAAAAGGCCACATTTTCGAAACCCATTTTGAATATAGACTTCCATGTTTGCCATCTCCAAAGTTTCTTGGAAAACCGAACAAAAATTTATTTTGCTGATGACAGCATTAGTATTTTCCGGTTTGCTTTGCCACCTCCGCACAGTATTTCTCCATTCTTGCTTCAACGGCCTGAAGACGCTCACGTCTGCAGGCTGAAGAATGTGGGTGGTATTTGGAGGTAATGCGTAGAGTATTATGCCATTATCTTCACAGAACTGGCTCAGCGTTAATGTCATATGGCTTTTATGTCCATCTATAAATAATATTACGGGTCTTTTAATTCCATTTTTATTCAGCCAGTTGTGGAAGTCGTTACATATGTATTCAAAAAATATTTCGCTTTTCATCCAACCAGTGTCAGATTTAGCAAGAACCCAATCGTCAGACATTTTATCGATTAATTTCTTTGGACGTCTTATATATGGAAAGACAATTAATGGTGGGCATATTCTTCCGCTTGCGTTGAAAACTACGAGAACTGTGAGGTTTTCCTTATCGTTTCCCATCTTTATCTGATATAAGTTCTTCCAACCACGAGGTGCGAGTACTTTGCCTGTTTTCGGGCATAACATAAAACCCGATTCATCGCCGTTAAATACCCTTTGCGGATTTTCCATAATTTCCTTACAATGGTTCTTATCAAGAAATTCATTAAGATCTTTAAACCATGACCTTATCGATTCCTCGGTCACTACAGCACGAGCTTTACTAATTCCTTCAGCTTCTCGAACGAAGATTTCTGGATGACGTTTTAAGAAATTTTTATACCATCTGATACCTGGTTTTTGGTTTACGAAAAGATTAAGTTTTCCTGTGTCCCGAGTAATTTTGGTGACCGTATCAATTAAGTTTTCTTTTTTAATTGGAAAACCGCATTTAGCAATCTGTATTGCCCATTCGGCAATCCTTTTTTCGCCTTCATGATAGGTTGAGGACCCGTTTTTTTGAGAGTGTCTCCACATCTACCATGAAGCCTGTCTTGAAGAGTAGTTCTTGGCACTCTGAATTGACGACTAACCTCTCTAATTGAAACCTGACAGGATCGTATTTGATGAAGCGCTTCTTTCAAGGACTCTTCAGAATACGTGAAGAATTTCCTATTTGATTAAGATTTATTTCATTGTATTTTCTTTTGAACTGGAATCTAAAATAAAATTAATTTTTAATATTTATACTGTTAACAAAACAGTGGCCGAGAAACACCCAGTTGTCGGCCACCCCGATCACATTTAAATTTATTTTCTTGTGTTTTTATACCCATTTGCATTACGGCGGCCGCAAACTGGTTAGATTCTAAACGGATATACATCAGTAGTTAAAATGAAAGGGAAATAATATGTATATAAATGTAATACATTAAACAAAAACAAGATACTATTATCAATCTAAACCACTTTTCGGCCACACTGGCCGAGAGAAGGTCGATGTTTCTTCTAGTGAACGAGTTATCCGGCCACCCCATATTTTTTTCGCAAAAAAGTAATTTTCAACAAATAAGCGATTAAATATTAAATTGTATCTATAATCTTTATGTTGATGTAATTAAACATGTATTTATATAAGAATTTTAGAAAATACTTACCATTTCCGATGGTTTCCTCCACTAAACAAGAGATACACATTCAAGCTGGTAATCATTACACTAACAACTGGCCATCTTAGATATTTTTGTATAGTTTGAGCTTTTGCCGCGTGGCCGCGTACTTTCTACCAAAAAAGGCGGGAATGCCATAGAACACGTAAACACTTTTACATGTTTAGTTAGATACGAAATAGTCCTATTATATTCAAATATCTGTCAAAATGGCCGACAGATGGTGGCGGCCGGGCAACAGGTGCGATCACCCTAGTTTGGCCACTTTTTATAAGGCTGCTTACCATTTCTATATATATTCCGACGCCTTTCTACTGTCATATTTCACCTAATTAATAAATAACAGATAAACATTTATATTCAATAGTAATAAAATTAAAAAGCAAAGCAGTTACAGTGGAGTAAATCTATAAGTCGCCTAAAAAGTAATTGTTTTTTATTACAGCATTTTTTGCTGAATCTTGTAAACATTCCAAAAAGTATCGCAAAATGTTTTGGAATAAATCCAAATCCCAGAAGGTAATTTGTTTAAACAAAAAATGTCCAATGATTGATAGTCTAAGCGGTGCTTGGGGAGGAAAATGTTTTTATTCCTTAATTTAAAATAAAGTTTAGTCGATTTGATTTAGACTCATAAAATCCATGCCAACGGTCGAGAGGCTCCGGCAGACGGTAGGTTTGGATGTACTTAATTTTTTTAAACTTTATTTTATACTGACAATTAACGAGAATGACAAGCAGTGTTTCACCTACTAAGTTGACAGTAAAATAAAAAATATCTAAAACTAGCATTATTTTGAAAAACTGTGAATGTGCTGCAATTATAATATAAAAGATCAACAAATAGAGTGTATTCTAGTTTTTTAACGCGATACGAGCTATACAATCATCAAAGGTAGGTATTTAAAAAAACTGCGAAAAAACTGTTGACATTGTTTTCTTTAAACAAATATCTTCGGAGACATGGGTTTATTATAAAACTTCTTTTTCTCTACAAATTTTAGTTCGACTCCACTGTTACACTACATAACCTAAAAACTTTACAAAATACATACACAATATACATACCTCGCCTTTTTTAACCCAATAGGTAGGAAGGACTCACGATTCCAACATTTCACAAAATTGATACACTTGAAATAGCCTTTGGAAATCTTTAGCCTTAGTTGCCATTTTAATAACCGCTTTTCGTTTATTTCGTCCGGCGCTTTAAACTGTTATGTTGAGGTTAAGGGAACAGGTTGGCTGTCGATTGTCAAACTCATTTCCAATATAGTTACAATAAAGGTGCGATAAAGGCATCCCCTATCGTTGTAATAGAGATGCGGTATAGTTTGAATTTAAATGTAATAAATATCCAGTAAAGTTAGAATAAAGATTTCACGGTATAGATGGTGTTCCGTATTCCCTGATCTCATTTTATTAGCTCTTTAGTATAAGTTTTTGAATATAATTTTCTTACATTATTATTATCTTAATGTCATGAAATAGGTTTAAATTATTATTATTATTTGTACTCATGTCGCGTCAATACTCGGTTTCACAAATCCCTACCTCTCGGCTATTCTACGTGGATGCCGAGGTGACACGAAGAAACACTTCGAATTTTTGAATTGACTCTATCAACACGTGTTCGTGTTTTTCTCGAAAAAATTAATTATCTCGCTCGCCCTTTTCACGGAAATTTTGTGAAAAGTGACTCAATCTCTCAAGCTTACCAGCACAGTACAGAAAAAACTTACCAGTGTTCGACTTACATCACACAGAAGCCCCCCTACAGTCCGCTACCACCTGCCAGAAATCAGGCTAACAAAGGTAGGAAAAGTGTTAACCGAGTTCGAACATTTTGTTTAATAGCTTTTTTTCTTAGTTTTATCTCATATTTTTACTCAAACCCCCACAGATGGAGTATAGATGCGGTAAAGGTTTAACATATAGCTGCGGTATAGTTAGAACAAAGAAGTATTTAAGATTCAATAATGCTGAATATATAAAGAAGGTATATCTGCTGCATAGTTGCAATAAAGGCTTTAACGGTAAAGTTTAGAATATAGACCCGGTATAGGTGCCATAAATATACGGCCGATAATGACGAATATATATATAGCATCTTTATCTATCTTTATCGGATAAAAATATCTTTATCGCTTGGTTATAGTGGAAAGTTGTATGTATACACCATACACCAAAGTAACATTAAAATTAGCAAAATAAAACTTACAACTATGTTTTTCTAATCATATCTCTGGTAGTATAGGTGCTGCCATCTGTTTGAAAGTAGCGAAAGATAGAGAATGTAACATACACTCATGTTATACTATTAACTCAGAAAGTGCCAAAATTGTAACATACAACACTATAATACCAAGCTGACGAAGTGTCAAAAATATCTCGACTAGAACATAACTGGTAATACACTCTCTTCATGCTATAAACAAAAACAGGTAGGTATTTATAATAATTTATTAACAAAAAAAGTATAAACGAGCATTTTCTAGAAAATAAAATCTTAAAATGAAAGAAACAAGTCTTTTCTCAGTCTTTTAATATAAAGTTAAGTTAGGATGGAAAGTTAAAATTTAGCTCCCATATAGTTTTACAACGATGCGACACGAGCAAAACTAAGCAAAGCGGTTTCCGATAGTTTGGGTCTAATAGCTACATTGATTAAAGCTTACACAAGGCTAAATTGTACAAGACTTTTATAACTTCGTCACCGTGGCCACTAGTTTTTAAAGTAAATGGAGTTTTTTTAGCTGTTCTTTTTTTATATCTATTTCTAATAATGTAGCTGATTTTTGATACTCGAGAATTTCTTTTTCTAATGCCCATTTTTCTTCCTCATGTCGCATCTTCTTTTCTTCATGTGTTTTACTTGTTTCTATCAAATGGTAGAAACCAAATTTAGTTTAACTTCAGCCATTTCTTCATATTTTTTGGCCAACGTTGAAGTTGCTGAAAGAGCTGGTCTTCGTCTAGTTTTCCAGTCTTGTGGCAAGTTTATTCGATTCGATGTTGAGGACATTGCGACACCTTGTCTTGAAATACTTTCACTATTTTTCTGTAAAAAAAAAGAGATATATTTTTATATCGGACAATATATTTCACTTCATAAACTTACATCAATTGGTATGGTCGGGTTTGTGTTCTCTTTTTCAGGACCCTGTGTATTTTCAGTTTCTTGATAACTAAAGTTCTGTAAACAGTTGTTTAGATTAATATAATGTGCATTGTGCATGACTTAAAGAAAATACTTTTATATAAAGTTTAACTGTACTATTAAACTGTCGCTCATTAATATTGAAATATAGCTGTAACTTAAAATTTCATGTGGCACATAATGTCTTTAAACAATGATGCTTACAGAACTATAATTATGTTCATTATTATTAGCATCTCCATTTATCTGCGTACATCCAGTCGAATTCAGTAATTTATGAATATTCTTTAATTTAGGGTTTAATTGAGTTTTCAATTTCTTCGGTGTATAATGGCTCCAGTCTCTACTTGTATCCTAATTAAAAAAAATAATGAAAATAGGGAATTAATGTTTTAGAATTACTTACCTTGTGTGGTATTTCAACAACAATATTTTGTTCATGAAGATGTTGGAGTAAATCTGATGTTATCTCGATAGTAGTCTGCAAACCAATGTCCACATTTTCATCATCATAGTTGTTTTTAAGACCGTATACTGTCTTCATATTCATCAGTTCTAATGTTGTGGCATAAATAGGGTCATTTAAGAGTGAAGGTCTGATGTCCAACGTTCCTCCTCCTGTCTTAATTACCTCTTGTTTTTCACCAACAGTAAGTTTCCTCGTTATTTTCTTTTGCTTTTCATAATATCCTCTAATATTTTCAACAGGTCTCATGCACCCTGCAGGATTTCGTGAATTAAATTCATTTGCCAACATTTTCCAACACGATTCCTTATCTTTTTGGGACACTTTATCAGTCTTGCGACATTCAATGATATCTTTGTACTTTTTTACAAGGTATAAAATTTCTAACTTCTCCTCTGCTGTGAAATTCGGAGCACGTGCTCTTTTATCCGTCATTTTGTAAATTATAATTTATAATTTTTATAAATAAATAGATTTTAACGCAACTCCGTTAAAACAGACAATCTTATAACATGTAAAATTTTTTTAAAACAAATACCTAATATTTAATAGTTTCTCTGATGATGGTGTAATAAACCGAAACGTTAGAAAAAAATAATAAAATTAGTTATATCTGACCGAAATCCCCACAAAAAAAAACTATCAAATATTATTAAATAAATAGATGTACACGACTATGCGAAACATGATAATCAGTAAAATCACAGTAAAACAGTGTTGCCAATGCATATAAGGAAAATTATCCGCCGATTATCTTCAAATTATCCCATTTTACACGCATACAGAATTTGCATAGGTATTTTTTTATTTACCTTCATAAATATTAAATAAATATATGTAAAAAAAACTTGATTTGTGATTTATTTCCTTCTCGAGTGCTTTTTTTAAGGCTCTACTGCCCGATCACTTTGTGTTCTGTTCTATAGGCAACACTCATTTACCAGTAGGTATTTGATGCCTATACTAACAACTAATCCCGCGAACTTTCAAAAAGCAGACTAGCAATAAATTAAGTTTTTATTCAATAACAAAATAATATTTAAATAGTCTATATATATAAAAGTAACAGAAATAAAAAACAAAAGGTTAGTACTTTCAAACCTTATTAAACTTAACACAAAATCTAGTTGAGATATATTGCAAAATCACAAAAAAATTAAAAAAAGGAGAAACTTCTCATATCACAATTATTTATTATTATTCTTTTTTTTTTGTCCATATATTGGCATTTAACATTTTTTCGTTAGGCATAAATTTAACACAGCCCCTTTTTTTTTTGGATTCCTTCTCTTGAAGCTAAAATAGCATTTGTAGTAGAATTACTTAGCAAGTTCCTCTTGTCAGTTTTAATATTAAACAAGTCGCTGAAAATCCTTTCAACGCTTGCGTTTGAAAAGGGCAAAATTAGGAGTAGAGAAATAACTTTTTCAAATTGGGAAAAAGTTCTACATTGGCAGCATTTTTTAAATTAAAAATTTTTGACCAGTATTTTTCTGGACAATTTGTATCCAAATCCAAGTTTTCGAAATTTAACAGCGTGCTGTCTCCATTTATTATCTAAATTTTGGAGATCTACATAATCATTTAGTACCGGAAACCTTTGGACAATGTGTTTTAGAGTTTTTATTTGGAATTTTTGGGCAACCAAAGGATCCACTATATAGTCATATATTTTATCAATAAACAAAAAGCGTTGTTTTATATTGGTCACCAGTTCAATATAAAATTCAAGGATACTTTTTAAAAAAGAGTTGTAATCTTTTTGTTCTACATCTGGATTGTTTTTTGAAAGCTTTCAAACTTTCGTGGGCTCAAAGCCTAAATAAATATTTTTCAATGGCACGAAGTGCCTAAATTTTCAGTGTTTAGTTGAAAAATATGTTTTCCTTACAACAGATATATCTATAAAATTGCTGCATAGTGTTTTTATTATTTTTTCTATTTCTGGCTTAACCTTATACAACAGTGGCCTTTCTGACTGAAAAAGTTCATTAAAGTCGGTCATCAGACCCAAAGCGTAGCTCATAAATTGTAAATATAGATTTTAGTAAATTTGTTTTCCATAGTGGATAACATCTGTTCTGTTGTAATTGATGGGTCCTCAAAGAGTAATTCTCGTAAGTATGCGTTTAAGGGATCATATTGTTCAAGCACCCTGTCTACACAACATTTTAATGATAGCCAACGGGTGGCTGCAGGAGATAAAATTTTGTGAATTTCAACTTTAAAAAAAACTTGAAAATTCTCCACATTTTTTCCTTCGAGAGGAGCTGCGGTTAAAATGGCTTCCCAAATTTCTTCAGAGATCTTCGACTGACCTCGATAATTTAAGGCAAGCCTTTGACACTGCCAAATGTGCCATATGGCATGAGCATTTAATACAGACAATAGAAGGAATCTTTTCAGTCAATAAATAAAACACTGAATGATAAAATCCTGCCATTACATTTGTTGTATTGGATGAAAATCCTACAAAATTTGAGACAGGAATTTTTTTAGACTGAACTACATTCAGCAAGGCATTAAATAAATCATTTGCTGTGTCTCAATGATATCAAAAAACTGAGTTAAAACTTTGTTCTCACAATCATCAAAATATATAATGGTAAAAGCACACTGTTTTTTGACAGATATATCTTTGGTCTCATCCATTATTAACGAAAAATGAACTTGGAATTTAGGTCTTCCAAAAAAGTTTTTCCTAAGCTTTCAGTAACAATGGCAGTGGCTTTGGCTCTTTTTTATACTTAAACCTTTCGCAATTTGAGAGTCTGGGAAAATAATCGAAAGTAATGGGCTTAATGAATCCATTAATTAAAAAGATAAATTATTCGTTGTAAGAAGTCCACAAAGCTTTAACTCAGCAATTTTTATATTTTGATCTAAAGCTTTAGTTTTATACAAGTCCGTAATTTTTGCATTATTTGATATCTGTTGCCAATTAAATTGATGTTTTCCACTGACAACATGTCGTAGAAGGACAGCCTTATGGGCCAAAATGTCACATTTACACACCTTGCAATATGCAAAGTCATTTTTTAGAAGGTGTCATAGAGAGGTTTGATTTTGTCAACCACCCTTTAAAATTATCGTCGTTTAACCAAGTATTACAGAATTTATATGATCTTAGATGTGAGGTTATTTTTCTTTTTTTGGTCTGCTCAACATCAACTATTTCAGTTTCCCAAAAAGTCTTGTGAAGAAATTTCTTCATCTCCTAAAGCTGTGGAACTTTTATCTTCATTTTTCTAAGTAATCTAAAAGCACAAAAAATTATATAATAGTCTTTTGCAGATAAAAATTTTGGAAAGCAGAAAACTGTAGACAGGTAGGTACTTACTTGCCCCATGGTACGTATTTCTTCCAGAGCAGAAGACGTAGAGGACATAGGACTCCCTTGAGAATCCTTTGACGTTTAATTTCAAATTTGTATCCTGCTAAAGAAATTTCAAATTCACTTGGTATACTATATGTAATTAAGCAATTTTTAAATAATCATAAAAATATTCCTTACCTTCAAAAGACAACAGTCCATCGAAAAAACAAACTTAACGTAAAATTCGTAAAATATATGTTCTGTCTCAGATTAATATAATCAGAGACAACCCGAGACGCTGCAAGTACGTGCTAAAATTTAATCCGCAGTATTAAATTGGTCGATTGTAATGGAAGGTGAAAGTAGATGGCGCAAGAAGCAAACGCCCGCGAAAATTCAAAACCCCCCTTTTTATTATTTTATTGATATTATTTATAAGCTTTATTTCTGTAGCAGTTGGTGATTGTTTGTGGACCAGAAGTAGTCGATTAGTTATTTTTAAATACTTCCATTCGCTGGAAGTTAAAAACTAACCAAGTGACTATCTCTGATCATCCACAAAGGATCACCAACTGCTGCAGAAACAAAGCTATTTTAAAGTTAGAATACAAAACTAGAGGTCAATTAATTTTTATGTTAAACTAATCAAAAGGTTAATTGTAACCTTGTTGAACCGCTTAACATAAGATTTAAAAGAAATGTTTTTATATTGGATAATTAACATAACACTCAAAACACAAGTAGGTAGGTAATAATATTTTGTACAAAATTTATTAAAATCAGAAAAATACGAAAAGCAAATTTAGGACATTTTGTCAATATATTACAGAAAATACTTATCAAGAAAGCATGATAGTTATTTATGCAACAAGTCCGGAAAGTGATTCTTAACAGGGCAAGCTGGCAATTTCCATTGCAATAGCCCTGGCGAGTCCAGTAAAGTCACTTTGTGGGTGTGTTGTGTACAATGTTTTTTCTGCAATGGTTCCTGCTAGTCTCAAAAAACTTCTTAACTTTAATAAAATATAAAATCAACTGACAGACATCAGACACTTACTTTCAAGGAAGACTGGAATAATCATTTTTAATTGTTATCGGATACTTTTTTTCAACAGAAAATGACATAAGGAATCGGTAAAGACTTTACAAATCCTTATGTCACTTTGCCGGGCTAGACCTGTAAATATGTATTTTCCACTCAAAAAATTGATCACAGTTAAATTTCTAGAAGGTTGCAGAAACAGAATATTATTTAATGATTATAATTAAATTTAAAATATTTATTAGGCTTGACTTGCAGAGACTACCTTAAAATTTTATTAAGTGCTAGATAAAAAATTCATGTATTGTGTGGCACGCAACGTGGCTCTATGAAAATTAAGGTTCTAATTATGCGAAAGAATCTTCAGTTTTCTCTGTCTCACGAGCACCATTTTTTTATGATTCTTTTATTCATTTTGCCTCACGAGCATCTTTTTTTATTTTGCTTCTGTGCCTCATTGTGCCTCTTACACCACCAAGGAATCCCGATTCTAATAATTCTCCGGTCGTTTTCAAACGGTCACATTCTGATCTGATACAGAAGTGCTGGGAATCTCCAAAAATTCACTAGCTGCCTTCACTATGCTAGGAAATTCCTCCGCCAACTCATAAGGTACATTCTTTGAAGTTGAGGCCTCGCTTGAGGCTAGATCTGAAGTAAAATGAGATAGATATTAGCGACCATGTTTATTGGTTCAAATCTATATTTCTTTATTTTGAATAAATTAAATAATAGTAAAAAGTCTGTGATAATTCTACCAAGCTAATTAGTAACAACTATGGATTGATATCTAAGGACCCCTCACCACCAACATTTTGTAAAACACATATTACCTGCTTGCACTTGGTATGTTGCCAACTGATATGGAAAAAGTGTGGGGACTGCATTGCGGGTCAACCTATGACTACTTAGGTCAACATAACTCTCAACAGTAAAATGACGGGAGCATATCCTATAATTTTGAAGTTTCTTCAGTGTAATGTATACCCATATTCTCTTGCCAAATTCTTGACCTGTAAAATATAAAAAATTGTGCTGTTAGAAGTGTTGTTAATTTAGTGCAGGCCTTAATTTACCTTTCCAACCTTGAAGGAAAATAATGAAGTTTTGCCACATCGTTCTCCGAAGAACCACACTCATAACACAATCTAATTCGTGACTCTGTGGCCATCTCAAACAAAAAATAACCTACAACCAATTTCAAAGTTTATTATGAAGAATGAAATAAGTAAAGGATACAGTTAGCACATTTTCTAATACTGTTTATCCTTTCCGATTAATATATAGGTTAGATATAGCGGATAAAATTATTTATAATTTTATAACTTACCAGTTATATGAAATTGGTAGTCTTTAAGAAGAGAAATAGTTTTTAACACACAAATATCACAAAATACAACGAGAAATAATCAAAATCACGACAAAATAACAAACACTTCTTTCGTCAGTTCAAGTTGACAGACACAGAACAGTAAAAGATTGACAGATAAATACCACAGAAAAAGCGCGGGATAGAACAGAATGACAGCAGTGCAAGTGCTACCCTCTGCTTTCACCTTCCATTTTATCGGACTAGGACAGCTATATTTGACTATTCTTATATTAAATAGAGATAGCGAATAGATGTTAAAATCGGACAAAATTTTCTATCCACTTGCACGTCTCGGGTTGTCTCTGATATAATCAAGATATTCTTATTCTATATAACCTATAATCGTTGATTGAAACGAAACAGTGAACTCTATAATAGTATAGAGTTCACTAGATTGAATTAACGCTATAACCACAGAGAACACTCTAACGTTCTGTCACAGAAGAAATACTTCGTTCTGCCACGGAAAGATTCCTTGCCTTGTTCTGTGTAAATCTGTAAAATCAAAATCACCAAATACAGATGTCTGTCCAGCAGAGGTAACGGACATCGAACTGATCTGGTAGTTTGTAACTAATCTTACAGGTGACACCACTTTGAAATATAAAATTTGTCCGAGAATTCTCTTCCTTCCATATAGTCAAAGCAATTCAAGGTACTATGTAAATGACGGAAATATACAATTTTGTCAAAGATAAAAAAGTTCATAAAATACTGGTTTTCCTGAAAATATCCGAAAATTATCCGATTTGCCATAGTGTTAGAAAATTACACGCAGCTACTTGAAATTATCCGCAAAACATGTAAGTATACGCTGATTGGCAACACTGCAATAAAATAATATAGGTTAAACAGCTGATGGCGTCAAATATCAAATACAAACGTCACTAAACGAAACATTAAGGGCCGGTACTTTGAGTCTCGATTAAATAAAAATATCAGTTCATTAAAAATTAATCGTCTGATTCTGTACTTTGATGCTCGGTTAGTCACTAATGATTGTTTAAATATGGCCGCCATTGTTGTTAAATTAACAGTGCCATGCAACCGCCGCTAAAACCGATCGCCGAGTTAATCAAGACGCGAGGTTGACCGAACAACGTTCGGAATATCAAATTTAAAAATAGGGGTCTGTAAACTAACCTAAAATAAAATTAAGTAAACACTGCCGTAGTAGAGAATAGTAAATAAGTTTGTTTTGTATGTAAAATTGTTCGTTCATTTGATCTGTTTTGAAATGGGCAACGATTTTGAGGATATTTTCGAACACGATGACGAGGAGCTTGTTCAATTTATTAATGATATAATATTTATGAGGGTGAATTTGATGCAGAAATTAGGCAAGAATTTGTTCAATATTTCGCAAATTTGTAACAGGTTGTAAATAAAAATATATATAGATACTCCAACTTAAAATTTATTTTTTTTATAAATGACAAATATACCCTAAGGGGAGAGTCACGTTTCAGTCTCTTACCTTCGGCCATATTATTTATCTAGTCATTCATAAAGCAAAATACGTCTGTTTGTTATTTCTATATAATTCAATAAATTCATCATTAAGAAACAGAACAACTCATTGAGGTTAAAAAGTTGATATTAAGATTTCAGTGTAGCCAATAGACGAGATTATAAACTTTTAGTTCATTCTTTCTGTCTCACTTTACTACAGAAATAAATGTATATGTCCGTCTCTCTCATTGGTGTGTTTATGAGCTCACCTCTTCTAATATACCTAATACTTATTAATGGCCCATTATCTTTAACGTTTCAATAAATATAGCCCAAAGTACAGCAGAGCAGTCTGTTAGGTGATTATAATTTAAATCGGCATTAACTAATCGACGATGTTAATCAAGACTCAAAGTACCGGCCCTAATCCACATTGGTGCAAATGGGCAAAAATCAGATCAAAGAAGAAGAAGAAAACTCATACTGTGAGGTTATGTTTAATTATCGTAATTACTGTGATTACAGATTTTTTCATTGAGTTTTTTTATGTGTATGTATAAAGCAGGTACTTTAAACATGAATGACGAAAATAGAAAAGTGTGTAGATTTTGTTTAATAACAGTATGCAAATTCAATATAATTGATGAAATTACGAGACAATCGTTCGATTTGCTTCTTCTAAAACCTGTAAGTTTTCAAAATATATCGTATCTACATATCGCACATTCGCTGGAAGTGTCATATTTCAATTTTTTAAGAAATTTATGTGTGACACTCCTGTTGTAAAAAAAGTCTAATTTTTTTTTAATGAAAAATACCCATCGCCTAATTCTTATAATTTTTACAATTTAAAATACAAATAGTTTAATACGCTAATATACAAAAGTAACAATTCTAGTGCCACATTGTTGTTAAAAGGTGATATTCGATATCCTACATTCCTTATAACCAATCCTGCCCTTTGTCCTATCGAATTACAGGGAGTATCAGGACTGTGGCGTTTGGTAAGTGAATTTTTAATTCATGATTTTCTGATATTACTTATATTTGTATATTCCTTGTTCTTTAACATAATAATAAATACAGTCTACTTCAACATTTTTTGGTACCTTAGAGCCGCGATAGTTTTTGTTTTGTTTTTTTCATTTGGTTAATTTCTTTGAACCTTATTGTAGTAATTAGGGTTAGATTATTTCAGAATAAAATTAGTTTCTTATTTGGTGATATTTATGATTGTGGGAGGCTGATATTATTTGAAAGGAATAATACTGCTTTACATTAAACTTACATTTACATTAAGTTTCATTTTCTGGGAATTTTATATAGCTCTAATTAGACCCCATTTACTTGGTATTTCGATTATATAAGTAAATTTAATTTACCTTTGAAAATGAGTGACAAAAAAGAAAGTCAGTTTTTAGAAGATTGCAAAATATATACGATGATAGTCGAAATGTTGATAATGAAATGCGTTTAAATAACTTTAGAGTTAGATATAAAACTTTAAACCAAACTAGACGGGATTTTGAGAGGATTATGGATCAGATTAATCAATTAAGTTCAGAAATTAATCCAAATTTTGTTCCAAATTTTGACGCATTAGAAAGTTTTGATGAACTATATTGTCATATTCAAGTAGTAGCCGAAAATGTTTTAGTTGCCGATAAAGGTGAGAAAACACGAACATCCATAGACGCGTGTGTCCCAACTAGATCTATACCTAGACTTCCAAAATTAGAGTTGCCATGTTTTTCAGGCGACATGAAAGACTGCCAATTTTTTTCGAATGTTTTCAAAGTTTAATTCACGATAACCCAGACTTGAACCCTGTTGATAAAGTACATTTTTTAATTGGTCAATTATCTGATAAAACATTAGCCATATGTGCAGGTATCCCCCCGTAGGTGATAATTATGAAATAATTTGAGCTGCTTTAGTCGATAAATATCAGGATAAAAGAAAATTAGCTACTTCGTATTTAGAATCAATATTAGAGTGTAGACCGATGCAATCTGAGTCTCTCAATGGTTTAAATTTATTTATTGAGAAATTTGATACTGCAACAGCTGCGCTTAAACAGCTTGACATTGATGATTTATTTGATTTTATGTTGTCATATATAGCCTTATCAAAACTAGATGGTGAAACGAGACGTATGTTTGAAATGTTTAGACCAAATACTGACATTTCCTCGTATGCAGAAATTGTTACTTTCATAAAGTCCCGAGCTCAAATTTTAAGCAGTTTAAGTAAGTCTCAGTTTATTACATATAAAACTGGCAATAGTAGTAATTTGAAAGCCCGACTTACACATTCTTTTGTAGTAAATAAATCAGATTCAACTAAAAAATGCGTAGTGTGTAATCAGTCTGATCATTTAATCAATAGATGTCCTCGTTTTTTGAAATTCACTGCTAAAGAACGGTATGAATTTGTTAAAAATAATAGGTTATGTTTAAATTATTTATCTACACATCGAGTCATTGATTGTAAATCGAAAGTTAACTGTTCAACTTGTAATCGACGCCATCATTCATTATTGCATTTTAATAATCCAATTGTAAATAATTCTATTTCTGATAATAATGCTTGCCTAATAATAACATTTTGCCTAATAATAATATTGCTAGTGCTAGTATATCTACACATAGTCTTTGTTCCATGAATAATTCTAGTTTTTCTAAATATGGTACAACAGTTTTGTTGTCAACTGTAGTAGTAAACGTGATAGATAGAGATTGCAACATGCATAAAATTAGATTTTTACTCGATTCGGCCAGTCAAGCTAATTTCATAACATAAATGTGCTAAACGTTTGAAAACATCTATACAAAAATTCCATACATCGGTGATTGGAATAGACTCGACAGCAAGCCAGGTTCAAGGGAAAACTAGTTTTGTAATTATTTCAAAATTAAATTCTGAAAAAACGTATGGCATAGACTCTTTAGTAGTTGAAAAAATTACCGATTATTTGCCATTTTAAGGTTCAAACTGAACCTCTGACTCATCTTGAAAATGTACCTTTAGCTGATGATACTTTTTATCAACTAGGTGAAATAGATGGTATTCTAGGAGCTGACATATTTTCACATATACTGGGCAAAATTAGGATTAATGGGCCATCCGGTACTCCTATGGCTTTAGAGACTAGTTTAGGTTTTATAGTAATGGGTAGTGTTCCTATAATACAATCTTTTGAAAAGCCAAAAATATTTTGTAGTCTTTTAGAACCTTCAGTAGGAAAATTATTACATACATGTTGGGAAATTGAGGAAATTTTCTGTCCATCTATTCTTAGCCAAGATGATATAGATTGTGAAAATATGTATATGTCCACTTACAGCAGGGATTTGACGGGTAGATATACGGTTGCTTTACCTTTTAAATTAGAACCCTCAAATTTAGAAGATTCATATTCTGCTGCTCATAGAAGATTTATTAATTTAGAAAAGAAATTAGAATACTCGTCTTCTTTAAGAATTAGTTATAATGAAGTAATGCAAGATTACTTAGCACAAAATCATATGTCGAATTTGAAGTGATGAATTAATTACACCCGGTTATTATATACCTCATCACGAGGTATCTAAATTAGATAACATGAGTACCCCTCTCAGGGTTGTCTTTGATGCTAGTACCAAAACTGATATGTCATTATCATTAAATGATGTGTTGTGTACCGGGCCAAAATTACAATCCGATGTTTTTACAATGCTGTTAAATTTTAGATTATTTGAAATTGCAATGACAGCTGATATACGTCAGATGTATAGACAAATCAATATATGTCGTGAACACCAAAAATATCAAAGGATTTTATGGAGATTTTCTTCAAATGAGCCTTTGTCAATATACCAGCTAAATGTTGTTACCTTCGGGGTAAAGTCAAGTCCATTTTTTTGCTTTACGCACAGTTCGTCAACTTGCTACAGATCAGATCAAAAGTTTTCCTAGAACTTCTAAAGCAGTTTTTCGAGATATGTACATGGTTGATTATGTATCAAGTGTTTCTAATATAGACGAAGCTAAAGGGCTAGTTGCCAAAATGATCAATTTATTTAAGTCCGGTGAATTTGATCTAGTCAAATGGTCTACTAACTCGCGCGAACTGTTTGAAATTCCTGAAGATGTTCAATTATCTCAGGTTGTACAATTTGATGTTGACCATTTAAAAATTCTTGGCCTCCAGTGGCACCCGCAATTAGATGTTTTAACATTTAAGGTAAACATGAATGCAGGTAAATGTTCTAAAAGAAATATTCTTTCAACCATAGCTCGAATTTATGATCCTCTAAGCATTTTAGCCCCTGTAATATTGTATGCCAAATTGTTGATAAAAGAACTTTGGTGTTTGAAATTAGACTGGGATGAACTCACATTTTACAGATATGGTCTCAGTATCAAAAAGAGTTACCACTATTATCTGATTTTAAAATTTCATGTCATTTAGGAATAATTTTAGGAAATTGCTCTATTAGTTTAGTCGGACTTGCAGATAGTTCAGAAAAGGCCTATGGGGCCGTCGTGTATATGAGAGTATTTCAGGTACTAATATAAACATTTCCTTAATTTGCGCCAAATCAAAAGTCTCACCACTTAAAATAGTTTCAATACCAAGATTAGAATTATGTGCCACCCTTTTATTAGCTAAAATTTTACGCTTTATAGTAAATAATTACATGCCGCAGGTGCACATAGATCATATTTATGCGTTTACCGATTCCATGGTGACCCTTAGTTGGATTCAGGCTTCGCCACACCGTTGGAAAACTTTTGTGGCCAATCGGGTGGCCAAAATCCAAGAATTGATTGTGCCCCCGCATTGGTATCATATTAGTGAAGTTGAAAATCCCGCGGATCAAATTAGTAAAGGTTTAATGCCTGCACAATTTTTAGAAAATACGACTTGGTCGTCCGGTCCCACCTGGATTTCGCTAGATAATAGTTTTTGGCCGATAGAATCAGTTACAGAAAATGATGTAGTACTAGAAAAAAGGGTAGTTACCTTGACAACATTTGATAACAATAATTCTGATGATTTTTACAGTTTACTCATTCTTAATAGGTCTTCCTGGACAAAAATGCTTAATATAGTTGTTTATGTTCTTAGATTTTGTAGTTTTGCCAATTAACTTTGCTATAATGTTCACTGATTTAGAACAAGCTGAAGAATATTTAATAAAATTGGTTCAAGCTAGACATTTTTCGGAAAATATTAGTCTTGTAGAAAATAATGAACAATGTTCTTTTCCTATATGCAAATTAAGGCCATTTCTTAAAGATGGCGTATTACGAGTCGGTGGCAGGTTACGTAATTCTCAGTTAGATTTTAATCAGCAGCATCCAATTTTGTTGCCAAAAACTGATCATTTTGTAAATATTTTGATAGATCACTATCACCGAAAAAATGTACATACCGGTCCTACATTAGTATTAGCTTTGCTGCGCCAACAATGCTGGATTTTAGCTGCGAGAGGGGTAGTTCGGAAACGAATACAGTATTGTAACCTTTGTTTTCGGAATCGCCCAAAGGTTACGTATCCCTTAATGGCCTACTTACCCGCGTGTAGAGTACAAGAGGCCTTTAGTTTTACAGGGTTGGATTACGCAGGTCCGGTGGCTATAACTCTTAATTGTAGGAGGGGGGTAAAATCACAAAAGGCTTATATTTGTTTATTTATTTGTCTGGTTACGAAAACTCTCCATCTAGAGCTTGTTTCCGATTTGAGTACTGCTAATTTTATTCAAGCATTAAAATGATTTCTCTCACGTAGAGGGCCATGTTCCATCATTTATTCAGACCGTGGTACAAATTTCATTGGCGCGAAAAATGTTTTAGATGAATTGTACAATTTAGTAAATTCTCATAATCACAGGGTTCAGTTTGCTAGTGAATTAGCTTATAGAAAAATTTAGTGGAAATTTAATCCACCTTCCGCTCCTCATTTTGGGTGCATTTGGGAGGCTAACGTAAAGTCGGTAAAACCCATCTTTATAAGGTAATTGGTAATCAAATATTGTCTTATGAAGAATTTTACACTCTTTTAACTCAAATTGAGGCTTTGCTGAATTCTCGCCCCCTTTGCGTTCTTAGTTCAGATCCCGCGGAGCCATTGGCTCTTATGCCTGCGCACTTCCTAAACTTGACTCCTCTACAAAGTTTGCCAGTTTCTGATTTAACAAATGAACCTTTGAATCGTTAAGTCGATTTCAGTTAATTAATAGAATGGTCCAGGATTACTGGCGGCGTTGGCACCTAGAGTATTTAACTACTCTTCAGGTGATGGAGCGTTGGAACACACCTTCGGCCAAAATTGAACCCGGTATGTTAGTAGTATTAAAGCAGGATGGGATACCACCTTTACAATGGCCCTTAGGACTAATTAAAGAAGTTTTTCCGAATAAGGATGGAGTAATTAGAGTTGTTTCAGTCAAAACAAAACATGGACTTTTTAAACGCCTGGTTGTGAAGGTGGGTCCTCTGCCTGCACAATAAAGGTTTCTGTTAATTTAGTTTAACGCTCTGTTACTAGTTAGTTTAGACTATTTTATACATTTTGAAAATTTTACTAAATCAATTTTCTTAAGTTAGATTCTTTACAAGTTAGGTTTTCTGTTAATTTAATCATAAAACTTCATTTAACTTTAGTATTAGTTTATTTACTTGAATGTCATGACTCCATCATGCCCCTCTCTAAAGCCGCGTCTGTGTAGTTTGGTCTGAAAATAATCTTTCAGGGGCGGGGGGATGTTTGGGCCATCTCATTTAGATTTAAATTTATTTTAGTATAGTATTCTTCCTTTTAATGGTCATCGGGTTCATTATTAATAGATGTCATCAGATGTATTAAAAATCGTGTTTATTCACATTAATTTAAATGGATTCTAGTGAAACGGTTTTTTATAGACATCAACTCACTTTTTACAGGAAAAAATTCGGAATACATATATTCATTATATAGTTTTACACGCTTTAGTGAAATACAAACAGTTTAATATGCTAATATACAAAAGTAATAATCCTAGTGCCACATTGTTGTTAAAAGGTGATATTCGATATCCTACATTTCTTATAACCAATCCTGCCCTTTGTCCTATCGAATTACAGGGAGTATCAGGACTGTGGCGTTTGGTAAGTGAAGTTTTAATTCATAATTTTCTATTACTTATATTTGTATATTTCTTGTTCTTTAACATAATAATAAATACAGTCTACTTAAACGCAACAAATATTCTGGTACCTCCTATATCAGACATTTTTGAAAATAATTTACCCAAAAAACTTAAATTTGAACGACTCTAATTATTACTGTGATAATACCAATGTGCAATGTAAAAACTCTTCCTTTCAATATGATAACAAAAATGATGAATAGATGATAATAATAGAATGCGTGGAACAAAAATATATACAGCGTGACTTAATTGTTCCTGAACATGAGCGAACACTTTTGTTGGAGGAACAAAATTATGACACACACATAGAAAGACAAGAAGGTATTATAATTAGTGAGGAAACTATTGAAGAAATGGAACAAGAAGGTGAGGCTCTCTTAGACGAAAATGTGGTAAAAGAAGTTGGAGAGATTAAGGATGAGGTAGAGCCTGACTTAACTGTTACTGAAGAGGCGAAAAAGTTTTTGGAGGATGAAAATTACAACATACTTAATAAAGAAAAGCAAAACGATATAAATGAGGGAATGATTGTAGAAATAGAACAGAAAGAAAGTGAAGCTCATTTAGGTCACGAAGTAAGAAACGAAATAGCAGAAATAGAGAGAGAAACTAAAAGTAAGAAACATAAGCGAGTTGAAGAAAACTGGAAAAACCAGCAGCCAAAATCAAAAGGAATAAAGGTGACGCTTATATAAATTCGAGAGGCAAACCTGCAAGGCAAATGTTACAAGCATGCTCACACTGCCTGTTTGATTGTTCGTTGAAAATAACCAATGAACAACGGCAAGAACTTTTTGCAAAATATTGGACCATAGGTACTGTACAAGATCAACGTCATTTTATTTCCAAATCGATGAAAAAAATTACTGCTACAAAAAACAAAATTAGACGCAAAGAAAATAATGCCTTTTATTTTACAGTAAATGATGTAAGTCTTCGTGTCTGTAAAATATGTTTCACTTTGGGAATATTAGATCGAGTTGTCAGAACAGTTGTTACAGTAGAAAAAGATGGCTTTTTTGGAAAGTGATTTGCGAGGCCAGCATGGGCATCATATGAAGGCAGATCCATGGTCCAGAGTATCAAAGACCATATAAATAAAATTTCCTGAATGGAAAGTCACTATCTAAGAGCTCAAACATCCAGGGAATATATTGATGGAGGAAGGATCTTGAAAAATCATTTGGAAATTACACGATGTATAGTAGAATATTCAATTCCTAATTTAATATATCCTTCTTTACTCATAAAAAAGACCTATGTAGTATTTGTGAGGAATACAAAAAGAGTACCCAGCAAGGAAAACAGAATTTGGAACAAAAAATTGAAAAACATTTAAAACAAAAGGAATTCTCGAGACGTCAAAAAGAAATAGAGAATGAAAGTGCTAAACTTGGAGAAAGTATAGTAGCTTGGAAGCTGGAAGCTGTTCTGCCAATTCCATGTGGATAAATAAACCAGTTTTATTACAAATCAAAATTGGCAACATAAAATTTTACTATTTTTGAGCTAGGAACGAAGAAGGAGCACTGTTTCGTATGGCATGAGGTGGAAGGACAAAGAGGAGTGAATGAAATAGGAAGTTGTGTCTACAATTTTATTAAGATTCATAATTCTAAATTGCCTATAATTTTATACTCTGGCCAGAATAAGAACAAATTTATGATAGTTTTGTTAGTACATGCCATCAGAATGTTAAAAATACTATCAGTGCCTTTAAATTTTCTTACCTTTGGTCAAACCCAAAACGAGGGAGACAATATGCATTCACTCATTTATGTGGCTGTCCAATGGGTTTCAGTGATAAAGTATGCCAAAAAAAGTGGGGAACCTTTTGTAGTTAATGAAGTGGGTTATGAAGATTTGAATGATTTAAAAGCACTACAGGCGCAGATCGAAAAAAATTTCACTATTGATTCGGAAGGACAAACAGTAGTCTGGCAGCAAATAACAAATATAATAATGAAGGTAATGAAAGCAAGACCAAACTTTTTCTTTTATAAAACAAGTTATGGAAATGATTCATTTAAAGAGGTTATTGTTACAAAAAAAACATGCAAATCAACATTGAAACAATTATATGAAAATTCTTTAGAAATAAACGTGGCCAAACTTGAGGATTGGGGATTAATAGAATTGTGTAATAAAAAACAAATTATTACAAAATACCACAACTTTTACTTTAACTTAAAGCCATCCAAGAAAATAGAGAAAAGAAATGTAGAGGAAGTGACTGTTAGCAAAGAAGAAACACCCATAGAGATAAAGGGAAAAAAATATACAAAAGCCAAATACAACAGAACTACCAGAATCAAAGAAAAAGGCACTAAAGAAAAATTTACCAAAACAATAGAGTATAATAATATTAAATATAGGAAAATAATCGATTTTGTTCAGTCGGTTATGAATTATTATTATTGTATTTAGTATGTATTTTGAATTAAACGTTATTTTTTCTAGAATACTGTCATCTTTACATTTTGCAAAACTATTTTCAGGAACAGTGACTTATTGCTAAATATTAATAGAATTTAGCCAAGAACAAAGACTTATCAAATAAAAATGTATATTTTGGTAATAACTACATTAAATATTGATCCAGACTGTAAAACCTGGTTTACTTGCGATTAGATTAATTTAAAAGAATATTGTTATGATTAAAATAATGCAAAAAGTATAATAATTTAAAAAATGTAAAAGTTTAGGCGCCATTTTCTCAAAAGTGCATTCTTTATACTTGTGACAGTGTTCCAGCCGATGTGCGATATATAGAAAAACATACTTTTTGCAGAATAATATAAGTACAATCATTTTTGATAATTGTTTAAATACCACACAGAACTTTTAGACCCTTATGATGTCATTTAAATATGTAGTGAACGTTTGCAGAGGCAACAGTTTTAATAATAAATAATGTATGTGATAGCTGATATCTGTGAAAGATGGAATTCTACACATATATTTTCCGATGTTTAGACGAACATCACATGATTTCAACCTCTCATCCATTTTCTTTATTTATAGACTACGGTATTTCATTATGTTTCTCATTGATTAGACCACAGCTCGGACCTCAGTTTGTATAAACTTTGATTGTGGGGCATAACAGGACATTAATTTTTTTTACTTAATATTTGTTTTATACTACAAATTTTCACATCATGCGTCTACAGTTGTCTTAACAGAATAGTGTTTAATTTAGATAAATTTACGTCTATCTGATGCCATGTTTTAATTTTATAAATACAACACTAAAATGCATGCAACTTGTGCCAAATTTGTGAAGGTGCCACTAATAACAAACTCAACTAATGAACTCTCTAGGAGGGAGGGTCCAATTTGCTTTTCAGTAATAACATCACTTTCTAAAATTTCCAATGGTTCCCTAATCAAGTTTGGAATTAAAGATTTTATTTTAATTAATATTAATTACAGTGCTCAAGCAAAATGTTTATTAAAATATGTTATTACTACCTTAAAAGTACTGTTGTCAACTATAGTTTATAAACATGAATGGCACTATTTAGTTTTGTTTTTTTCATTAAACATAGAATTCGTTTGTCATGTCTTATGTCACTTTGATTTCTAGTGGACATGTCACACAATATCTAGAACAGGGTTACCTTAATTCAAAAAATGTAGAAAATCGAAGTTAAAATTTTGGTGAGATTAAAAAAAAACTTTCATAAATGTTTTATTTTTCTTTACACAATAATAAATATAAGCTCAATTTTTAATTTCAATAATAATAATCAGTCTTTTATATCATACTGTAATTTTTCAAGTAAAATTTGAAATATGGTAGTTTTGCACAAAAAAAATATATAACATAATAAATATATAATATATTACAATAACACAGTGTACAAACAAAAACTTGGTTTGCCTATGGGCAGTCCAGTGGCCCCCATAATAGCACAGTATGTTGTGGATGATTTGTTGGATAATTGTCTTGGCAACATTGACTTTGCAATCCCTTTTTTTGAAAAAATGTGTGAATGACATAATATTAAGCATTCCAAGAGGTAGTACTGAACTTTTGTTAAATATTTTTAACAATTATAATACATATTTAAAGTTCACGATTGAAGAAGAAGATACAGTTAATAGTGTTCCTTTTTTGGACATCAAACTGATAAGAAGAGATGATAATAAAATAATTACGACTTGGTATACCAAACCAGATGTCTCTGATCGCTTTTTACATTTTGAATCCAACCACCCAAAAAAAATGAAAATCACTTCCGTACATCAGTCTACTTGATCACAGATTTAAAAAAAATATTTTCTAAATTTAACAATATCAAATTAGCATTTAAAAACAAAGTAACAGTTAACAACCTTTTTTCAAAATTAAAAGATAAGGACGATATTTTGGTGATGTCCAATGTGGTGTATTGCATACCATGTGATGACTGTAACAAAAAATATATTGGCCAAACTAGAAGGAAAGTTAAAGACCGTATAACTTCCCACAAAAGTGACATCAGACTTAACAAACAGTCTTGCACTTTAGCCAATCATTCATTATTACATAATCACAATGTCAATTATAATAACGTTCAAATATTAGATTTTGAAATGAACTATGACAAACGTAGTTTTTTGGAAATATGTCACATTTTCAAAGAACCAAATACTATTAATGCCAGAAAGGATATTGATAACTTAAGCATAATTTATACTTCTACATCTCAACCATAATGTCCACAATGATGAAAACATCCTGTATAGTATGGAATAATAATTAATGTCCCTAAATATAAGACATCGAGCTGTTGGCATCTACTGTCATTGTTTTTTTTGGTTTCACTCTAACAAGTTTTTATATCCAAATTCTTTTTGTTTTTTACTTCATAAAAATACACATGATGTCTATTATAATTCTAAGAATTTAAATTAATATGGATCCTTAATCATCCATTCATAATGTTAATTTTACACAGTAGTGGTAGTAAATTACCAACAATCAATTATTAGTGTTTTTTTCTACAATTCGTCAAGAATTTGTAGTTTTCAATTAATACAACTTTAACTTTAACCTCACTTTCGTAAGTACTTTTTGGTTATGGGTTATTCTAGTCCATTTTGGATTATCATCTGACCAATAATGGCAATTATGTCTATTTACCATACCATAATTGTGAAAACAACTTTCATCGCTCCATAAAATATTTCGTAGTAATGTATTATCTTGCACATACAGTATTGATAAGCGGGAGATAAAATCTAATCTTCTTTGTGAATCTTCAGCACTCAAATGATGAACAAGATGCATTTTATAGGGATGAAATTTGTTATCAGAAAGAATTCTTTGACAAGAGGACAATGAAATGCCAGTGGCCTCTCCAACACTTCTTACTGAAATATGAGGATTGTTTTCAACCCACTGTAGAACTTCCACCGTATTACGATTATTTCTAATCCTTCGTACACGTTCACGCTTGCCTTTATCGAGGCTTCCATATTGTAGCAAATTTTTCTTTATATTTAAAAAGGTTTTATGATCTGATTGTCTTCGATCTGAGTAACGTCGCCTGTAAAGCCTTGCAGCCTCTCTTGAGTTTCTGCCACATTCACCATAAATAATAATCATATCCAGTTTTTCGGAATTATTGTGTTGAACCATTATATTGTCTTTTTTTACAAGTGAATATTACAAAATATAAAAATTTTTCGTCACTTATATTGCAGTGACAGATTGTTGACACTTGTCAAATTGTAAGAAAAGTCAACTTATGTTTAATTTGTTTCTATGCGATTATAAAAATTATGGACGTTTGACATTAAAATTTGTTATAATTTAAAAACTACTTATTTAAATGAAAATGTGCGTAAGACAAAAAAGTCTTAGAATTGAATGTACTACTAGAATCATACATTTTCAAACTTACTGTCACCTAAAAATTTTCTCTCGGCGGCGCGACTGTCATACCGTAATCGGCAAGCACGTCATTTGACCTTCAATAGATAGTCATTAGGAGTATTTATTTATTGGACTTTGCAGAAATTCAATATCTTTCTTAGTTTCCGAGTAATCGGCCTGGGGAGTTTTAGCTGAATCACCCTGTATATATATATAATACATATATATATATATATATATATATATATATATATATATATATATATATATATATATATATATATATATATATATATATATATATATATATATATATATATGTTAGATTACGGTTTCCGTAAAGTTGTTTTTAAAAAACATTTATTTAATTAACATGGACTCAACGTTGAGTCTTGGTAAAAATACAATTAATTGAATTGAATATAATTTAATGTAACATGTCGAAAGTGAGTATAAGAACTGAGTTAACAAATGATAATAATTTAATTTATAAGCTTGGAAGGCTGTACTTGGTCAGCATAAACAATGATTCCCAAGCTTATAACAAAGGAAATGCGAATTAAGCAATTAGCAATAAAATAAGCAGGAATTTGTTATCAGTCACGTAGAGAAATATGATATCCTGGGATAGTCTAGAATATATTCTAAGTTAATATACGGTGTCTGAAATATTATATAACAACTTCCCCCCTTATAGAAAAGTTGGTGTTTATACAGCAACTTTTACAAAAATGTAAAACAGTGTAAAAGCATGAAATCTAACATAGTGTAAAATGGCAAAGCGTTAACATTGAGAATGGTTATAAAATGAAAATAAAATAATAAAATAATATAAAGGTGATAAAATAATAAAATGACAAAATTTAAAATGCAGCACAAAAATGAAACAATATTCACTGAATGTCTTTTGCATTAAGTTCAGATAGAAAAACACATTTAACAGTCTTTTTTAAGTCAATGCGATTTCTTCGGTTTCTTCTTCATGGATACTGGGTCTTTTCCTCGGAGGTAGAATGCTGAAAAATCTCCTGGAGACCTTACTTGGTCGTGGTGGAGGTGGAGGTGATCCGGATGGGTTGACAAGAGCCAGCGTCCGACTCCTTTTTTCTGCATTTGCAAAATGCATAGAGAAGAATAAGGGCAATAATTAATGTTATGGTCAGATATGTGAACCATGAGATGTGTTTGGTCACAAAAGGTTCGTTGATAAGATCGTCTAAATTTTTGGAATATTGGTCTAATTTGTGTTTGGCAATTTCGAGGTCTTCGGTGTTCAGGTGGTTTAATTTTAATGGTTTTAATTTGGGTAGTTGACTTTTGTATGGAAAGTTGTTGCAGCATTCATACGGAATTTGAATAGGATGGGTTTTATCTTTGACATCTAATATTTCCTTGGATTCGGCTTGAATCTTGGTAATGCCGATAAAGGCGTAACAACTAGGTTGTAATTTTATAATAGAGTTCTTCATGATGATTTCCGTTATTGAATTTCTCTTAGGGCAACTGATAGTAACGTGTAGAGGTTCTACATTAATAATTAACCATGTGTTCTCCTGGAGTTTTTGAACATTATATCCTTGACTAATGATAAATGATGTTTGACAGTTTTCGGGTAGGCGATTGAGATGTTTGAACAGTCTTGCTTCACAAATTGCATTGGTGTCGATTGGATAAGCGAACAAGTTAGAGCATAATTTAGTTCCAATGTAGAGTTGTTTGCATTCTTTCAGGTCCGGAATAGGTATAAACATTAAAGAATCATCATCTCTCGCGATATATTTTTGAGAGGTTGACAGAATGTGGTGCAAACCAGTTCTATTATCCAAAATAGGGATAGGGTATAATTGATAGGTTGTGTAAGTTTGAGGATCTACTAAAGGTATCTTTAAGGCAAAAATTAAACTTGAATCTGTTTGAAAAGCTTGCAGTTCAATAATATCTAGGTACTGAGCAACTCTTGATAATTTTATTTGAAGTGGCAAGTTGTTCCTTTGCAAATTTTGTGAAATTTCTTGTAAAGAGCTTATTAAATCCTGAGGGGTAATTATAGAGGTATGAATGATTTTTAATCTTGCAAAAGTTATTGAATTTAGAATATCGTTTAAATGGTCCTCGATATATAAATAGTTTGCCATTAATTGTTCACATATTTCGAGAAACTTTAGTTTTGTTTTAACTATTTGAATATCATGTTCGGTACGTAAGATCGCATCTTCGATATCTTTGATATCTTTATTGAACGTTTCCTCGTCAATTTGTAGTTTTTGAATAGTTGAATTGGAATTTTTTATAACCGATGTTGTTACGGATATTTGGTTTTTAATTAAGTTTTCTAGTTGATGCTCGTCGTTGTTTAGTTTATTAATACATTCGGAATAGTATTGACCGTCTTCAGCATCTAGATTTCCGGTAATGGATTTAAATACTGTCCCGATTCCGTTTATAATTCCTCTTTTGTATCGTTTTGTATCAAGATAAATCTCGTCAAACTTAGATTGAATAGATTTAGAAATTTGTTTTAGAAGGCTAAGATGAGTCTTAACTTCGCTCATGAAAGTATTCATGTTATGATACGCAGGGTCAAGGGTGTTTTGGCTGGTGTCCAGGATTTTGTCATTTTTGTCAGAAACTGTCTTTAGTTCGGACATATTCTTGTGAACTAATAGTGTCCACTTCTCGTTGGTCACAATTATTTCTGATTTTTCGTGGTAGTAAATTCCAATGGTGTTATTAATTGGTGTAATTTTGTATTGGGAAACTGCTAGGGCTACTGATCCGAACAGCAGGAGTAACCTGAAAAAGGTTAATTTTCAAAATAGGGTTTCATTCGATCAAAATTTACTTTACTAGTTTGATTAGTGTCTGGGTTAAGTAGAGTAGCAGAATTTTGGAAAATTTCGATTATTTCGAAAGGACCGTTAAACTTGTTGTGTAGTTTATCTTTGATTTGTGATTCTTTGACGTAAACTTTATTGCCAATTTGGTAATCGGGTCGATTTTCGGGAATATTTTTGTCAAAGCGGACTTTTGCTTTTTCCTTTTGTAATTGCGTTCGTTCGCGCGCTAGTTTATAATAATGGGATATTCGATTATTAAGGTCTCGTATGTATTTAGTAATCAAATCTTTCTGGTTATAAAGTTTTTCGGGTGGTCTGTTTGAGGTATGCCCGAAAATTAGCTCATACGGTGTAAATCCGTGTGTTTTATTGATAGAGTTGTTGTAACAGATAACAGCATAAGGCAGTATAGTGAGTGGATGTTCGTTAGGGTTTTCTGTATTATGAACCCTTATCATTTCCGCTAATGTGGCGTGGAATCTTTCGAGTGAACCGTTCGATTGCGGGTGTCCTACGCTAGAATATGTCAGTTTTATGTCATATAGAGTACATAAGTCTCTGAGTAGGCTGTTGTCGAATTCACGGCCATAGTCACAGTGTACTCATAATGGTGTGCCAAAATGTTGAAAATATAGCAATAAGGTATTGACAACTGATTTCGCCGTTTTGTCTTTTAAGGCGTATGCTTGAGTGAATTTTGTTAATTCATCTCGGACGGTTAAAGCGTAGTTTCTGTTCGGTGTTTCGAAAATATCAATATTTATACGTTCAAAAGGCGTTCGTGGGGTTTCTGTAATAACTAAAGGATTGCTGAGATTTTTTGCGGCAGACTTTTGTCTTTTGACATGTTTCGCAATTTTTTATGTAGTTTTCAATGTCTTTGGTTAAACCTTGCCAATTATATTTTACTTTTATTCTCCGAATTGTTTCGTTTATCCCACGGTGTAAGTTATTTTTACCTGTATGATTTTGGTCAATAATAATAGGAATTTGGTCATTATCTGGAGTTTTGACGATGTTTTGGCAAATTACTAGTTTTAAGTCTTTTTCCGCAAAGATAAATGATAACATTTCCAATGTAGGTAAATCTAAATTATTTTCTACGTGATACGTACATGAAAGATCGAGATCATTTTGATGTTTGAATAAAGTATAAAATAATGTTTCGTTGACAGATTCTAGATCGAAAGGTAATGGGATGATAAAATATTTTCGATTTCTGACAGTTTACTTGAAACTATATTAATTTTATCGTTACTAAAATCGGGATGTTCTTCGAAAATATCCTCGATTATTTTATAGTGAAAGTCTTCCAGTTTATGTTGTTGGAAGAATGTTATGATATTTTTGTTTTCTTTGTCTAATAATTGTTTATTAGAAAATTTGATTTTAGAATAGTCGATTAGCGATTTTGTCTTGTACAAATTTATGAAAGTATTAAATTCTTGAAAAAATTGTTCGTCTGTGATTTTATCATCGGAATCTTCATTGTCGGAATTCTGTTCGTCATCCGAATTAGCGGCTAAAATAGATGTTTGAAAGGTGACACAATCTTTAACATGGTTTAGTTTGATTCTAGATAACGCGTCGGCGTTTTTGTTAATCTTACCTGGTTTGTATATGACTTCGTAGTCATATTCTTCCAGTTTTAAGCGCCAACGAGCTAGCCTGCTTCCTGGGTCCTTTATAGAGAACAGCCAGGTAAGTGGTCTGTGGTCAGTAACTAACGTGAATTTTCTGCCGAATAAATATGGTCTAAAGTGCTTAACTGACCAGACTATTGCTAAGAGCTCACGTTCAATAGTAGAGTACTTTGTTTCCGCACTGCATAACGTTCTGGACGCATATGCAATAGGTAGGTCCTTGCCTATAGGGCCCTGCGAAAGTACTGCACCTATCGCGAATGCGCTAGCATCCGTGGTTAGTATGAAAGTATCGTTAAAATTCGGGTATATTAGAATCGGTGTGGTTGTTAAGGCTTGTTTCAAATTTTCGAAGGAATTTGTACAGTCATTGTCGAAATTAAAAGGAATGTCTTTTTGTAGTAATTTTGTCAGTGGTTTAGATATCTTAGAGAAATTAGGAATGAATCTCCTATAATAACCAGCTAGACCTAAGAATGATTGTATTTCCTTGGCATTTTTTGGCTGAGGAAAATTTTGAATAGCGTCGACTTTAATTGGGTTTGGCTTTACGCCATCTTTAGTGATGAGGTGACCAAGATAGGCGACTTCTTTGCGCAAGAATTCGCACTTATCCGGTTGAATTTTTAGATTTGCTTTTCGTAAACGTTGAAATACTTCGGTTAAACGGGAGATGTGTTCATGAATGGTTGGTGAATAGATGATAATATCCATGTAAACCAAACAGCGTTCATTCTGGATACCTAACAAAATGTTGTCCATCACTCTCTGAAATGTTGATGGGGCATTTTTAAGTCCGAATGGCATTCGCACAAATTCAAAATGACCATTTTCGACGGTGAAAGCAGTCTTTTGAATGTCTTCCGTATTTATCTCGATCTGGTGAAAACCAGATGCCAAATCTAGTGTCGTAAAATACTGGCATTTGCCAAGTTGGTCTAGTAAGTCAGAAATATTTGGGAGTGGATATTTGTCGTCAACTGTCAGTTCGTTTAATTTTCTATAGTCTACCACGACTCGCCATTTTTGTTTTCCGGACGCGTCGAGTTTTTTTTGGGACAACCCAAACTGGAGAAGACCAGGGCGAGATTGATGGTCGAATGATACCTTGGTCTAACATTTTAGAAACTTGTGTTTTGACTTCTTTATGAATATGCGGATATCGGTATGATTTTGTAAAAACTGGCTTTGCATTATTTGTGTCAATCGAATGTTTTATTTCGTTCGTAAAACTCAAGTTATCGCCTTCTAGGTAGAAAATATCAGAAAAGTTTAAGCAAAGTTCAGTAATTAAATAACTCTCTTCGTCGTTAAGATGTTCTAAGCGTAATTGTTTTCTAATTTCGAAATGTCTGTCTGTCTGTTGGGAATCAAGATTTTGGGAGTTCAAATTAAATATTTCTCTAAATTTCTCAACAGGTTCTAGTATAAGATTTGAAAGATCTATTATTTTAGGTATTGCATTAGGATTTATAACTGATGTTAAAAATTCTCCATTATTGTCAATTTTGACGAGAACATTTGGCAAACGTACTTTGTCCGATTCCTGAGCTAACAGTATAGCATCAGTATTTCGTAAATTACATTTAAGTTTAAAAATCTTTTCTATACGCGGCTCAATAGATATTAAATTTTGGTTATTGGTATTATCTAAATTTTGATTTTCTGGATGGGGTTTTTGACATTGATTTTGCGTTACATTTTTACAACTAACAGGTAATTGTACGCACGAATCATCTGTAACCTTAAATAGCGGTACAGTTTTAAAGTTCGTTATTAGTTTTTTATTTTTTATATCTACCTGACATTCGTAGTGTTCTAAAAAATCCGCGCCTAACAGTCCATCAAAGTCTATATCTAAATTATGAACATAAACTTTATGTGGATTGCCTTCTGTAAATGGTATAAGTGTTGATTCACTTATTTTTACCTTTTGGTCCGTTATACCCTGTATAATTACATTTTCGGAAAATCTTTGTCGATAATTTTCGGCTGTTTTAGGTTTAAAAATAGAAATACCTGCACCGGTGTCTATTAAAATTTTAAATCTGTTTGTGATATCCTTTATATAATAAAGATTTTTTGAGTTTACAGATAGTAATGAATTTACATGAATGTCTGTTCTGGGAAGTTGAGGTACGGGTTCAAATCGTCTTGTAAGTTCATGGTTTGTATTTGTGTTTGTAAATCCGCAACTGGGTCTGAATCTTCGTTGGGAGGATTCGTTGGATGATCTAAGCCTTGGTAAAAATCCTGAGGATTAGCAGTATAATCCTCATAGTAAGTATCCTGAGAATTAGCAGTATAATTCCCATAGTTAGTATCCTGAGAATTAGCAGTATAATTCTCATAGTGAATGTTCTGAGAATTAGCAGTATAATTCTCCTCATTTTGTTCAGGTTGAAAATTATTAAAATTACAAGTTTCATTTTGTACTTGATTATCAAAGGAATAATTTTCGTATTGATCAGTGTACTGGTTATCGTAAGTTGCGCAATTTAAATGATGGGTTTTTGGTTGATTATTGAAGCGATTAAAATTGGGGTTGTGCTGTATTACAGATTGTCTTTGTGGATTATAATTAGGATTCGGTCTTATGGCTGAAGTCCTATTCTGTTGAAAAGAGCTCGGTTGTTGATTTTGAAATTGATTTGGATATTGGTTTTGTGGAAATGTTCTCTAATATTGATTTGATTGTGCAAAATTTTGATAGTTTGAATTTCCTTGGAAATTTGGCCTATTGAAATTTTGAGAAGTTGAAGGTTGTTGTTGTTGTTGTCTTGTTCGGCATTCGTTTATAGTATGCCCATTTCTTTTACAAAATGAACAGAATTTTTGAAAATTAATGTTTGGCCTTCTTACTTGACTTTGAATTGGATTTTTTAGCAACGTTATTTTTTGGGAATTTTTGAGTTTCAAAATACGATAGCTGTAATTCTCTTTTAATACGATTTATAGCGTCTAGCATATTTTTAGGATTTCCGGCACGAATAATTTTGCCTAGTGTTGGTTCTAAACCTGTAAGTAGAGTAGTTAGCGTCATTGTTTCAATTAGTTCGCTTTGAGCTTGTTTTTGCTCCGCAGTAAAATGTTGTTTTTGAATTGCAGCATGCATTTTCGCATTATGCGTTTGTAACCGTGCTATAAATGTTAATGCAGATTCGTTATGTATTTGATGAATCCGTTGTAAATCTTGAATGAGAGATGTCAGATCTCTCGAGTCGCCAAAATGAGACTCTAATAAGAATTTTATTTCTGCCCATGTAGCTGGGTTACGAGAGTTTACGATTTCAGAAGCTTTGCCACGCAATTTATTTTTAATATGTATGGTTAACAATAACTTTTGATCTCTAACAGCCATAGAGTGGGCGTATATACATGAATTAAGAAAGGTTTGTAGAGCGATGGGGTTGCCATCGAACTCCGGTATTATTGAAAAAATTTCAGATAGTTTGTAAGGTTCAACTTGTTCTGTTACTGCGTCTGGCATTTTGTTGCTTAGTATTTAGAAATTATTTAAAAAATAATTGATCAATTTAGGTGATCAAGGAAAATATTAAAAGTATTTCTTAATTAAAATTATGCACTTATTTGTTTTAGTGGTGCATTAACTTTGTGATGCGGTTTTTATTATTTGTAGAATAATTGTAAATGGGATAATAATAATAATAATGGATAATAGAAATAATTATGCACTTACATAAAAATTAGTTTGGTCTCTAAGTCGAACTGTACTTCTTGCTCACCTCTACACACGTATATGTAGCGAGTGGATACAGTTAGAAATGTCAGAGCCAAATAAAAATAAAAATTAAAAGTGAAATAAAATAATAATAAAAATTGTTTGTTGCTTGATAAAAAAATTAAAATGATAGTACGAGATGATTCTTATAATATTTCTTACTCTATAGTTTGCTTCATGGAGTAGGTGCTTCTCTGTTGAAGAATTGGGATCCACCACTGCAGCTAAGAAGTTCTCCTTGTTCTAGTAGGTCCTGTCCACTAGTTAGGCACCTTTTCGAAGATGGACTCCTTGTTCTCTTGGAGGGTTACACAACTAGTTAGGCTCCCGAACTGCAATGTTTTCAGATCCTACCGACTGCGCCAATTGTTAGATTACGGTTTCCGTAAAGTTGTTTTTAAAAAACATTTATTTAATTAACATGGACTCAACGTTGAGTCTTGGTAAAAATACAATTAATTGAATTAAATATAATTTAATGTAACATGTCGAAAGTGAGTATAAGAACTGAGTTAACAAATGATAATAATTTAATTTATAAGCTTGGAAGGCTGTACTTGGTCAGCATAAACAATGATTCCCAAGCTTATAACAAAGGAAATGCGAATTAAGCAATTAGCAATAAAATAAGCAGGAATTTGTTATCAGTCACGTAGAGAAATATGATATCCTGGGATAGTCTAGAATATATTCTAAGTTAATATACGGTGTCTGAAATATTATATAACATATATATATATATATATATATATATATATATATATATATATATATATATATATATATATATATATATATATATATATATATATATATACATATATATATGTATATATATATATATATATATATATATATATATATATATATATATATATATATATATATATATATATATATATATGAATAGTGGTGAGAGGTATGAAACTTCTCATATGGTCTGAATGCTACTATCTGACCGACATCCTCGATGTCTCTGTGACGGATAGCGACTTGCATCACAGCAAGTACCGAGAGCGGCGACCCCTAGCCCAGGTGGACTAAACTAATGTTATTAAATATGATTTGAAGGAAACAACTACTCAGCGGGCAAATACCCCGACCTGCATTGAATTATACCTTCAAATCTTGATAGATCGATAGCCAATATCATTTGTCTATTCCTAACCAGACACAGATCGATTTCGAACTTATTTGTTCTCTTCAGTATGCCATAGGTTATGGAACAGACAAGGTACTTGCTGTGATGCAAGTCGCTATCCGCCACAGAGACATCGAGGATGTCGGTCGGATAGTAGCATTCAGACCATATGAGAAGTTTCATACCTCTCACCACTATTCACTTCACCTTAGTTAGTATATAACTAGCAAGTTGGCCACTATCATTTGTCTGTTCCATAACCTATGGCATACTGAAGAGAACAAATAAGTTCGAAATCGATCTGTGTCTGGTTAGGAATAGACAAATAATATTGGCTATCGATCTGTCATGATTTGAAGGTGTAATTCAATGCAGGTCGGGGTATTTGCCCGCTGAGTAGTTGTTTCCTTCAAATCATATTTAATTATATATATATATATATATATATATATATATATATATAATATATAATAAATATATATATATATATATATATATATATATATATATATATATATATATATATATATATATATATATATATATATATATATATATATATATATATATATATATATATATATATATATATATATATAATATATATATATATATATATATATATATATATATATATATATATATATATATATATATATATATATATATATATATATATATATATATATATATATATATATATATATATATATATATATATATTGTAGAGCAAGGGCGAGAGTGGAGAGCCTTGTGGAACACCTTGGTGGATTGTAATGTTTTGTGATAAATGGTCATTCATTTTAACTTGAACAGTTCTTCCACATAAGTAGTCTTTGTGGAGAAAAAGCAGATATCTGGGGCAGTTGGTTACCATAAGTTTATATAATATGCCACGATGCCAGACACTGTCAAAAGCTTTATGGATGTCAAGAAAGATAGCAGCACTACACCACTAAGTTTTGCTGTCTGTATGTTAGATGCGATGATTGTTAAGGGGTGTACAGTGGAGCACTTTTCTCGGAAGCCGAACTGATACCTTAGGATGACATGTCCTATTTTGTTCTGTAATATCGCGTTGATGATTTTTTCAAAGTTCTTTCCCATAACAGAAAGTAACGTAATGGGACGATAGTTGGTAACATTTGTGTGGTCGGTGTTAGGCTTGGAAATAGTGATTAAAATTCCATGTTTCCATTCTGGAGGAAAATAACAGTGATTGACACAGTATTCATATGTTCGTTTAATGTATAAGTGTATTTCATACTTGAGTTTTCTTATTATGTTTTTCGTGATATCATCGTATCCCGGTGCTGTGTTTTTACCTTTATGGAGTATTTCAAAATAGGTTTCTTCATCTATCTCTTTTGTGTCTGGCACTGGGTGTACAGTGAAATATGGTTCGTACCAGTTGTTGACATCTTCATACTGAGCATGATCAAATTGAGAATTGTTTTTCATGTAGGTTTCATTATAATGTTCTGCAAATAATTGTACTTTTTCTGGGTCAGAGTTATATGTTTTGTTATTTTTCTAGGACAGGTAGTTTCTGGTGTGGTTTGTATTGAGTAAGTCTTTTGATTTGTTGCCAGTAGTTTTTCCCTTGATTCTTGTTTATTTCATCACATGTTTTCATCCAGTTGTTTTCTTTGTATTGCCTTATAAGTTTTTGAATGTCCTTGTTGTAGTTGTTGATATGTCTCTTGTAATATTCACTTGGATTTTTTTTAATAGTCTCTGTACATTTTCCTTTTATTTTTTATCATTCTAATGACATATGGTGGTAGCTTATACATGTAGTATCTTACTTGTTCTTTGGGTGTATTCTCCATGATTGTTGTCATCAGCTTTTCATTAAATTGTTTGATTGTGTCCTTGTCCATTGGAACATGCTGCATATCTTCGATGTATTTTGTTATAATCTTGTTTACCTCTTCCATATTACATTTATTGTAGTTAATTCTTTCTTCATCTTGGTTCTCAATTTTCCTATTCAGATTTAGTGATATTTCTATTGCTGAGTGGTCGGAACCAATGTACAGATGTGCTTCGATTTTCTCTATTATTTTTAAGGTTATTTGTATAAAGTATTGGGTCTGGTGTTGTGTCTGGGTTGTTTACCATATGAAAATTGGGGGTTTTTGCTTGTTCTTGTTGACGTTGAAATCGCCTATGATGATACAATATTTATACAATGCTGCTTTCATGAATATAGTTTGTTCAATGTTTGCAGTGGGGTGAATGTATACTAACAATATGTGTAACTTATCCTCCAGAAATGGAATGGTGTAATGGGTAGCTTCGCATAGGGGGTTATTTACTTTCGGTGGATTGTCCTTGGTCATCCTTAATCCAGGATGTATTTGCACAAGGCTTCCTCCTCTCACATTATTATTGACAACATTGGCATCAAACTGTAGAACATCCCAATTTTTATATCTTATGTTACTAGTGCTTTTGGTCTTTGTTTCTACAAATAATGTACAGTTGATGTGATTTTTTTTATAATATTGTTGATAAGATGTTTTTTTGGTATATAGCTGTTTACATTTGCATATAAAATTTTACAGAGATTTGATTTGAATATTTGGTATGCTTCCATAGGTCATTTAGGATATTTTAGTGACCATGCAGTATGATCTTCTGCACCGCATCCTGTGCATTTTAGTGGAGTTGTGTATTACACTTAGTATGGTGATGAGGTCCATTGCACTTATTGCATTTTATTGGTGTGGTGCAGTTATCTCGTGTATGTATACATTTTTAGCAACGAGAACAAGGTTGTGATATTGGAGCTGGTGGTAAGCTTGGATCGACCGGATAATGTATGTGTTTATAAAAGAGGCCCTCATTAAATAATTTTTCTGAGGAGTTCATGCATCCCGTAATGATTCTTATAAGGTATGCAGGTTTGTTAGTGGCTTTTGCAACAATTCTTTTGCAGTACCTGTGAATGTTATTGGATTGCGTGAGAAATTCGCTAATTTCCTCTTCTGTAATGTCATGTTCTACAGATCCGATGACCACACTGTATGAATGATTAGAAACATGAGTGTTTGTTGGCATAGATGATGAGGGTTGAGTTTCTTTGTAATTTAGAATATGTTTCTGACCAATAAGCTTATTTAGTGTCTGACTAATTATATTTTTGTCTTGGTTAGTTTTAAGGAGAAATCCTGTTTTTGTTTTGAGAATCATATCATCAGTGTTAGGATGTTCCATGTCCCATATATCTGACATCATTTTCCTTGTTAACGTATCAGGTGTTTTTATATAAAATAGTGCTTTAAACGGTTTTTGTGACATTTCCTTCATTTTTGCTGATAAACTTTTTTGTCTTACGTGCTGTTCTTTTTGTGTGAGAATCTCTTCATTTGTACAAGTGTTGGGCAGTGTATATGAATTTGCATTATCTGATTGTATTTGTTGTGGAATTTCATTATCATGATTCATGTTTTTGTTAGTCACAGTAATGGTTTTCAAAATAATAAATGCGAGAATGTGTATCAAAACCTTTATTAATTAAACTTGCTCTTAGTTTTGTGAAAAATAAATAAAAATTTTTTAGTTATAGGTACCTAATGATAAATAATCAGTTCAGTTCAGTTCTAATTAGAAAAACATAACATTATTAAACGAATCTAAATTAAAAAATCAAACAAATTGTAAAATAATAGTAAATCTTAAGGAACTTTGAGAGCAATATTGCATAACAAATTAGTACTTTTCGAAAATATCAATTTGATTGTCGAAATAATAATACTGGCGATTGTTTTCTTTTTTCAGTTCCGGTGTTGGAATAATTTTAAGTATTTGTTCAAAAGTAATATAAGATATGTCTTTGGATCAAGTTTGAAAATGTTGGCACTATTACGCACAGATCTTAAAAAAGTGATTTTAATTTCTCTGTCATCTTCAACACATATCTGACTGGTAGAAAATGTTATTTTTTTGAGTTGGTACTTTAATTAATAAGTACGTTCTATGAGAAATTAAATTAGGATGCATATTTTCTTCTTCTTGTCTGTAAGACGTATTGTTTTTTGTTTAATCGTTTGTGAACGGAAATCGTCAGTAAATCATCGTATTCCGAAGATTCCGAGTCATAAATTTGTTTATAAATGCTTTGTCTGACAGTGGATTTCAGCGAGTAAAGCAAATCATCTGTTTCCATAGGTTTTTCTGGACTGAGGATTCCAGAGGAGTATCTACATCGATGACAGCTATGGTGTCCGTATAATCAATATTTATTAAGGCTGTTAGCTTTAATTCCGTCTGGAAATGTTCATGTAGATACCACTGTATTGAAACATCTGGTCTCTTCTGCCAAATAATTTTTGTAGTATTCATAATGCCATCCAACGTTTCTGGAACTATCTGTTTCATTGCAGTTACTTCGTCGCTGTTGATTATCTTTACTAAGATAGCAGAGTCTTTAAAAAGACTGACAAAATCCGTGGCTGTTTTGACATCATTCCCATCAAGACATGCTTGTCGGCAGTTCTTTTTAGCGCACCGCCTATGCCGTCCAAAGGCCCTTTTCCATGACCAGGTTCACTAAATGAAGAATGAGGGTTTTTACCTTCATCCTATTTTTGCTCTGTTTTTTTCTGTCTTCAGTTCTTTGCTTAAATAGTTAATTTTATGTTTCATTTCAATTATTTTCTCTTTCTGTTTATTGATGCAGGGTTCCCACCAACCTGGAGAAACCTGAGAATGTCAGAGATTCCAAAAAGTGACCCTGGAAACCTTGAAATGTCAGGGAATATAAAGAATTTCTCTGAAAGTCAGGGAATTTTAGTAATCACTTATATAAAATATTTGATTTTAACTGCACAAACATACAATGTGAATTGTCCTGTCCTGTTTTACAAGTACCTAAAGTTACATCGCCTTCGCGCGAGTGAGGAACTGTGAGTTACGATGTAAACAACAAAGATAGAACACTGAGCGCATTACCTACATTATTACAGTGCGGTAAGTGGAAAACGCTAGGTGCGTTTTATTGCTTTCCAACCGGTGGCAATAGTAGCATCAGAATTACTTCTTCAATAAAACGCATAGTAGCAGCGCCACGGTCACGTGTTCTGTTCTGATTTGACATCGGACATCACAAAGACGTTTGCAATGCATCGTCACTCGTCAGCTTCTTTAAGATTTTAAGGTTATCCTTTCCTGTTGATATTTTAAAAAGAATATAAATTGTAATGAATACAAATAGAATAGTGGGTCACTTATTGTCTGTCTCAGTTGCGCAAGGCAGTAGGTTGCAAAATTTGTTATTATTTTTATCTGAAGATGTAGATCCAGTAATGGAAAAAAGAATTTTCGACTTGTAAATATGAGGTAGTATATCTAATGTATTAATTTTGAATCTTGGTATTTTATTTTAGAATACAAAGTGAAGAAATACCGAAGATTAGGAATTTTTATGAGGAAGTTATACCATCTTTTCGATGTTTTACATTTAAAAGTCATTTCAAAATGACTCCTTTACTTTTTAACTAATTCTAAATTCTCATTTTTAAAAAATAAGAAGCACTTATTACTAGCAACACAGAAATCAAATTGAGTTATTTTTACCAAATGCAGTATATAGTTGCCAGTGGCAATTTGCCACATTAGACCACCATAAGTAATGATATGTTCATATTGCGTTGTACTTTTTTGATTGTAAGATGTACAAACTATCACAGAATTAACGTATCCAAATATGTTGGTCTTGCACTAAAAATGTCTTAGTAAATTTTAGCCTTATCAAGACAAAGGTCCAACGTAAATCAAAATATGTTGGTTTTGCAATAATTTGTTTGTTTATTTAGTGCAATTATGTCAGTATATTAACATAATTCAGAATAAGGTATTCTTGCACAGTAAAAGCAACAAATCAATGTGTACACTTAGAGCACATATTTTAATATGGTAGTAGTGCACAAGAAAAATAAATATATTTCAGAACAATAGAAATGTTTTTATAAATTTATGCCTAAAATAATGTAATTTGGTTTATAGTAGTCTTGCACAGGGATAAATAATGTTCTCAAGAATGTTTTGTTGCCCATACCTCAAAACTTATTAGAGTTATGGTGATTTTGAAAGTTACCATTGTATACAGTTTATTTTTGTATTATATTGCTATTTTTATTGCAGAATTTGGATATAGGTAAAGAAAATGTAATATGTAATGAATGTTCAACAAAACTTCAAAATGCCGTTGATTTTAAATTAGCTTGTCTTAATGTAGAAGACAAAAAGTTACCATTCACTAACTCGGAAGAAGATGTAAAGTTGGTTTTGAAAGAGGAGAGTTGGAAGGAGCACACAATTGCAGAGTTAGTGAATATTTCTGAAGACCAAATGTTTTGTCGATTTTGTAACAAATTGATAGAAAATGGATGTTATAAATATTTGCAGGAAAAGAAAGAAGATGTATTTATAATCGATGCGGTACAAAAATGTATTCCAGAATTGGTAAATAACTATTTTATTAAGTATTACTAAAGTGTTTAATAATATCAACCATTGTTTCATAGAAAATAATAACTTCAGTCAGAAAAGCAATTGAAATATAATCATCCAAACATTTAAAAACAAGATTTATACAAACTTTAAAATTTAAAACCTTTAAGAATATTTTGTTATGGTATCTTTCTGTGTGGTCAATAATAATTGGCAATTGACCTAATCAAAGGTGACTGCACAGCTCAAATACAAGAAGTTTTTAAAGAGTTAATTTTGTATAAATTTGTTTTAAGTTCACGTAACCAGTGGGGAGATACCACCGCTGGTTATATGAGATCATTTGTTCAGTGGACTGAAAAAAAAATAAGAATTAGATAGTTTGTTCACTGCTTAAAATGTGTAATATCCTAAGCAGATATATTACCATAATATGCATATATCCAAATGATTAAAAAAAAAAATTTATCCCAGACAATAATCAAAGTTGAGCATTAAATTGTTGGTTGAGCATTAAATACAATAACTAATTGGCGATATTTAATACCTGCCTGAAACAAATATGTCTAAAAAATAAAGTATTGTATAATATGCATTTCATCATCGACAAATTATTCGAGTAATATTTTACTGTTATAATTATCTTAAATTATCTTAGCATAAATTAGTTACTCCTACCAGAGACAAATACATATTGTCTTTGCTTCTACTAAAGTAGCAGATAAATTTATACCTAGTTTAATTAACAGATAGAGCATAACTGACACCAAAGACAACAAAAATTGATTAGCCATAAACCGACTTGTTTGTTCTCAATCTCTCCTAAACACTGCTATACTGCCGCCCTTACTTAAATCATTCTCTCACAATCTGTTACAACCGAAATAATAAGAGATTTTGTAAAATTGATTGCTCAGTCCACATTTTTTTAATTTATTTTTTATTGTTTTTGTGGATATTTGAAATTTACACATATAAATTTTTATTATTAATTAGAAAAAAATTTCAGATAGGACGTTTTATCCTAGTAAATGATGTTTATTTTAAAATATTGTTACGTGTTTGCTATCCACACAAACACCTCTACTCGTAGATTCGTTGATTGAAAGTCCAGGTAACACTTATTCACTACTTTATTTACTAATTAACAATTAACAACAATAGATTAATCACTGTCCTAATTATAATCACAACTGAACACTTATAAGTCTCTTTCGTATTTCTTCTTTACTCGCTCACGTTCAACTTAAGATTAAATCTCGGCCCACCGTGCGTCTTATTTATACATCCATTCTCCCGGTCTAGAGCACTCCAGAATATTCCCGGCCGTTCATGTACAATTCCAGCCTACTCTAACCAGTCTGCACAGTCCAGTGGCGTAACAATATTTTAAAAGGCAAAATTGGTTTTTTAATAGAAAAGTATGAAAAAAATACAGTTGAACAGAAACAAAATTAAAACATATCTAAAATATTATTATGTTTTCATCATCAAGGTCGACAGTATTTCCAGACACCTGAATTTCTTTCCAAAACTTGAGGCGATTTGTAGGAATGATGGGTCGGAGATTGGATATAAGATAAAATTTTCTGTCTAAAGATATACCCCAATACCAAAACCACTTAGTACACTTGTACAAAGTGATTTTGGTACTCATTCCTTGTAGTATTTAGCAGTTAAGAAGGACATGTCACCAGACACGGGATCCTGGGTTTCAGTAGATTTTTCTGAAATTTTTTATACAATATGTTATGACCCAGGATGAGACTTGTATATGCGGCAAATTTTTGTGAGCTTACAAGGTGTGCCAGAAAACAGGTCCCAGGATTCCTTCTTTTGCAAAGTTTAAAAATATTATTTTTCGCTTTGGATATGAATATCCTTTAAAAAATCGATTAGTATAAGGATTTTGAGTATATATTTATTTAACGAAGTGTCCTATAATCAAAATATATGAGGTGCCATGATTGTTAATGATAAATACTAACTTTTAAAGTTCTGAAAAATGTATTTTAGATGCAAACTATTGATAAAAATATTTAAATAATAAATACTTATTTTGTACGTTTTTTGTTGCTATTTAATAATAATAATAATAATACGTCTTTATTGTATGAAAAATTGTTGTACAATTTTTGTTACAAAGGGCGAAGTAGTCTAGCCTATGCTACTCAACTTAACCTAACAATTAAAATATACAACATAAAAAGTAAAAATTAGAGGAAAGTAAAATTTTAGAAAAAAAAATGTTTGCATGATCAGCAAAAAAAATAATAACAATCGCGTGCTAAGCGCATGTATGAAACATTTCGTAGTACCTATATGTACTTATATAATAATTGTACAAAAAAAATAAATAAATAAATAAGAAAAGAAATTGTTTTAATATATTGAATTAGAAATAATTGACTGACAAGTCATAGGAGATTATTGAAGGGAAAAAATAGTGTAACTTGATTATTTGCCAGAAATTGCTTATAGGGAGAGACTTTAACTGAGGTGTTATATTATTATAGACAGTTACAGAATTATAAGAAAACGATCTTTGAAACATGGCTGAATGATATCTTGGTAGTGAGAGGCAATTAATAAATCTTAGATTTGCGTCATGATTATTGCGCCTAAAAAACTAGTTTTTCTCGGAGATAACAATAACAATAATATTTATTTATAATTTGACAACGTAATTACATTACAAAATGAGACATTCAAAGAAATAAGCTTATAAATAAATAGAACTTACAGAAACCCATTTAAGTTTTGGAGACTTGCTTATGGGCGCAGGCAAAAACCATTAATTTAATCATATTCATTTTTTTTGTTGTGATATCAAATCAGATCTTTTCTTATTAAATAATTAGTAATCTACATTGTGTATAAAAGAAAAAAATATGTATACATACATATGCACACACATATACCCCTATACACACATTTTTTAATCTATCATTAATCTTATACTATTCCTATCTTCTAATCTTAACCATTTATTCACATCCTTCTTAAATTTTAGTATTTTATTATTTTCCCTTATTGTTAGCGGCAAACGATTATACAACTTTTGTCCTATATAAAGAAAACATTTTTGACCAACGGTTTTATTGCTTTTGTATGTTTTTATGTGTTGTTTATTTTTTTTCCTAGTATTATGGCAGTGATCTATTAATTCCAATAATTTTTTATTTTTAAATAAGTAAATTAATGTATTTTTAGCATATAACTGTCTCACATCTAATATTAAAGACTCTTGATAGAGCCGCTCTGTTGGATACATCATGGATTTGTTCAACATTATTTTTATAATTCGTTTTTGCGTTACTTCCAAGGGAGCCAATTAGGTTTTTTTGACACCACCCCAAGCTATTATTCCATATTGCAAAATAGACTCAACTAGTGCGTAATAAATTACATTTAATTGCTTGATTGTCATAAACTGTTTCAGAGTTTTAAATTTATAAATTAAAAATCTAATTTTTTTAATCACATTTTCGACTTGTTTGTCCCATCTTAAAAAACCATCAATGATTATACCTAGATATTTAATGTTAGTTGTGGATGTGATCTCATTTCCATCAACATCAATTTTACTGTAGAGGGGTAGATATTTTTCATATGAAGTAAAAGGCATGTATTTAGTTTTTTCCCAATTAATTGTTAACAGATTTGCATTGAACCATTTTTTTATTTTAGCCAATGATTCTGAGATCGTGGCCTGCATTTCCTCCCAGTTATTACCTTCAAAGATTATTACGGTGTCATCCGCGTAGGAGATTAAATTCCCTTCTGTAATTAAATTAAATAGATTATTCAGATATATGGTAAATAATACTGGTCCAAGTACCGTACCTTGTGGCACCCCGTAAGTTATAGTTTTTACATCACTAACTACATTATCAATCACTACACGGTGTGTTCTATTTTCTATATAACTGCGAAACAATTTCAAAGCCATGCCCCTGATTCCTATTTTCTCCAATTTTTCTAGCAAAAGCCGATGACACACCGTGCCAAAAGCTTTTGCTAGATCTATAAAAACAGCTATAACTGGTTTTTTCGTATCAACCGCTTGGTATATTTTATTTATTAAAGTTGCTATAGCGTCTTGTGTACTTTTGCCTTCACGAAAGCCAAACTGCATATCGTGTAATATTTTATTTTTTTGTAAATAACTATTTAATCTCAATACGACAATTTTTTCAAATATTTTTGCGATTGCAGATATCAGTGATATTGGCCTGAAATTGTTAAGTTTAGTTTTATCCCTTCCCTTAGAAATAGGTTTGATAGCAGCTTCTTTAAAGTGAGATGGCACACACCCATTTTCAATTATATTATTTATAATAAACGCAAGTGGATTGGATATATACACTGCATTTTTCTTTAGTACTTCGTTTTTTATTCCATCTAAACCAGGTGCTTTACCATCCTTTAACTTTAAAATAGTGTTATAAACTTCATGATTGTTGATAGGTGTCAAATACATTGAGTGTGGTAGATCGCGTGATACATGTATATAGTTTTCACCATTATTATTATTTTTTGGAATTTGTTCTGCTAATTTTTCTCCTATATCAGTAAAAAAATTACAAAATTCATTTGCAATTTTTTGTTTGTCATATGTTTCCCTATTGTCTTCTGATGTTATTTTAATTTCCTCGTATTTTTCCATTTTTATGTTTGTGTTTAAACACTCATTTACTACCTTCCAGACATGTTTTGACGACTTATTATTTTGTTCAAGTTTATTCTTAAAGTAATTGTTTTTTGCTTTTTTAACTAACGAATTTATTTTATTTCTGTAGGTTGTGTATTTGAGTTTTATATTTATCATTTGAGGATTTTTTACATGTTCACGGTGTAAATTATCTCGAACTTTAATGGCGGTAACTAGACCATTTGTGATCCATGGTTTTCTTTTCTTAATTTCTTTTAGTTTAATAGTTACCGTGGACTCGGATATATGTTTTTTTAGAGACGAAATGAAGTATTCAGTTGCATCCTCTATATCGTTACTATTATAGACACCTTCCCAATTTTCAGTTCGTAGTAAGTTAGACAACTTGTTATCATTTACTTTATGCAATATGCCGGGCTTGTTATTCTCCTTTTTAAGGTTGGGGTTAATTATTTTAACTATTACAGAGTAATGATCGGTAATATTGCTTTGGATTATAGCTGAGATAGTTTTATTATTTATTTCAGATTTGTATTTAATAAAGATGTGATCTATACAACTACTAGTCTCTGCCGTAACTCTTGTGAATTTATTAATTGCTGATTTGTACCCAGCTTCAGACATTATATTTAAATATTCATTAGAGTTTTCATCGTTTGTTGCAAGTATGTTAATATTTATATCCCCGATCAATACACTGTAATCATTTCCTTTTTTATTTTTAAGTATCTTGATAGATTTTCAAGAAATGTTGACAAACAAGTTGATGGTGGTCTATAAAGGGCCAGAATGTCGAAAGATTTGTTTTTAAAATGAATATTTAATTCAGTTATATTTACTTCCCCTATTTTTTTGTGTTTATGCGTGTAGGCTATATTGTTTTTTAAATATACAATAATTCCATCGTTTTTATTTACTTGGTTAGAATTATATATTAATTTATCGTTTTCCAGTTTAACTTGATTAAGGTCTGTTACTGTCCAGGTTTCAGTAAGAACAATACAATCTATAGAGCTGTTAAAGTGTGATATAAATACCTGAAATTCATCAAAGTTTTTATTGATACTTCTTATATTCATATGAAAAATTGAGAAATTATTTTCTTTATCGTCTATGGGAAATATTGTTGTATAATCGTCATTTGCACCTATTTCTAATGTATGTATGTTCTCAACTACAAAGTCTCTTATGTATTGATTCATTATAAACCCACTCTGATAATTAATTAATTAATTAATTTTCACCTGTGTATACAATAACATTTGTTAATTTTATTTAATATTTTATAACAAATCAATTTCAATTTATTTAAGTAATATTTTTATATTTATTTTATCATACACATTTTTATTTATTACAAACAAAGTAACCTAATACTAAATTTATTAAAATACTAATTTTATATATTCATATATTCAGTGACAATTATAATTAAATAAAGAAAAAAATATTTTTTGTGAAAATAAGAAACATTATATATATTCAGTGACAATTATAATTAAATAAAGAAAAAAAGATTTTTTGTGAAAATAAGAAATTATTTTTTAGTTGTATTATATCTTGTTTTGTAACTCTTAGATTGTTCTTGTTTTTTATCTGTTTTTTCTTGTTTAGCTGCATGCACGTTGCTAACCTCCTCACGGATAGTGGTTGTTATGTCTTGACTTTGTTTGGAAGTGTGTGATCTAGGTGCTGGTCTCTCTATTACTTTTTGTGATTCTGTGTACGTCCTCAGTCTCTTTTATACTCAGTAGTTGTTCATAGGTGTATTCTTCTTTGTTTATATACAATTTATTATTTTTTATGACAGCGTGCAGATTTTGCTCCCTAGCTTTCTTTTTATGGGTATTTAGGAGTCTATTAATATTCCGCTCCTCTTCGTTTAGTTCGGGTGAAATATGTATCGGCGTGCCTTTAAATTTGTGAGCGTTATTGAGTACTTCCAATTTTTTTATAAAACTTGTAAACTCTATTTTGATATTTTTTATTTTTCCTTTCCCAAAATAATGAATATTGTTGATATCCCTCGTTTGCAGGTCAATTTGCAATTGATTTTTTAATATCTCAATAGTTGTATTTAGTAAATCATTACTTGGTGCAATCCCAAATATAACAATATTATTTTTCCTATGTATTTTCTCCAAGTGGTTTATTTTGTTTTGTAAAGTTTGGTTATCCTTTTTTAGTTTTTCGATATTTTCATCAGCAGTAGTTTGTGAATTTTTTATTTCTTCAATAGCTTGTTGCAAATGGTCTTGTTTCGTTTCAATAGACATAAGTTTTTTATATATGTCAGCATTTGTTATATTACTTAGATCTGATGTCATATTTATCGTAAATTTTTAGAAGAATTGCAGCTATATATGAATATATCTCTACTACGGCGATGAGTTTACTGAGATAACCTAATACAAGAGTACAACCTAATACAGACTTAAGCGTGAAAAATAACTAGTGGAGGGGTGATAGTAATGCGAGGCTGATAAGAGCTATTTACAATAGCTATACTAAGTTCAGGAATGTGAGAAAAAAATAAAATTGTTTATTTTTACTCACTGCAGTAAATTGTTTGTTTATTGTATTGCCCACATGTTCACTATATATTAAAACGTCAATTTAACTTTTAATGTCTAAAATTTACCACTTATTTTTACGATTTTGAGGAATAGATTAGGACAAGATGTGCACTTCACAATCTCAAGAGAGAGATAAGGGGGAGAATCAGTTATTAAGATATTCTGAACAAATATGGACATACTCGTACAAGTTTTCAACTTGAAGTCAACCAAGCTTCTTTATTTTAGTTGACACTATCTAATTTTTTTATCCCGTAAACAAATCTGCAACAGCTGTTTTGAATTTTCTGAAGTTGGTATTGAATTAACTTATCAAGGCAAGAATAATAGACTATATTACCATAGGTTAAAATTGGGAGAACAAGGATTCACAAAATTTTTTTCTTAATTTGAAGTTTATAATGCTACTGTTTGTGTATAACAATTTTAATACAACATATGATTTTTTAACTAGCATAGCCACGTGGTTTTTAAAGCGCAAGTTCGTCAAATATTATTTCTAAATTTTTTACCTTATGAACAATATTAAGCAGTTAATTATTTATTTTTAATTTAAGTTTTGTGCTAAGACTATTTCTAACTTTGTTTGGCACAAGGCCGGAAAAGGAGAGGCGATGAGAAAACTAGGCAAGTTGCAAAGACTTGCATGTCTAGGAATCACGGGAGCAATGTCAACAACGCCGACCGCAGCCTTGGAAATACTGCTAGGCCTACCTCCACTACACCTAGTGGTGGAGAATGAGGCACTAATGGCAGCATACAGGCTGAAAACAACTGGATATGGGACCATCTCAAGGAAAGGATACCATACTGAAGTATTCCAATATGTAGGAAAAAATCGGCTACTCGATATGCAGTCAGACAGAATCAGCACAACCTACAACTTCACAAAAACTTTCAGGGTAAAAATACCTGAAAGGGATGAAGAAGGAGGTAGGATGCAGAGACAACAAAATGACACCATCTGGTATACTGACGGATCAAAAACGTCAAGCAGTACCGGAGCAGGAGTTGCGGGAGAACAACCAGGGACAGACATCAGCCTGAACCTCGGAAGTATCGCAACAGTGTTCCAAGCCGAAATCACAGCAATAGACGTCTGTGCACAAGAAATGATACGGAGGGCATACAAAAATAAGAGAATCCGCATCATCACTGACAGCCAAGCAGCCCTCAGAGCTCTGGAAGCAGTAGAAATACGATCTAAAACAGTAAAAGACTGCCTGGAGTCCCTGGAGAAACTTACGGAACACAACAGTGTACAACTGGAGTGGACACGAGGACACCAGGGAAATACGGGAAACGAAAAAGCAGACATGCTAGCCAGAAAAGGCGCTAAATCAATTCTAACAGGTCCCGAACCGACCTGCGGGGTATCTTATAGCACCGCAAAAGGATCGGTAAAGGAACTATTAAGACAGAAACTACTCGCACTGGATAGAGATACCGGGAATGAGACAGTCACGCTTGTTCATCGGAGAAATATCTAGAGCAAGGACCAACGAAATGCTAAAGCTGAGCAGAAAACAGCTGAGGTGTGCAGTGGGAATATTAACAGGACACTGCACACTAAACAAACACCTAACCAATATAAGGGTGAAAGACAATCCAGATTGCAGGATGTGTGGTGAAGAGGAAGAAACTCCCCACCACATCTTATGTGAATGCCCAGCCCTAACGGCAATGAGACTAACACACTTCGAGGGACCACTTTTAACCCCGGAAGAGATAGCCAGAGCTCCCATAAACTGTATACTCGCCTTCTGGAATAGAACGGGTCTTATGGAGTAATGAGACTATGGGGTACAATAAGCTTAAGCTTCAGTACAGCGGGTAGTTTAAACCGCAACCCGTAAGGAAAAAAAAACAAAAAAACTTTGTTTGAACAAAATAAAATAGCAGCACATTTGTCAGCATTTAGTTTTAGATTATGATCCTTTGAGTACTGTGAAATAGAATCTAGATCACTATTTATTTTAATACGTGCACTGTTAATATCACTGAAGCAAAATGAATACTCCAATTGGGTGTCATCTGCATAACACTATATTACAAAACTTAGTGGAGGTAAAAATATTGGCTGCATAGTGTTTACGCGCCTGAAATTATAGGAATTTTAATATATTTGTTTTTCTTGGTATGCCTTAAAAAAAAAAAAAACTTGCGCTACGAGCTCGAGTGATAAGCATAGGGGACTAGTGGACAGATAGAAAACTAGCACGTTCGCGATTGCACGCCTATTAACGCATTTTTCAATAATTTTATTATTTTTACCTGTGTATGTGATAAGGAGTGAGTTTTCAATTAATCAATTTTCTCACATTGCATTATTAGATAATAATTTAAAGTGTATGAAACTTCAAACTTCCCTTTATCCCTATCCTCTCCCTTTCATACTAAAATCGACAGTGGAAGATACCAAACTCACCACAAATTTGGTAAGTTTTCAAACATTTGAATTATTATTTTTATAGATTTGGTTTAATACAGTTCACTTAATTAATTTAAAATTGGACGCACCCGCTGAATCGGCTTAGGCCCCTTCATTTGGTCGCTTCGTTTCGGATCATAGCTGGCAGCATTTTTATTAATAGTTTTTTTGCTCACTGTGGTTCGCTTCTTATCATAGACACATTCTTGGGTTGGTTATTTTCGCACTTTTTTTGTAGTTTTATTTAGGTACGCTTAATAATTTATGCATAAAATATTTGTCTTGAAGAATTATTTACAAAATTTACCGACATCATATATTCATTGCCGCCTTTTGATTTTTTAAAAATTATTCATTTAATAAGATTATGTCCTAACATTAGCTATAATCACTACACAAACACGTTTAGTATCTTTTTATTATACTTTATTATTTGGATATTTTTTGTAAAGTTTTTGGCATAAAAACTGGTCGAGTATTTCGCAATGCCGCCGAAAAATGATGCACAAAACCTAGAGGCTAGACTCAATAAACTTCTAGCTAAAAAAGAAACTTATTTTAACAAAATACAACTGTTATATGATTTATCGAAAGACTTAAAAAATCCTATTATTTTAGAGAAATTTAAAATTCAATTAAATACTTTGGATGAAACATTAGAGTTGTTTAAACAAACTATAGAAAATATTAATGATGTAAATGTCGATATAGATCCCGATTATAGATTAAATTACCAGCCATTAGAAATGATAGACACATTATATTGTCATATAAAAGAGGCAGCTAAAATTTTAGATAATCACCAGGTTTCACAAAATAGACAAACAGCTGATGAACCAGCTGTCGCTAGACTAAAAAAATTAGAAGTACCCGAATTTAATGGCGATCCTAAAAGATGGCCGATGTTTTTTGAAACGTTTAAAAGTCTTGTGCATAACAATTCAAATTTAAATAATACAACTAAGATGCATTACTTAGCAGGCGCTTTAAAGGGTAGAGCCTTAGATGTTTGTGCGAGTGTCGTGCCCACTCCCGAAAATTATGTAGTTTTTTGGGAGACATTAGTAAGTAAATACCAGGATGACCGCTTACTAGCTGATATTTATTTTAGCCAAATGTTAGATTTTAAAACAGCTCATCAAGAGTCCGCCGCTTGTCTTAATAATTTTTTAGAAAAATTTGACACCTCTGTTAATGCCATTAAACATTTAAATATCCCAGATTTGCTGGATTTTTTTATAGCCTCTTTAGCGCTCTCAAAGTTAGACAGCCAAACGCGAAAATTATTTGAAATGTCGAAACACTCGGAAATTCCAACTTATAAAGAAATCATAGACTTTGTTAAAAATCAAAGAAAAGCACTTAGTAGCCTTTCAAAAAACAATCAAATTAGTTTTGTAAAGCAAAATAATAGTGGCAATAGTACTTACAGATCAAAACCTGTTCCGCATTCATTTGTTACAAATAATAGTGGTGGAGAAAATAAAAAACTATATAAAAGTTTAACAGGGAATTGCACCATATGTAAACAATTACATTCAGTTTTTCAATGTTCTGATTTTTTGAAACTTACACCTCGCGAAAGATATAGTTTGGCAAAAGAGAAAAAATTATGCTTAAATTGTTTAAGTTCGATTCATAGAATTGCCGATTGTAAATCAACAAACGTTTGTAGTATTTGTCGTTTTCGTCATCATTCATTGTTACATTTTGACAAATCATGTTCCAATACTAATAATAATAATAATAATGTTCGCGAGAACATATCTCTCGACATAGCTTCTAGCAATCAATCCCCGATAGATGAGCATATAAATCCCCCAAACAACTTTTGTTCAACGTCAAGTAACCAAATTACGCAAAATTATACAACTTTACTCTCGACAGCAGTTGTCAACATAATGTCTGTCTCGGGCGAATATAAAACCGCGCGTTTCTTGATAGACACTGGCAGTCAAGTGCATTTTATCACTACAAAATGTTGTCAACGGCTCAAATTACCTTATCAAAAATATCGCTCCACTGTTAATGGAATCGGTGGTCATCAAAATGTTTTAGGTTATGTAAACTTGGTTTTAAGTTCGCGATTTGATTCTAGTATTCAATACCCTATTTACGCTTTAGTGATTGACAAAGTAACGGATCGACTTCCAACCACTAAAATACCAGTTAAATCGCTTAGCTATTTACGTCATATCCAATTAGCGGATGAACAATTTTATGAGCCCTCAAAAATTGACGGTATCATTGGAGCCAGTTTATTTTTACACATTTTAGGCAACAGTAAAGTAGTTGGCCCACCTAATTTGCCAATGGCAGTACAAACTAGTTTAGGTTACATTGTAATGGGGAACGTACCCACGCCCACAATAATGGAAGTCGCAAATTCACAAACATTTTGTTCAATAATAAAACCTTCTTTAGAACAAATTTTACACAAATTTTGGGAAATAGAGGAGATACCGGCGCCTCCTGTGCTCAATCAAGAAGATGCCGAATGTGAAAACATTTTTATAACCACTACCACTCGCGAAGAGACCGGTCGATTTACAGTAGCACTTCCTTTCAAGGAATACCCGCCTGTGTTAGGAGACTCCTTTGCCTTAGCCTGCAAAAGATATCACTATCTCGAAAATAAATTTAAAAATGACCCATCTCTTAAAAATAACTATAATGAAGTTATTAAAGATTATATAACTCAAGGTCACATGACCCTAGTCTCCTTAGTTCTAGATTATCAATTGGATAATAGCGCATATTATATTCCGCATTTTGCGGTGTTAAAAAGATAGTGTAAGCACACCTGTTCGTATCGTGTTTGATGCCTCCGCAAAAACATCAAATTCACGTTCGCTAAATGATGCCTTATATTCCGGTCCAAAATTGCAAACAGACATTTTTAAAATTTTACTTAACTTTAGATTGTTTGAGGTTGCTATGATTTCCGACATACGCCAGATGTACCGAAATATTCGTGTATGTCCGGACCATCGCAAATTTCAAAGGATTTTGTGGAGATTTTGTCCTGAAGAACCATTAGCAATTTATGAACTAACTACCGTAGTATTTGGTTTAAAATCATCGCCTTTCGCCGCCTTAAGGACAATTAAACAATTAGCTAGTGACGAGGCCGATAAATTCCCTTTCGCGTCTAAAGTCGTTGAAACCGATCTGTATATAGACGATCTAGTAGTCAGTGTTCCGGCGGTACCGGAAGCAATAGAGCTTTATCATCAACTAGTAAGGTTGTTTTCCGCCGGAGGTTTCGAATTAGTTAAATGGAGCACAAATTCGCGGGACTTATTACAAATAATTCCTAAGAACATTCGGTTATCATCGACAATAGAATTTAACGAGCCTCCTGAAATTAATTGCTCACTGAAAGTTTTAGGGTTGCAATGGAACCCTTTAACCGACACATTTTCATTTTCGGTAAATATACCAAGCAAAATTTGTACAAAAAGAAATATTTTGTCAACTTTAGCCCGCATTTGGGATCCATTGGGGTTTTTATCAGCTGTTACGTTTGTCGCAAAACTTCTTATAAAAGAATTGTGGATTTCTAAAATTGACTGGGATGAAGAGCCGCCAATAAATATTAAAAAACAATGGTTAAATTTTTATGATGAGCTTCCTCTCTTATCGCAATTTCAAGTCTCGCGTTGTATAGGAGCTTTAAATAACAGTTCTTGCGCAACCCTTATAGGATTTGCAGACAGTTCATTAAAAGGTTACGGAGCTATGGTTTATATTAAATTAATTGGACCTGATAATAATATTAAGGTCAACTTAATGTGCGCAAAAGCAAAAGTTGCACCTTTGAAAATTTGTACGATAGCTAAACTGGAACTTTGTGCCTCAGTTCTTTTGGCAAAATTAATTAAATCAATCGTAGATACATGTTCATCTCGCATTAAAATAGAAAAAATTTTCGCACTGTCCGACTCAACAGTAGTTTTGCACTGGATTAATAGTTCTCCACATAGGTGGAAAACTTTTGTTGCGAATAGGGTTGCTAGGATTCAGAGGTCTATCCCCTGCGCAAGATGGTATCACGTAGAAAGTGAGAACAATATAGCTGATTGTCTTTCACGCGGATTAACACCGGCGCCTTTTATCGAACACTCCGCTTGGCTCTCCGGTCCGCACTGGCTTAAGTTAGAAACGGACAAATGGCCTATCCAACACGTCGCTGAAAATAATTCGCTCACAAGCGAAGAAAAAATTACTGTCCTGCCTACTATTGTTGACGAGTACAACCCGTTACGTAATCTTATGTTGAGGATATCTTCTTGGTCGAAACTTTGTAGAATTACGGTGTACGTACTTAGATTTGTAAAATTATTGCCAATTAGACAAATTATTTGTGCATCAGATTTAGAAAAGGCCGAGCTGGTGCTCATAAATATTGTACAAAAATTACATTTTGCTAAAGAATTTGCCCTGTTAGAAAACAACCAAATTTGTTCCAAATCACTACGTCACTTAACTCCTTTTTTTAGAGAAGGGGTGTATTCGAGTGGGTGGTAGGTTGTCAAACGCCCAAATCAGTTATGATACAAAGCATCCACTATTGTTGCCAAAAAAAAGATCACCTGGTTAATATTTTAATTGATCACTTTCACCGTTTGTACTTACACACTGGTCCACATTTATTATTATCGCTCCTTCGACAACGATTTTGGATATTATCTGCTCGGAATATTGTTCGCAATCGCATTAAAATGTGTAATTACTGCTTTAAATGTAAACCTAAAGCCACATTTCCGCAAATGGCTGATTTACCCGCTTCTAGAGTGGCTGAAGTAAAATGTTTCCTAAATTGTGGGGTGGACTACGCAGGTCCGATTTATCTTACTTTAGGACGCCGTAGGGGCATTAAAAGCCAAAAAGCGTATATTTGTCTGTTCGTTTGTCTGTCGACGAAGGCGCTGCACCTAGAATTAGCTTCTGATATGTCAACTGCTACATTTCTTGGATGTTTCAAACGTTTTATTTCTCGTCGCGGACCAATATGCTCGATTTCTTCCGACTGCGGTACAAATTTTATTGGGGCAAAAGCTGAGCTTGACCAAATTTACAATTTAATTCAATCTAGTGAATATATCAATACTATAGGCGCAGAACTAAGTTCACATAAAATAGAGTGGAAATTTAATCCTCCCTCCGCACCTCACTTTGGAGGCATCTGGGAGTCAAATATCAAATCAGTAAAAACACATTTGTATAAAGTTCTAGGTAATCAAATTCTTACGTTTGAGGAATTCACAACCATTTTAACACAGATTGAAGCTTTGTTAAACTCTAGGCCACTATGTTGGTTGAGTAGTGATCCCTCTGAACCAGAGGCTCTAACCCCCGCACATTTTCTTACATTGACCCCATTAAAGTCACTACCCGCATTTGATTTCTCTGAAATAAAACCAAATTTACTTTCACGCAAAGACTTGCTCGATCAAATGGTGCAGTCATTTTGGAAAAGGTGGCGGGTGGAATACTTGAACAGTTTGCAAAGTCGCCAAAAATGGAATAGTCCAACTTGTCCCGTAACAAAAGGGACATTGGTGCTTATTCAGCAGGATAACATACCGCCTCTTCAATGGCCGTTAGGTGTTATTGAAGAGGTTTTTCCAGGCAAAGATGGTGTAGTTCGTGTTGCGCTTGTAAGAGCTAAAAACACCACTTGCAAGCGACCCATCATTAAGTTATGCCCTTTGCCTAATCAGTAAAATTCTCCATTAATATTATTTTTTTCTCTCACATTCTCTGAGAATGACCTAGTTAAGTTTCACAATAATTTTTTTTTTTTTTTTTTTAATTTATTTTTATATTTTTGTCTTTAGGGTACATTTGAAAATAATTTTTCAAGGCCGGGAGGATGTTTACGCGCCTGAAATTATAGGAATTTTAATATATTTGTTTTTCTTGGTATGCCTTAAAAAAAAAAAAAACTTGCGCTACGAGCTCGAGTGATAAGCATAGGGGACTAGTGGACAGATAGAAAACTAGCACGTTCGCGATTGCACGCCTATTAACGCATTTTTCAATAATTTTATTATTTTTACCTGTGTATGTGATAAGGAGTGAGTTTTCAATTAATCAATTTTCTCACATTGCATTATTAGATAATAATTTAAAGTGTATGAAACTTCAAACTTCCCTTTATCCCTATCCTCTCCCTTTCATACTAAAATCGACAGTGGAAGATACCAAACTCACCACAAATTTGGTAAGTTTTCAAACATTTGAATTATTATTTTTATAGATTTGGTTTAATACAGTTCACTTAATTAATTTAAAATTGGACGCACCCGCTGAATCGGCTTAGGCCCCTTCACATAGATAAGGAAAAGCACCGGTCCTAGGACGGGGCCTTGCGGAACTCCGGATGTGAGGGCACAGCTATTTGAATATTGATCATCAAAGGTTATTATTATAATTTTTTTTTTCCGGTTTCCCGATGCCGGTCAGTCCTTCCGTGGCCTCCGACGCCTCACGGGAGTCGCGCCGGCGTATCAACTACAGCCACTCCCCACATCCCGCAGGGTTAGTGACTGTAGATACCAGAATCATGTGCCCTAAGCAGACGGAGAGAACCCAGAATGACCGCCTTCTGCATTTGGCCTGCCAGCCACTCGGCTGATTTTTGGCAGGCCGGTATGATCTTCAGTTCCGAGAGCAGCGTAGGCTTTATCCCTCTGAGTACACCGATTATAAGGACGACCATTTTTACTGAGTAGCCTGGGTACAGCACTTGGAGCTCGTACCGGGGATCGCGATATTTGGTCCGTTTCTCCTCCTCCTTCAAGGTGATGTTTTTCTCTGCAGGTGCCGAGAACTCGATGACATGCATCACCTTGAGTTGATGGTCGAGGAGGACTATGTCAGGCTTGTTGGCTTGGATTAGCCTGACAGTCGGGAACGAGTAGTTCCAGTAAATCCGGCATTTCTCGTTCTCGACAACGGACACAATATCTCCGGGGACGTAAGGCAGCACTGTTGTCTGGTCTACCCCGTACGAGTGCCTTAGATGGTAGTATAGCACTCGTAAAGCCGCGTTATGTCGGTGGATGTAGGTCGAAATCGCATATATGGGGCATGCAGAAAGTAAGTGCATGAGCGATTCCGGCGCCTGATGGCAGGTCCTGCAGTTGATATCAGGAACCTCCACACGCCACATGCGGCTATGGTAGACCAAGGTGTTGATAACACCATCCTGGCAGGCCATAATGAATCCCTCGGTCTCTGACTTAAGCCCGGCTGACCTTAGAAAGGCGAATGTCAGCCTGGTCGATAAACCCAGTGTTTCTATGTTCTTATAGAAGACACCATGCTGGGGTTTATCGACGTGCTGTTCGGCAGCTCTGATTCGGGCTTTCAGACGATTTGGCTGAAGTTCGATGACTGACTCTACATCAGCACCTCGCCGACCTCCTCGCCTGATGTCAAATGCGAGACCGAGTTCATCTGCGGCTCTTTTCGCTGCCTTGAACAATCCTGCTCCCATTCCTACAGTTTCGTAATGTTTCACAAACCGCAAGAGGGGATCTGAGCTCCTGAGTATGTTACACGCCATACTCAGTACTACTCTGTCATGCGTACACTCCAGGCTCAAGAGTCCTCGGCTTCCCCCGTTGACGTGGAAGGTACACACGAGGAACGGACGATCTAGGATGAATACTTCTGTGAAGATTCATCATCTTGCGGGTATCTCTAATTGGCGCAGCTCATCTACCGTCCACTTTACTACTCCAAAGGAGTAGAACAGAACCGGAACGGCGAGCGTATTAGTTGCAGACACCTTGTTCTTCCCCGAAAGTTCGGAAGACCAAATCTTTCGGAGACGGTGTCTGTACTTGCCGCGGAGAGAATCCTTTATTTGTGTTACATCCTGGATGTGCCTTTATTGCACACCCAGGTATGTATAGGTCTCTCCAGCATCCAGATGTATTAGGATGCTTCCGTCTGCGAGCTGCGCATCTTCAGGAAATTCCCCGCATCGTCCTCTCTTGAGGAGGACAACTGCACATTTATCCAACTCGAACTCCATACCAATTACCCGCGTTTATTCTTCGACCACCCTAAGAGCGTTTTGTAGTTCGCGCTCTCCGGAGGCATAAAGTTTAAGGTCATCCATATAAAATAGATGGGTGACCTTATGCCTCCGGTCGCTGGGTGATCCACATTGATATCCGCGGGTTTGGCGGAGCCGAACAGACAACGGCAGCAGTGAGATGCAGAAGAGGAGAGGACTCAGGGAGTCACCCTGGAAAACTCCTCTCCTAAATGCCACCTGCTCTGTCGTGACTCGCTGTGCACCTGATGTTATGGTGAAGCGGGTCTTCCAGAGCGGCAGCAGCTGTTTTATGCATCTCACTAGTGGTGCTGGTACCGCAAGACATTCGAGCAAGTAGAACAATAGCTCATGTGATGTCGTATCAAATGCCTTGCGGTAATCAATCCACGCCATCGATAGATTCCGCTTGTATTGCACAGAATCCTGTGTAATACAGCGATCTATCAGCAGGCTGTCCTTGCAACCTGCCATGCCCTTCTTGGCACCACGCTGTTCGTGTATCTGCTGGAAGACCGGATCAACAGACCTCAGTGTCCTAGCATACAAGATACGTGTAAATATCTTGTAGCAAGAGTTGAGGCAAGTGATCGGCCTATAATTTCTCGGGTCGGAAAGATCCCCCCTTTTTGGGGATAAGTACAGTACGTCCCTCGACGAACCAGTCCGGAATCTGCTGCACCTCGTTCAACCATGAGTTGAAAACTCGCGCCAGACGGCGGTGAGTGGAAGGAAATTTCTTCCACCACCAGTTGTTAATGCCGTCTGGGCCCGGGGCAGCGAAGTTATTGGTACCAACAAGTGCTTGTTGGACTTCCTCCGTACTGATTGCCGGGCACACTTCTTCTGGCTCTTCAAGATGTCTGTGACACAGAGCCTCGAAGTGTGCAATTGATAGAGTGTAGCTATTGAATGGACGCGTCGTTTCGTAGATTCCCTTCCAGAAGGTTTCGACATCTTCTACAATTGGCGGATTCTCGACAACACGCTGTGGTTCTTGAAAGAGGCGGGAAGGATTCGTACGGATCAAATTGTTTTGTTCCCTACTCCTCACCCGCCTCTTCAATGTTTTCTTTATCGCCATGAGCGCTCGGATCCTATCTAGACAGTGCTGCTTGATGGTAAGCATCAGTCAGATTTAGAGTATGGTGTTGATGTCTTAATCCGGCTGCTATGCACCGGATTCTGGGAGTAAAAACTCTACCAGTCGTCTTCTATTCCACCACACTCTGGATCCGAGAAGCGTGTGGTCTGGCCGACTGTATCTTGCTCTCGATTTTTTGTACACGCCGCTTGGCTTTCTCGACCCCGTGATTGGTTGACCTCTCAGGGGAGACAAGTTGCTTCGCAGCGTTGTACACAGCAAAGTTGATATGCCAGATGTTAGCCCTGGTGTTAAGGCTAACCCTCGTCCTTAGTCTACACCGGTGAACTCTACAGGATGTTCCCCATCAGCTGCTAATTGCCGCGGTGGGATTGCGGCTGGTAGTTCTTCCAGCTGACGGGGTGCCCGTACGTAACCTGTCCTGAGCAGAAAGGATACTTGATCTCTCAGATGTTGCTGACAGAAGGCGCGGTGTTCAGGGTGCATGGTACACCAGGCAACATGCAACCGCGCTATGTATCCTCTGCGCTCAGGTTCGCTGCTCTCGTAGCACGTCAGCAAGTCATCCCTTAGTTCCCTCGTCCACTTAAAGCGTTCATGTCCATTGCCATTGTTGTCAACATTGAGACCTTCCAGGGGGGCTCCACCAACCTGTCTCTGACCCCCATCCGATTGGGGTCGATTGTGAGGAGCGCTTCCTCTGAGTGTCGCTGGAACCAGAGTGTCAGGGTACCAGGGTGGTTAGCCCTGGTACCCCCGGCCGGCATTTGTCAGGCAGAGTTGCCTCTGCCTGTCCAGGGTGCTCCAGCGCGGAGGTTGCCGGTCCTTTGCACCCCCCTATCTGTTATTATTATTATTATTATTATTTATTATTATTATCATTTTCCAAATCACTTGCTTCTCTACTGCTACTGTGATCACAACTATCTATATTTTCTGGTGGTAAATATTCCACATTATCATCAGTTTTACGTAATTTTGGTTTTGTTTTATTTGGAGCTAACGCTATCATTTTTTTCCCGCGGCTAATAGACATTCTGAAAAAAAGACTCATCTAATGACTTAGAGGGCAACGAATTTATAAAATTAAATAATAATGTAAACTGTGTTTTTATTTATCTGTTAAATAGGTATCTCCTAAAAACATAAAAATTTTACAAGAACATTAATGTACGAAAACAAAAAATTACTAATATTTACAACATGTGGCTGCACCACATTTACACACTGTCTGATATCAAGTGCAGTTAGGATGTTCTAACTTGGAAAAATACATAGATTGATACTGGGCAACCAAGATGTATAATAAACGGGGAAATCCAAAAAAATGCAGATTGGACAATTTTACTAAGGACGGCATTCTAAGTGTTCTTTTTAAATCATGTTCATTATCACTATTATGCTGCCGTTTTTTAGAAGTTTTCACCAATATTTCCACTATAACTATTTAAGCCAACTTTAAATTAGTATTGATTAAGTAATTAATAGTTAGTAATAAATAAAAACCACTGGGATGTAGCTTATCTAACACTAAAGCAAAGAAAGAGAATATGACTTCGATGGTCTTAATGCCCAAATATTTTGACTGAAAATAGTGCTGAATCTGGCATGGAATAAGAAAACTACATATTATTTATGAGACGAGACTGAATAATAATTGAGGAGTATAAATAATATCTAGATAATTCATATTTATTTAAATAAATATTCACAATGCGAATTAATAACTTCATAGTTGAGCGGTAAGCGTCTCACCGTGAAGTTGCAGGTTTGATGCGAGTTTTTCTAAAATGGAGATTAATCCTAGCATATTTGAATATTTAGTGTGTGTCCGTTGCCTCTAAATATGTAGTGCCCTCCTACATAAGGTACAGGGAGTTGTATTAATTGTGGTTTCTAATTTTAATTTTAAATGTTATTTGTCAATTACAACATCCACAAAAAAAAGTAGTCAGTTTTTTAATGTGAAATTATGTATTAATTGAAGACATTGTTTTTAGACAACCTCCTAGACAATGTTCATAGTGGTCACTGTTATGTGAACACTGGCGACATGCCGTTATGTCTCTTAAATAGTTTCATTACGTCTAATGAAATTTTACATTTAATTCCAACAGTTTTTATGACTAAATGTTTAATTCTTGTTTTAGAATTTAAGTATTACAGAAGAACTAATAACATGCAAATCCTGTTTTGATTCAGTACAAAGTCTTTCAAGTTTTATAACAGACTGCTTGAATGTGGAAGAAAAATTTAAGGAGAAAATGGATGAAATAGATGTTGAAGATCAATTCAAACTGAATAGCATACTAGACACAGTATTGAAGTATGAAGATGGTTGCGATGATATGCCTAAAATGGAGGGAACAGGTGATGAAAATGAAGAAGTGATTAGTGTGAAAGAAGAAATAGATTGTGGAAATCATCTGGAAACAGAACAACCAGAATTTAATATAAGTAATGAAGAAATTGAAATTAAATTGGAACAAAACGACTTTGAAAGGTAATTTTCCCAATTGTAGGTAATTAAGAAATCAGTGAGGTGTAAAACAGCAAGCTCTTTTCCAAAATAATTGATGTACTCTAATATCATTTACTCACAAATTGCTCGGATAAGAAAATCTCACATACAGTGTGTCTCACTTGAAATGGAACCACGTCAATATACCTGGAATTATTGATTGAATCTAAGTGCGGCCTTTTAAGACCTTTCATACCTGATTTAAGTTCTGATATGGAAATTTTTTTTTTACATATTTTCTTTGATTTTGGACAAAAAAATATTTCAAACATTTTTTATTGAAAAAACCATGTCCATTGCAATGGATATTGGGACTTCCATAACTAACGTGTTTATAAATTCAACATTCCTAACAATAACTACTATTTTTTTTGTAAATTTCTAAAACAATTTCTTCCTTTGATTAAGCATACTATATTTTAAACAGTATACTTCACAAGATCGGTTTGAATTTCACATAAGGATTTTATTTCAACATTTATTCTCTTTGCTCTTTGGGTAGATGAGGATGTTTTCTGAGTGCTCAAATTTTTCTATTTATTTCTGCTGACCCATTTTTTTTCAAGCTTTCTGAAACACATTTTGTCATGCAGGAAACCTTAAGGATTTTGTTTTTAGAGATCCTTTAAATTTCCGCATCCTTGTATTCTAGCCAACTGTTTTTACAAGCTAAGTCTGCAGCATGGAATATCATTCTAAGGATCTGTTTCTATAATTTTATGGAAATTCGATCATTATCTGCCATCTGATCAAGTTCAGACAACTCCTCCCATACTGCCATTGTATAGCTAGACAACTTCTAGGCATTTTATTTCTACATTTCGACGTTTTAGTTCTAACAGGTTGTATCCCAAATTTGAGTAAATTGTTCAGAAGAAGCAAAAAACGTTTAAAAACTGTATTAATAATAACGCATATAAATAATCAAGTACATATTTTCTTTATTATTATTTCAATTAGTATGAAATAAAATTTTTTATACTTCCAGTATTCCAATTTCCAATGTGGTTTATGACCTTTTAGCTTCTGGCTTATGACATTTCTTCTGAAACTGAATGAGTATTACAACTATTACGCCTCATGTTTTATTTCAGTTGTGTTGGATTACTAGGTATTTAATTATTATAGCTAGAGATGGGCATGTACCGGTAAATCGTAAATAACATTTATTACCGGTTAATTAACCGAGCATTTTTACTGGTAAAAAAAGTTTTTTTTGTATATTTGAAATTGTCAGGAAAAAACGATCATTTTGGTACCAAACACATGCACCTTTTCACTATAATTATTAATATGCGAGATGTGAGACACATTTTGGTCATTTATTATGGTAAGATAGGGAAGATAAAAATAATGAGATTATGCATTATGGTTTATTTTAAGTTTATTTTTTATTAAACAAAATTAAAACTTCTTAACAAAAACAACGTGAAATAACTGAAATAAATGGAAAAATTTAAGTAAATGTACGTACTACATATGAATATAATATAAATAAAAAAATATTATATTATTAGTTATTAAGTGAGATTTGAGATTTATGCTATGCTATATTACTGTATAATTTGTAATTATGCATTATTTTATTTTTTGCTTAGTTTTTGAAAGTATATATACTTGTCCGGGAACTTTCGATATGAGTTTAGGAATACTGCAATTAGTATTACTTTCAGAATTTATATTGAAATTGATATCTGTGTTTACACTGTTTACTGGTGGGCGAATTTCCTTGAGGATATTACTATTTTCAGTATTTTCACTTTCAGTTTCGTCTCTCTGTGTCTTAATACTATCTACAATTTCATTCTTATTTATTTCTACAGTTGAATCTTCTATGTTTCCTCTAGGCAATGAAAAATAATCATCTATATTACTCTGCCTATACGTTTCGGTTTCTGTTATATTTCTCTTATATTCCTTATTAGTAGAACCAGTATTCTCTAGCGTATTTTCTTCAAATTCCAAATCTTCACTTTCTTCGGTGTCTTCATTTACTTCAGATTCATCCTCATACTGAATTTCCCCCGAAACGTCATTATCTGTATCATCATCATATTAATCATTGATTATTGTACTACGAGTATGATTTTCTTTTTCTGCTTCTGCTGTTTTTTGTTTAATGGTTAATGTACGTCTCCTGTGTCAGAACTCGAACTCTCATCAATGATTTTTTTACAGCATCTTATTTGCTTCTTCGTAATCATAAATTCACATTTTACAACCTGATAAGTAAGAGACAAAAAACTTACCTGTTATTTGGACTACTTTAGTCATATTGAGCGTGACCAAGCGCAGACACAGATACGGACTCACACAATTGTTTTAATTGCACAGTGGTGGATTAGCCCACAAAAATCATAATGAAAAATAATAGTTAAGCTTAAACATATTCACAATCAGAAAACCGCCGTATTGGCAGTTTTTGTCAAAATTGAATATATTTGGACAATTCATGAAAAAATGTTCCTTTAGAGGTTAAAACTAGTCCACAACTTTTCGTATTACAATCTATATAAGATGGTGGGGTTCTCATAAAGCACAACGAACCTAAAGTTGCTTGACCAAAAGTGTATATAAATGTAACGAGAAAATAAAAACACTACTCTTTCTTTATATCATGCCAATGGCAACTTTCGTTCCGGCGATTCACGGTTTCTCATCTTGCAATAATTCTAAGCTTTATAAGAAAATAAATAACTCATATTAAATAACACCTTTATTAAAATAAATTTTCATTAACGGTGCAATAAATCAAATTTTTTGCAAGTAAAAATATGAATATAAACTATATAATTATTCAAATATATTTTTTGCAAGTAAAAATATGAATATAAACTCTATAATTATTCAAATATCAACCGTATAGAAAACAAATTTCATAAAAGTTCAGTAAAATACATAAACATAACAGGTAGGTACTTCTTTTTGCTAAAGAGGAAATAGTATCTAGATACCCAATATAATCTTACCACCTATGGAGAGGTACAGAAACGGTTATTATTTTACACTGTACTAAAGGTGCAGATAGACTGGCAAGTTACTTGCGACAAATCTTGCGCGATCGACTTCCATATGTGTTTACACTATTAGCAATATTTATCGCGATTAACTGTCGGGCAAGTCCAGCTTCTGTGAGTTCTCAAAAATCTGTTTACACTCTCAGCAATTTCGACTTGCGCCAGTGCTGTCGAGGCTAATATTTTTCAGTTGTATAAAAACATGGCGCCAGTAAGACGTATTCGTTCTGCAGCAGCATTATTAGTTTTATGTGAGAGTTACAACAATGGAAAAAGAAAAGAAATCGAACATGTTTGGTAAGGGAATGGATATTAAGAAGAGAAGAATATGGGGCCTACAATAATTTACTAAAAGAACTTAAAATTGAAGATGCACAACAATTTAAAAACTTTATACGAATGTCGGCGGTAGATTTTGAAGAACTTTTGACAAAAGTTGGTAGTGAAATTGAAAAGCAAGATACTCATTTACGTGCATCAATTTCAGCTACTGAACGTCTGATGGTAACTCTACGCTTTCTTGCGAGCGGTAAGTACTTTTTTTTTTTTTACTTAGAAACATGAAACTACTTACTTACTTTACAGGTGACTCATACCAGTCATTAATGTATCTCTTCAGAATTCCCGCTTGCACAATGAGCGGATTTATTCCAGAAGTCTGCATGGCACTGTATAAAGTATTAAAAGATATTTACTTAAAGGTATGATTTATTTAAGACATATGTATATAATTTTAGTACAAAATCAGTAAAAAAAATAAACTATTATTATTAGTAACGAAATAAAGTAACAGTAATAATAATTCTGATATTTGGTAGTCGTGAATTAAATTTACAGCATTTGTAACCTAAAATCTGATGCTTCTGTGGAGCAATCTGACGGAGAATAACTTTCGATGTAATTGGTATCATTACTGTAATCAAATGGAGAAAGCATAGGGGTTAAACTTGATGGGGTATTTGAGGGAGTTGACATGTTTGAAATATTCGAGGACTCCAGTTCTGCAGCATCTATGTCAGATATTTGCTTTACAGCTTCATTAATCAAGCGTCTAAGCTTTCTTTTGTTTTTCGGTTTTTTTATTTCTCTCATTTCAGATGCAACATAATAGCCGTAAATTTGTTCGTCATCAACTGGTTGGTTGAGCAAACTTACGGCCTTTTTTTATTTCTTCTGATGATGCTATGGCACAACTGTTAGAACCATTTTTTTTATTTGAACGCTTCTTTTGTGGTGGTGATCTTGGCTCTGTCGTCACGTGCACTTCAGAAGGCCCAGATTCTTGTACAAATGGTTCACTCTGAGACAAGTTTGAATTCTGCAACGAAACAGTTATTTTATAAAGCAGGCAATATTTTGCATAATTAATGTTTTCTTATTACAGGTCCCACTGACTAAGGAAGAATGGCTTTGGCATTCAAAACATTTTGAAGATAAGTGGAATTTTCCTCACTGTATTGGCGCCCTAGACGGCAAACATATAGTTATGCAGGCCCCAAAAAATTCCGGAAGTTACTACTATAATTATAAAAACACACACAGTATTGTATTAATGGCCTTGATGCTTCTTATACTTTTACCTATGTTGACGTTGGTTGTAATGGACGAATTTCAGACGGTGGTGTCTTTAATAATTGTTCTTTAAGTTCAGCTCTAATAAATAACGAGTTGGATTTACCACATCCTATGCCACTGCCCGGGAGAGAAAAACCAATACCATATCTTATAGTTGCTGATGATGCTTTTGCCATGAAACCATATCTAATAAAACCATACCCTTACAAGGATCAGCCTGGTCCAAATCGCGTTTTTAATTACCGTTTATCCAGAGCGCGAAGAATAGTGGAAAATGTATTTGGGATAATAGCTAACATATTTAGAATATTGCGAAAGCCAATATTGCTGGAGCCTAAGAAAGTAAAAAAAATTGTATTGGCAATATGCGCATTGCATAATTTTTTTAATGAAAAGAAAAGAATCTGCTAAGAGATATGCTCCAACAGACACGTTTGACAGAGAGGACGAAAAAACGCATGCTGTTGTTAATGGAACATGGCGAGAAGAAGATGAGATGCCCACAGACAATCTCTTACCACTTCAGCGAGGTGTAAATCAAAATTATTCGGTCGAAGCCAAACTTGTGCGTGAGGAATTAAAAGAATATTTTACCTCTCCTATTGGGGAAGTTCATTGGCAATATAAATATATATAAACTAAAAATAAATGCAGTGCTTCACAAAATAAATATGTTGTATCTTATAAAGAATAAATACTTACCAAATTGTCTGTAGTTTCTGTGTTATCCACTGAACGTTGAATGAATTTTAATGCAGAGAAATACGGCCAATTAGATATATACACTTCATCCGTCCCGGCACCACTTTTCTTTATTTTCAATTTCTTTACTTCCTGCATAAAATGGCTTCTTAAGTTGTGTAATTTTCGCGTAATTTCATTTACAATTGTATTAAGCTTTGTTGCAATTAATTCCAACATTTATTGTTTTCTATTTCGATTTCTATAAGTTGCAGAACGCACATCCCACAATATAGGGTTTTCTTCATAAAGGGATATTAAAATTTTTACTTCTGCGTTAGTCCATACCTTCTTGTCTTCCGCCATGTTAAACTCGCACTATAACTTGCCAAAATATCGAAACAAATTGGAAGTGTTGAAATAAATTGCGAAAGTATAATTTGTGTGTTTAGACTAGCAAGTCAGAGTGTCGCCCGAGATCTTCCGAAAGTTCCAGCAAGTCCACTCACAACGCTGTTTAGACTAGTGACAGTACTGTCAGACAGCCATTCGCGCAAGTTTTCTCGCTAGTCTAAATGTACCTTAAAAAGTTACCCAGTTTTTTTATTATATTTTAAACAGAACATTTAATTTTTAGCATTAAGCCTAAAATTATATTATTACAGATCAGCAATATTAATTATTGTTTACTGATTACAATTACTACCATTAAGAATAAACTTTAATCGGGGTATGCTTCATTCAAGTCATAGATTCGTGTTAATTATTATTTTTAAATATTTTAACAACTACATTTTACTCCATTTTCATCTACATTAAAAATTTGTTGGATATTTAAACAGCTTGTTTCATATTGTCTAACTCTACTACTAAACAAAATATATATAGATTTCTTATCATGTATACTAAGTATACATAACTTTTCTATTAATTTTAATTTTTATATTTATTACAGATTTTGTTATACGTAAGAAATTAAAAAAAAAAAAATAATAAATATATATAGACATTATTCTAATACTATGACAAGAACTATTAAATAATGGCCATAAATGTATAGAAAGTCGTCGACTATATTTCATTTATCAGTGTCCTTGAAAAAGATGGTCATTAAAATATTTGCAAAATATTGTGTGCTATATGAGACTAATGAATAACAATTTACTTTTTGAGCCTATAACTTTATGATGCACAAAAGCTATTAAAAAGCACATTATAGAAAGACAAGGTAATAGAGGATATTTTTGACCTTCAAAAATTTTCTTTTAGTGCCACTTTGCAGGAAACTGAGTTAGACTGCATTTTATACATATATGAAACAGCAATCAGAAATTTGTTAAAATTAAAACTCAGATGAACCTTTAGGATTTTCAGAAACATTTAAAAAACCGAAAATCAGTTGGCCATAAAAAATGTTTTGGTTTTAAGGAAGATAACTTTTCTATCTGAAAACGGTCCATTAATTTTTTTTTCTCGCATTACTACCGAAAAAAAAAACTTTAATCTTTATACTGAGAGATAAAGATAAATAGTATGTGTTACTAATCGAAGTGGACTGTAAATTATTTTTCACTTGAACTGTTTGGCATTTAATAAAACACCTGTTGCTTCTATACACTCATTTTTATTGCCACCATGACATATTATATTAGAGATGGGCTCGAGCCCTGTGTGTTCAAAGCGCAAGGTGCGCGGTGACGTCATAACATATATTAACAATATATTGCACATTAATGAAATATAAATTTATCTGTTGTGCCCTCTGCTATGCGAAATATATATTTAAAACAGTTATTTTTTGTTACCTTTAAAAAATGGGAAATGGGAGTTTGAGTTGACTGATCTGAAATGAAAATATTTGTTATAATAAAATTAATATATTTTTTTCAGCAACCGTCTAGAAATTTAACTGTCTTTGGTCAATTTCTTGAGTGGAAAATACATCTTTACTGGCTAAGCCCAGAACGTATTTTCCAATCCCTTATGTCACTTTTGGTTGACAACATTAGGGTAGCTATCTGAATTAACCACTCTAGATATAGACAGAGTCTGACGTATGTCAAGTAAATTTTATGAATTTTCTTTACAAAAGATATCAAGTTAAAAAGTGTTTTGAGAGTAACAAGAACGGTTGCAGAAAAAAAAATATTGTACATATAACACACCTGGAAAGTGCCTTTAGTGGGCTGGATGGCTCGCCAGCTCACCCAGTAAAGAATCACTTTCCGGTCTGCCTGTTTGTAATGTGTTGAAAATTAATATATTCTTTTGTTATTTTAAAATATTCACATACCAGCAGATCTAGTAAAAGCTGTCTATTTTGAAATGCTTAGTTGAAAAATATCATCTAAAAAATAGGAAAAAGAAATATATTTTTTTTAAATTTGTTTTAAAATATTCACAGATCCAGTCGAACCTGTTTCTTTTGATGTGCTTGGTTGAAAAATATCATAATCTAAAAAAATAGGAAAAAGAAATGTATTTTTTTTTGTTATTTTAAAATATTCACGTACTAGCAGATCCTGTCAAAGCCGTTTCTTTTGATATGCTTGGTTGAGTAATATCATCTTCTAAAAAACAGGAAAACGAAATTAGGTGTTTTTATGAATAATATATAATGCATAATAAATAATGTATGCAGTTTATTTACAATAGATAGATAGATAGATTTTATTGGGCATTAAATGCACCGTAGTGCTTTGACATGTCAGAAATACATACAATGTATAAAATAGAATAAAATAAAATGTACATATAAATGCATATATGACAATCACAATATATGTGTATGTGTGTGTACAATAACATCTTAACTTGGTCACTACAATAAAGTAAAAACAGACAAAACAAGGAATCTTAATAAATAAGATGTGGATGTATAAACATGACATTAAAAATATTAAACCTAGTCAGTAGGTACCTAAATTAAACAGTATAATATTCGGTGTAATATGTCAATGATTCATGTAATTAAATTCTGTGGTGCTATAATAGGCCTTGGCTAAAAGATGAGTTTTCATTTTTTTTTAAAATAAGCTTAAAGGTGCCTCTCTTAAAGTTAGTGGAAGAGAGTTGAATAATATTATCCCAAAATTGTTTCTTTTTTGTATAAGTTAGTCATTGATGTGGTATCTGTATATCGTTTCTAGTACGAGTGAGGTAATTATGGTTGTGGCAATTTCTGGAATATTCCTGCAGGTGCTCTTTTATGTGAACCAGATTACAATATATTATGCATGACGGCAGTGTCATTATTTTGTATTCTATAAACCATGCTTTGCAACTGTCTAACTGACTTATTCCTGCTAAGGCTCTAGTTGCCTTCTTTTGAATAATGAAAACTTATTGGACATGATTTGAGGTACCCCAGTTTATTAGACCATAATGTCATTAGGCTATGAAATAAGGCATGGTATGTGACAATTGCTGACTGTAGACTGACTTTAATTTTAATTTGCTTTATGGCATGTATTTTTTTTGAGAATTTAGTTGATAGAATGTCAATATGTGAATGCCATGAAAGTTGGTTGTCTAGAGTTAGACCTAAGAATTTAATACTTTCAGGCACAGCTGGTTTAGTGGAGAATACCATTGAATTAGTTTTGTTTTTGTTAATGCATAACATATTGGCATTAAACCAGTCATATGAATTTTTTTACTACCTCTGTTTCAGCCTTAATGGTTTCCTCACTATTATCCTTAATCTGTTTTGCAAAAGTTGTGTCATCGGCAAATAAAACCGTAAAAAGTGGTAAGGCTTCTGGTAGATCATTGACATATTAGAAATAATAATGGGCCTAATACACTACACTGTGGAACGCCATGCTCTATAGGTAATAAATTGCTCATTTGGTCTTTGCCAGATACACAATGTTGCCTTCCAGATAGGTAGGACGATATTAATTGAAGAATAGCGTCAGATGTATTTTTACCATTTCTAAAACCATACTGAGAACTGTTAAATAGTCTGTTATTTTCAAAAAACTTGGTAATCCTGGTAGCAATAATTTGTTCTATTATTTTAGCCAATATCGGAAGTAATGCTATAGGTCTATAATTTGTAGGGTCCTCAATATCACCTGATTTAAAAATAGGCACTACTTTAGCCATTTTTAATTTGTCTGGGAAAATACCTGTCTAATATAAGATTTATAATATATGTTATCGGAGTCGTTAGTGGAATAAGATTTTCCTCATACATATACATAGACTGATTATACAAGTCCATAGCCTTTGATTTTTTTTAGAGATTTTATGGTGTTCCTTACCTCTGTTTCTGAGGCAGGATATAAGTCTATTGATAATTTATTCTCTGACATTTTATTTAGGTATTCTGTATGAGTTAAATTTGACATAGGAATTGTTTCTAGTAAATTTTCAGCTACTTGTACAGAAAATTCATTAAAATTATTCGGAGATATTGAAGTTACATTAGTTTGTTTTTTATTATTTCCTAAGTTTTGATTTATAATATTCCATATTGTTTTTTGTTTATTTTGCGATTCCATTATTTCTTTATTTGATTTTTCTTTTTTTCAGTTTTATTAACATTTGTTCATACTCATATTTCCTTTGTTTAAATTCTTGTTTTACTACCTCATTACTTTGTACATTTATTTTGATCATATTATTTAGAGATTCTAATTCTTTTTTTTAGTGAGGCTAGCTCTGGGTTTAAATATATGAGATAATTTGGATCTTTGGAATTTATTTTAATACAGATTTTGGGAAATGATATCTCATGGTAATAATTTATAGTATTGTTACGCCACCGGACTGTGCAGACTGGTTAGATTAGGCTGGAATTGTACACGATCGGCCGGGAATATTCTGGAGTGCTCTAGACCGGGAGAATGGATGTATAAATAAGATGCACGGTGGGCCGAGTCTTGGTCTGAAGTCGAACGTGAACGAGTAAAGAAGAAATACGAAAGAGACTTATAAGTGTTCAGTTGTGATTATAATTAGGAAAGTGATTAATCTATTGTTGTTAATTGTTAATAGTAAATAAAGTAGTGAATAAGTGTTACCTGGACTTTCAATCAACGAATCTACGAGCAGAGGTGTTTGTGTGGATAGCAAACACGTAACAATTTGGTGTCGGAAGTGGATTGGAAGAGAAATTTCTGGAATAATCGAGAAGGTTCTACAGTGTTCTTCTCAGAAATTAGTGGTAACACGAAGAATTAAACTACTGGACAGTGTTGGAGGACTATTTTTGGACTGAATAGTGACTTTAAAGTGGATTTTCGAGAAATTTCTAGAACATTCGATTTAGAAATAGTTGCAAATACGCGAGTGCCGCTAGTAATAACGTGTTGTAGACTGAGAAAAAGGACTACTAGTGCAATTTCGGGAAAATTCTAGAACATTCTATTTGGAAACTACAGAAGATAGTGAATAGTGTTAACGGAAACATGTTATAGACTCAAAACAAGACTTATTATTGATATTTCGTGAAAATTCTCGAACATTCCATTGGACAATTAGTGGAGATAAGTGAATTTTGTCAACGCAAAAGAAGTATAGACTCTAAATAAGACTTTCTAGTGCTGTTTCGAGATTTTTCTGGAACATTCCATTAACAAAATAGACGTGATTTCAACATTTTACAGACTTTATAGTGTAATAAACTTTATTCTGAACTAATTTACGTGTCGTGAGTTAATGCCAACAACAAGAAGCATGGCGGAGAAACAAACACAAGACTTACTTGCAGCATTGGTGCAACAAATGCAAGAACAAAGAAAAATTATGGAAGATCAAGAAAGAAAGCGACAGGAAGAAAAAGAAGACTTGACAAAAATGATCGAAGGCCTGGAAATAAGACGACAAGAAGAAAAAGAAGAACAAGAAAGAAGACGACAAGAAGAAAAAGACGAACAAGAGAGAAGACGACAAGAAGAAAAAGAAGAACAAGAGAGAAGACGACAAGAAGAAAAAGAAGAACAAGAGAGAAGACGACTGGAAGAAAGGGAACAACAAAAAAAGGAACGCCAGGAAAAATTAAGACAAATTATGGAGGGACAGCATCAAGTCATGCTCTCGGTCACTGAACAGTTGAAGGAAGATGTACACTTTGAAGTCATGGAAGTTAAAGAAGAAGTTAGTGAAGTTAGAGGAGAAATAACTGAAGTTAAAGGAAAAGTTGGTGAAGTTGAAGGGGAGATAGCCCGGTTGAAACAACAATTAAGAGAGAAGGGAGGCCAATTAGTAGTGTCGTCTGGTGCTAGGTTACAACCACCTTCCTTCGACGGTCAAAGTTCATGGTCAACTTATAAGAGACAGTTTGAGGCAGCTGCTCGTTCAAATAACTGGAACGATGAGGAAAAGGCAACAGCATTGGTATTAGCACTAAGGGGCCAAGCATTAGACCTGCTCCAAACAATTCCTGCCGCACAGCAACAAAACTTTGGCATTTTGGAGGCAGCGTTAGAACTAAGATATGGCGACCAACATCTCGCCCAAGTATATCAGGCTCAGCTCAAATCACGCAGACAACGAGGTGGGGAGAGCCTCCAGGAGTTCGAGGCTGCGGTAGAAAGATTAGCCCATCTAGCCTATCCTGATGCACCAATGGAATTTCAACAACAGTTAGCAGTTGGTACATTTATTGATGGAGTAAGGGACCAGGAAGTTAGGCGAATTCTTAAGTTGGCCAGGCATAAGCTTAGTAGTGAGGCTTTAGTACATGCACTGGAGATTGAAGCTGCCTATGAGGATACCACACAACCAAATCAGAGAGTACGAGCTGTGAGTGTGGAGGAAGACAAGCCATACAACACAACACAAAACCTGATATCTGATCTATACAAGATGATGACCCAACTACTGACAAAATCGAACTCCCAGAAGACACAAGACCAACAACAAAGAAGTGGGAGGCCGAATGGAGGCATCCGTTGTTATATGTGTGGCAGATTGGGCCATATTAAGAGGAACTGTCATGAGGTCAACATTCAAGATCCGAGACAAACCCAACAGCAAAGTAGTGGGAGACAGAGTGGAGGACGTATGCGCTGTTATAAGTGTGGCAGAGTGGGCCATATTCAGAGTAACTGTCGTCAGCGCATCCCTGAGAGGGTCGCAGTAATGGAGAAGACGCAGGAAAACTGGCGAGCTGGTACTTCGCGGAATACAGCAGATGGCCTTTCCAAAAGACCGTGTCAGAAAGACTGCAAGCCTTGCCACCGTAAGGAAGAACAGCAAAAGGTACAAATAATGAAGACCGTTAAGATTGATGTTCCGGATTATTGGACAAAAGAGTCGTTAAGGGAAGCGCAGTTAAACGATAAGGAAACTGGTCCTATTCTGCAATGGACAGAAAGAGGAACTCGGCCCGATTGGAAGGACATTTCAAATAAATCAGTGGGGCTGAAGGCTTTATGGGCACAATGGGATTCCCTTATAGTAGAGGATGGACTGCTGAGGAGAGCGTGGGAAAGTCCAGATGGGAGGAAAGTTACTTTGAAATTGTTAATCCCCAGGTGTCACGTAGCAGATGTACTTCAGCAAGTGCATAATGAAACGTCTGGCGGACATTTTGGCGTCAACAAAACCCTGACAAAAATAAGACAACGTTTCTACTGGGTCTAGATGTCTACAGTCGTCAAGATGTGGAGGCTTGGTGCCGCCAATGTGAAGTTTGCGCGGCAAGAATGGGGCCACAAATAAGAAATAAGCAAAATAACGCCAGGGCTCCTTTTGAGCGAATTGTCATAGCAAGCGACCGTATGAAGGCTCGTTATGATCTTAAGGCTAATTCAGGACGGTACCAGGTGGGAGAGTTGGTTTGGCTATATAACCCACAACGAAAGAAAGGCAGATCCCCGAAGCTTCACCCGCCCTGGGAAGGTCCTTACACTGTCGTAACCAGACTAAACGACGTTGTATATAGAATTCAGCAAAATCCAAAATCTAAGATGAAGGTGGTGCATATAGAGAGACTAGCCAAGTATGCAGGGAATAATGAATTGCCTGATCGGGACGTTCAGGCTTAAGGAGGGGGCAGTGTTACGCCACTGGACTGTGCAGACTGGTTAGATTAGGCTGGAATTGTACACGATCGGCCGGGAATATTCTGGAGTGCTCTAGACCGGGAGAATGGATGTATAAATAAGATGCACGGTGGGCCGAGTCTTGGTCTGAAGTCGAACGTGAACGAGTAAAGAAGAAATACGAAAGAGACTTATAAGTGTTCAGTTGTGATTATAATTAGGAAAGTGATTAATCTATTGTTGTTAATTGTTAATAGTAAATAAAGTAGTGAATAAGTGTTACCTGGACTTTCAATCAACGAATCTACGAGCAGAGGTGTTTGTGTGGATAGCAAACACGTAACAGTATTATAAAAAGTTTCCACAGCTCTATTTGGGTTCGATTCTGAATATAGGTCTAACCAATCCTCAGATAGGAGATGGTTGTGAAATTTATTTCTATTTGTACAATTTTTATTCAGTATAACTTTGTGGCTAAGTTTTGTGTTTTTTAGATGAGTATTAAATCTAACTGACTGCTTTGTGATCCGAGAGTAGAAAATCGGTAACAATGGCTTTGCTTATTTCAAAGCTTCTAAAAATATTGTCTATACATGTTTGCGAATTATTTCGTACTCTTGTAAATTCTCTGATACATTTTTTCATATCAATAGAATAGAATATGTCAGTGACCTCTTTTGCAATTTTGTTATTGGTTGCAAAATTTATATTAAAATCACGTCCTATTACTAATTTACATGTTTTGTATTTGTTAAATATAATTTGAAGTGACCGACCGAGTTTCTGTTTAAAAGTATTGGTGTCACTAATGTTAGTAATAACAAACATTTGAAAATAGTCAAATTTAATGCTTTAGCAGTGCTTCCACCTTGAAAAAAACTAAACAAAGTGAAATATAGCTGACACTCGTAGTAAATACCCAATATCATATACTACAAATACGTTTAACCTTTTAATCACGAACAGAGGAGGTATGGAATTAAATGATCGATCTTGATTATCTTTGTCCTATGCTCCTTTAGACATGTAGGAAAATGGAATCTTGTTCAATTTAGCTATAGTACCTTTGTTATGCATACATATTTGCCAATTTTCATGAAAAGAAAAAAAAGAACACAGCAAACAAAACCATATATTTGTCATGTAAAACCTAATTCAATGTTGTGAAACCTTACCCATAGGAGGATGATTTTTCTTATCAGCTACTGTTTCACTAGATTTATCTGCAAAAAATAAAAAAAGCAGTTAACCACCATGGCTTTGGTACCTATTAATTATGCATAAAAATTATATTTACATTATACGACTTATAATTGTTTGTGGACCATCAGAGGTCGTGACTTGGTTAGTTTTTAACAACTTTTAGTGAATGAAGGTACTTAAAACAGCTGGTCGACTACTTCTAATGCACAAAGATACAATCTAGACAGCATTAACTGAAGTTACTACGTAAATCAACAATAAAATCAAAGGATTTTATTTGGACTTCATATTTTTTATCCAAATGTACAATACCATTTGAAACAAGATTTAAACATTCCAGAAAACCCTCTACTGACGAAGGCTTTCTCTTTCCACAAAATATTGCAACTGGAAAATTAATCAATCAGTCAATCAAAAATGCTTTATTGTCAGAAAAATACAAATGTTTTTTGTTGACAAAGTCAAACCTTAATCCTAATGCTAAACATTGGCCAAAGATAAAACAGTACCCGAAAGTACAGCACATATAAAGGACCAAACAGGGTGTCTCTAAAATATTGTGCAGCACACACCCTGCATAGAAATTTTAAATCTAGTCTAATTATAAAACAATCACGTATGTCGAGCAAACAAACAATTTAGTCAATTTCGGAATCTTGAAAATAGTCGTTCAATGAATAATATGCTTTTTTAATCAATAATTTCTTTACTTCATTTCTAAATTTGTTTTCATTTACAATTTATCTCAGGTTTACAGGAAGATGATTGAATATCTTTTTTACTGTTATAAACAATCGAGTTTTTTGTCTGAGCAGATGAAGGAATAAGAAGTGTGATGTTAAATCTATTACGTGTATAATGTATGGATCTGGTGTTTATATCATGTTTAAATTTTTTATGCATAAGACATACAGTAAAATAAATATACAGCCCAGAGTCAACATTTCAAACTTCAAAAACAATGGTCTACATGTGTCTCTTACTATAGCCTTACACATATATTTTATAGCTCTTTTTTTGCAGAAAAATTTCATTGAATAAATATTGTAAACAGAAATCCCAAAAACAAATGCCATAACTTAAGTGAGACTATGAGTGAAAAATAAGCACTTTTTGTGGTAGCCATATCTAATTCATTCGGCATCACTCTAATTGCATAACAATTTGAAGCTAACTTATTGCTTAACATTGATATATGGTTCTCAAATTTTAATTTATTATCAATCCACAAACCCAAAAATCTATTATCCATTGGGTTTTTAACAACTTTACCTTCCAGGAATACCTCGTTTAGGTTGCATTTAAAAGTGATAATATTATATTTAGGTATGGTAAATGACAATAAATTAGCATCACACCACTTTCTGATTATTAATAAATCATTAATAGTCTCCTGTAGTTCAACAATGTTTTTGTTGTGCCAAAGTATAATGGTGTCATCATTGAAAAAAGTGAAATATCCTTAAATTTTTAAAAATGCAAGGTCGTTAAAATATATCAAAAAAGTATAGGACCAAGAACGGACTTTTGTGGCACGCCAGATTGCACTATATTTTGTGTTGACAACATCATTAAAAATCACTTTTTGGGAACGACATGATAAATATGACCAATCCAGCGTTCTTCCTCTAAACTCATAAGTTTCAAGTTTCCTGAGCAGTATTCCATGATTCACACAATCAAAAGACTTAGATAAATCACAGAACACTGCAACTTCTAAAAAGACAAATATGGCATCATTAGCATTTTTTCAAGCCTGAAAACCAAATTGTTCTGAGCAGAGTAGTTTATGCATATTTAAAAAGTTTAAAACTCGCTTCTGAATCAATTTTTCTACTATTTTCGCTAACGTAGGTAGCAACGCGATAGGCCTATAATTTGTAGGCGAGTCATGGTTTCCATCTTTAAATAATGGAATAACATCTGCAATTTTTAAACATGATGGAAAAATGCCCGTTTCAAAGGAAATATTAATAACATCAGCCAAAACCTGCTAAACATTACCTGGCAGTTTTCAGGAAAATTTTTAATGAAATATACCATCCACTAGCATCCACTTTTGAGGTCATTAAAGATATTCCTAATGTTTTATACATCAGTGGGAGTAAGAAAAAATGATTCAGATACCGAAATATGACTCAAATATTTTATAGGATAGTCCTTTGGAGTAATTTTATCACACAGTTTTTTTGCTATAGTGCAATAAAAATTATTCATTTCATCAGCTCAGTTTAGAATTAACGGAAGAACAACGGGTGAACAGTATGAGCGGGTGAACAGTATGAGAACGTAAACGACTAACCCCCGTATCCAATTCTGATATGTGCATAAGTTAAGCGTGCGCTACGCGCACACTGCGCGTCGCAAGGCATCCCCCTCTGTCGGGGAAAAATTTGTATATTATTGGCCATCACGCCGTTACGACGCGTTGGATCGAATTCGGTCATAAGACTTTTTTGCGTCGTTCGCGACGTAGAACGACACGCCCCCGCGATTTTACCGAAAAGGTGCGTTCTTAAATTAGCCCCCCTCTCCAACCCCCCATTTTTTTACCGAAACCTCTCCTCGAATAATATCCGCCCACGGGAGCGCGGTCCTTAATCTGCCGACGAAGTATTTTTTTCGGACGATCGAAAATTTTCGGCGCGTCGGCGGCCGCCACGCCGTTACGATGCGTCGGATCGAATTCGGTCATGAGACTTTTCTGCGCCGTTCACGACGTAGAACGACACGCCGTACGCGAATTTGCCGAAGGGGCGCGTTCAGAAATTAGCCCCCCCTCCAAATTTTTCTCGAAAACCTCTCATCGAAAAATACCCGTCCACGGGAGCGCGGTCCTTAATCTACCGAGAAAGTATTTTTTTTCGGACGAACGAAACTTTTCGGCACGTCGAAGCCCGCCACGCCGTTACGACGCGTCGGATCGATTTCGGTCATAAGACTTTTTTGCGTCGATCGCAACGTAGAGTGACACGCCGCCCGCTAATTTAGCGAAAAGGCGGTTTCGAAAATTAGGCCCCCCCTTACCAACCCCCAACCCCCCTCGATTTTTTTCCGGAAACCTCGTCGAATAATACCCCCCACGGGAGCGCTGTCCTTAATCTGCCGACGAAGTATTTTTTTCGGACGATCGAAAATTTTCGTCGCGTCGAAGGCCGCCACGCCGTTACGACGCGTCGGATCGAATTCTGTCATTAGACTTTTTTGCGTCGATCGCGACGTAGAACGACACGCCCCCCCACGATTTTGCCGTGAAGGCGCGATTCGAAATTAGCCCCCCTCCCCGACCCCCTCCAATTTTTTCACGGAAACCTCCTCGAATAATCCCCGCCCACGGGAGCGCGGTCCTTAATGTTCCGACGAAGTATTTTTTTCGGACGATCGAAAATTTTCGACGCGTCGGATCGAATTCGGCCATAAGGCCTATTTGCGTCGTTCGCGACGTAAATGACGCTCCCCCGCGATTTTGCCGAAAAGGCGCGTTCCTAAATTAGCCCCCTTCCCCATCCTCCCACACCCTCTAATTTTTTCACGTAAACCCTCCCCGAATAATGCCTGCCCACGGGAGCGCGGTCCTTAATCTGCCCGCGAAGTATTTATTTCGGACGATCGAAAATTTTCGGTACGTCGGCGGCCGCCACGCCGTTAACGCGTCTGATCGAATTGGGTCATAAGACATTTTCGCGACGTAGAACGACACGCCGCCCGCGATTTTGCCGAAAAGGTGTTTTCCAAAATTTGAGATTATTACCCACCTCTAATTTTATCCACTTATTATGTAAAGTAGATAAAAATAAGGATTTTTGATTGAGTGTTTGTAAGCAGAAAATCAGAACTGAAGGAGCTCACCAAAAAATATACGATTATAATAGGGTTGTTTAGCACTGACGTCACAGCATATGCAACCAACATTCCATTGAGTCATAAGACATTGGCGCGAAAATATTCCGTCAACTTTCAGCCTTATGTACAGATGACATACGAGCGCAAATAAAGTAACATTGCGTCCCTTGTTATTTTGATGTTTTACTCGAACAGGGTACTTATTTAAGGAAAATCTTTTGGTAGGACCAATGCAGAGGAGATTGAAATTATGAATTTTCCACATGTTGCTTTTTGGAACATGTATAAATGTAATTATAATTTGATTCACAATTCAAATAAATTTGAATCTTAATGTGTTACTAACTTCTCAACTCAAAGCTCAGCTGTCAAAAAGTTGTGTTTACATTCTGAAAAGAAAATAACCTAAAAGACCAGTACACATTATGGCTGGAGAATCGATTATTTCAATGAGTGCAATATTTGAGTATTTTAAAGATAGCAGAGTCATTCGTAGAGGAGAAAATTCTGTGAAATCACGATTTATACAAAATGTTGTATATGATGATGATCTTCATATGATACGAGGGGGGTTATATGCAAGCATGAAACAAAAAATATATAATGTTGAAGTAAGTTTTACATACGATCTTTAATATAAATATATATTTAAAATTTTAAATTTGTAGATATTCTTATCATCTGAGGGTGACATTCAAAAAGCAAGCTGCAATTGTCCAAAAGGCTTGGATGTTTGTCATCATATGGCATCTCTTGCAATTTTTGCACATAAAAACCTATCTGTTACTGACGCAGCTTGTAAGTGGAGCAAAGTTAAACCTTCACAAGAGGATACCATATTAACAGCTGAAATGTGTTTTGCCTCATCTTCACACCCGTTTTTTCCTCTATTAAAAGAAATTAGTGAAGAAAGTGTAGAGCAATTTAAAACTGACTTAAAAGCGTGCGGACCTACAGGCCTAGGATGGCTTCTATCCCCCTGAACCAACAATAAATGAGGAAACTGTTGTTGTTGATGTAGAACAATTGCTTTTTTCAGAAGAATATGGAAATCATGGGGATAAAATATCTTTTTTAAAGGAAAAACTGTCATTAACAAAGGACAGAATTGTAGAAGTACAAAAACTGACAGTAGGGCAAACGAATAATCCAGCGTGGTACATTGCTCGAAAACATCGATTAACGGCAAGTAACTTTGGACAAGTTTTGAAAGCTTGCAAGAGAGGTAGATTTCCTCCTACATTATTTCAAACGCTGACTGGTAAATTATTACACATATTTTATAAGAATAAAATTAAAATGTAATATTTTTAGGAAATACTAATTTAGGGGGGATCAAGCAAATTCAGTGGGGTAGAAGCAACGAATCTGCAGCCATTGAAATATTTGAAAAGAGGCACAACGTGAAAATAACAAAAAGTGGTATATGGTTGGAGGAGTGTGGGTTTTTAGGGGCCGGTCCAGATGGAATAATAGACGATGATACTTTGATTGAGGTTAAATGTCCATTTAAATATAAAGACAGTTTTTTCTCTGATTGTCTGTTAGAAATTAAAGATTATATTGTTAGTTTTAATGGTGAAAGCTTTATTTTAAATGATGCTCACAATTATTATCACCAAATACAAGGTCAGTTACATATTTGTGGAAAAAAAACTTGTATATTGGCTTTATGGACTACAAAGGACTACTTAGAAATAGAAGTAGTCAAAAATGTTGATTGGCAAACTAATTTAAATATTTTGCAAGACTTTTATTTAAATAAATATATTCAGTATATTACTGAGTAAAAACAAAAGTTGTTTTAAGTGTGGATTTAGTAGAAAATAAATGGTGAAAACTACATCAATCTGTAGATAAAATCTAACAGTGAACTTTGTTAATAAGTGTTAATAATTTTAAGTGAAAATTAATTAATCACTGAAATGCTGGATGGGCAGAATCGGGCATCTAATGTTATTATATTTAACATAAAGGAATCACAACAAATGTCACGTACAGATAGAAATAATGATAATATGAATACAGTGAAAGATATACTAAGAGATATGGAAGTGGTGAAGGAAAATATAAAAGTGTTTTGCCTAGGTAAATTTGATCCAAAAAAAAACCGTCCTATTAAGGTAGTATTTAATTCAGCAGAGGATGCAAAATATGTTTTAAAAAACAAAAATAACATTAAAATACCTAGTATTAGAATATATGGGGACCAGACAAAAGCGCAAAGGCAGTATTTCTTACAAGTAAGGCAGAAACTTCAGGAAATAATTGATAATGGTGATAATACAAAAACTATCAAATACATAAACAACAAACCTACAATAGTTACCAAAAATTACTAATCTCAACCAAAAAACTAGAAGATTACCCTAATATTCACCTTAACTCTGATATTTTGTACGTAAATATTCAGAGCTTGATAAGTAATCATGAACAAGTTATGGAAAGCATTGCATGTTACAATCCAAATATAATTCTTCTTAGTGAAACCCGAACGACTGATGATATATTGGACTCAGAACTCTACATTGAAAATTATAAAGTCATACGGTGCGATTTTTTGAGCAGACATACTGGTGGAGTTGTTATCTATGTGAAAAATAACATATATACTGTAAAATATAAAACATTTGTTCGTGAAGGTAACTACTGGTGCCAAGTTCTAAAATGTAGTTTTAAGACTAATAAATGGTTGATTGGATGCTTATATCATTCGCCGTCTGCTTCCCATTCTGTCTTCATCGAAGAATTTGAAGTTAGTTAGTTGCAATAATTCAATATTTTATTTTATAATTATCACTAGTTTATTATATTAGTAGTTATTACAATTAAGTTAATACTTATTTTACTCGAGCAGCACTCAGATATTGATGCATTTATTTCTTTATATATAGTTATGTAAATTTTCTTTATTTTATTTTTTTAAATTAAATTTATATTTGTAATATTAGGATGTCCTATATTCATTGAATAAAATTTCATTTCATTTTGAGTCAGTCACCAAAGAAGAGTAAATGAGTTTTTGCCAAAAGAATATTTATTTCTATTGGTACTGTTTTATTACAAGAAGTATTTATACTACAATAATTAGTAACTGTAAAAAATTAAGAGGTAATATACAACTATTAAGAAACATAAAGTTAAAGAATCAATATTTCCATATAAAGCTATACATACTACTATTTAGAATTTCAAAAAAAGCTATTTTTTTTCTTTTTTGGTTTAGCCATAAACAGACAGCATGGCGGGAAATAATGTCCACACTAGTGTCTGCTTTTAGATGAAATGTTTTAAAAATCTATAATAATCTTATATATTTTTGTTTGAAATCTCAAAATGTTGTACGTAAGGGATAAAAAAGTCCCTAGCTTCAAATTGCACCAACTAAGTAGTGTGTCAAATTTGAAACTTAATGATGTGAAATAATAATTAACAAAAAAGTCGTGGATTCAAAAGAAAACTAATTTTTACAAAACATATTTTATTCAATTATAAAAAACATTTAAATCTCATAAATAGCAAGAATAAATAAATAGGTAACAGTTCTTTTTAAGCAAAGTAATGGCGGAACAAGTACATTATGTGAATTTTAAAAGGTCTTACAGTAAAATACTAAAAATAAGAAAGTACTGAATACTTGCAGTTGACACTGAATTACATGAGTTAACACTATAAAAAAGAACATAAGCTTAACACAATTTTAATATTTTGTTTTTAAATAAAAATTCCTTTAAATTTTTTCTTTGTCTATAGTGAAATCAAATCAAAATATACTTTATTGCCCAGAAGAATATTTCTTGTTGACAAAGTGATGTATAAACAGGTAAATAGAAAAAGAAATAAAATGTATACATATGTATATATATATATATATATATATATATATATATATATATATATATATATATATATATATATATATATAAGTAAAATAGATAAAAATACAATATATATATACAATACAAAAAATACTGCAGAAAGTAATAGTTTACAGGTAAAAGTTAATATGTACATTTGAGCACATAACAATGTATCGTCATAAAATTCATTTAAATTATAATAAGGCTTTACAACGAGTAGACTTTTTTACTGCCTTCCTAAAATGAATATTCGAATTAATATCTTTAACACCATTGGGTAGGTGGTTGAACATCTTATAACCATTGTAAATAATAGTCTTTGACCAGGAAGGAAAAATGTACAATTTCGTATATAAAACAATAATTTTATAATTTTTGTGATACTAAACAATAAATTTAAGTAAAGTATACTTAAACTTTTCTTTAAAAGTAAATAAAATTAAAATTTATTCGCAGAAATACCTATCCTCTACTTCTTTAATTAAAGGATAATTCAGTGTCGTTAAAAAACCACAAACCTGGAAAATCATTGAAGAATATGGTCTTAAATTTTGTGGTATCAACTGTAGAATTTTATACTCTTTAATTCGTCTAATTGCCCTTTCGACATGAATCCTGGCTCTAGCAATAGTTACCGTTTGCCTCGCTTCTTCTGGCGAAAACTGTGCCTTCATCAAGAAAGGTGGTATATTGAGTAATACACCAGGTGGTAACAGGTCCTGTATTAAAAATCCTTTATCGGCTAATATTAAATCTCCAGCCAAAAAAGATGTGAGAACACCACAGTGTTTTCCAATATTCTTATCTGATGTATTTCCTACATACAGATTACTTAAAAATGTTATCGTTCCATTAGGAGCAACACCTACCAGGCCTTTTAATGTATTTCTGTGCTTATAACTACTGTAGGTATATTTTTGTTTGTCTAACTGCGATGGTACCTCTGTGTATATTTCGGTACAGTCAATTACCATTTTGCAATTCATAAATGGTGAAAATGAACTGGGCATACAAGTTTTATTTTTATGTCTAGTAGGTATTTGATTCTCCAAAAATTTTTTATACAAACATACATGCATCACATGTAGCCATGTTATAACTATATTGGATACAGTTGCAACTGAACACTCAAATCTTAATGCTAGGTCTTTGTGAATGGGATTTAATTTTAATTTCATGCAAGTCATGAGAAATTGATTAATTCTGGAAATATTTACTACAGACCAACCAAGATTATAATGAAAATTTTGGCTATCTAAATATTTGAATACTGCCATGAAAAGAGCTTTATCAGGCAAACCTGTATAAACATTTATTAATGCATCATTATTTTCGATGGCTGAAAAATCAAATCCCACTGAGAGATTTAAGTTGATTCTGCAACTCCTCAACTTGTTTTTTCAATAAGTAATTTTCAGCTTCCAATAGCGAAGAAGATGAACTCGTGGTAGATAACTTGCTTTCTGATCTACTAGCACGTCGATCCTCTAAGCTTATGTCACTCATCGATGATTGTTTGCTTGTTGATAGCACCTCAATGTCTAAATTACTTCCTCGGTGATCACAAACATCTTTGCTAGCCGAGGGTAAATTTTCAAATAAAACGTTAGGAGCTACCTCCTTCCTAAAAAATTAATATTGATAAATAAATCGTCATAAATTAAAAACTGGCTATTCCATTACATTCTACAAATGTTTCATAATTATTTGACAACGGATATCATACCTTGGTAAATTAAGTCGTTTTTTCTTCTCTCGTAAGGAAAGCTGAAAAGCTTGTCAACATTGCGTTTAAATATGGTAGGTAATTTCGATCTATCCCCATCCTCAAAGTGGCAAGAACATAAAACTGAAAATTTGTTTGATTTTCGATCTCCTCTCCTATAATAAACAAGAAATTAAAAAATAATGGTTACACTGATATATTGTTTCCGTCATTACCTGAATAGATTTTCCCATTTTTCTCTTAATTTAGGATCATTCGGAAAACGGAACATTTTGCACCCTGTTTTATTAGTGTGGTTACAATCCGGAGCAAAACATAAACCCATAATAATATTATGCTATTTATCTACACTTAACACCACTATAACTACGTTAATAATCCACAAATAGTCCAAAGTCAATTAATAATAAATATAAACGTCCAAACAGCACAGCACAACAAACCACATAACCTCGTTATTAGTTGTTATTTGACAAAATCCAAACGAAACGAACTTAGCCACTTAGCGATACAAGCCTATGTTGCTATTGGTTGATAGAAATGGCATTTTCTAATATTTATTTAAAAATTTCTAAGAAGATTTGTTTTACGATACCTATTCTGTGAGATGCATTTAACATTTATCTATTGAATTCACGTGAAGAAATTTCTTAAATATAGTCAGTAACTGAGAGAAAAAATAATTACAAGACCCCTGTTATAGACCTTAAATTTTGGTTCTTAAATATTGATTACATAAGGATCACTATAGCAAATCTCGTTCGTAAAACAATTCTTTATGACTCCGTGTACTGTTGGCTGCATATCTTGTGACGTCACACTAATCAGGTCTATTACAACATTTAATAACAAACCATGAATCATATTATTTTCAGTTACATGATTAAACAAAACTGAAATGAACGACGTCGGCGTTCAATGAGATAATTTTCATTGGGTATAAATAAATATTTAATTATTTTTAAGTTGTAAATACAGAGGTGGTCCGAGAATGTGACAAAGGCCAACATCTCCCTTATGTCCTTTAGTATGAAATATTCATACTGAAGTTATGCAGCCACGCAACACCATGGACCACTTTACGTATTATTACATTGTTGAATTCCCTGTTTGATTTTTACTCAAGTTTGCGTAAAATGTTTTACCTCTAAAGTGAATCATTTTGAAAGGTCTAAACAATTTGCAATGATTTTGACAGATGCAGTGTTTTATAAAATTCGATAACTTTTGGAGGAAACAAGTTACAATGAAATTTTGAAACAAATTGAAAACATTTCAAGGTATCGCACTCGTTTTTTTTTAATCACGCTCGCCATTTTTTGACAACATCGTTTTCTACATCAAATGTACTACCGATAACTAATACATTTACCAATCTGTAAATTCAGTAGTGTTTGAAAATCAGTAGAAAATTGGTAATTTAGAAAACGGTAAATTTTTTGGTTATTGGTCTAAAACTTCATGTAGAAAACTGTGGTGACAGACAATGGAGGATTCCATTTAAAACATCAAACATATGGGACCTTGAAATCGTTCCAACTTAAAACATTGCAATCTCCATTTTTCAGCCAGAAGAATTAAGGGACTTATTTATCTTGGAAGATACTTCTCTTTCGTAGAGAAAGTTAACATCTTCTGATAAGTCTTACTTATAACGAGCACAATAGGCAGTCTATAATAATAATAAAAGCTCAATTTTTCTTGGTATCTAAAGATAGGTATTATTCCAATACTGCCTAAATTTAGTTATTTCAACTTTAATTTCTGCAAAAGTTATGGAACTTTATAAAACAGACCAGTGCCACGCCAACCAGGTGTGCGATGTGTGAACCGTGGGCGGCCGCATCAAGGGGCGGTGAAACGACCTACGATCTTAAGACAAAATCAAAAGAGAAAAGGATAAAGGAGGTTTCCCCTCCGCTCTTCAATTTATTATAACATTCTTGTGTTTTTTACGAACGAAGAGCAAAAAGGGGTTCCCCCCCCCCCGCTTTTGAATTTCTGAATCCGCTACTTTTTCTGTAAAACGTTCTACAACGAATCGCAATATTTAATTTTGTACCGCAGGCGGTCAAATAGCTCGTCTCGGCGTTGAAGCATACTGTAACTGTCAAAATTGTTAAATTATCAAAATTTATTAATGGTTAACTTCGCGGTAGAGAAAAAATACACATAAATTAGTAAAACCATTAAATCATAAATTTCCATTTAAAATAAAGGAAATACAGTATGGCCCGAAATAAACAGTACTGAAATTAAGTTGGCGGTGGCTTTATGCGCGCGCTGTCATACCCACGTCAGCTAGTATAGACCTGTCGAGTAAACCTTAAAGAATTAACTAGTAGAGCTTAAGTGTTAAACATGGTGTTAAGTACAGAGGAGAAAGTTTTTCTGGTGGAGCATTATTTTAAAAAATTAAGTTCAGTACTGTTTATTTTGGGCCATACTGTAGCATGCAAAATAATGGGACAGCCAATATAAACCCTAATATTTTTTAAATATGTATCTTAGGTGTGAGCATAACTATTGTATGAAACATGTTTTCAAGTTTTTCTATTGGATTTTAACCCACTATTGGACCACCCTGTATAACACGATCGGTGATTATTTTCAATATAAATAGGTATATTAGCCGCTTTCTTTCCTTCATAACGTAAAATATGTGTAAATCTCAACGCATAATAGATTAGGATTTGTGGCAAAACGGTATTCTCTTAACTCAATTCTCTACACAGATCTGTTTGAAACGGGATTTGTTAATCATGATTCAAATGACTCCAAGAGTGATTCAAAGTTATAAAGCAAAAGAAAATGTTAATTATGTAATGCATTATTTATTCGTAAACTAATAAGTAGGTGTTTAATGGCGTAAATTGCAAAGTAAAATTTTTTAGGTACGTACCTTTCAAGGCTCGGTGAAAATAGTAGAATAATAGATCCACAAAACTACAATAAAGATAATGCTTATGTGCGATAGAATTATAACACAATAATCTTACTGTGTGAATTAAACATTGATTAACAAAGTTAAATTACATAGTTACAGTAAAACACATGCAATATTATTAAACCATTAAACATAATGGTCTTATATTACTGCAGTAATTAATTAATTTATTTGAAACATTTTATCAAGTATCTTTAACGTATAATCCATTTTCTGTAGGTAGTCATTTTTCATTTAAGTATACATAAGTATATTATGTTTTATACTAAATCAAGTAATGCAAATACTGTAGGTACATATAATACTAACCGAATGACAGTTTTGCGAAGTTTCGACCACTGATTTAAACAAAAATCAACAAAGACAATAACACACGTACGATAAAATGTGCAATGGCGACCAACACGTTATTCAGAGAGGAGAAGGGTATCTTCCTGCATATTTTCGGTCATGAGGTCTATACGAAACCAATGATAAACTTGCATTTTTCCGAGCTCAGGCGGTATCGTACGAATATGAGCGAAACGGCCCCGTGGCCTGCTGCAAGCACAGTTTCTGAACGTTAAACTACACATTTAATTTTAGGGGTTTTACACGTTAACACAAAACGGTTATTAAACCGATACTATATTGTAGATATTAAAAATTGTATTTTAATTGCATTTTAAGATAAAAAATCATCCGTAATATATAATGAGTATATTAAACGCTTTACAGCAACGTTTAATATATTAAATAATTTACCTAAAGGTTTTATATTACATTTAACAAAAACGTTTAAAAAATATAGACTTAGTCTACAATAGAATTATTTCATACTTAATTTATAAGAAGAGCGTTTAAAAAATACATTTATGAAAGGAATTTATATACGTATTTTATTATAAACGTTTAATATATACGTTTACTAGATATATTTTACCTAAAATATACCTTCGTTGGGTTCATTAAACGTTTATAATACCATCTTGTGTTGCCTGGGAATGTAAAAAAAACTACTAAATTCATCACCGATTTTTTTTGTTCTCCATAATTGTTCGAAAAAAATATGACATCTACATATACCTCTTGAAGAAAATTGAATTAAATTTTTAAGTTATTTAAATCTCGTTTACTTGCCTTTTTCCTTCCATTTTTTTTTTCATTATTTTCACAGAAACAAACAAATATAACACCAGCAACTAATTACATGCAACTAGAGAGAAATAATATAAGAAAACCAGTGTCTACATCGTGAGAGTGTGTTTTACATGGTAAATAGACATGATCTAGCAGGCGGCCTGCAGATACTGCTTTCTTGCAGGCCATGTGCTACTTACTGCTTCTCTGTGTTGCAGCAACTCACAATATCAAAAAGGCAGTAAATGTTTTTATATATATTTTTTAATTATATTTATTTTACTGCCTTTTTTTAATAAAGTAGAGGAATGAGGTAGCAATCCAGCCATGGAATAATCTTATGATTTTTTGCAGTTGCTGCCTTTTCTCATAGTTGAGCAGAATTAGTGTACAAATTTTTTTTCATCGGTTTACCCCTCCTTATTTTTTGTTATAGTTTCTTGTAATGTTAATCTTCCCATCATAACTTAACAATACGTAGTTTTTGTAGTAAAGTCAACATGACAGCTGCCTATAAAAAATTATTTCATGATTTGAAAAGCCGCCTGTATGAAGTTAGTAGGGTACATTATTTATAACAAAGCATATATTTTTGCAAGAAAATCATTAAATGACATTAGGTTTACAAATATATAATTATTATCTAAAAAATAAAAATCATACTTTCATCAAATTATTACAAAACGTGAAACTTTTTTTTAATTTATGCATATGAGGCATTACTTTTTCACTAAATGTTTACATATCCTGTTTCTACTTTGAAAACTATTATGTTGATTATTTAGAAAATAACATTAGTTTTTTTTTTAGATATGAAGATAGTACATCCTCATCTCAATTGGTGTTTAAGAAAATAAATAAATATGAAAGTTATACTTACCAGAACAGCCCGTCACCTCCAATAATTATTTATAAGTGCAATATATGTCATTATGAAACAAGAAGTCTAGAAGACATTGACCGCCACATACTAGTTCATGAAAGACCTTCAAGGGAGACAACAATGTATAAATGTAAAAAGTGTTCCTACAAGGCGGCACGTAAATATCACCTAAGAGTCCACATGCTGGCCCATGAAAGTCCGTCAGATACAGGAATGTACAAATGTGACAAGTGTTTACATAAGACGAAATATAAAAAGAATTTTGAAAGGCACATGCTTACCCATATTAGCTCCTCTGAGATAAATATGTATAAGTGTGACCAGTGTTCATATGAGACTAAATATAAAAATAATTTTAAAAGACACATGTTGACACATCAAGATCCCTCAGAAATAAAAATGTACAAATGTGAAAGATGTACATTTGAGACTAAACATAAAGATGGTTTGAGACATCACAGATTAATTCACCTAAGCCCTTCAGAAATACAAATGTACAAGTGTGAAAAATGTTCATATGAAACTAAATATAAAAGTAGTATTGCAAGACATATGCTGACCCATCAAAGTATTCCACAAATAAACGGCCCCTCACGATCAACAGATTACAAGTATGCAGCATTGGACACATCACCAACATATAATCTCACACTGCAAACCCACAATACGCCTTCAAATGTAAAAATGTACAAATGTGAAATATGTTCATACGAGACGAGGCATATATATTGTCTTAAAAGACATATGCTAACCCATCAGAGTCCTTCAGAAATAAAGATGTTCAAATGTGAAAGTTGTTCATTTGAGACTAAACATAAAGGTAGTTTTAAGACACACGGGTTGATTCACCGTAGCCCTTCAGAAGTACAAATGTACAAATGTAAAATGTGTTCATTTGAAACTAAACTTAAAGGTAGTATTAAAAGACATATGCTGATGACCCATCAAAGTATTCCACAAATAAGCAGCCCTGAAACACTGAACACATCATCAAAAGATAATCATCTGACACTGCAAACCCACCATGAGACTTCAAAATTAAGAACATATAAGTGTGAAATATGTTCACATGTGGCCAAATTTAAATATAGGCTTAACAAACACATGCGGATTCACCAGAATCCATCAGAAATAAAAATGTTCAAATGTGACAGATGTACATTTGAGACTAAACATAAAAGTAATTTGAGGCAACACAGATTGATTCACCTAAGCCCTTCAGAAATACCAATGTACAAGTGTGAAAAGTGTTCATATGTGACCCAATTTAAATATAGGCTTAACAAACACATGCGGATTCACCAGAATCCATCAGAAATAAAAATGTTCAAATGTGACAGATGTCCATTTGAGACTAAACATAAAAGTAATTTGACGCAACACAGATTGATTCACCTAAGCCCTTCAGAAATACCAATGTACAAGTGTGAAAAGTGTTCATTTGAAACTAAAATTAAAAGTAGTATTACAAGACATATGCTGACTCATGATAGTAAACTGCACATGCAGACCAATATAAATGCTTCAAAAATACAGATGTACTGGTGTGCAAACTGTTCATTTGGGACCATACGTAAAAGTAATCTTAGGGAACACATGTTGATCCATCAGACCTTCAGAAATAAAAATGCATCAATATGAACGGTGTTTGTTTGGGACCAAACAAACATAGTCTTGTTATACATATGCGGGCCCATCGGACACCTCCAGAAATAAAAATGTACACTTGTGATAAATGTTCATATGAAACTAAACTTAAAGCTAGTCTTTTGAGACATGATATTCTTAAACATCAAAACTCAGAACTGCATGTGTGAAGAGTGTTCGTATCAGACAAATCTAAAAAGTAGCATTATAAAACATGCTGATTCATTAAGGTCCTTCAGCCTAAAATATATATTACGGAACACTTGCCTTTATCTGCGTATATCACAATTTTGCTGATCTTGTTTATTTCATGAGAAAGTTTATATTTTAATTTTTTATATTCTTATATCACTGATTTTAATAAAGTTTTTGACATTTCAGTCAACAATTAGTTAATGACCTTTATATTTTGAAATCTTACACTATAATCATTGTATTAAGATTATTTTAGTGTAATAATTTGAAACACGCTATATTATGTTTTTTTGGGCCTCTAATTGGCTACCAATGACGTCACCGTGACGCTTTGTTTTGATTGGCTGAAGCCTGATCGAGCACTTGTTAGTTTATTCTTATTGCATAATGGAGACCACAGTATAACCAGTAGCTTATTTCTTCTTGTTGCTAGGCCTCGCTACCGGAAACCTTCAAGAGCCGTTATTCTGACCCGGTTTTCTGAAAAGCATCAGTGCAGTAGAGGCCGTCAGAGCGGCGTGTATGTTATCAGCGAAATAAAAAATAACTCGTGGTGTAAATGCTTTACGCGTAATTCGTTTATTGTGACAATTGTATGCATTTTATTTGCAAAGAGGGATAATGGGTTTGCTCATGTAAAGGGTGTACAAATAAAATTTATTGTAGTAATGAAAAGTTAGTCATTTCCAACTGTTATATTATGCAAACTTATTGAATTTAATATGGGAGTTACGTATTGTTTTATAAAAACAATAACCACTAATGAAGTAATTTTAAGAATATAAATTGAAAGTAGAAATAGAATAAAAAAATAAAATTTTTAGTTTTTTATTTACAATTAGACGAATGCTCTTCTGCATCTATTTTGAATAATTTTTAAAGATATTACAGAATAAATTTTAAAATGTGTATACGTTGTAGACAAATTACAAATTAGTCATTTTATGAAAAGTTTAGTCATTTTTTAAATGATTATTGGTGCTTTCGTTGTGTAAATCCATATTTTTACTTTCTTATACCTAATATAAGGAAGTATAGTAATCGTGATTTTTTTCGATCTCGAGATTTTGATTGATATATACGTTTTGAACCCTGAACCCCCCTGAATCCGTTTTGACTATTTTCTGAATGATGTCTGTCGGTGCGTGTGTGTGGATGTGTATCTGCGATAACAAAAAATACTAATGGGAGACTTCCCAAATTTGGCAGTTAAGATTGTCAAAAACATTTTAGGTGACACATTAAATTCGGTGAATGTGGTACCACCAGAAGAGACAAGAAGAAGAAAGGTACAATTTCGGGAAAAAAAATAAAAAATTTTATTGCATTTCGACGAATTATAATGAAAAAACAACTTTATGAGAAAAAAATATTGTCTGCATGCGAGGGGATGACTGCTGACAAAATTTGTACAAGGAGTTCCCCATTGGGATTGAGTTCCTACAGAGTTCCCTTGAGTTCTCTAAAGTTCCGTGGAGTTCCCCTGAGTTCTGTAGAGTTCCTTGGAGTTACCTGAGTTCCTCCCTTGCAACTTTCCTAAATCTGATGACTCCACCACGTAATTTAATTATTTTTTTTGTTTTGAATCCATATTTTGTCATTAATTAATTATTGTTCATAAATAAAATGTGAACACTAAATAACTTTTATTTACTATTAACAACAATGTACAAGTGAAGTTGATGATTAAGTCAATAATCAAAATAATTCAAAAAAATTATTTATTAGAACAAAGTTAACAAAATAAACATGTAGCATTCTTATAAAAACACTAAATAACTTTTATTTACTATTAACAACAATGTACAAGGTGTCCCCGAATGAGTTAACCCTCTGGTTTACTTAATTACGTATACAACAAGTGGATCTAAATGTGTTAAAAAATTGCTTTTACCTCGACTTTCACACCAATCGTATTTTTGAACAAGCAACATTTTCTATAAACAATGACTTTATGTGAAAGAAGTAGAATTTCTCAATTTAGGTCCATTTGTGATATAGGTAACCCCATCTGTGGACACCCTGTAGAAAGAATATAAAAATTTGGCAAACTTAGTATTGCATAAGTACCTAACATAAATCACATTATCATTTGGAAATGGAATAAATAACTTAAAAATCACATTTTTGTACATATGTGTACAAGGAAATTTAGTAAATAGGAAATAAAAATTTAACGTAGGTAGGTTAATCCCATATGAGTAATTATTCATAATGACAGACAAACGGAAAATTCTCATAAAATTCCTTTATTGGTGTGACCGGTTTCGTGAACAAGCAAATTTACTTCACATCATCAAAATCATCAAAAATGTCCTATTTGTAGAGTAATGTTTGGTTTAAGAAGTCTAGTCCGTTATTTTGTTAAAATATGGACCGAATCTTGTATATAACATGTCTTTATGTTTTGGGCCATCATAATCGATTTGAAACAATTTCCAATGATTTAAGTGAGGCTTTGATGGAAGCTCAGATGAAGACTGAGTTAAAGATAAATCTATGCAGATTTTTAATTTTCTGTTTTTGTGAACTGGAGTGAACTCGGAAGTTGGACTGTTTAGTGGAAGTACAGAGTTAAGTCTCATCGCCTTTAATAATCTGGAGTCCCCATCAGCAGAAAATCCAGCCACTTTTATGCCAAATTCATCCAACTTTTTAATCATAACTACCCATCTACTCCTTACATCTTCACAAGTAAATTTACCGTCTGTCCCAAATACCGTTAAACAATAAGCTGGTGCATTTTCAGTGGGTTGTTGTGCCATAATGACGTACGCGTAATGTGACTTTTTTTCCACTAATAAAATATTCCTCGATTTTTTTCGCTGAAGATGCTACAAATGTATTTGTAATAGGCATTCCTTTCTCTAAGGGGAGAACTAATCCAACTACCTTGTTTCCATTGGGGTCATACTCAACTTTACCTGTGGAAAAATACAGTAGTTAGTGTATAGCTGACTAAGTAGGTAGCTTAAAATACTTTACCTGAAATGCGAGTAGCGTCTTCGCTTATCCATACGACCTTCTTCAAATTTCTGTCAATAAGAAATTGGTTTAGGCTCTCGTAGTCGAAAACCCCTTCTTCTGTTAATTTTCTTCCCTTTTTTGCGAATCTATTCAATGCAGATATAGAAGGTAAACTATTTTTCAGATTGTTTCATACAATAGCCTACCACCTACGTAAAAAAGGTACAGCGCAATTTTTTTTATGTTCGTCAGGTACCTATTTTTATTATTTGTTTTCAATTCATTGGTGGATATTTTATATAACATCTCAAGTAAGCTATTAATTTCTTTACTCGTTTCTTCATTATTATATAATATAATAGACTTTATTGTTCATCAGAATAATTCAATTACAATTACAGTAGATTACAATTACAATAAAGTATGTGGCTTATAATATACATTATTAACACTAGATACAAATAAAAGCCTAGTCGCGTAAAACTCGTAGAGAGATTTGAGTGCGATTTTTACATTTATTTATACTATGTTTCAAAAGAACAAGAGTGACCTACATTATGAGAGCAGATATGTACACACACACATATACATACACACACACATACATATTTCATACATACATACCTACATATATATATGCACATATATACATACATATGTGCATACATAATACACTTATTCATGCATACACACATATACTTACCCTTGCACACAAACCCATATGCATACATGCATTTACACACATATAGACACAGGTGAAAATTTATACTTAACTTAAAATATTTTCATAATTTCTATTTTATGAGTAGAAAATTGTATTATTGCATATATTCATCACGACACACGCAACCATAGGATTTTTTTTTTTTTATTTTATTAATAATATTTTTAGTTAAAACACCTGCTGAACAAACACCTATCTTGCGATATAATCCATTTTGTTATTTCTTTTTTAAATGTCACTATATTTGGCATATTTCGTACGACTAGTGGCAACATATTATACATTTTTGGAGCTATGTATCCATAATAACTTTGTCCTTTAGCCTTTCTCATTTTTTCAACTTTCAGAAGATTTTGCTTCTTAGATCTTGTTTCGTGAGTGTGTGATATATAGCAGTTTTCATTTTTCATCTGGTGTTGCAAATTTAGAATAGTGTAGCAGTATATATCTCGAATGTCAAGTAACTTCGTTGTCGGATATAACATACTTTTATTATATATTATTTTAATGATTCTTTTTCTGTGTTATTTCCAAAGGTTTTAAGTAAACAGAACCAACTCCACCCCAACCCACAATGCCATATCTCATTATGGATTCAACTAAGCTTTTATATAAAGTTACAAGTTCTTTTGTTTTTAATATTTGTCGAAGTTGTTTAAATTTATAAATTAGACCTCTGAGTTTTTGCACTACTGACTGTATTTGGTATTTCCAGTTTAGACTTGAATCGATGTATATACCTAAATACTTAATTTTCTCCGCTGAATGAATTTCTATTTTTTCGTTTTCGGCTGTAATTACTAATTTATTAAATTCAGGTAAGTTAGGTTTATATGACGTTAGTGGTAAGTAGAAGGTTTTACTATAGTTGATTGTTAATTTTTTTTGTGTCAAATTGTTTCTTGATCTCTTTTAGGTCGTTTTCTACAATAGATTTTAAATTTTGCCATGTTGTTCCCGAATAAAAAATTGCTGTATCGTCTGCAAAAGACAGCACTGAACCTTCAGATGGTGTTGTGAGGATGTCATTAATATATACAGTAAATAATATGGGTCCTAGGACTGTTCCTTATGGGACGCTATATTTTATTATATCATAATTACTAATCGCATTTTCAATTTTTGTATACTGTTTCCTTTGATACAAGTAACTTTTAAACAAATTGAGGACTACTCCTCTAAACCCTATTGATTCTAATTTTAACAATAATTGTTCGTGGGAAACAGTATCAAAAGCCTTCGCTAGGTCTAGGAAGACACATAGCGAAGGTTTTGACTCATCATTGTTGTTAATTTTGCTATTGCGTCGTTAGTTGATTTTTTTTTCTTGAAATCCGAAATTAATTTGTATTTTTTTAAATAGGCATTTATTCTTGATTTAATTATTTTTTCTAAGATTTTACTGAAGTTCGGTATTAATGAGATCGGCCTATAATTTTCCATTAGTTTCTTGTCTCCGCTTTTGTATATCGGGGTTACAATTGACTCTTTAAATTGATCTGGAAATATCCCAGTCTCTAATATTATATTAAAAATATAGCAAATTGGGGACTTTATGTAATCTGCGAGATGTTTAATTAATTCTGCCTTAATTACATCTTTTCCTGGAGCTTTGTTACACTTGAGTTCTTTAATGTATTTTTCAATTTCAGGTTCATTAGTGGGCATCATGTAAAAAGACTGCTCAGTATGGGTGAATGTGGGATCATAGTGCTTAATTTTTTGTGCTAAGCTTGTACCAACGTTTGTATAGTATTTATTAAAATTGTTTGCTACTGTTGTCTTATCTGTAATTTCTACCCCATTATATAGAATGCATTGTATATCTGTCCGTTTTTTGGTGTCATTTGTTAAGTTTTTCACGTCTTCCCAGCGCGTTTAACTATTTACATTTTGTTTATACACTAGATCTTTTACATAATTGTTTTTTGCCTTTTTAATTATAGAAATTAGTTTATTTCGGTAAGTTTTGTATGTAGTTTTTAACTCTTCGTTGTTTGGATTTTTTTAATAGTTGCTGGTATAGGTTGTCTCGTTTGTTAATTGACGTAATTATAGCTTTAGTTACCCAAGGTTTTCTTTTTCTAGTACTACTGTTATATTTTTTAGTGACAGAACTCTGAACCACTGCATTTTTTATTTTATTTAAGAATATTTCTACACACATATTTGGATTTTTTTCATTATAAATATCCTCCCATGTTTCATTTTTTACAATTTCGATAATTTTTTGTTCATTAGTAATTATGTAAGAGTTGTCTGTTTTGATATTTGTTTGACAACTGTGGATGCTAAGGGGATGTCTATACAAATAGTGTAGTGGTCGGTTGTGTTGGTTTTTATTATTGATGTACAGGTTATTTCTGAGATTTGTGGGTTTTTTTTCTTCAAAAAAAAATTTGTTCAATACAAGATTGTGAGTCAGTTTGCTCTCTAGTGAAATCGTTAATTTGAGAAATGAATCCAAACTCATTTAACACTGCAAGGTATTCCTGCGCGTACACATTTTCAGATATAATATCAAGATTGATATCACCTAGTAAAATAAAAAAACAAATTTATTTTGGGTTTCTAGATAGTCTTAAATTTTCTATAAACTCAGCTGGACAAGTGGAAGGTGATCTATATAAGGCTGTGATAATTAAATTTTTGGTACAATATTCAATTTTTATTTCAATTGCTTTAATATTACCAATATCAATAATTTTATGTTTTTGATATAAAGATTTTTTTGAGAAATACAATAATGCCATTATTCTGATTGAAACTACCTTGACTATAAATTAGTTCATAGTCTTCAAGTTGGAAAAATGATAAATCTTGGACCTGCCATGTTTCACTTAGTACAATACAATCAAATTGTGTATCAACTTGCGAAAGAAATATGTCAAATTCATCAACATTCTTAGAAATACTTCTTATGTTATTATGGATGATTGAAAAATATGTATAATCTGGTTTTTTAATTAGTTTTAGTGTTTGCTGATAGTCGTCTGTATTATCGAAGGTGTGTGTTATAATATTACAATGTTCATACTCTGGAATATATGCATCGATTTTTTTTAACACCCCAAATTATATATGTAAAACAAAGTAGAGGACTATATCTATCTTAATTACATTTTTTTGCCTACGAATATGTATACACACATACATATACATACATATATACACACATATATACCCATATATACATATACGGGCTTGGTAGCCGAGTGGGTAAAAGCGCTTATAGCTATTTACTCGGTACCGAATATCGATGGTTCGAATCCATCCCAGAGCAACAAATTTTATTTGTAATTTGCTTCGGATTAAGATGGGAGTGAACTGTCGATGCCATAGATGTGGTTCGGACTCCACAATAAACTGTAGGGCCTCGTCTCTCTTTACTCAACACAAAATCCTAGGGTTTTCTGCGAGCTACTTCGGTGATTTGAGAGGCGGTTAAGAAAACATTTTAAGAAAACAAACATACACACATATACATACATACATACATACATATACATATTATACCTACATTAAACTAAAATGAATAATCTATATCTATTTTCGAGACTCGGGCGAAGGTATGCTGGTTGTATTTTTTGGATTTTTATTTTTTGAGTTACTTACTGCACTACGTAACCCGTGAAATCGGTTCTCCGTTTCTATGTGTTAGATGTTTTCCTATGGATCGTATTTTCCTCTTCGTTATGGGTGGTGGTTATATGTAGATTAGAGTGGGCCGAAAAAAACACTTAATTTTTTTTTTCTATCGCTATACCTCACAAAAGTTGCATATTGCCTAGCTAAGCAAAATGAAAAAAAAAATTCAAATAAAAAAATATCTTCCGTTCGCGCATGGCGCTCAAAGTTTTAAAAAATAAAGTGTTTTTTCGGCCCACTCTAATGTAGATGCTTTAAATCGTGCGTAGCTTTGATGTTACTTGGTGTGAGTTGTGGTGTTGGCGTTTGAACTTGTACGAGTGGCTGAATACCGTTATCTTTGCTCGACGTCTTCTCCGCTGAGTTGTCCACTGTGGCTTCCTCTTCCAGATTTTTTAAATCTTTAACAGTATAGGGAACGTTATTTATATTTAGTTTGTTGTTCTTTATTTTCGCATCCAGTTGTTGCTCCTTGGCTCGTTTTTGATGCTTTCTTAAGATCTTTTGGGCCTCTCTGTCATCTTTTATCAGGTCACTTGTGATCGAGACAGAACTGCCTTTTAATAGATAACTGTTCGTTAATATATCAATTTTTCTGTGGTAGTTGACGAATTTTACAATGATGGGTCTTGCGGTTTGTGATGCTTTTCCAAGTCTGTGGGCATCGTTTATTTTTGACTTAGATATTGGGACTTTGAGAGTGTCATTGAACAGTGCTATGACAGTATTATAGATATCCTCCCCTTCACGCTCTTCAATGCCAAAGATCAATGTATTGTTTTTCTTGGAGTTTCTGGTTAAGATGTCACCTGGTCATTTAATTGTTTATTCCTCAGTTTTAGTTCGTTAATTTTTGAATTTGCTTGCGTTAGTACGACAGTTAAATTCACAATCTTATTTACCGACTTATTTACACTATCTTCAGCCTCTGTGTTTTCACCTCAATTTTCACTCACATTTTCTCCCAAGTTCCTTTACAAGATCTGGTTGCTCGTTCCAATTATCATTTATTACATTCGTAATCTTCGTTATGATAGGGTAAAAATTAGTTATGAGTTGTTGTCCTCTTTCTTTTTTTTCTCTCCGTCTTCTGGAACGCTCTTTACGCTGATAGTGTTTTTTTTTTCCAAATAGACGTTTTTTTAAGAGACTGAGTTGGAGACTCGGTTGGAGATACGTATTCATGGCAGGACTCGCGGCAGGATTTATTCGTCTCCAGAATAGTCCTGCTGTTGCAAAAAATCCTCCACAGGTTTCTCATCTAGTGCTTGTTCTGTAACAATACTTTCATTGCTCGTTCCAGCGTCAGTCTTATTACTGAGTATAATATTTGAGACAATATTTATGTTTCGACTACAACTATAATCAATACGAGAACATGAACTAGTGGCTATGCTGGAATGTTCGCTCGAGTCTCGGCTCGAGCTCAAGTCATTTTCTTGACGAAAAGAATTATTTAATTGGAGATTTAATTCTTTTTCTTAGGTTATAAAAAAAGTTTCGAATAGTCTTTAAGTTTTGTGGTCGTTTTGTCATATTCAAGGTGGTATTTTGTCCAACTTGTGAATCCCTTAAATGCCTCAATAAATGTCTATGGAAGTTTGAATAAATCCATCTTGCCTGGCAATTGAAATTCTTTGCCCTTTTTGCAATTCTGATTTTCTCTTCATAAAAACATTGGACGACTGACACTAAATTGGAATTTCCTTCCCATTTGGTATTAACCTCGACGTCATTAATTTTTTCTTTGTACTGCATCCACTCATCGTTACTTTTACATTTGCTTTTCATGAAATTTGTCAGTGATTTTAGGATTGCACGGTTTTCACTAGTAATATCTATTGAGCTTCTTTGAAGTGACGTTTGTTCCGTAGTAGGTACCAGAATTAGGTGATTTTGAGAGTGCCTTTTCTGCAGCATTGTTTGCCTTTGTAGAATTATCCTGTCGCTGAATCGGTTGATCGGGTAAGTCGGATAAGCATGATTTGTAATAATTGACAATCATGGAGATAATCTTATTCAACGAAAGAATGGTATAGGCGGAGGGTTTATCTTTAAAAATGCCATAATACATTTGGTATTGCTCTGGGGGAATAATTGAATGCAAGGTGGTTCGTGCAAAATTTTCAATTTCCTTTAAATCATCATTAGTAATGTTTGCCAAATATCTCTCATGTATGTAGTTGTTAATCTTCAACATATTTCGTAAATCTTCAGGAATAATTATTTTTGAGGCTCTCTCTGCTCTTGTAAAAACGTCGGGCTCGAGATCCGAGTCGAGATCAGGCTGGACCTCCGACTCGACATTAGATATTCCAGCCATTTTCTAGCGCGTTTTCAGGGCTATTTTTATCTGGAATTAATAAAGCAAGCCTTTTTTATAGGCGTTTTATCAGTGTATACTACTATGCTCTGTTTGCTCAACACATATAGTTAAACCACTCCCCATTAAAATTTATGTTTGCTTAGACCAATGAAAAAACATGATCAGACTAGAGCCGACCATATTAATTGCTTGTATTTTGGATTTTAAAAATTCAACTAATAGAAACATTATATTCAAATTTAGCGCACATTTGTGGGGAGTGGATTAACTATAAATATGTGTTGAGCAAACAGAGTATAGGCCAGTCAATTTCCGATTTTAATTTCCACTAATTAAGCACTGGATGAAAAAATATGGAAAATGTTCAGGACGGTGTACAATGTACATAATAAAGACATGAGTTGTGGGGATCGCAGTACCTTGTGCTCGATTTTGCAAAAAAAGACGTTAAAAAAAATCACATTTTTCCCCCGTTTTTTTACTTTTTCATGGCTTACCGAGTGGCTTACGCTGCCAAAATCGTGACAGTGATGACAAAAAAAGTATAGAACCAATCTTGTAGAGCATAAAATTTTCTATAAAAAAAGTCAGTGACGGCACCTATCTATTATAGTTTATAGACTACAAGCCCAGGACAATTTTGGGGGGAATCATGTGACCCAGCATGAATTATATTTATAATTATTGTTTTATCTTTTTGTATTAATACTCTTTAATTGTTTGTTAAACTTTTTATTCTTTACTACTTATTACTAGTCGCGGCCATTGCCTACCTTTTTCCCCTTTCCACTGACAATACAGAATCCTGAACAGCCACAGATCACTTAAAGCTAGAATGACTAATCTATATCAGTACATACACAATACGCTTTTTTTTTAAATGACAACTACTAAACTAAAATAATGCATAAGTATTTAACTCTACATTAAAATAACACAAAGTCTTTTAAATAATCAGGACGTTTCGAAATCCGGGAGCTACGCGTTTCTACAGTCATATCAGGTATATTATCATAATTAAATACCTCACTAGATATATCACTAGTTCCATAAGATAGGTCATTATTAGAGACATGATACGAGTCACCACTATCATTAGACACAACACTGGGATCAAGCTCTGTTTCAATAGTCACTTCATTGTCGACATCAGGTACACTACCAGTTATACTAACATTTACATTATGATCTAATTCAACAATTTGTTCAAGATCGAGAGAGTCTCTAGTATCAGTGCTAGTGAAATCTTCATAAATGATGAAATTAAAATCGTCATCATTCTGGTCAATACGTTTATCAAAAGGAATATGTGTCTTATTTATAAGTTTTCTATTTCGCCTAAACTGTTTACCACATAAGTCTTCAACAACATAAGATCTATCATTATACCTATCTATTACCTTCCTTTTTCCCATTTTTTGTTTTTTTGAAATAATACTTTTTCCCCTTTTTCTAAGATACGCAAATCTTTTGCAGTTCTATCATAACAAACTTTTTGTTTTATGCAATTTGTATTTAGTTTATTGCTAATAATTTCAGGCTCTACAAATTTAGGAAGAAGATTATCTACACAGGTAGGTATTTTTGCTTTAACGATTCTGTTTAATACTGGGCTGGTGAATAACCAAGGCTTGGTAACGGTGTATTCCTGTATTCTAATAAATAACTTGGTAAATCATCAGACGATTTCATTTTATTTAACGTCCTTTTATATCAACATATTTTTCTGCAAGTCCATTGGATTGCTGATGGTGAGGACTAGAGAATTCTAATTCAAAATTCCATAACTTAGAAAATTTTTTAAATTTACTACTGTTGTAAGGATTATTATCAGCATAATATTCATCTGGAACTCCAAATTTTGAAAAAATATCTTTACAGATATCTATTACAGTATTAGCAGTTTTATCTTTGACCGGCCAATGCGAATATGCATCAACTATTAACAAATAATATTTCCGATTATGTTCTAGAAAATCTGAATATAAATATTGCCACGGACGATCCGGTAAGTCATGAGGTACTAACGTTTCTTTTTGATTAGCAGTCCTATTTAATTGACAAACTTCACATCGTTGAACAAAATTTTCAATATCCGTTGACATGTTTTTCCGAAACATTATTTGACGTGCGCGTAATTTTGATTTTTGTATACCAAAATGTGCTTCATAAATTAGATGTAACATTTCATTTCGTAATTCTTTCGGAACAATTATTTTAGAACCATAAAATAAAAGATTATTAGACAGAAATATATCATTTTTCAAATTAAAATAGAATTTTAACTCTGAATCAAAGTTTTTGTTATTTTTAGGCCACTGGGTAGCACAATATTTTTTTAACTTTAGAAAGAACGGCATCTTTATCTATAGCTTTTTTCAAAAACAAGTTTCTTTTCATCTGACATAGGCACATTCAGTGAAAGAGTATGTATTATATGCTCCATTTCTTCATCAATGACAGTATCAGTTTCAATATAAGATCTACTTAGAGTGTCCGCTACATACATTTGACTACCTGGTAAATATTTAATTGTTATCTTATATTTCAATAATTTTAATAGCATACGTTGCAGACGAGCGCTAACATTGTCCAAGTTTTTGGCAAAAATTGAAATCAACGGTTTATGATCAGTCAGTAACGTTCCTTCCATATCAAACGAAACTACTATGTTTAATAATAAATCTTTTTCTATCTGCGCGTATTTTTCTTCAGATTTATTTAAAGACCTGGACGAAAATGCTATAGGATGTGATTCCTGCAGTAAAACACATCCTAATCCCCTGCTTGAAGCATCTGTTTGTATTACGATTTCTTTATTTTCATCAAATATTTTTAATATTGGTTTATTTGTCACCAATGTTTTTAAAGTATCCAATTCTTGTTGATGAATATGTATCCAATCAAATTTTTTATTTTGTTTAGTTAAATCTCTCATGTGATAAGTTAATTGAGACAAGTTAGGTATAAATTTTGAAAAAAATTTGAACATACCTAAAATTCTGAGTAAATCTTTTATCTTGAAGTGTTTTAATGGCTAGAACTGCCTCAATGTTTTTATTATTTGGTTGAACACCTTTCTTTGAAATGGTTTGATCCAGAAAGTTGACTTCATCAAGTTTGTATTGTAATTTTGTGAAATTAAATTTGATTCCATACTTTAAGGCTCTCTGGAATACAATTTTTAAAGCCTCATGCTCAAACTCAGTTGAACCTGTAACAATTATGTCGTCAAAGTATATCTCCACACCTGGAATATCTCCAAATACTTCATAATTTTTTCTCTAAAAAATTTCAGGTGCTGACGATATTCCAAATGGCAACCTATTAAATTTGTAACGACCAAAAGGTGTATTAAATGTACATAAATTTGAGATATTTTCATTAAGCTGTAATTGCCAAAATCCGTCTTTCATATCTATTACAGAAAAAATAGCTTTACCTACTAACCTACTCAAAATGTCATCAGTTTTGGGTATTAAATAGTGTACCCTACATATATAATTATTTAATGGTTTTGGGTCTAAACATAGACGAAAGGCACCATTAGGTTTTTCCATAATCATTAATGAATGAACCCATTCGCTAGGGTAGTCGACTCTAGTAATAACATTTTTATTTTCCAAATCATCAAGAGCTTCTTTTAATCTTGTATGCAATGCTAGTGGTACCTCCCTGGTGGAAATATTTTCTGCCAATAGTCTAATTTAGTCTTGAAGTGTTCTGAAAAACAATTCTAGAAGAATGAGTAATTCTAAAAAATTCTGAAAAAGTATGAAAAGATCTATGTAAAACTTACTAAGCATTTTGAAGACTGAATTTTTACAAGTTTTTGGACTCTTCTAGAATACTTTTTCAGAATTAATCAGATCTTATGAAAATTTAGCTAAAGTAAAAGTAAGACTTTTTCAGAGTTAATCAGTAAAATGTAAAACATTTCAGATTTTCAAATAATTATTTACTGTAGGTTTTCTCATATTTATTACTTCTCGTAAGGAATATAAAAACTTGATAGGAGGAGGGTTATTAGTAAAAAAAATATTAATGTTTATATTCTATACATTTTTAAATTTTATTTACAGATTTTTTTTGATAATTATATACGGTTAAAATATACGAACTGTTTTTATTAAATAATTACAAGGCGATAATTATTATTATTATAATATATATAATACAAAGAAATACTTACAAATAAATATATAATACAAAATATTTCAAAAACATTTAGGAAATACTTAATAAAATACATATAATTCAAATTATTTCAAAAACATTTAAGGAATACACTTAATAAAATGTTATATAATACAAGTGATTTTAAGAAATATTAACGAAATACTTTTAAGATAAATACAATATAAAATATTTCAAGAATATTTAATTAATACTAATAATAAATATATATACCTGGTACAAAATATTTCAAAAACATTTAGGAAATACACGTAATAAAACATACAATACAGTATTAGTACACAATTTATTCTAAAACCATAAGTCTATCGCGTCTAGTCAGTCATAATCAGCGGTTCTGATTGGCCATCCTAAATCGAATGATGCATTGTTGCGCATGCCATCACCCCACTTTCAATTCAACTTCTACGTTCCACGTATGATGCCAACTTTATCTATGATGACAACAGCTAATGTAGAAGAGGTGCCTTTTGTGTTCGTTTATAAAATAATAGTGTAGTGTTGATTGTTAGGATTATATCGATATAAACACAAGCACGTATGTCCAATCGAAAATATTGTAAAAAGTACAGATATATCCGGAGCTATGTGAACATTAATAATAATGCATGCCCACTTGTTGTACCAGCAACGGCTTTGGCGGTGCAAGATTTGGAATTTTTGGAAATGAAATGAATGCTGCTACTAATGATAGAAATCAAGAATGCTCTGTGCATCATGATCCAAACGATCCAACTTTATCTGAAATACTTTGTATTATATATATTATAATAATAATAATTATCGTCTTGTAATTATTTAATAAAAACAGTTCGTATATTTTAACCGTATATAATTAATTATCAAAAAAAATCTGTAAATAAAATTTAAAAATGTATAGAATATAAACATTAATATTTTTTTACTAATAACCCTCCTATAAAGTTTTTATATTCCTTACGAGAAGTAATAAATATGACAAAACCTACAGTAAATAATTTTTCGAAAATCTGAAATGTTTTAAATTTTACTGATTAACTCTGAAAAAGTCTTACTTTTACTTTAGCTAAATTTTCATGAAAGATCTGATTAATTCTGAAAAAGTATTCTAGAAGAGTCCAAAAACTTGTAAAAATTCAGTCTTCAAAATGCTTAGTAAGTTTTACATAGATCTTTTCATACTTTTTCAGAATGTTTCAGAATTTTTTTAGAATTACTCATTCTTCTAGAATTGTTTTTCAGAACACTGCAAGACTAAATTAGACTATTGGCAGAAAATATTTCCACCAGGGCTTTCTTTGTGTTTGTACTACCGGTACAGCATTTGGCTTCAATTTTATATGTATAACTTCTGGCATACAACCTAAACCTTTAAATATTTCTGTAAATTCAGTATAAATATCATTTCTATTTTTAGATAATAAGTTCGTAACATTATTACACAATTTATTTTGGATAGAATCCTCAACACAATCTAAACGGCATATCAACTTAAAATTTAAACAATCTTTTAATTTAACCCTAGTAAAGGTTCAGAATCAAGATCGCTAACCGAAAATTTTACATTATAATATTTTTCATTGTGTAAGCATTTTAAAGTTATCTGGCCAACTGTCTGCGATGTATAATTGCCATATGACACAATGGTTACAGCAGAAGGCACTAATTGTGACTCATTTAGCCCTATTTTTTGAAATATGTTAATGGAAGTACACTTGACTGCCCCTGAATCTAATTTAAATCTTATTTTATGTTTATCTATATAAATATCTTCATACCAGCGTAAGCAAGCACGTGTTTCATTAATATACATACAATTTTCATTATCTAAATTTTTCTCAAGACTCAATTTTTTTATAACACCCACCTTCACTTTTGCCACTATTTTTTAATTCTTCAATCTTCAATATTCCTCCTGAAGCTTCTCCATCTTCTTTATTATATTTCCATGTAGTATCTCTTTTGTTGTCTTTTTCTTGTTTTTCTTGCATATGGTGACTGCACCAGTAATTGTCATTATAAGGACGTGTTTGCATAAAGGAGGTTAGAAAAAATTGAAAAAATTACAATATTGATTAAACAAAAGCAAGTTTTTGGAAGGGAAAAAAAAAACATCCCCTCGCCCAGAAAAAAAAAAAAAAGAAATTTTTTTAAAAAAAAATAAATATAAATAAAAAAAAAAAAAAAAAAAAAAAAAAAAAAAAAAAAAAAAAAAAAAAAAAAAAAAAAAAAAAAAAAAAAAAAATATATATATATATATATATATATATATATGTTACGGGAACGTTTGCAGAAAATACTTTTTAAAAAATTGAACAACTTTATTTAATAAACGATTACAATATTGAGAGAATAACCAAGCTTGGTATTCTCTTAATTACAACTACGATAAACTACGGTATAATTTATATGAGTGAGGTAAAGCAAAACTTTTACGAGGCAAAGCGAGACTAGCTTTGGATTACAAATGTTGGCTTTTATATCTTTGAACCTGCTGACGTTTAGATTTCGAGAACTTGTGCAATATTGCGTTATAGAAAAATAAAGACATAAATTAGTCAAAAAGATCCTTGGAGAAAAATATCAAATTTCATTATGTTTTATGTAACAGAATGATTAATCAGCAGTTTCAAGATTAACAAAACAAATAATGTTTACATTTAAAAAATAAGAGTAATTAAAATGTATAAACAATAACAATATAAAGTTTTACAATAAATTGCGTCGTAGTTGGGACTTGTAATATTTTAATATAAGGGGTGGATTTTCATATAACAACTCCCCTCTTTTAAAAAAAGTTGGTGCTATATCTTGCAGCAACTTTTAGACATAGTTCTTTTCAAAATTATTAGAATTTAATTCGATTTCTTCTTCTTCTATGTCTTCCTGAATGCCTACACTGGGCCGTCTTCTTGGGAAATATTTAACAATGTGTTTTAAAACTTTATTTGTTCGAGGTGGTTGCGGTGGTTGATTATTTGAAGTTTGAATTCCAATTTTTAAATTACGTCGTCTTCTACATTTACAAAATATATACAATGATACAAGGACTATAATTATAATAATAATAAAATAAGTAAACCAAGAAATATGTTTACTCACAAAAGGTTCATTTATATAATATCATCTAAATCATGAGAATATTGATCAAGTTTATGCTTTGCAATATCCAAGTCTTCAGTATTAAAATTATTCAATTTTAAAGCCTTTAATTTCATTTCTTTTATATTCTCTGTTAAATGCTTACAACAATCATAAGGTATAGATACTGTATGAAAATTTGATTTTAACTCTGACATTTGTTTTGATATTGGTTGTACTTTTGTATTTCCTATATATGCACTACAAGTTATAGTAAGTTGCAAAATTGAAGTTTTATAAATTATTTTTGTAACAGGATCTTGATTTTTACATTTAATTGTCACAGTTAAAGGTTCTGATACTAATATCAACCAAGTATTTTCTTCTAACTCTTGTATATTATAATTTTTAGCTAGTACTAAGTTTGACTGACATGTTTTTGGTAAAATTAATGGGTTTTTTTAATATCTGAGCTTCACAAATTGAGTCACTATCAATTGGATATGGTAATAAATTTGAACAAAGTTTTGTATTATGATCTAAATTTTTACAATTATTTAAATTCATCATTGGTATAAACATCAAAGAATCATCATCTTTTGCTATGTATTTTTGTGAAATACTTAAAATATGATGAAGTCCGGTTCTGTTGTCTAAAATTGGAATAGGATATAATTTGTAAATATTATAGAGTTCTGGTTCTACTAATGGAATTTTTAATATAAAAATAATTTTTGATTCTGTTTGAAAAGCTTGTAATTCAATTATTTCAAGATATTGTGCAATTTTTGCACTTGATGCTGTTAAAGGCAAATTATTTTTTTTGTAAACTTTGGGAAATTTGCTGCAATGATAAAACTAAATCTTTCGGGGTTATGATTGAACTATGAATTATTTTTAATCTAGCAAAAGTTATTGCATTTAATATATCATTTAACTCATTTTCTAAATACACGTAACTTTCCATTAAGTTTTCACAAATTTCTAGTACTTTTAATTTTGAATTTAAAAATCCTATAGAGTCTGAAATATTTAAAATAGATTTCTGTATTATTTGTATATCGTCATTAAAAGTCTGTTCATCTATTCGTAATTTTTGAATAGTGTCATTGAAATTTTTTATAACATTGGTGGTTACTAAAATTTGATTTTTTATTAAATTTTCCATTTGATGTTCATCATTTAATAATTTGTTGATACACTCTGTATAAAATTCGCCGTCTGAAGCGTCTAAATTTCCTGTTATTGCTTTCCAAATAGTTCCAATACCATTTAAGATTCCGCGTTTATAACGTTTTGTGTCTGCGAAAATTTCTTCATATTTTAATTGTAATGAATTTGATAATTGTTCTAATAAACTTATATGTGTTTGTACTTCAGAATAAAATAATTGTGTGCGTATATTTGTTTTAGCATCAACAGTATTAATTAAACTTTTTAAAATATTGTCATTATGATCAAGGTTTTTCTTTATAGTAAACACATATCTCGATAAACTAACAAGGTCCATTTGTCATTTGAAACTTTTAAATATTCTTCCTCGTGGTAATAAATTCCAATGGTATTATTTATAGGTTTAAGCACGTATTGGCTTGGTACTGCGCCATTCCGAATTGGAGTAATTACGATGGTAAAAATAATAAGCCTGAAAATAAATTAATTTTTAAGTTTGTTTACAATTAATAAAAATGTTATATAATTTAATGTTCAAAATAAGGTTTCATTCTATCAAAGTTAATTTTAGTATTACGATTTGTTTTTGGATTGTAAAGCATAGCAGAGTTTTTAAATATTTCTTTTATTTCATAAGGGCCATTAAATTTGTTTTGTAATTTGTCTTTAATTTGGCCTTCTTTTACATAAACTTTATCACCTACTTTATAGTCCGGGGTACTTCCTGAAATATGTTTATCAAAACGTATTTTTGATTTTTCTTTTTGTAACTCGGTCCTTGCGCGAGCTAATTTATAATAATAAGTTATTCTATTATTTAAATCTCTTACATATTTTGTAATTAATTCTTGTTGATTATACAAAGTTTCAGGGGGTCTACCAGCGGTATGCCCAAATATTAATTCATATGGGGTAAATCCGTGTGTTTTATTAACTGAATTATTATAGCATATTGTCGCATATGGTAAAATTGTTAAAGGATGTTCATTTGGATTTTCAGTCTTATGCGCTCGTAACATTTCTATTAAAGTAGCATGAAAGCGTTCTAGTGAACCATTTGATTGTGGATGATTTACACTAGAATATGTAATTTTTATGTTGTATAATTTACATAGATCTTTAAATAAACAATTTTCAAACTCTCTACCAGAATCACAATGTATTCTGAGAGGAGTGCCATAATGCTGAAAGTAAACTAAAAGTGTATTAACTATTGATTTTGCCATTTTATTTTCTAATGGATACGCTTGTGTGAATTTTGTTAATTCATCTCTAATTGTTAAAATGTAATTTTTCGTTGGTATTTCAAGAACATCAACATTAACTCTTTCAAAAGGAGTTTTTGGAGTTTCTGTTATGACTAAAGGACTGTCAAGGTTTTTACGACATATTTTTATTTTTTGACAAGTTTCACATTTCTTTATGAAATTTTCTACATCTTTCGTTATACCGGGCCAATTATATTTTTTCTTTTATACGTCTAATTGTTTCATTAATTCCGCGATGCAAATGGCCTTTTCCTGTGTGATATTGATCTAAAATTATTGGTCTTTGGTCATCGTCTGGAATTTCTACTATATTCTGACAAATAACTAGTTTTAGTTGTTTTTCTGCTAAAATAAATGAAAGAATTTCTAATATGGGTAAATTCAAATTGTTTTCAACGTGATATGTTTTTGATTCATTTATTTTATTTTGATTTTTTGTAAACTGTTACAAATAATTCTAATATTGCATCTTCATTATTTGACGGTAAAGGAATTATGTGATACTTTCTATTTTTTTACTTTTTTACTAGAACAAATATTAATTTTGTTATTTTCAAAATCTGGATTTTGTTCAAAAATGTCTTCAATTATTTCATAATGAAAATGTTTTAAATTATTTTGTTGAAAAAAATGTTATAATATTTTTATGATCTTTGTCTAATAGTTGAGTATTTGAAAATGTTATCTTAGAATAATCAATTAGAGATTTTGTTTCATATAAATGTTGAAAAGTATCGAATTCTTGTGTAATTTCTTCTGGAGTTATTTCTTGTTCTTCATTTTCACTTTCTTGTTGAGTTTCACTTCTGTTTTCAGTTTCTTCGTCTTGTTCTTGATTTTCGTCTTCTTCAACAGATTCTTCAGTTCCGTCATCTTGATCGTTTGTTAAATGATTTATTTTGATTCTTGAAAGTGCATCTGCATTCTTGTTTATTCTTCCGGGTTTATAAATTATTTCATAGTCATATTCTTCTAATTTTAATCTCCAGCGTGCTAATCTACTGCCTGGATCCTTTATTGAAAATAACCATGTAAGAGGGCGATGATCTGTGATCAGTTTAAATTTCCGCCCGAAGAGATATGGCCTAAAATATTTAACTGACCATACTAAACTTAATAGTTCCCTTTCAATGGTTGAATAACGCGATTCTGCTGGGCATAATGTTCTTGATGCATAAGCTATAGGTAGATCTTTACCTATAGGTCCTTGCGAGAGTATAGCGCCAATAGCGAATGCGCTAGCATCTGTCGTTAATAAGAATGGCTCGTTAAAATTAGGATATATTAAAATTGGAGAAGTCATTAATGCTTCTTTTAGTTCATTGAACGATTTTTCACATTCTTTATCAAAGTTAAATGAGATATCTTTTTTGTAATAATTTTGTAAGTGGTTTTGAAATTTTAACAAAATTAGAAATAAATCGTCTGTAATAACCAGATAAACCTAAAAATGATTTAATCTCTTTTTGATTCTTTATATATATATATATATATATATATATATATATATATATATATATATATATATATATATATATATATATATATATATATATATATATATATTTTATTTTAGTCCAAAGTACCAATAATTGCCAGCAATAAAATAGCAAAATCCCAGTAATTGCCAATATTCATTTCTGTTTTTACACTACGTACAAATTTCAAAATAAAAGAAAAATGTGTGAATATAATCGTTGTAATTAGTTTTTCGGTTAAACACAAGATTATTGCATAAGTAACATACACTAATTATTTCTATATATAAAGGTTTATTGATAAAGTATATTTACGTATTACTTATTTCCTATCCTATTTTTAGATTTAGCAATCCTATAAGCTGTTTTAATTTTTTTGATAACGTTATTATCTATCGAAAAAGAGTTATTGCCGATTAATTCTATAGGCCCAAAAAACACGTGGAATAAATTAACATCATCGACATCGTTCTTAACTGGCCAAAGAAAAGAGTTTTCTGATATTTCTTTTAAAAATTTTATGGTTGCTTTAGATTCTTCTTTGTCAATATTAATAATTCGTTCCTATAAAATATTGCTCATCATAATATACAGCATAATACTGCTCAGCAAGTAATGTTACTTGATTATTAGTCATCAAGTTATCAGTCATCAAGGTGTTAGAAAATATTTCTTTTTCTGCGACTGTTTCTATCATCATATCCGAAAAATCTTCAGAACCTGAAGATGTACTATCGGCATATTTGATGGACTCGTCTGTATCATCGCTTTCACTTTCTTTAACATTAAGTTTCTTTTTCTTGCCTGATAAAAATAGTTTTTTTTCTTGCGTTTCCTGTATCTTCATTTGTTTTTTCTCATATCTTAATCTTTTTTTCTCTTCTTTTTCTCTCTTTTTAGCTTTTTTCTTTTCCTCTTTGTCTAACATGATTTTTTCCACTCCTTTGAAGTAACTACGGATGGCGTTTTCTCAATATTTCTCTTTCACTTTAATGGTTTTTCTTTTTTTCGGGCCATATTAAAGCCCGCTTAAAAGGCGTTCCAACACTAGAATTTGAACTATCGTTAATTAATATCGGAGTTCGATCCTTATGTTCTATTGGTATATCAGGAGTTTTAGGAGTTTCGAAATTACCACTAGAAATTCCTGGAGGCGTATGTTTTCTGAAAGATCTGGTTGGCCCACATCAAATTCTATTTGTTCTTGATTGCTCTTAAATGGTGTTTTCGTTATTGGATCGTTTAGTTTTATTTCTTCTGAGAATGTGTTAGGCATGGAGGAACTTTCTGAATTTCAGGGTGGAGTTTTTTGGAGACGAATACTCGAGACCTGTAGAAGGACCTGCTAAATTTATATCAATAAATTCCCGATTTATTTGGGAGGATATTTCTTCTCTTGGTAAGTTTGGTCTATTCTCCTTTTCAATTATTGCAGTATTATCTTTCAAATCGTACATTTTCTTAATCTGCAGCCAAACATTAAAAAGTTCTGACCACTTTTCTTCTCCATTCCAGGTTTCATTGTGACTGCATTCCTTAAACAAATTAAGAATGTCATTGTGAATAGAGGTTTCCAGGCATTGTAAATGAGTCATCCTTTTTCCAGGCAAAGGAATAGGCACAGCTTTATTCACGACTGCTGAAACGAGTTGCCTATTCTTGATGCATTTAGAATAATCCACAGCATCAGCTGACCATGGATATAATCCGCATCTTTTAAAGCCGTTAATGATGTATTCTGCTGTTACTCCTTTTATAGCCTCACTGAACATCAATGGAAAGTTCGTTTTGTTCAACACCTCAATATTACTATCCAGTCTCCATCGATGCACAGTCTTTTTCCATTGACACTTTAGAGGTTTAAAAAAGAGAAACGTCGCAAGGTTGTATTATATGCGTGGCATTTGGGAATAATGCCACCAATATGATTTTGTTCTTTTCGCAAAAGGTGCTGAGGTGTAAAGTTAAGTGGGACTTGTGCCCATCGATAAATAAAATTACAGGAAAAGTTATTTTATTTTTGACAAGCCAAGGATGAAATACGTTGGCCACATATTCGTAAAAGGATTCTCCCGTCATCCATCCTTTCTCACTCTTTCCAATAGCCCACTCATTTGGAACATTCGACACTAGTGGTCCAGGTAACCGCTTATATGAAAACAAAAGAAATGGTGGTAATAAGGTACCATTAGCACCTACTGTGATAGCTACTGTTATAGATTCTTTGTCTGACCTCTTTGCTATTTCATATATATTTTTCTCGCCTCGTGGACCAATAACTTTATTTGACTTTGGGCAAATCTGGAATGCAGATTCATCGCAGTTAAATATGCGTTCGGGGTGATTGAGTATGTCGGTCTGTTTTTCAGATTTCAAGAAGGTATCCACTTCCTGAAACCAATTTCTGAGCTTCTCCTCGGTTACTGAGGCTCTTGTGGCCGTCAAAGTTTCAGGAATTCTGGCAGAAATTGGTGGGTTTCTTTTGAAAAATGCCGCTAGCCATTTTCTACCAGGTTTATCATTTATAAAAGGATTTTTTTCGGTTGCAATTTTTCATTATTTTCTGTACAGTTATAAGTAGATCATCTTTGTGAGGTGAAAACCCTCTATTAAAAATTTCAATTATCCAGTTTACCAAAGCGTTTTCTTCTTTTTGAGTTAGAACGGCAGGTGGGCCCATTTTTCACCCAACTGGCGTTTTTCCTTTGACTTTGTTTTTCAATGTGTTTCTAGGAACACCATGCATTTTTGCTGCAGTAGAAAATGGCATTCCGTTGCGGCAAGCAGCTATAGCAGCCTCCATGTTTTCATTTGAATATCGGAAAAACTGCCTTTTTGCTCTTTCCATTCTGCCTCCCACCTGTATCAATAATTGCCACTATATTGAACCAGTAGTTGCCACTTTTAAAAATACGTGGCAATTACTGGATAAGTCAATGACATTTTATTCATTTTTCTATGAGGTATAATTGAGATTCCGAGCATTAAAATCTGAATTTAAATAAACGTGTATTGGATTATCTCAAAATATCCCAGTAATTGCCATTAATGGCAATTACTAGGTTTAAAGAAAATGTATGTTCCAATAATTGCCACTTCTCTTAAATCGTAGGTTAGCTTTATAATGACTAAATCACTCATATATTATGTATAAACAATTACCTGTTATCCGTATTTTTCTATGGAAAATATAGCTTTAAATAAATTTCGACGAGTATCACAAAAATACACTCTTAATTTTCTTAACCAAAATGGTAACAAATGTCTAAACAACAACAAGCGCCATCACACTGAAACTTTTAAGTGGCGCGATCTTTTAGGATTTTCTTCAAATACATATAATAGTAGATGCATGACCCAATATATGGATGGCGTGACAAATGCAATATTTAAATAAATAACCTTATTGTTGGAATTATGAACACCAACTGGCAATTACCGGTACAATGGCAATTACTGATGCAGTCACCCTATCAATTTTTGGATTATCTTGTTTTACACAATTTTCTTGCGGATCTCTAGCGTCTTTTCTCTCTCTACCTTTGAAATAACACATTTTTGCAAAATGATTTTTCTTTTGACATACAGCATATGTTTTGTTGAACAATGGACATTTTCCTCGTTGGTGTTGATTACCACATTGTTTACAGTTATATGTCGTTTTAATAACATTAACTTCTTCTTCGGGTGCTAATAACTTTATATGTTGCTTAGATAATTCTATCGACTTACAATATTCTTGTGTTTTCTCTAACGTCATATTAGTTTCTCTTATTAGTCTTTGTTGAACTTGCTTATCATTAAGGCCCAGTATCACCCTGTCTTTTATCATTCTTTCCATGTATAATCGCTTACAGTTAGCGTTTTCACATATAAAAGCACAATTTGCAGCTTGTTTCTTTATTAGTTCTGTAATGAACGAGTCTATATTTTCATCTTCTTTTTGCGATATATTATTGAATTTAAATGTTTCCATCGTTACGTTCGTTAGGTAAAAAATATGCATCAAAACAGTTAAGTACTTCGATCAATAGATGCAGAGGAGGAAGAAGCTATACAGTTAGTTAACGACATAGAAGTTGGAAATGTTAGGGATGTTGTTGGAGGAATAAATAATGTGGTTAGATACCAGTTAATTCATGAATATTTCCATACACTACTGTGAAAAATTATACATGAATTTTGCAGCTACAGTTCGGTTTTTTAGTGTAAAATGTAAATAAGTTATTACTAAGTTATATCTTATAACACAAAATACTTGTATGTAGTTTCTGTTCACTATTATTTGAAGAAATTAAGTTCAACTTTATTGTTATTATATTATATTGTTTTCTAATAAGAATTTATTGTAAATATTTTTGTACACAAGTATTAATATTTGGTATTTTGACATTCTTGTTTCATTTTTCTTTTTTGAATTTCTAAAATTTCCATTTTAACATTATGTTCTTCTTGTAATCGCATGTCTAGTTCAGCATTTGCTGTCATCAACTTTATTTCCGTTTCATGTTTTTCTTTCATAAACTGAAGTTTTAATTGTTGCTCCTCATGCAGATATTTGTTTTTCGACTCTTCCAATTGATTTTTAACCTCTGCCCATTGTGACACTCTATCACTTATGGGTAAATTTCAAGAAGTTGGCCAAAATGAGTTGACAATTTAGGCAAAGACAACATTAACCTGTTAATATCGTATTATACATTTTCCATGTCTATAAAGTCCCCACTTTTGATATTAGACCTTCGCAACGCACTTTTTGAATGACACTTGTTAATATTTCATATTGTTTGTTAGAAACTCCAAGTTTAATGTAATTTCGGCGACTATTTTTGTTTGATCATTATATATTGCTTTTACACTTTAATACATAAAAGTATGTGTTATCAGAAGTCTTTGGGAATATGTCTACTAGAAAATATAATCTAAATAGATAAATTTAATATAAATTTAAAAATATGTTAGATTTTATCGAATATTTCGAAAATACAGGATTTTCCAAGTTGAAAATTCATGCTCATAAACATAATAATTTCTTTAGGGGCTGATGTTTGTATTTTCCATGTGAAGAAAACTTACCAGATATAAATGAATACCTCTTTAGCTTTCTACGAACACTAGGATATTAAACAATTGCAAAAGAAGGAGTGACCCCGAAATTACAAATGCATCGCCGAAATTACATTCTGCACAATATTGCAGCAAATTTTCATCATAAGTTGATAGTAGGAATAGAAAAGTGGTAAGATTTTAAATATAGTCATAAGAAATAGGCATGGAACAAAATGAAATATTTATTATACATAATAATGCATAGAAAAAAATAGAACATCAAGGAAACTAGTGTATATAACTAAAAGTTTAATAGACTAAAAAGTCGAAAATACAATTAGAATACTGGGAAGGAAAAAAAGAAACGTTTAATCAATATTTCTCATTAATTGTTCAATTTTTTTTAATATTATGCACCGTAAAGCATCTAGAGCTGACTTGTCTTGGGGGATCCATAACGCAGAGTATTTCATCTGCTTTCAACCTCTGAATGTCAGCTTTTCGGGGCCATGAAAAATAATTTCGATTGTGAGTCATGAACGAAATGGTAAGTTCGTTAGTTATTTCATCTATAGTCTCAACTTTGCCGGGGTACCACAATTGTTCATATATTGCAACAATCCAAGTGCCTTGTATTAATGGTAATTCTTCAACTGAGAAACTTTGGTTCGACATTTGCAAGTCTTCGGCTGGAGCAGTCTGATCTGCTTCTGGCAATACTGACTCTTGATCCAATGAGTCTTGAACTGATGGCGAAAGAATACTAAAGAATTGAATGCGAGCATGTTTCTTCGGAGAGAAGTGTTTGCAAACCTCTCCTGGCGCGCATTCAAAACAAGAGAGCGTACGGGTAAAAATCTCAGCAGCACGTTTCTTATTCCAAGTAATCTGATGATATGACATCATATTTGTGATTGGAGGTATATTTTTTAATAGATGGCATTGCTTCTTTCATTTTATCAATATTTTAACTTTTCAAAAGAATTACTGAAATACTGCTATCTTTAAAATGTTCAACGAAATTCGCTGCAGATACGATGTCGTGAACATGACTGACATATTTGTCAGCTTGTCTTTTGAGGGATCCTCCAATTCCATCCATAGGCCCCTTGCCGTGTCCACATTCGTTAAAATTCCATGTTAAAACTCAATTTGCGGCATCCATTTGGGGACATTTTCTAACATATAGAAAATGTTTGCGCGGTTTCTATATTAAGAGGACGGTCCATCAGAAAAGAAATGGATTATTTTTATTTATATCTTTTTGAAATTTTTCTTGAATTTTGATGAATATAGGTGCTAAATGGGCCCATACACCATGAGCCTCATGCTCAAGGTTTTCGGAAACAGTAGCGAACGAAAAGTGCTCTGCATTGTCTTCTTCACTCTGACCTTTATAATACACAAGAGACCGGTGTGAATAGACAATTGTTTTTCAGGGGCACCGAAGTGCATGGATTGTACTTCTTCACCTAATTTACATGTATAATTCTCTGACAAGTCTACCATTAACATAATTTCATCATTGGTTAATTTTTTTCTTTTTGTCGCCTTTTGTTGATGAAACATATTGTATACGTGCTGTTTCATCCTGGAGAGCAAATTATCATTGACATCATTGACAAGCTGTGTAATTAAACTACTCTTCGTATTTTTTTTCGCAAATTTTACGCGTTTTATATTGTTTTTGATTAATCGATCTTCAGTAACATTTTCCCATATTTCATAAGTAACTTCCGAATCTTTAAACTCCTTTTCAACTACAATATAATTTTCCTTGCAAATGTCGCACTTGTTGGTCATACAATTTAAATTGTAAATATCGCAACATATTTTCTTAAACAAATCATTTACATTTGTAAAGGTGGTTAAACCCTGTGCCTTTAAACTTTTTAGCTTGAATTCAAAATTAGAGTGGATGACACATAGGCAAGTTTCTGGGTCAGTTGATGATGGTTCAATCACCCACAATGGCTTAGCGCGCCAAAAAGAAGTATACGAGACATTAATACCAGTCTCTTTCACGAAGCGTTGGTGTGCATCCTTAATATTCGTAAGAAGCAGTCGTTTCTGCTTCTCAATTTTATTTTTAGTAATAAAGTCTTTTTTTTCGGGGCACATGCGGCTTATTAAATCATTTTCAAAGAAATCTTGAATATTTTTCAACATGTCATCAGTACAAAGCTTGTATTTTGGCGTCCACATTTATCAATAGTCTTCACGGTTTTCATCTTTTTATTCTGTTTATATGATATTATGTTGGATAATTCTCCTTGCATTCTATATTTCTTTAATATGTCGCCACTTATACATTTGTTGAAGATTTGCCGTTCTTGTAATTTATTACTTTCTTCAATGTGTTCTTTTGATCGTTTCAGTTGAGTGCGTAAAGCATCACCAAACAGTAATTTCTTTTCAATTTCTGTTACTGGTTGTCTCATTAGTAGTTGTTTAACTTTGGTTCTTGGCGATGGGGAACAATTCTGATTATCACATTGCAATTGTTTTATTTTATTTCGCTCACGATGTAAATTAATTCTAGCAGCTGCTAGTTTTTTCTTTAACTGCCCGATTTCTTCCTCTTGTTTATTGATTCTTCTGTAGGCTTCTCGCTGATCTCTTCTTATCTTTTTCCGTCCCCTACTTTTACTTGTGGAGGAAGTACTTGGAATAGACGTTTCATTGTCACTTTGCGGAGGTGTGTTACAAACAACACTTTTAAGTTGTGTTTGTCTTCTTTTATAATCTGCGATATTCTTTCTCCACTTTTTTTCTTTGAATTCTTTTTTTCCCTTTCAGACATATCTGCAATGCCTTTGATCTTTTTTACTTCCTTCTTCTTTCTATATAATTCCCGATCCCTGCGCCTTCTTTCTTCGCGCTTCTCATCATTTAGATTTGCTAACCATTTTCGGTGCCGGTTGTTGGTCTTTTCTCTATAGTTTTTATACCCAGTTGACTCTTTGGTAAAAGCTTTTATGCTCTTTTTTAGCGTCTTTGTTTTTTCCTTGTGTTTGACAAATTGTACTCCACTTGGGCCAGGCTCATTTTGTCGTACATATTTATGAGCATCTGTTTCAAGGACAGCGGTGACAGTTTCTTTGGTGCCTTGATTCTTACAATTTTTTGGGGTATTTTTTCTGCCTTCATTCTTTCATAATTTTCCTTTGCTCTCGTTCTTGCACAAAGTTTTCTACCTTCTTCTCTCAATAGTCGTTTCTTTTCATTTCTCTCCAAAGCCACTTCTTTATCTTCTTTCAGCTTTGCAATTAATTTCTGCACATTTGGATGGTTTGGATTACTCATTTTGAAAAAAATCTGCACAGAAAGGAGAATACAAATCAATTAAAATTATTTATTAATCGTAAAAGGTAATTTCGGCGACTGTCTGTAATTGCGGCGACATCATGTAAATTCGTCAACGTCGCCGAGTGTACATTCTAAATTAAAATATTTTCCGCCAATTTCCACGTTCAATAAGATGGATCAAGATTGAGGTTAACTTAAATAAACAGGCAAAATATCACATGAAAAGTAGAATATTGGAATTCCCGCAATAAATTATCATCTTAATCGAGTCGCCGAAAATACACTCAATAAGTGTGACATGCAAAATATTGATAAATAAGGCTATTTTGTTTCTAAAAGATAAAAAAACGAAAAACTTACCGTATGGGGCTAATATCACAACTACATGTAGAAACCACTGAACAACAATAGAACACCACCAGCACTCCTGCTGAGTGGTCGTGAAAGTAAACGTGATCTGTCGCCGAGATTGCCACTAAAGTAAAGTCACATTCACATATCTCATTTTCTCTCATTTAGTTCAATACTTTCCAAAAATGCTTGTTTTATATCATAATTAAGGGCTTACAGATTATAAATTAGTGAGTACAATGTGCTATAACATAACAACTTTTTTAATTAGTTATAAACTTGTGAAAAGTAACTGATTTCACGTCGCCGGAATTACATATTGACTATTTAAGAATATAAAAATATATATTAATTAACTCACTTTGCTTTCTGATATTTTTTAATTAAAGGAAATATGCCCTATTCCGATATTTGTCTGATGTGCCTGGATCAACATATTGCAAAGAGACTGATTTCACGTTTTGGCCAACTTCTTGAAATTTACCCTTATAACTTCTTTGTCCTCTTTCTGTTTAATTTTTGCTGCAATTAAATATATTTCATAAATTAATACAATAATCATAAAATCAATATAACAAATTAAAAGAACAAAAAATGAAAGGTTTAAATATAGTGAACTGCTCACCTCCGCTTCTACTAATCTGTAAAGATTGGGATTTCCTTGTACGCAACATTTTCGGAGTATATTTTGCCCAGGTGTAGATGTCTGAAAATTGATTTTAGTTTAATAATTTGATTAAATCGCCACCATTATCAATATTCATACCACTGCTTTCGTTGCCCTCATTTTTTTAGGAGTTGCCAGAGATATGTTAGATGTAAAAAAGTACAAAACATAATATTTTAACCCATGGAAGGAACATTGTAAAAGTGTTATTATTAAGGAACAAGAAAGTTTTTCTTAAAAAATTAACTCTAGAAACAAGTCCAATAATTTGAAATACAAACAAATTATGTCACAAAATATTTAGTATTTCTCATACTATTAATTTTTAAGGTTTCTCTTGACTATTTTGTATTGGTTTTCAATTGCTCGTAATGATTGCACTTGAAATGGTCCATTCCCAAGCAAGTGTATAGTGCCGTAAAATACATATTCAACATCCACTTCACTGATATCATCGAACTTTGGCCATTCAAATGTACCAGGCATAATTTGTTTTAAAAAATTCATTGTTGCACATTTGTTATCATTTTTAATTTCTAGCACACGCCCAATGTACCAGGTTAGATCATAATAAGCTGCATAATAAAAATCTGTTTTTATAAAAAAATCTTTTGTTTCGTCAGCTTCCGGCAAGTCGTTCTCAATATCAGAAAAATGAAGATCATCACTGGAATCTCTCAATGACATTTCTTCACTGAATGAACTGCTAGACGTTTCATTTACAATCACTTTGCGCTTCTTTATTTTTTTCTAACAATTTCTTACAAGTGTTTTCTTTTTCCCTGAGACTTTTTAGATTCCAATTCTTCTAACCACAACATAGCTTCTTCTGTCGTTAAAATTTCTCCATAACTTCTATTCAGCCTTTTATTTGACTTCTTTTCCACTGATTTTTTTTGTAACTTTTGCTAAGGGTTTCTCGAATAAATGATTCAAAAGAAATGTTTTGAGGAATACTTGTAGATGTTGAGGGTTGATTCCTATTATCACTTGCAGGCGTCGAAGGTAATTCCATGTTAAGATTTGCAGTTGCCTAAGATTGATTAATGTTGGGAAATTCTTCACTTTCGCTTTCAACATTCTTTGCAAGTATATTTTCTATATTTTTGTTATTTTCACTTTTTTCAGTTTGGTCTGTGTTTTAAACTTAATGGGTCAAACTCACATTCAGGAAACATAGCCTTATTTAAAGGAAACAGCCCAGGAGCCTTAAATCCCGAAATAAGATAATTTGGCCGAAAGCTTGTAGACCATACCTTTCCTATGTACTGTCCAAATTTAGACCTTGGCATTTGTGTTCCAGGATTATTTCTGTTGTACTGTATAAGAAGTCTATTCCAGGCTTGTTTAACTGGTCTAAAACATGTTCGATCCAATGGTTGGATGATATGTGTAAGATTAGGAGGTAATTTTACTAATACCACATCATTTTCATATGCACTTTTGGTTAAAGCTAAATTAGTATGAGCTCCAAAGCCGTCAAAGAAGAGCACAATCTTTTGGCTTTTACGTTGTTCTTTACGTTGTATATTTCTGCAAAAAACTTCCGTAAACCATTGTGTGAATATTTCAGCCTCCATCCAGCCATTCGAACTAGCTGCAAAACTTGTCCCAGGATACAAGTCACCTTTTTCGGCAAACCAAGACTGCATGACATTTTTCCCCTTAAAAATAATAAAGGGCGGTATCAACGTGCCACTTGCGTTTCCACACGCAAGGACAGTGGTACACTCTTTTCCACTTCCTGCTATATTTCTCGACACTTTTTTCTTTCCCTTTTCAGCTACTACACGTACATCCCGTGGGTCATGACTAAAGGCTGTTTCGCCGCAATTGTAAACCAAATCTGCGGAGTTTATATTTTCTTTCTCATACAAAATATGCATTTCATCATAAAACTTGTTAACAACAAAAGGATCAGCACTTTTTAGTCTCTTAACGAATAAAGATTCCCCTTTCCTAACTGACAATTCTTTGTGGCGATTTAAAAATAATTTAAACCAGTCATCTCCAGGACGACTATCTTCCCACCGAGTTTTTGTGTTGGTCGATTTTAAGAAACTTTGGATTAAATCCTGTACCTCAAGTCTTGTCAGCCCATCACCATAGCTAGCACAAGTCTTAAAATAAGTTACAATTTGCATTTCAATTTCCATTGAAAGCTTCGTCGGTCGACCCCCTCCATGTGATGTTAAAGATGAATGACCAGTTAATTTTTTTGCTAGTGTGCCTCGCGGGACATTAAATTCACGAGCAGCAATATTTTGAGACATTCGCCCACTTTTAACAGCCGTCACTGCTTCTAACATGGATTTAGAGGGGTAGCTGTATCTCGTTGTTGTACGTTGTCGTTTTCGCGGCATTTTCAAGTATTTCTGTAACAAATAAAATATATGTTCGAATTACCCTTGACGTGTTCTATTTACACATACTAAAATGTTACTTACTTTAATTTGTTCCAATTACCCCGCTTGTACAAAAAATGGGTGCAAATAGAACATCACCTATTAGAATCACACGGCAAAAAATTACACTCACAACGGCTACATCCACCAGCAGTTCATACTCAACTGAAATCAGCATTGTAGTGATGGGTAGTTCGCGAACTAACTATCAAAAAGAACGGTTCCCAACTGCGAACTATAAGAACTAGTTAGCGTTGTTATAACGAACTAGTTCGTTCGACCTACTTAAAAGATTTAGTTTGAACAGAGATAACTTCATTTAAGCGAGAATGTAAGAATCGTTCAATTTTTAGTTCGGTCACATAAGAACAGAAAATTAACAACTGCACTGATTCCTTCTCATTCTGTTTTATTTTAGACGGCATCTATTTATCGGTGATTGACATTTATTTGTTTAGACATCGTTGGGAATTAATTAAGGAGCCGGTAAATCGCAGAGATGGCTCTTTGTAATGCGCAAGCGCAATATTATTTTGCCTCTGTATTGTTTCATTTGGTTTGAAGTTTTAACTTTCAAGATACTTATATCTTTAATCTGTGCCTGTGGTTTCAAGGTTGTCTCTGTTTCAAGTCAAAGTCAAGATTTTTCATAATTTCCTCGATAATTTCACGTACAACCATGTCAGTGCATTGTAAATATTGTGAGGCCGTATTTACAGTTCGAAAAAACTTATACCGTCATTTAAAAAATGTTCATAAAATAGAGGAAATACCCATTATTTCCTACAAAGCAAATATTTTAAACTTATTTGTTTTTAAAACAAATAAGTGGACCGTTGCGAATTTCGATGGTAATAAAATATCATTTTTTTTTTGTAATTATCTAAGTGGATTTATTTTTAAAATTTCAAATTTGATTGATTGGACACTCAAAAGAAAATAATGTGCAATATGTGATCAGCAACACATCTAAAACATCAGATAAAGAAACTTCATACTTTTATTGTAATCGTTGTGCAAAATATAGTTGTATGTATCTTTTATTTCGCTTTGTAATGTAAATTAATTTAACAGTTTTTTAGCGGTTCATGAAAATTGTCAGACAAAAGTTGCAAATGCAAGCGCTTGCGCATTACAAAGAGCCATCTCTGCGATATACCGGTACCTATTAATTAAGGGTTTATTGTCACAGACGTTTAACAACGTACACCGTACGCTTTTGTTACCAGGGTGAATTATTTGTTAGATTAGTGATATAATTAATACGTTTTAATTTATTTAGTAAATGAATATGTTATTTATATAAAAAAGTAAGTAAATAAAAAATATAATACCAAAATAAACATAAAAAACTAATAAACATATTTAAATGTAAGATAAACATAAATAAACTCTTACTGAAAATTGGAGCACTAGATTCCCGCCCTATGTTTCGGTGTTCTTTTTTAACATGTGTGAGGTGTGAATGGTTCCGTCATTGTTTATCAATACTTGTAGTTATACGGACGTATTGTTACTATTAATTCAAAGTATTTGTTGTTATGCACATATCATTTTATCATTTACATCATATTATCTTATGGCCCTCATAATGTACACTTGTACATGCCTATAAGACTGTTGGTAGAAAAAGAACACCTAATATTCTCACTTATTCGGTAGGTAGGCATAACTTTTTTATTGGCTTACTGGTAAGAGCTCAATTTTCTTATTAGTTCGCGAAGAACTAGTTCTTCGAACTAGTTCATTTTAGTGACCTAGTTCGCGAGAACTAGTTCACTGAAACGAACTAGAAAGCCCATCTCTACCGCATTGCGTCTAGCCGGTTAGTTTTGACTGCACGGCCGCGCCACCGACGGGTAAGCTGCATGGCGGTAAAGTTTGAAATTACATATTTCGCCGACGTTTACACAAACATCTGTTAATATTACACATTTAGCAAAATCTTAACTTTTATTCCTTGTACATCTATAAAAGATTTGTAGATAAAGGTCTTAATATATTTAATTGACATAAAATCATCCCTTTGCATTTTTAAAAGACATGTTCTATTTACCCCAGCCTCTCCTACTATAGCCTAACTAATACCTACTAATTAAAATGTATATTATTTCTTTTGTATTTTGTTATACCTATATATACTTATGTACATTTTATTATACTTTCAGACAACGTTTTATTTCTACACATGCAATCCATTAACATCCACCGCCAGTTAAAAGATATTTTTTTTATGGATTTTAAAATATTCACAAAATAGGTAGGTACTTACCAGTTGTTGAACTGAACTATTTTTGTTATTAATATTAATTTATAGTAGTAAAACTTATGACAATTGATCAATCTTATATAGAACTGATAAACACAACCAAAGAAGTAAAATTACAATTATTTTAATTTTGACATCTAAAAATGCGGCAAACCGACTTTGAAGCTTACACTGCGCATGTGCGATTGTTACCAACATTGAGTAAAATTCAGTTTTCTAAGGCTTAGCTGAGCTCAGCTTGAACCGCGTTTGTACAACGGGTCGCAAAGTTATGCTCACGCTTAAAAGAACTCGGGCTCTGTTGAGCCACGGTTCAACTTACACTTGTACAATCGGGCCTCAAGGTATTCCCGTTCTGACCATTATGAAATTGTAAAGAGGGAGATCGTGAAAGTTGTGTGGAAAATTGGGATTCCTTGGTGGTGTGAAAGAGAAAACCAAGAAAACATCCAGAATCGTAAGGATGCAAAGAAATCTAAACATAAGCATCGATAGTTGTTGATATGAGGTTTGTTCCAGTAGTAGTCAGAAACAGTTTGCAAACTATGAAATAAATAAATCAGTTTTATTTTATTAGCTTCTTATGGCTTGATAACTTCAATGCAATTATTAATGTTTTTTTTATAATTTCAAGTGTTGATGTTGCTTGAAACTGTAATATGTCCCTATGCGCCTACCTAATATGTTTATATTTACCCAATAATTATTAATTAGGTATATAATTTATGTATCTACGAGCTAGTACTTCTTCGTTCTTGTGTAGGATATGTATTGTAGTATTCCCAGGTATACTTTTTGAATTTCGCGCGAGTATTTTAAGTTGGCAAGATGGCTAGCTTACCTTGTGATCGTCTAAACCTACGTTGTGTTCAGAATTTCGTTCAAGATACACTGGTAGGAGCATTACGAGGGAAGGAGGACTGTGAAATAAAGACAACAAATCGCCATGGACAAATATATTGTGAGCAAATAACAAGTATATTACGAGAACAGCTGAAACATTGTAATTTTAGTTATCTATTACCAACAGCCAGTGATCGTTGAGGTTGCAAAAGTGTAATCATAATTCCAGTCTGATATACTACCAACTTAGTACCAGAAAAACCCCACATCACGATCTAAGAGATAAAACTGAAGGAGTGTTAGTTAGCAGCACCCCTGCCGCAGGCACCTGAGCACCTGGATACGGTCAAACAGGCTATGAGTTGAATGGTCGAGGTATGAGGGGCAGGTCCGACCGGAAGCAACCACCACTCATCCTCTCACGGCCGGAAAATGTTAGTGACACACAACAAGGCTCATTCATCCTAAAAGTCCTTCTGGTAATTTGCAGCGTTAAATCTAAATGAAAGATAAACTTCTGGAATGAGCACTAATGCAACCCCTCGTATCTATTGCCCATAAATTAATAACATAAATCAAAACATCAAGCAGTTAAACAACAATGGTAATGGTCAATGAATTCTTTTAACGAACATAATCGGATCTTTTAGTTTATTGCATGGTCTTTTATCTACAAGATTAGAAAATATAGTAAAGGTGGCTCTCTACATGTCATAGAATTATATTACACACAACACAATAAATAAATAGTCAGTTACGTTTAAAATTTGACAAGGTACAATAAAGGTTAGCACGTGTCGACTGAAATAATGGTAACTGTGCTTATTGGGATTAGTTCCCGACTAATAAAGCAACAGTCTGACACAATATATCAGTTTCAGGATGATATATTTACTAGATAATGATTTAAACAAAACTTGATAGTGGACAGTACGCAAAAAACAACATATTTTAAGGTTACTTGACCAACACAATGTAAATGCCTTCCACTCAGGAGTTTATTACTCTGATTTGATGCTAACAGGACTGGACAAATAATATTGTTAATTAACTAGTCACCCACCTGTAATCAGTATTTAAAAATAATAATTCACACTGCGTTTCCAAAACGTCTGCCTGTCTATACGTAGTATCCCCCAGGGGTATGCAACTTGATCTACCGACCTCGCAACACATCAGAGATGGAGTGCGTTCATCACAGAACAGAAAGCGTTCATAGGCATTAAATAAATTTCTTAATAGACAACAAATAGTATCAAAATTAGAATATAAGTTAACTTTTAACAATAAATGGCGTTATTTTAAAAAAAAAATTAAAGAAGACAACAAATTATAATTTTTCCTGTTAAATAAACCTTGAAAATTTTTGGTTCCAATCCGGAACGCAGCAGTCGGTGGCACCGCTGCACCAATCACAGACGAGGTGGCGGTCATGTGATAGCACAACCAATCACAAAATAATATTAATTAAATTAGACATTTGACAGTGCATTCAGATGCCATTTTAAAGAGATTTGTTTGAAATATTTGTGAAATTTTATATTTGTATAAACTCAGTTTATACTAAATAAAGTGTTTATTATATCGTAAGTAAAAATATTTTTATGGTACCTATTGATGTTTTATTTATGTAATATAAAAAAAGTCTTAAATTCCACAAAACCTTCAGTTCGTCCATTAGGTTTTAATTTTAGACTCGGTTTTATTATTATTAATTATTGCAAAATTAGTGATTAAAATACACTGTAGTCGCTGACTTAAATAATTTCCTTATTTATATGGTGAATTCTAATGGAATTGTCTTAAATATTTTATAGGTCATAGAGGTCAGTAACCTTTCGATGACAGAGCCGGTGAAGTTTTCAAAGTTCTATAAATTCTGGATTTGTCTTATTTGTACTTATGGGGTAAGTTGTAATATTTTTTATACATGAAACTATGTGATAATTTGTTTAATGAAGAAACTGCATGTATTTACATAATAAATAAAATATTCTATTTAACTTAATTTACATATGTAGATAAAAATAATATATTTTAATATTTCTAAAATCGATCCGTAGTATGTATAATATATTGTTAATATATTATGTTAAAATGTATGTTTTATACAAACTCGCCTGTGACTAGTTGCAAAGTTACATTTATCCATTAGTATATCTATCATATGAAACAAGTCGATTCACTATTACTTATGTTTGAATTATATTTATTTTTATATTATTATACAGACAAATTAACACAGATTTGTGTATATTATATTTGCCACACTGGGTAAAGTGATCATCTTGATATGATCAAGAAATATTCTCATTATGTAGGTATTGATTTTTTCATAACGTAATTTTATCTCAGTTTTTAAATAAAAAATATTTTCTTTATAATATAAATAACTATAATGAAAAGACCCACTTCTCCACATAATTTATCGACAGACAGAATCAACTGCGGGCAACTGTGTCGGTCATTAACTATGAGGGATTCTATTGTTTATCAGTAAGCATATAAGCAAATTGGATTATTTTGTAGTTGTCAAATTAGGTGCTTAACCTTTTTTATTTTTTTTGTTTAAGTATGCTTGCATGGTATAGCACAGTCTGACACCTGCACCAATTTCAATTCCATAAAAGATGGTTGCCCTACAGTGATTTTAAACCTTAAAATACAATATTTACTATAATCCTATAAGTATATATTTATGTTGTTTTAGGAAGTATGATACAGGCTAAAGTGATAATGGGGTGAATCGATTTTAGAGGAAGGTAACCAACCATGAAAAGATGTAATTCTACGATCGGTATGTAATAACAAAATTTTAATGTTTGAAAATCAACAAGAACTAGCAACATTTAATTTTTAATAGAGTCATATCTTGGTATATTAATTTGTCTCGAGTCATATATTGTCTTAAATAGTAGATATATATATTTAGTAAATTTTTGTGGGTATTTTAAGTATTTCTTAAGCAATATATTTTATGCACTCATTTAATTTTTTTCTGTCCATAAAAATTATTCTCAGAAAATGGTGCATTTCTTTTTTTTTTTTTTTAATTGCTGCCTGCGATTTCTGATCTAATTTCTTTAACATTTAAAAATTTGTGTTTCTAGTTTATTTTAGATTATAAAATTACATAGTAAATATTGAACATGTCTGAGCTTATAACAGCTTCAGATATCATAGGAAGGTTACAATATTCCTGTTTTAAACTCTTTTCAGTTTTGCAATCAGAGTAACTGTCAACAAACAATTATTGATAAATGCGTCCGATTGACAATTTATAAATATTTGCAAGAGAAAAAAAAAGGTTTTAAGAGAATCAGTGAGTCGCATCAGAAAAATTAAAAAATTTAAAGCTACTTAATTTTTAATTTTTTTGTTCTTTCACTATTTTTCGACTTATTTTTGTTTAAATTCTGCACTAAACTTTGAATATATACCTGGCTGTGACTACCCGATTATGACTAATCTACATATTGATGCTCAAGAAACAATACCTCTTATCTCCAAATTAGCAATTTTACAGGGAACGAAAAACTAACGAGGTATTCATTGAACTAAGTTGTAAGTATCGGTATTAATTTTGGAGATACAAGCTATTGGAAACTGTTGGACCTAGGAGTGGATATCAATTTAAAATCTTAAATCAAGTTCTGGCAAAAATGAAGATATGAGGTATTGTTTCTTAAGCGTCGATATATATATTTTTTTGTTTCATGTACAATCTTATGCAAGCAGTCATACCCGAGGAACCACTCTATAAGTTTATTTATAATTTAATTTTGTTATATTTTCAATTCATTTTATGATTTTTGATTTTATGTTGTTTGACATTAGAACAGTGCAACTAGTCTGTACGCAGTAATGAAATAATTTAGAGTATTACTTTTTTTTACAGGAAGTATATAATATTTATTTTTTGATCTGCCTTAGAAAAAATGTTGTTTTTATGATTTATTTCATTACTATGGAATTGATTTTTCTCTTTAGATCAATTATTTTCTTTTTTTATATACCTGCAAAGCAAATGATAGTTTTTATCTTGATAGAGTTATGAAATTCATTATTGACTTCTGATGCTACTGTTTGTAGTGATAAATTATTTAGTTACGTTAAAAAAGCCTACCAACCGTTTTAATTTTACCGAGTGATATCAAAAGAATATCTACATATTTAATATTGTGATACTTGTTTTAAGATAAAGTAATAGTCTTTTGGTAGTTCGTTTCACTAAAGTTTATTAATATATTTTAATTCAATTTGTTAGAATATTTGTCATCTAGCTATAACAATATTAATTATAATGTAATTGTTACAATGTGATTCGGCAATAAATAATATTAACTAAAATGGTGTTTATTTTCCCTTCTCTTATTTTGAAATTACATATTAAAAGGCGAAGACGCATTTTTTAAGTTGTTTTGCCATTTACAATTTAAGGACTGGTTTTCCGTTTCTTCTTGCATTTATTTAGTAGATAAATTCCATGGAAACAGTAATTAATAATATTTTAGTAATTGTTTCCTCGGAATTTATTAATTAAATAAATGTACAGGAAATGGAAAAGCCGGCCCTTATAAATGAATAAATTATTATCAGAGGAAGATCTCTGTTTAATCTACATTTTTAGTTCTTGCCACCGAGGTTGGTGCGCTACAAGCTAAGAAACGTCATAGCTGCTTCTATCCTCCACTATTAACTTGGCTTTCTTTCTTTTTCTGTTCTGTGGTATCCCCGTATTCTGTCTACCTTCTCCCGCCTTCGGCCCCGTTCCCCTTTTTTATTTTTAGCTTCTTCTTCTGCTTCTTAACTTTTACTTTTCCATCGAAGCTTCCATTCACTTAACCCGACAGCGCCATCATTCGTCATTCTTTGTTAGCGGGAATATAGATAAATTTAAATGCAGGGTACTACAGTATATTTTTTTGTAAAAATCTATCGGTGTTTGTAATATGTTTTGTTAATGTAAACTTTACCTAAGCAATTAAATATTATTACTATTATATTTGTTAAAAGTATTGTTAAATTGCAGACCACATTGTATAAATAATGTGCAGCATTAATCGATGTTGATACATATATCTGGGATGTTGGGAAGCAAATGTACATTTTTTTTCCTTATTGGTAGGCTTATTTATATATTTTTTGTACTTGCCATATAGGTTTTGTATTATATAGGTACCTGTTGTTCAAGAAAGTAATATAATAATCGTTATTATTTAATTGTAAAATGCTTAACTTTTTGTTTAGCCATTTATTTTTCTGTGATTTAGATTATTTAAAATATCTTCATAATTATTGCATTCATTGTGGCTTGTTATTTTATTGATTTTCTATCAGTAAACGATTTATTTTACCGTTTTGTTTTATTTCTTTATTAAAATGTAATTGAAAATAAAACAACAGCCAACAAAACGCATCGCGCGCTTTTTTTAAATCACGGCTCATCATCGCACACGCCATCTATTCTCACCTTCCCAAACAGTAGTCCAGTGCAATATTCCGAATAGAAACAATACATATACTTGAACGCCTCGTGGTTGTCTCTGATATGACCTGTCATCGCAAATCCAATACATCGAATGTCATCTCATAGAATGTGAGCAAAATACAGAAGATACCAAACGTTCGAAAACAAACAGTGCGTTCGAAATGACCCCGAATTACGGTACACATGTTCTAAAGGCCAAAGACAATGATAAATTCGATGACGGGCAAATTTCGTTAGCTGGGTCCACGGAACCCAAACTTTTTTCTATTTGCCTTTACAAAAAAATATATTCTTGATGAAACATTATAAATCATGTCTAGCCATATCAAGCCAATAAAATATGTTTTCCAAGTACTTAAATAAAGCTGATATGTAAACTGAAATTTTTACACATTTGACCTCATAAAATGGGGTTAGGATAAATTTAACAGTTTAACATTTGAAATGTCTAATTTAGTTACAAAAATGTCAATGTCAATAAGAAGAAATTATTAAAATATATTACATGAATTATTATTGACAGTATCGAATGATGCTGATAATTAATTATTTAAGAAATTTAATGAAACATTTCAAGGTACGCTATTAAAATTTAATTGAGGTAAGTGAAGAATTAAATAGAATGATTTTTTTTACATCAGGATGATATATACTGGTATAAGAAAGTTATGTGCTGGCCACATCAGATATTTTAATTCAACACTGATAATTTCAGCCAGGCGGCGGCGACTGGTTATTAGATTTATGTAAGCAATATATAGGCGATTATTTTTAACACAACGTATCTTGGGGTTCTATTATTTGTGGGTCATTTACAGGGTGAAAAAATTAAATAAAGCTAAAGCATGTACAGAGTGTCTCATAATTAAGTACCTTCTTTCAACGGGGTAGTAGGACTATAAAAAATAAGTTGAGTTTTGTATATAAACATGTGCCTTAAGTCAGTTAATAAGGGAGCTACAATCCCTTAAAGGGGGTAAATACAACATGGTTATTTGCCAATAAATTGAAACATCCTAAACTGCAAAAATTAAATTTGGACCATGATTGATTTCATAATTTTACATATTTTGTTAAATTTTTATCTACATATCACAATTTCTTGGGGTAATTACAAAGGGAGTGGGGGTGAGTTTTCGCCATAACATTTTGTCTTTTTTTTACACCCCAACAAACAAATCGTATGGGCCGCCGCCGGCAAGCTATCTGGTTGCCGGCGCACCCTATAATGGGCCAGCACATCTAACAGTTGCTGTACCGGCAACTCGGTGTCCGCGTAGCCGTCAGCCGGCCCAGTGACGTTTTGCCGGTGTATGCAGCATATATTCAGCAATGGCCCACAGTTTCCACGACGTCATATTTCAATGCTTAGCCATAGGTGGATAAACAATTTTAGTGTATTGTTTTCAGTGCATATTTCCAGCAATGGATAAATGCATTTTAAGCATATCTGCATACAGGGTGTCCCTAGATCAATAGGTATAATGGACAAAAAACTTTTATCTTCAAAAAAAAATGTATTTATACAATTTTCCGTTTGTTTGAAAAACAAAATTTGTCAAAATTCAAAATATTATATAGAATGTTTAAAAAATAAAATAATGCAATAAATGATATGTTTTGAACGTGTATAAAATTTTGAATTTTAAAATCAACAAATACTGCTTTTAAAACAAGCAGAAAACTTTATACTTAAGTACATTTTTTGGAATACAAGTTTTTGTCCATTCTATTCATTGTGTACAAGATCTGAAAACACCCTGTATAAATAATACATCCTAACAATTAATAAAAAAAATAACAGTAAACAGATTATTTATAAAAGGAGTACTTATAAAAAAAAAACTTTCGATTTTAAAAATAAAATAACATTATATAATAATATATCACTTGTACAAAAATAAAGAGCAGAATGTGACAAAAGTGCTTATTGCTTCTGCCGCTTTGATCGGCCACCGTCTCTATCAGGCGCATTCCGGAGCCACAGTTTGGCTAGGTACTGCTTCAATTTTGCTCTGTGTAGACTCTTTACAAAATGGATTCCTTCGCACAATCACTATATAATTAAATAAAAATAAATTAGACATATTTAACAAAGCTAATAATACAGTAGTTGGTTTTAAAATCGTGGGAGTATATCAGGCAAATTGAATTTTGTTAATTAAAAATATGTCTTATTAATGTCACTCTTAAACTGATGCCAACACTTGTGTGTAACTGTACTTATTTTTTATTGAAAACGAAAATTTGGCATGGTTTCCGACAGCTATAATGTACCAGATAACACAAAATACAATTTAAAAAATACTTGCATAAGAGCAGTTTTAAATCCGAAAAACACTGGTTGCTATTTCTTCCAGACCAGTTATATTCAAGAGTTAAACTGTTGCTAATCAGTTTAGCCAGAATTCGCCTAGTTGTCTGGACAACATCTTTCCCTCCAATAACTTGTAGCATTAGACGCTAAAATAAAATAAATACTGATACCTACTTGATAACCTATCAATTGACTTACCGTTTTGGTTATTTCTTTATCATCAGCCAATCTTTCATTAAAGATATTCAACTCTTCGATTGTATGAATCGGCAGGGTCATGTTTTCATTAGCATCCATTAAAGACTCGTCATTTTTATCTGGTAGCCTTTGAACCAAGTGCTGCATTTCTTTAGCCAGTTTTTCCAATGCGGTAAAAACCTTGCCTAACAGCACTGGAATATAAGTAATTACTTTCATACATTCAACAAATGGGGATATTGCAAAACTTACCCTCATTTTTTGCACAACTTGAAGTAGTTGTTACAGAACTCCAATTGAAGGGGAAGATGTTAAATTTGTAGGTGTAAATGTTCTAATTGGTTCCACATCTCCAAGTTGTCCTAATTTTAAATTACGTGATAACGATGGTGTAGATGCATTTCCACAGTAGACTTGACTACTTTCTGCAGGTTTCGATCTGTGTGCAATCTTTGGAGGCCTAGGAGGTTCTCCTTCGTCTTCGGATGAGTCGTTCATCTCATTCTCTTCAATGGCATACTCTTGCAAACTTATATTTCTTTCCCTTTTTCTAGTTGTCTCTGCTTCACTACTAGAGTGATCCTCTAAGAACTTCAGTTTTAGTACAGCTGTTTGGTAAACACCTGAAATTAAATGTTACTGTCACAACAATACACCACTGTTGACATCTAAGTTTCATTTTACATAGCCACTGACCATCAGTAGAACTAATACTCGATTAAATATTAACTATTGCAACTTTTTGATGGCCACAGATGTCAACACGAAAAGGACAACATCGATATGTATCTATTTGAACTAATTTATTGTATACTTACTTGTTTTAAATTTTACATTTATTGGACATTTCCCGCATCTGCCTGGGTCTATCGCGATGTGATCTCTTACAAGCTGTATCCTCGCAAATTCATTTTTTATGTACGTAGGCCACAGACAATAATTTTGATCATTCTCCGTAATTAACCAATTGTCTGAAACGATTGCCATCGGTGTAGTTCCATTTTCCTTTTCTTCGGGGAATTTCGACGATAACAAACTCCCTGCACAAAAAGTCACGATAAGCAACGTTTTTTAACTTAAAAATCTTACATTAACTCTCACAAAACTAATTACGTTTATATATACAGAATACTTTTAGAGATTTAATTAACAGCATATAGGTATTAAATTAAAAGTACTTTATATTTAGAAAAATGTTGAAAACATTATTGTAAATGTATTAAAGGCATAAAGCCATAATTGCTACCGTAAGGTAGTAAAAGTACTTTAAATGAAATGTCTTTAGAATGACACACTTCATAATTAATTCCATCGGAAGCTGCAACCTCATACATTTGTAAAAATGACGAATCTGTAGGTTTTATAATTTTCATCTTTTTCCCAACCATCTTCACTTCATTAGAACACTTAACGAACTTGCTTATAAGAAATACACTTCCAGACTTTAGAAACATACAGTTATTTTTACCATCTGTGTCACTGTCACATAACTTGAAGTCCTTGAAATGTAACTCAGAATAATATTCTCCTTCACATATGTTTCGTATTTCTTCTTTCACATTATCTGTGTGATGCAATAAACCTGTATCAATGTTAGGTGGCACATTTTGGATAGAGTTACTATCGATTTCTTTGAGACGTCGAATAACTTGTTGAAGAGGTTGATTTGATTTTCGTAGTAACTTCTTTAAGGTAAATAAATAATTTTCAAATGCGAAGCAGTTTACGGCATTAAGGGATTCAATTTTTTTTGGCATCCTGAGCAAGATGATTCAACGCATGTACATTATAAGTGCAAAATTCTTGTCCATACAACTTCACAGAATATTTCACAAAGAGATTTAATGAATCATTAGCATAATTATTGTGATATTCATTCAAGTTACTACATAATAATATAGTAACAGCAAATCGCAAAATCATAAAATTGGCATAACCATTTTTTGACACAATATTTTTCAAGATGACAGGTCCAACATATAGTAAAAAATTCCGCAATTCTGTGGCTTTCCACCTTTCTAGTTCTTGTAATGATCTAGGTTTTCGATTGAACTCCCAAGGCCAATATCGACATACAGAGTTAATTCGAATATTTATTTCAGAAAGATTGACGTGGCTTAACAGTTTTCTAACGACTCCCAAACAAACACAATGCATATAATCGAACATAAAAGTTGACACTAAGCCAATGTTTAATCGAGATAAAGGTGTGTCTCCTTTATGATGTAAAATATCAAGTCATGCAGCGAAAGAATGATCTGTAAGTAATTCTGCTTGTAAATCCAAGTATGCCATGCGTTTATTAACATAAGTTCCTTCAACACAACACTTATCGCACCCAAAATAAGCGTTGTGTCCTTTGATGTTTTAATAAAACTTCTTGCTGGCATATCACAACAAAATGAATTAACTTTCACTTGAATATTTTTTGTGTCTTGTGTAAATCCCACCTGTAAGAGTATTGACAGTTCATCAACAAATTTTTGTAGATATTCCTCTAATGGTGGCTTTGTATTTCCACAAAATATTGCGACAGGAAATGGAGGTTCATTCTTCAAATTATAAGGTTTGCATAAAATTGGCCAAAAGGCTGTAGATGTACTCTTGTGGACTGGAATTCCATCTATATTAAAGATTAATTCTAAAATTTCTATTTTATATTTTTCAATGAGTCTTTCTAAATTTTTCTGTATATCAAAATAATAAAATTGACCACAACCTAGTTTTTCTATTGTAACTGTTTTTGCAGTTTTTAACAAAGAACGAGCATCTAGCGGGAGATCGGTTAAATTTGGACCTATTGAAAACCAAACAAGCAATTCTGATAATACTTTGTGAGTAATTTTATTCTGAATAGCCCAATTTTTTAAAAAATCATCCGAGGTACAAGGTTCTAACAAGGAAGCTGAGGGCCCTCCTGAGCTGTCGGAATTCTTTTGTTCAACTTGATCTATTTGAATATCAACGGTATTGGTACAAATTATTGATTCTGCAGAGTTGAAAGAATTCGTTTTAAGATCCGTCTCTTCAATGCACTCATTATGATTAATGCAAGTATTAATAGATGATATTTTACACAAGTTGTTGGCTGTTAAAGTAGAAATTATTTCTTCAATAAAAAACAGAAAAGACTTTATTTTCTATTTTTATTTCTAGAAGACTTCCAGTCAGGTACATGAACAATTTATCCTACGTTTCGTTCGAGTTTTCGGACTTTTCAAGGTTAAAAGCTAAAAATAATGTTTTACATAAGTCATAAATTAGATTAGTGACAGAATGCATATCTAGAAAAGTGTTTTCTTACCTAATATTTTCCTATTTTAATTTCATTGTAGCCCATACAATGAAATTTTTTTATTTTGTTTTTCATCATTTTTTATTTGATAGGTATTGGGCAGACAAGCAGTCTCATCGAATCTTCTTTTTGCGGTGGATTCATCCCAAATAAAAAAATATCCTGTAGTCAATTTGGGTGTTGGCAACGCTTGTTGCAGGTCGAAAGTAATGACATGAATGTTAGGATTATGTTGAGATTCTTCAACAGCATTCTTGAGAATCGTTCTAGCTGCTTTAGCTTTACGAAAATGCAGCTCTTTTCGTTGCAGAATATTCGATAACGTTTCCTTAATTCCAGAATCTTTGGCTTCCTTAATATTCACTGCAAATTCATCACATTTAGCGCAAGTATCTGATTTTGGACTTTTGAAAGATATGTTAAATTCTTCTGTGAAAAGTCTTCGGAATTTATCTGATGATACCGCATTCGTTCCATCTAAAGTACAGTTTCTCTTGTATTCTTCATAGAGAGATTCAGTTGTATATTCTAGGCTCATATATTGTTTATTCGGATTTTTGTGTCTGCTATAATGACTTTCATATTTGGGTAAAAGTTCTATAAATCGTTTCACATTAGCTACGTCTTCCTGAGAATACTTTTTTTGTGATTTTGATGTTTTCCTCTCATGGTTGTGGAATAACATGTCCTTCGCGTAGCTGTTAGACAATATATTCGACCCCTTCCAATGCCATGCATGATTATGAATGCTTGCTTGCAGATTTTATAGCTGGTATTATTGTCCTTGATGGTATAGTCAATAGTACAGGTTCGCCTTGTATCACGTTTTTTTGTTTTTCTTTTAATTACTTTTTTTTGAATACATCCAAATAAATAGGCATTTTGAAGGTTATGACTTGCTAAGGCCCAAAATTCTGAATATATTTTTTTGTCGTGAATTTAGAGGCACTTTTTCAAAACACTTCATCTTGCAGTGACATGGCTCATCAGGTTGTTTCTGAGCAACAGTGCGTCTTTTTCCGCGGTACATCTTATAGTCTTGCCTACGATCTTTTAATTTTTTTATTTTGCTCTGGTTATGTTCATTTCTGACTCGTTTTCTTCCAGTTTTTGGAATTTTATTCTAAAAGAATAATACTACTGAAAAACTTTTCTTGCACAATACTCTGCACAAAGTACCTGTTAAGTGATGAACTTAATACTACTACTGAAAAACTTTTCTTGCACAACACTCTGCACAAAGTACCTGTTAAGTGATGAACTTAATAGGTTTTACATGCAATTGTTAGAAAATGAAACACGCAACTAATCCCAATTTCATCATCACTTTCAGATGATGATTGGCTCTGCACATAGTCCTTGTCAGCGACAGAATCATCAAACTGCCTAAAAGATACATTAGATTGATTGCCACTATCCATTGTTAATGATATTCAGCTAAAACACTAGAACATGTTAACTACTATGCGCCATATTTGTTGTCATTTAACAGCTTCTACATGAAAACAGAATATTGTTGTAGTACTTAACATGAATTCGGTATTGTCATATGACGCCATCTATGGTGTTTGGATCCAAATAACTAGTGGAATCGTTACCTATGGTAGTTAACATGTTTTACGTGCTGACATGTTCGGATACGAAAAAAATGTCATTTAACAGGTTTTACACCCGGACACCTCAATTAACTAAACGATCTCAATAGCAGGCTAAACAACATTCACTTAACACATTGTGGAAGATCGACCTAACCCACAAATCACAATGTTGAAGCTTAGGCCTGTATGCCATTTAAAGATTCTGAAACTTCGTAGACGCCAGAATGGTACTAACGGCGCCATTTAGACTTTGGTAGGCAAAGCTGGCATAGGCAGATTTGGATCTGAAATGACTAAGTTTTGTCATGCATTCGCCTGGGTTAAGCTCAAATGCCATATTTGTGGGTTAAGCCATTTTGCCGCCCATAGCCTCAGTTGTGCAACGAATGTGCAGGGGAAAATAATGTAGACCTTGAACTGTCGCCATCAAAAGAGGATTTTTCAGATTGCCTATTACCGAGACATCTCAACCTTTTTATAGTTAATATTGCTTGGATTTCGCTCTGAGCAGATATGGCTTCTTTAAGCGGCAGTTTTTTTAATTGGGCTGCCACACTCTGGACAAAAATGTTATAAACTCTTCATCTTCTGATGCATCCACATTTTTCAGTGACCCTGCTACATTTTTCAATTCACTAACACATGCTGCAACTTGTTGCAATCTACTTTTTGTTATTTTTGGGCGCTTTGCAGTTGGCTGAGGAAGTGTGACATTAAGGGTATCGTGTTGTGTTTCATTCTGGGAAGTATTTTGACTATCTTCCTTCGATTGTTCCAATTCTTCCTCTGTTTACGATTCATCGTCGTTATGCAATGATTGTTCTCCATCCTGTAAAATTGACAATTTTAATTATATATAACATTTATTTATTACAGGTTTCAGACTCCCGTGAACAATGGAAAGCTATAGAATCCGACTTTAACAATAAACGGAAATTTCTAGGGTGCTATGGGTCAATTGACGGAAAGCATATTCAAATTCGTGCCCCTGCTAATTGTGGTAGTGAATACTTTAATTATAAAAAGCAAAACAGTGTTATCTTATTGGCACTAGTTGATGGTAATTACTGTTTCCGATTTATTGATGTTGGATGTAATGGATAGATTTCGGATGAAGACTGCGAACAGGTGGGGTGACAGCACAGAGCCTTAGGGGACTCCGGCTTCCATCGGTCGATACGTGGACACGCTATCCCGGATCTTCACTCGCATCTGTCTCCCGTGCAGGTATGATCTAACTAGTTTGATGAATGCAATGGGATAACCCATACTCATCAATTTAGCTAGTAGACCATCGTGCCAGATCTTGTCGAAAGCCTTCGCAACGTCCGGGAGTAGTGCCGCCGTGACCTATCGTTGGTTGAAACCTTTGGTGACTTCTTCGGTGATCCTGAGCACTTGGAGTTCCGTACAATGTCCTGTCCTGTACGCGACCTGTTCATCCGGGATGATTTGGAGCTCTTCGGTTTCTTCTTCTATTCTTCTCAAGATGACGCGCTCGGCTACCTTGCTCACAGCGGAGAGCAGGCTGATGGGCCTGTAAGAGGAGGGAAAGATTAGTTCCTTACCTGGTTTTGGGATGACTATGACGTCGGCCTTTTTCCACCTGTCCAGGAAGTATCTGAGCCGCACTCTGCGTTCCACGTCCTCAATCCAGTCCTCGTCCTCATCATCGAGTTGGTTCGTTGGTTCTCCCTACACTGCAGTTACAAGCTGTTGGCGAATGCTTCGGCATTTTCCTGGCGAGTGTAGACAATCCCATTCTCCATGGATTGGGGGCATAGGTTTCGGCCTGTTCCGCAGAGCACGCTGGGTGTTCCAGATGCTCCTGTCCTGTGGGTTCAGCGATTTCAGGTGACGCTGCCCTCCTTCCAGCAGGGTTCATCAGCCGGGACCCAGGGAGGTTGGCCGAAATCTTCGACACCGCTCACATTTGTGAGTAGGGCCGTTTGTAAAGTAAGCTAACCTGCCCTGCACGAGGCCGATCCAGGTCTACAGCGATAACTAGGGTAAAAAGGCGATAGTCCTGCCTGGCCCTAGCATCCGAGACCGACATCAAGCCATATGGATATTGGCGCACGCGCCAGTGTTCCGCGGGCAGCTAATCAGTCAGCACGTGCTCTACCGGCACTCATTAAATTCAACTCATGTATATCCTCTGGGGATAACTGTAACTTGCAACCTTATAGACGTTAAAGTCAAACCAAGAAGAAGTTTAACGCAGGACAGCCATATGGTGGCCCTACGTCCACCGGCTGTTCCTTTTTACTAGTTTTAAGCAAAGTTAAGTAAGAGCTGTTCGACTCCGATGGAACCGACACCGGCGTATCGAAGAATAGTACCAGCTGTTTCCTTTAATAAATAGATAAATAAAAAACCACCAACCTCTCGATTTGTTTGTTTGCCTTCGTAGAAGACAGCAAACAAATTATTTTGAAAAAATTCGTTACGCTATATTTACAACATAAGAGTGTCAGGTCCTTTTCCGGACCGTAGCCCAGTGCCACTTCAGCCAAGCAGTAATAAGTGACCAACGATAATAAGCTCAAGATCGCTAATGGGAAATCCAGACGACGACCATCGAAATAAAAAACGATATTGCTTTGGAGATGAATTCTACGACTACGACTTCAAATAGTGCCCGTTCTAAGAAGGTGATGATGGGAGTTCGGCCAAGTAGTGGACATCAGTGGCAAGTCTCGCCGCCATCAGTAGGGGGCCTTCCGCTTAAACGTGTGCTGACCTCGAGAGAGCTATCACGCACATTGGCGTTGGGTTTCGTCCCTAGTCGGGAACTAAATACGGTGGTGAAAGCCACTACAGGGCGGCGCGATTGTTTTGCTGTTGCGGTCTGCTCTGACTGTGCCTTGAAAACTTCCTAGAGTGCGGGAGTCGACTTTAAATGTAAATGTAACTTCACCCGGGCTTGTGAAACTTAAAGTTTATTGCGTTGCGCATCGCACGAGGGAAACTTCCTTCGCGTGATCCCGCAGTGAACTGTAGATGTAGAGTCAGACTTGGACATTACCCTTTCATCTTGCTCCAGTGTCACCAACCTCCACCTTACCTTGGGGGGTCAGATATCAGCCACTCTTCGCTATCAATTTCAATCAGTATTTGTGATCATAATTAACTTTAAGTTTTAGACTTTGGCAAAATTTCCAGTGCTCCCTCGTACGAAATTTGAGAACTTTGTGAACTTTGTTACTCTTTGAAATACAGGGTCCTTCAGACACCATGCTCCACGACGAGACCCCTGTCAATATGTATGACGCGACATTGCCGCTCGATGTTGTGTCCCCGCTCCCAGGATCGTCGCGGTCGCCAACAGCACATGGCGCGCCTTCGGTGTCCATCACCGCCGGAGCCACCGCTGTTGCGTCAGAGCCCGTGGTGGCCTTTTGTGGACATCACTTTTTTTATAATCTGCCTCTTTTGTTCTCTGTCGTTCACCAACTCATCATCTCACATTTGACTCGCTGGACAGTTCCAGTTGAGGTTCAAGTCCGAGTTCAAGCTCAACGTTCGCAGATCAACCGCGCAAACATAACGAGCCATTGGCAACCCACCGGAATTTTTCAGTTCCACCCCATGCCTAACCCAGCCTCTCCTGAGGAACATTTGGGTGATTCGACTTAATTACACACACACACACACACTTGCACACCAAATCCGCAATTCGCCGACAAGAACAACCATACCAAGAAAGAAGATCTCGACATCCTTGATCAGTGTTTTCCACGCCGTAGTCAAGAAGCCATCAATACCCAACCGCGACACGTTTTAGTGACACGAAACCAAACCTATCGACGCATTTAAGGGTAAGCACATGGTCATGACCATTTCTTTTTTGTTGTTTTGTTTTTCGCGAGACAGTTCTAAGTAACAAACACGTTGCTGTTTGCTAGTTAAATAGTAAAGTGAATGAGAGACAGTAAATTAGCCGTAGCAAGCATTTTAGTTACGATTCAAGTATTTTAGATAGGGATTATTTTCTTTTTTTATATCATCATATATAATTTGAATTTTTTTTTTGTTCATTATAATATATTTGTGTATCCATTGGGTTGAAACGAGTGTTCTATTCCTGTATATATGTATATACATATATATCAACAACGCACGTGGTCCAGGGCCATTGTCAGACCACGTGTTCAAGCCAAACTTTAATCCGCCATTTTGGTGGTGCAATTCAATCGAGTCTTTCTATTTTCACACATTCATTTAATTATTTACATTTTTTTCTTTTATTTTATTTAATTTTTATTAATTTGTGTATTTTTTGCTAAAAGGACATTTCGCCCATATTAAACATTTATCAACGATAATGTCCGTGAACTTTCCTGAGGGACAAATCTAAGTGTACTTTTTTACTGCGCATGCATTTACTTTTATAAAATTTTATAAAAACACCAACGCTTAAAAACGTCACCCCGTGGCGATCACCGAGGGAGAAGACCCTCCAACGTGGGAAAACACCCAGGGCCTGGCTATAGGTGGCCAGTGCTACCACAGCAGGTAAAAACGACAAAAAGGAGTCTCACAATCGAGCTAGCTTTCAGCTTCATACAAAAGAACAAATCGACCCTAGGATCCTCGTCCCTCGTCATCAAGTAAGTTCGGTCAGCTGGTTGGCAGCCAAACCTCGTTAAAAACCACCTAAGTGCGGCGTTTCTGGCGCCCTATATTAAATAAATTAGAAACGGGGCGCACGCCTACGAACAAACCACGACAAACACCAACGCAATCAAACCGCGACAATATAACCTAACATTAATTACATAAGACAGCTCTGATAGGTAAAATAATTTTATTATAATACGTTTACTGAGAAAAAAAATTGAGCAATACAGCTACAAACTTTTCCAAAAGGAAGTGTGTCAACAACGTTGCTTTTCAACACTTCCCGGGTACAGAGATAAAAATATATATAAAATCACACAAACCTATGTATATATTAAACACATACAAGTAATTAAAAATTATGTCACAAGTGAATATAAATAAGTATATAATTCAAATCTAAAACAATAATACATTGAATTTTTCTAATCTTGATAAGAGTATATCTTCCTTTAGTTTACGTTTTACCGTAGCGACTGACATATTATGGTATTGAACTGGCAGGTTATTAATAATATATGTTGCTAAAAAGGAGAAAGACGATCAAAATGAAGAACTTTTATGAGTGGGAACACAAACTTTATTTTCAACATGTCTCAGATCTCTGCCGTGAACCTCAGTTCGTCTTTGTATTTTATTAAATAAATAATCAGGTTTCCCTGTTTTGAAAATATTTAAAATAAATCCAACTACGTGAATAAATCTCCTTTCACACATGTTTAATAGATTAAAGTTACGTAAATATGGAGTAATATGACCATGTTGAGGCACAATTGTGAAATAACGTACACAGCAGTTTTCAATTTTTTGTAAACGATGTTTGTCTTCTTGTGAAAGATATGAACCGTATACAATGTCTGCATAATTTAAGTGCGACAGAACCATAGTTTCAGAGAGCAATATTTTAGTATTTGTATCTCGATATTTTTTAAAGGCATATAACTGTTTTAGACAGTAAAAGGATTTTTTACAAATAGAACTAACGTGACCAGAGAAGTTCAGTAGAGAATCAAAAATTACTCCAAGATTTTTTACACTATGGGCTGATTTAATGATTTCATTATTAATCTGAATATTCAGTTGTGCAAGATTGAGAAGCTGTCGAGTCGTTCCAAAAACAATATTTTGACTTTTGCTAGCATTTAGTACAAGGGTATTTTGAATTGTCCATTCATGTATAAGACTCAAATCATTATTGATGTAGTATTCTGCCATTTGAAATTCAGAAGAAGAAAAGCTATATATTAGCTGAATATCATCAGCGTACATGAATAATTTTGAATTTAGTGGAAGTCTCGAAATGTCTGCGATGAATATGTTAAAAAGAAGTGGCCCGAGAATAGATCCTTGCGGAACACCGGATACAAATGATCTACACTGTGATGTGAGTATCGAACTTCCTGTATTTAAGCTAGTAAACTGTTGTCTGCCATTTAGATAGTTATGCAACCAGGAGAAGGTATTTCCAGATATTCCATAATAACTTAGTTTCGCAATTAAGCAATTAATATCTAAAGAGTCAAAAGCTTTAGACATATCAAATAATGTTAAGGAGGTAACTTTCGTATTGTCGATGGCTCGCAAAAAGTCGTCAGTTATATTGCTTAGTAGTGTAGAGGTACTGAAGCCTTTTCTAAATCCAGACTGATGTGAGGGAATAATAGAGTTTTGATAGACATATTCAGAGAGTTGTTCATATATTGCTGATTCAGTAATTTTAAGAGAAACTGAAAGGAAACTAATAGGGCGCAAATCTCCAAGTTGTTCCGGGTTATTTTTCTTAGGTATTGGCTTAATACATGATATTTTCCATTGCGGGGGGAGAACTCCTAGTTCAAGTGAAATATTGATAATATGTGTCAGTGGGGCTGATATCCACTGTAAAGCAAGTTGTAACATTTTAGCAGATACTCCATCAGGGCCTATGGTATGAGATTTTTTGTTTATTTATGATATCTGCAATTTTTTGGATAGTAATCGGTTTAAAGGTGAATAGCGCGTCGTCCAAGAACTTATTTTCAAAAAAAAGTGTCGTTATGTTGTTCACTAGATTTTAGATTTGGTATAGAATTCTTAAAATAATCATTGATCTCATCAGGATTGGAAAGACACTCAGGAAGATTTGGTGGAATGCTATCATTTACTACTCCCCATGACTTTAAGTTGGCCCACAGTTGTTTAGAATTGTTCTTAGTATTATCAATGTGAAAAAAAGTAAAAAGCAGTTCTTTCTTGTATTACGGCATTGGTATAATAATTTCGAATCTCACAAAAGTACTGCCTATGGACAGCGCTTCTGGTTCTTTTATATCTCAACCAAGCTTTTTTTTTAATTTTTTTTATTTCATATAAAGTCTCCGTAAACCAAGGTCCATGACGCTTCTTAGATTTAAAGGTAACTCTTTTCAAAGGTGCATGGCGATTAAATAGATTTAATAAATTTATAAGAAAATCAACCTTTTCTTCAAGAGAATTAATATTATAAATAGTATTCCAGTTAATAGTAGAAGCATCCAAATTAAATGATTCAATATTAAAGTTTCTGTAGCTACGGAATTCTTTTATTATGGGCTTGCAATCATAACCATTCAACTCAATACCACAAGATATCACGTTATGGTCAGAGAAACACACATCTAGAACATCAACATTCCTAATATCTAGATCATAGTTGGTTATAATTAAGTCTAATAATGTTTCACTATGAGCAGTTATTCTAGTGGGATCGTGAATAATTTGCTTACAATCAAGAACATATAACAAATTATTTAGATAAACAGTAGCAGGACTGTTAATTAACATATTAATATTTAGATCCCCCATTAGAATAAAAATATGTATATTATTTTCTAATAGATAATTAATTATATCAATCAGTATACAAAGGTTGGTATAATGAGAGTTTGGAGGCTTGTAGAAAACTCCTATAGCACATAATTTATTCTCTAAGGTAACCTTGACAATTATGTATTCGATATCGTAGACCTCCTTTACTGGTATGGATAACACTGTGCACGATTTAAAAAGAGAAGATTTCATATAAAGAGCAACACCCCCGCCTTTAGTTTCGCGGTCACTTCTTATAAGTTTATAATCCGGAATTTCGAACCTATCGTCCAAGAGTTCAGGGAGGAACCAAGTTTCACTGATTCCCACTGCCAAATATGAATTTTGTTTCACAAATGATTTAATGTCGATACATTTATTTACCACAGATCTAGCATTAAAATGACATAGTGTATTTAACTTTAAATTAGATGAGTCATGTTCATGTCTATAAGATTGACTAAGATTTAGTGTGTTAGACTTAAAAAAGAGTTCCTATTAATTCTTTTCTTTTGGTTTTCCACTTTTTTTAAATAAACAGGGCAATTTATGTCAAAAATAAAGTGACTAACATCAATATCAATTTTCAATTTTTGTTTGATCTCAACACAGTTGTAACATTTAAGTGTATTACTTTCACAATTTTCAGTTGTATGATCTAGGGAAGTACATTTAAAACATTTAGTTGGAGAATTACAATTTTCTATGTGGTGATCAAATCCACCACACTTAAAACATCTAAAGACACTTACATACTCAAAAACTCTGCACTTGGACCAACCAATAAAGAGGTAAGTAGTTTTGATCCATAATTTTCATAAAAGTATTGGGATCCATTTCAATAATGGCCATATATTTAGTTTTCATTTTTTTTTATAACTTTTACACTTATTTCACTATTGTCATATAGAACAGCAATATTTTGCTTTTTTATAAGGTTTAGAAGTTCCTCACCACTAATGTCCTCGTCAATATCTACAACTTTGATGCAAGGATTTTTTAAATTTGGAGCTTTAATTTCATAGTTTTTATTTAACTTCTTTTCAGCAGCTTTCTTAATGATCTCTCGTTCTTCCTTAGTTTTACATTTTATGACAACACCTCCTTCTTTAATATTTTTAAGTTCTGTAATTCCAACTTCTAATGATGCTGGTTTTAAATTTTTTTGAATCGCTTCCTTGGTCTTCTTACTCTCTTGATTACTTTTCGGCTTTATTATTACAACTTCTTCAGCGACAATATCGGCATAAGATTTGGGTTTGGGTACATTTAATACATTCTCTTTCTTCCCATCTGCACTACACTTGATTTCATCCTTAAGATCCTTCAATTCACTTAGAAATTGTACTTTTAAATTTTCAAGTTCATTTACCACTTTAGAAATAATATCGGTGTAGAATGTACAACCGTCGCAGAACCATTTTAGACCATTACAATTTATAATAACCTCAAATTGCCTACTCGTTATAGCTATGCATTTGGGGTGAAATATACCTGAACACACTCCTGAGCATTTTACGCTGTCTTCGTTTTCATTAATTTTTTTCTTGCATTTAGTACAGGTCGCACCCAACATTTTGGTCGTTGCCATCCATTAACAACACCACAAGAAAATTAAATATATCGCAAGCCCGGTCCTGGTTAGATTTAATTTGGGGTTAACGATTCCCTCTCGAGTCCCTTCTGCACCAGGTAGCCGAAATATTTGTTGTAATAGTCACTGTCCCTTTTTAATTGTGAATGTGCCAACCACTTGTTCATGAAAAAAGGACGCTTGGGTTTATTTAGCATTTAAACACTAATGGAGAAATATTAATTTTATAAAAACACTAATTATATGTTAACTTATACACAATTATGTAGCTTTTCATGAGCTTCAACTCAGTCAAATTTTATCGCATTTAGTAAAGTTTTAACCACTTTTTTTTGATGAATTTACAGGAGCATCACTATACACTGCCACTTTCAACAACCTCAACCTCCTTTCCTTCCTACTGAGCAAGTAAATTACTACTTTCCCCTTCTGTCGTCATTGTGTTAAATATTTTTCAGCTAATTTTTATAAATATCACTAAAAATCCGCGTTAAAAAGCCATAATAAACATTAACGTTCAATGACATAACCTTACCCTACACTAGCACCGCTCGTGGTGAATTCAAGTGCGGTAGCCCTCATTATCATGATGATATAACTTAAAGAGGATACGGAATTTCAGTAAAATCCGAAACACACACCAATGACGGAAGTTTGTGAAAAATTTTTTGTAGTTCACATTCACAGAAAATAAAAAAGGGTTAGCGGTGGTCCTGCCATCTACAAGATCTTTTCAGAACTCCAATTGGTTTTAGGGATGTTACACTGGCACTGGACCTGTTCTTTTGGAATATGTATCATCTGCCTATTCCGTGTACCTATTACCAAATATTAAATATACCTGTTTCGAGTCCGCTGCACTGACACCGTCACGTGTTTGCCGTAAACCAAGTGTGACACACTTGGTTTACGGCAAACACGTTGTCGGACACAAAAAAACGAATGGAACGGTAAGCATATAAGCATTCTTTACAGTCATACGGAAATGGCAGTATTTCTAGCAATTTTATTGGCCGTTTTAAGATAGCCGCAGGGCATGCGCAGTTACATGACATTTTAAATTATTAAATCCTTTTGGAATCGTTTGTCAGCTAGGAGGTCGTTAGACGATAGAGAAGATACTCGCATGGCACGCGGTAGGTCCAGGGTTCAAATCACAAACTTGTTATTTTTTTTTTTAATAAGTATTTTTTAGTTCGTTAGTAAGATTTATATGAAGATTACATTTTTTCCTTGCCCTTTATTACATTTTTTCCTTGCCCTTTATTATAGTTTGTTTATTTTCACGGTGCCGAATTCCCCTTTAAAAATGATATCTGATGAGCACGCCATGCCGTGGCCTTGAAACGGCCAATGAAATTGCTAGAAATTACTGCCATTTCCGTATGACTGTAAGGAATGCTTATATGCGAACGGTAATAGGTACTTTCTTAAATCGATGTCGTTAGCTATTATCAAGGCAGCTATTGTATTAAATCAGTAGAATTAGTTGTGAGTGTAAATTTATAATCTTTTAATAGCATGTGATAAAAAGAAACGAACTGCAAAATAAATAAAACAAATCTAAAAAAATATAAAAAAAAGAAACATCTTCACACTGGCTTTAATTACTTATCAACAGCAATAAAATTATGGCCACGTTCGAAAGACAAATAATATGAATAGAAAAGTAACCAAAAATAATTTATTAGCAAACAAAAAAACAAATATACTTAAAAATAAAAGTAACAAAAATAAAACATAATATACTCTTGCCAAAATAGCGCCAGCCGCCTGTCGCCGACCATGCGCGCATCGCTGAATTTGAGAAGGAATAGTTTGGAACTGGAACAGGTATTTGTATATAGGTTTGTGTTGGGAATAGGTACAGGTCATACTAGGTACAGAAGAAAGCTATTCCATAACATGCCTAATTGGTTTTGCCACAAAATAGAACAAAGTTCTCTACAAATTGTGATGAAATAGCGCCTCTATATCAGTTTTACAAGAAGAGATAAGGATAACTTTATAAAAATTTTATATATGAGTCGGAGATGGACCTGCAATTATCTCCTATGAAGTAAATGGTCTAAATGTAGCCATGATCCAAACGCAATCCTGATAATGCGATATATCAAAGAGGAAGAAGAAATGTCATGTAGCAAGGTTATATTTGTTTTAAACAGTACCTCTGGTTTTAATGAATAAATTAATATTGACCTAATAGGTAATAATAATTAGATAAGTAAAGGTCAATGTTATCGAAATATATCTAGATCTTTTCCTAAAATTTTGTTATATGTGTATGTATGTATAACAAGTACTTAAATCATGAATTTCGAAAACAGAAGAGTATGTAGATTATGTTTAATAACAACATCCAAATTTGATGTAATTGATGATATCACGAGACTAATGTTCGACTTTCTTCTTCTAAAACCTGTAAGTTTTCAAAATATATCAATATACCAATATACTTATTGTATAATAATATAACTATAATCATTTTGATTTGGTTTCGGCTAATTTCATTTTCGACAATTGTTTAAATACCACACAGAACTTTATAAATTAGACCCTTAGAGCATTATGTAAATAATTTAAATAGTGAACATAAACAGAAGCGAAAGTTTTATAATTAATAAATGGATCTTACTTAAAGAGGGTGTGATACCCAGATATAGAATAAGATGGAATGATAAGCATGTATTTTAGACTGTCGCATGATTTCAGCCCCATTCTTTTTTTTATTTTTGGATTAGGGTATTTTATTCTTTTATGTTGGTTAAATCTCAGTTTGTATAAACTTTGGTTGCCGATCAAACTAAAACAATTTTATGATAAGACATATCAGACCATTATTTTTTTTTAGCTAATATGTATTAGTTAAAACATGTCTGTTGCTATGATACATAATAGCCTGTTTCGTGCCATTAGTGGATTTAAAAATTTGTATCACTTTTTTATTATTTTATAAATACAATACTAAAATGCATGCAAATTATTCCAGATTTTGTGAGGATGCCACTAGTAACAAACTCGCCCAACAGATTCTCTAGGAGAGGGGTCAATTTGGTTTTCAGTAGTAACATCACCTATAAATATTAATGCCACTATTCACTTTTGTTTTTTTATTTAAAGATATAGAATTCATTAGTCATGTGACTTAGCATACATTGATTTCTAGTGGACATGTGTCCACATAAAGCCTTTAAAGAAAGCCACCATTGTGTAAAGTTTAGTTTTGTATTATATTATTTTTATTATTGCAGAATTTAGATATAGTTAAAGAGAATGTAATATGTAATGAATGTTCAATGAAACTTCAAAATGCTGTCGATTTTAAATCAGCTTGTCTTAATACAAAGGGCAAAAGGTTACCGTTCACTAGCTCAGAAGATGTAAAGTTGATTTTGAAAGAGGAGAATTGGAAGGAGCATGCAATTGCAGAGTCGGCAAACATTTCTAAAGACCAAATGTTTTGCCGATTTTGTAATAAATTGATAGAAAATGGATGTTATAAATATTTGCAGGAAAAGAAAGAAGATGTATTTGTTATCGATGTGGTACAAAAATACATTCCAGTACTGGTAAATAACCATTTTATTAACTATTATTATTACAACCATTGTTTCATAGAAAATAACTTCAGTGAGAAAAGCAATGAAAATTTAATCGTCCAAACATATAAAAACCAGATTTACTAGCTTTATAATTTAAAACTTTAGAAGATTTTGTTATGGTTTCTATCTGTAGTTAGTAATCATTGGCAATTTATCTCATCTAATCTAAGGCAATTTTGCACAGCTCAAATACGAGAAATTTTCATAGAGTTATTTTTGTGTAAATTCATTTTAAGTTCATGTAGCCAGTGGCGGTATCGCTTTTAGATCATTTGGTCAATGGACTGAAAAAAAAGATGGCTTGAATATTTTGTTCACTGCTTAAAATATGTAATATCACAAACAGATGAATTACCATAATATGCATTAATTCGAATGATTAAAAAAAAATTCATCCCAAACAATAATCAAAGTCAAGCATTAAATCGTTGGCTGAGCGTTAAATACAATGACTAATTGGCATTATTTGATACCTATCTATCACAGAATTATCTAAAAAATAAAGTATTATAAAATATGTATTATCTTTGCCCCTACTAAAGTGGCAGATAAATTTAAACCTAGTTTAATCAACAAAGAGAGCATAAGTAACACCAAAGATAACTAAAATTGATCGGCCATAAGCCAATTTCCTAATCTCTCCTAAAACCACTTGTAAGTTTTCTTTTAAAACTGTAAATTACCATCACTATCAGGCTGCCTTTTTTTTTAGACGTTTTCGACAATATTTTCACTAACCATTTAAGCCTTTAAGCCAACTTTAAATTAGTATTAAGTAATTAATTAGTTAATATAATTAATAAATAACACTGGGATGTAGCTTATCTGACACTAAAGCAAAGAATAAGAACATGACACTGATGGTCTGAATAAAATATTTTGACTGAAAATAGAGTAGAATCTGACATAGAGTAAGAAGACTACATAGTATTTGTGAGACGAGACCAAATTGATGAATATAAGTGTAATGACTTGTAAATGAATTGATAATTACTAACAACTACTAACTTATTACATTCATTTATCTGATGTTCATGGATTAATACAGTATCATCACAGTTCAACAGTTTAGCAGAGAGAATCACAGAACAATTAATATTGTACAATTATAAATAATACGCAAGCATATCGAAAGGTAGCAAAAGGCCATTTCTGTTGCATTAATAATGGTCATAACCTACTTTACCACACTCATCCCTACTGAAATTATAATAAATAAATAAATAAATAAATTCTTTATTGTCCAAACAGGTGATGTACCCACTTACAGGACAAATACAATATGTGTAAATATAAGAGTAGCATAAACTATAAAAAAAAAGAAGAAAATACATGGAAATAATACATAATATCGTAATTAAATAGGTTACAAAATTAGTATTTCTAATAGGTAACAATTATAAAAAAAAAACTAAATATTATTATTATTACAAAACTAACACACAAAATATAGTTTATTTAGGGACATGAATTATGGTAGTGATAAAAATAAAGAGAGAAAAAAAAGAGAGAGGTTACAGACGCTGTTATACTGGAGCAAGGTGGTTTTTAATGGTGTTCTTAAACATTCCCATTGAAAGGGAGTAATCAGTTGCACTACAGTACTGGTTAAATTTGTTAGTTATAGAATAGATAGGCGATTTTACCATTACATTTATTCTAGGGGTACGAAGACAAAAACATTGTTCATTCCTGCTGTTAATTCGAGGTGTGTGTGGAAATTTAGTTGAGCTAATAGTTCAGGACAATCGATTAAGTGCTTCATAAGCTTGTACACAAATAGGCATAAATAATAAGTTCTGCAACTTTCGAGCGATAAGAGTGAAAATTGCGTTAACAAAATGTTGTCAATACCTTGTTTTGGGTAAACTCCATCCAGTTTATATGCCATGTACTTCATAAAGATAGATTCAAGTTGTTGAATATGACTGGTGTAGTAAGGTGACCATGTTAATGAGCCATATTCAAGTTTTGTGCGAACATAAGCGACATAGATTTATATCTTTGTTTTTAAAATCTTTACAATTTCTAAAAATTAGTCGGAGCATTCTTTTCGCGGATGACGTAATACTATTAATATGAGAAACTGAGCTTTTGATTAGTGTTGCTGTCGAGACGAGATAATTCTCGATCTCATCTCGTCTCGTTTCGAATTTCGAGATCGAGATGGCCATTTTTGATCTCGAAAAATTCCGAGACGAGTCGAGATGAAATTATCTAATTCTCGATTTAATTTGGAGTCTCTCGATCTCGAAAATTTATGTAGTAGTAAACAAACAAAATTATTATAATCCAAATAGAACAAAGAACAGACTTAACGTTTTTAATTTTAGTTACTGATGTTACTGTAAACGTTTTTTTATAAATTCACATGACTGCCAGTAGTTTAAACACAGTCGTGCCCTAGCAGAATCAGCATCAAGCTTATTACGGTGCTTCCGAATAATCAATCCAGCTTTTGAAAATAATCGTTCAGCTGGTACACTAGTTGCCTGCAACGCCAAAAAATCTCTAGCCATTCTAGCTAGGTTAGGATACAAAACTTGCTGATTATTCCATCAGGCTAATACATCTACATCTTCACTGGCTCGTGGTGTTGATGTGTAATCATTAATTTCCTTTTTCCAGTTATTAATTGTTATATTAAGGGAATCATCTTCATCTGATTCACATTGCCCAGAACCAGAAGACCCTTGTTTTGTGCTTGGTGATGGTGACTCAATTTTGTAATAAAAGTTTTTGTAAATTTCTTCGAATTTATTGACTGATTGTGTTTTTAGCTCGGCGCCCCAAGAAGTTAATGCAAATGTTTCAATTTTGTGAGGTGGATCTAAAATTAATGCTACACAATAATTCCAGTTAGTTTTCCTATAGTGTTTCAATAATTTTTCCCTCTCAGCCTGGAATGACACCAATAAGTTTTCGTCGACTAAGTCTCGATCTTTCTTGTTTTCAAGTGTTGTTACTAGGGACTCGATTCTATCTAATAACAAATTAAATCCGATGACCGCAAGTGGAAGTGAAACATACTTGTCACCACCTAGTACTACAGATAATGATTTGAAATACTTTAGATAAGTTGTAATGGTATGAATCAATTTCCAGTCAGTTTCATTTAATTGTAGCCTGTTTAGACATATATAATTTTTACACAAAGCATCTAAAGCTAAAACGTAGAGTTGCATCTTGTAGAAAAATCTATTTTGGGCGATAAAAATTTTACGTTCACCGATTCGCAACAACTATTTAATTTATTCTGCCACTGCTCTGATCGTCTTAATTTAAGAAACAATTTCCTTAATTTTATGATAGGATTGCCCGGAGATGCTAGTTCTTCTTCATCTTCTAGATCTTCATGTTCAATATCCTCATCATTCTCATCGGAATCTTCGCTTTCATTATTTTCCTAGTCAAAGTCAGAATTAAGGTTGGAGTTAGGGTTCATTAATATCATAATGTCTTGCACTCCTAAATTGATAATATGCGCAAAGCAACGAAAATGATTATCCTCATCAAAGATAATATTATTTTCGGCTAACATTTTAGATAGTTCGAGTATGAACGTTGTGTTTGAAGCTACTTATCCAAAGTAATGCCTTGTATTTTTGATTTAAGTTCATCATTCCTTGCAAAATTAAAAAACATGTTGGCTATGTCTCGACCAGAATGAAGGCCTCGTGATGGAATAAAGTCAATTACGAGTGAATTAAGTTTCTACAAATTGTCTATATAATGAATAGTTATTCCGTAATATGATTTGTTCGACATAGAAGTCCAACAGTCTACAGTAAATAAAAATTTCAGGTATTCTCTTGAAGCACAGAGTCAACTGCTCTTTTATAAGAAGCAAACCTCTCCATGGCCTTTGCTTTTTAAACTAGTTCTTTTAAGTACTGATACTTCCTTATTAAGGGATTTAAAAAATTCTCGTGTAGGCTCGTCATAAAAAATCTAAAGGGGAGATACTTGGCTGCCAACTAATCCACACATTTTTCCTCAAATATTTTTTGAGTCATTGGCTGAAAAATAATAGTTCTTTTTAAAATTTTGGGTAGATAGCTCCAGATAATCTTATTTTTCACTTATCTCGGAAATTCTCCATTGTTATCAAAAAATGTTTTTAACGAACCATGTTTACCATAAGAAGTTTCCACATTTGTTGGGCTTAGCATTTCTCGATTAAAAAACAACAAAGAAATAAAAACAAAGTTTTACATATTTATGAAATAAACTAAATTTGTTAACACCCTATATGAAATAGTTATTTATTATACAAGGGAAAAAAATATTAGATATTAGCTCGAGGCACTGAGAGTTAAAATCTAATATTTTTACCAGTGTATAATACATTATTTTTTTCTGTGACGGGAAAAACGAATATTGAAGTCAGAAAAACTTTGAAGTTTTAAACTGGTAGGCTCATGTACTTATAGTGACATTGGACCTGCGTTGCTATGAAAACATTTAAAGTAATCAAATATCCGTCAATTTAATTTTGTGATTAGAATTTTTTATTAGGCATACTATATTTAAAAGAAATAAGTTAATTAAAATAATTGTAAAAATTAAATAATATACAGACAAAGTGATAAGTGATAAACTACGTGTAGTACTTAGTTACATATTTTTAGATCATGGAGTTTTCACAAATAATAAAATAAATTTCTTAAGATTGTTTAGTGACCGTTGTTTAATTATCTTTAAAATCTCTGGTTGGTGTGTGGTCAAAAAAAAAGAAAAGCAGTTTCTTAAAATGTCGACGTTTCGTCTTTATTTAAAGACATCCTTAGGACAATTTAGTTTAGGTTTTCCTTGTAACATATATATATATATATATATATATATATATATATATATATATATATATATATATATATATATATATATATATATATATATATATATATATATATATATATATATATATATATATATATATATATATATATATATATATATATATATATATATATATATATATATATATATATATATATATATATATATATATATAAAATTAAACATATAGTAGGTTTAACCAGCGAAATACAGTTTAAAAAGCAACCAACACCGTTGACAAAGCAAAGCAACGAAACAATCAACAAATGTCAAAATATCTGTCATAGACTAACTTTAAAAAAGGTAAAAAGAAAAAGCTAGCAGCATTGAACTAGGTTACTAAATTTGAAAGAACACGACATACTGATAGATACAATTAATAAACGTCAAAGTATCAACAAATGTCATAACAGGCTACTAAAAAATATATTTAAAATGTGAAAAATTAATTTTTCATTAAAAACATAGTTTTCGCGAAAAAATAAAATTATGTATACACCACGAGTGTTATTAGATTATAACTCCCATCGGGCAACACGCATCCCTCGGGCCAAGGGGTCTTGGACTGAATTTTGTTATCCTCCGGGTGCATAAATAACTTGGTGCATAAATAACTTGGTGCATAAATAACTTGGTGCATAAATAACTGAAGTGTCCAGTGGTTATTAAAACAATCAACGTTCCCACGTATATATATATTTCTGATAATACTAAATGGTGGATTGCACAGACACAGAATATCCACATACATACAACAATACAGATAATGCTTAAACGTATATCAGTCGGTCTACGTAGCCTACGAATCACTCCCTTGTTCTCTGCGCCTCACTCTTGGCACTGTCGCCGGAAGTCCTTATCTCTAGTGCACATGCGCACTTCACTAACAGAACATCACAATAACTATTACAAAATATCAATTTGCAGGTAACTAATTTGGTTGGAATTATAAAACGGGGTTTACAAGAAGGGTTAAAAGGAACACTCACCATTTTGTGAAGTTTTAATAACAAATTAAAAGTTCTTAATCTAAATAGTTAATATGTACATTTACAAACAAGATTCTAACTAAATGACAAATAAAATTGAAATTAATCAAATATGTTCAGTCACATTTTTAGTTGATAATTTTTGAAAATTTTCTTTTTCTGGACAGAGTAGCATTATATAAATCCCAATTTAATTGTCTGATACGGAAATACATTCTAGATCTAACAAATAATGTTTTCGCCTTATCGGAACATATTATTGAAGTACTCATATCTGTTAATTTTTTTAAATATTGTTTAGAAATGCATAAATGATCTAAATTGACAGAATTGAATATTTTTTCTAGTTTTTCAATATGTTCCATAAATCCAGCAGACGACTTTGATAAGCCACCTTCAGTCAAATGAGAAACCCAGGTATACTCATTTGAATGAGAAGAAGTAACAGATGAATCTGGCTCCTTTAGCTTATGACAAATATAACTTGCCAAATTTTCTAACCCATCATATTCAATATCACTTCAACAAAATTTGTAGGTTCTGTAGAATCTGAAATAGTGCTATTTTCAAATAAAGAAAAATATTTTCCACACAAGTTTATATCGTCCAAAGCTATCATCTTCTTCTACATTTCCAAAGCTAGAAAGAGAACCCTCATTTCTCCCAAGAATGTAGGATCGTAGGCGATATTTAAACTAAAGTGCATCTGGATGATCATGAAGTCCTCCTTTGGCTCGTATAGCTCCAAAGAAGTTTTCTAACAGATCTTGATTTAACCTGTGTGTTAACAGATAGTTGGTGGAAAATCTAGCTTTGAGGCCGTCATATAGAAGCCTTAATGAAGTGTTAGTCATAATAATGCCTAGAATATTAACAAATCAAACTTTCAAAATAACCTTATATTTTTATTTCACCTTGAAATGGAAGTAAGCATTTTTTTCCTTTAACCCTGAGGTTTTGAATTGTATTTGTCATTTTGGTAATAATTGAATCTTGAATATCCAAAGCTAATCCATAAGCTTTTGTTCGATCCCTGGTGTCATTTGAATATTCTCTGACATTCATGATATCAAACCAATCATTTACCTACAAAAATAAAATTTTAACTTTTGTTATTTATTTGATGAAATATAAACAGTATTTAAATAAAAAATTACAAAAAAAAAATCAATGAAGTAAAGTACTAATTTGAAAAACTCTGCACATTCACATGCACATTGAGTCCCTTGCACATTTACAGTCTCTTTGGATATCCTATGAGTAATTTTTAAATCTGAAGTGCTTGTTACATCTAGAAGTTCTTCAATAATTGACTTACGTATCTCTTCTTTCCCATTTAAAATAAAACCATGATCAACAAAGTGGTTTCTAAGCAGTTTTATTAGATGGGGTACATCGGCCAATACATAGATGTTTTGATGATTTGCTGGGTTTTTAAAGCAAGTGTTCGTATGACTAATATTAAGCTCTTTATGAAGTGCTCTGTTTCCACCGCCTAAATCACTCGTCATAGCAACCACCTGAAAACCTGTTAAAAAAATAGAGGATAATTATACCAGATTTCCACAGTTAAATTTAAATATGTAATCACGTCTACTAAGTACTATAGAAAAATATAAGCTTATAATAATTATCATACCTCAAGATTCAGCAAACTGTATGATTTCAAAGAATTTCTCTTTGGAAAGCTGAAAGTCATAGTCGTAAAAAACAGGTTGCTTCCAACTCTTAAAAAGTCCTCTCAACATTACTACCTGTACATAAGAATATGGCCTCAATGTTTCATCATTTGCCTTATCATATAGGTAGGCTTTTTTAATTTTCATCTCGTCAAATGACAACACGCAAACCTTGTCCAATGAGCTAATGTCAGAGAATTTCAGAAAGTTGAAAACATTTTTCAGTATCCCAGGAACAATTTTAATTTTTTTTAGCCAAGATCGAAGGCAAGAAACTGCTGGAAATGGGTACTTTTTTTTTAAAAGTAACCTAAAAGATCAATGAAAATAATAAAATAGTAATAAAATACTTTATCAACAATCACATTATAATTTGAGTTTTATCCATACTTATGAAGCATATAAAGTACCACTTTATCCACTAGTAAAATAATGAAATTACTGTATTCCACTAGTGCAACAACGAAAAAAATAAATAGCAACCATTCAACACCTGTTTTTTTAATTAATTTCAATAATGTTTGATGTTACAGCCGATGACAGATCCAAATATCAAATCATTTTTTGATGAAATCTGAATCTAAATGACCGTGATTATGGATAAAACGTATTGTATACGTGTTTTAGTCGCGTTTTATCCACTCAAGAAATTTAAACTTTCTTTCGTGAATAAAACACTATCTAAAACACTTATACAATAAATAACTATTATTAGTAAAGTAACCTGTATGCTCTTGGACCAGCTGAATAGATAACTATGGCCTTGGATATATCCTCAACTGTCCATCGAAGACGAGTTTTTGAAAGCTCTAATTTTTTTATATAACATGATATATCACAAACCTTGTGGAATATTAAAACGATTTTTTTTTGGCAAAAGTAGACACATGAGCGCTAATAGCAGTGCAATAGTTTTACTAAAAAAAGTATTTTTATCTTCCAAAAAAAATAATGTGTTATTAGAGTTTTCATTCAGGAATAATGTTTTTTTCGGTAATGGTAAAACTTTTTTATTTTTAGAAATTCTTAGGTATAACATGCGAGTAAAACTTGGCAAACGTCCCAAGAAAGTTTGTGAAAAAAGCCGCAATAACTTATCTTTTATACTTTAAGAGATATCCGTAGCTAAAGTCGAAGTATTGTGGCGCGACCGTGCGTGGCGGCGAGGCGTAAAGATTTTTGACCCTACAGGCTAGCCAAGCTGCATGTCCTTACGGAATGTTGGCCCTGATATAACGGATTTTATTAAAGCTTTATTATTACAAAAAGTAAAAGTATTAAGTAAAACTGACTGTTGATACAATATTATTATATGTAATGAATAAATATGCTGGTCAACCTTGTCTATGCCTGGTGGTATATAAACTTGATCGTTATTAATCTTTTGTTTAGCAAGTGCCGTTGTTAGTTGTCGAACGTCATTGTATGTACAACTTAAGCCAATTTTAGATAATATGTCCAAAAGCTGTTTACTACGAACTAAATGATGAAGGAACAGTCCCAATCCAAATTGAAAGTAGTTTTTCTTATATATTTTTGAGCTCAATGCCATAATAATGTTGCAAGGAATAACTGCTTCTGCAACTTCATTATGCAAATTATTAAACGCACCGTCATCTATTAGCCAAGACACAAATGCAAGTAGCAAGTTAGGTACTTGTTTTTTGAATTCCATTTGGCTTATGTTTTCAGGTTCAGGGAAATATCTTTGCTGAGGTTGAAATTCACGTATTTGCCTTTTTAAAATTTCCGCCGCCTTATGCAAAATTAGTTTCTCACTATGCATAATATTTTCAGTCGAGCAATAATTTTCATTAACGACATCATCAGACTCGTCTGAAGAATTCTCATCTTGTTCAGGTGAAGGTTGTGTGACTTGCTGCGGTTTTTCTTTTAGTTTATTTTGTATAGCTTTTATGTTTCGTTGAGATATGTAGTGACTAGCAACTTCTGTGGTATTTGGCATCGTAAGCAAACAAATCTTCATAACCGGATAGTTTTGAAATCATGATTATATCTTTTTTTTGTCTAGCTGCTTCGTTTATTTTCTGGTACGTATTTTTTCCAGTACCTACAAGACATAGGAAAATAAATATATAGGTATTTAAAAATTAAAATAAAACATAAAAATAGATACGATTATTATAGATTCGTAAAAATACTGTATTTTATTAAAAAGAAAAACAGCAATATTTTTAGTTATGCCACTGTATAATATATATTAGGTTTTGCGTCTGTTTTTTTTTAACGCAAAGGCAATATGCACAATAAATTTAATTTAATTTCTACGTACCTAAGCAGCCTGAGCTAAATATAATTTACTGACCTGTTTGTACATAGGTTAGCTTTTATTTCCTTTGGTTTATCTTTTTATGTCCTGTTTTATCGCAGATTAGGCACATACTTCTTATGTCAAATAAACCGATGTTTTTCCTGGTTTTCTTGCCATGTTCGGGATCACTTGTTTGACTAGTACTAGCAGATGCAATATTTTGTGCACTAGTATATGTTTTTCTACAACTACAATGGTACTTTACTTTTAAGTTTCCATTTAAAATAGCGTCTTTCATTTCTAAAATTGTGTTACCGAAAATATCCTGTCTTTTCTCCGCCGCACTAAATATAGTTTCTAGGCCGTGTTTCGTAGGGTTTTGTACCACCGATTTATCTTGAAGTCCAATGGATTCTCCGCACAAAATGCATTCCATTTTATAGTATTTAAAAATATATTTATGTAGGTAGGTACTGGAATAATTCACACAATACTGCACAAAGAAATACACAGAACTATTTTTACATCTGTTTAACTAAAACTGGCTAACCAAAATTACCATACATTAACAGAAATGTGTAATGAAAATACGGTAAACACGTTCGATCTAGTTTGATAGATGCGTGCCGGGATAGCGCAAGATTAAATCGATCGAGCAATAACCATGCGCTCTCTATTTTCATTCACGATTGTCACGTGTCATGTTAGTCGCAAATGTCTGCAATGTTTTTTGAAAACTTCTATGATCTTTTTACTTCAATTCACTCGCAGGATGTATATGAAAATTCCCAAAAATAAAAAAAGTTTTTCGATTGTTAAAAAATGCAACGCACAAAAAATCAATTATTATTATTTTCTTATTTTTTTTTAAGTAAGTTGATTTTAAAAAACTGCGCTACGCGTTTACCAGCGCTAAAGTGTCTACTTTTAAATAAAAGAAAGTTTACTCTAATCCTCTTAATAGTTTTTGAAATATCGTGGGTTATATCTTAAAATGCATTTTTTTTAATTGTTCACATTTTCACACATTTTTCGCTATAAAAAAGAGTCAGCCCCAACTGATCATGTCGTAAATATCTGCTCCTAATAGCCAATAATATTCCTAATAATGTTATATTCGGTTCAACTTGTTCTACCTCAAAAAAAGTTTTTTTCGAGATAGAAGCGTCTGACAACGGCGATTTTACTCCACTATTACCCAACACTTTGAGTAGCGGATTCACCCAAAACAATATCCTCAGAGATGTGATAAGATAAACTAGTTCTCGGACCATCACCACAATAACTACTATTTCTACTACTACCATTATTAGAAACATCCACCTTACAAACGTTAATACTTAGTTATAAAACAATTATTATCTGTTTTTCAATAATAATGATTTATTAAATATAATTACATATTGTTGCCCATGTTATAATTATCGAGGTAATTGTATTTTTGCTTAAGTTAACATTGATCTACCCAGGAATTTAGCCCACCTTCAAATTATTTCTTCTTTCAACACTTTATAACACGCTATATAACAAAATTCATAAACTAATTATAGGATAATACTAAAAACCACACCAAAAGTATTCACCACATCCACAATGCATAATAATGAAAAAATTGAAATGAACACTTACCTATTTAAAATATCTTTAACAAGTTTGTGTTGTTGTCTTTTATCTTGGCGTTTTGCCCTGCCATAATCCGATTTCTGTTTAGATATTGTGGGTAAATTTCTCGATGGTACCGCGTCTTTTTTCAGAGGCCGATATTTTTCTGGTGTATACCCCAGCAATTCGTGTTTTAAATTGCGTTCATAATCGTTCTCAATAAAATGTTTGGAGCAAACACGAGCAAATTTAACATTGAAACTGTCCTGGCGTTTACACAGATGCTTCCAAACACCTTGCATTTCCTTGTCTTTCGGAAAGCTAAAAAACTTTATACAGGCAGTAAAATCCTTACGTTGATTGTCAACAGAACAACCATGCCGCACACCTCATTTTTTATAAACTTTTACACCTTAAACTAATAAAAGTATTTTTTTAACAGAACGTTGGTATCAGTACTATAAACAACACACAAATATAGCCCAATATGGCGAAAATTCTCACAAGACTATGTCAGTTACGTATGACTAAGCCACTCCCACCTGCGCGGTGTCTTATCTTGTTTAATTGTATCATGATCGCTATCCATTGAATTTGAAATATTCTCAACCGTTGCCTTTGGTTTAAAAAAATGTTTTATATTGCGTTTCATCTTACTGATTATTCGCAATAACAAAGATATGACATGACAAATTAATGGAATAGACTGATCTGGTATTCTGGTGCACGGTACGCAGTGTACCATATACGCGTATCGCCTATCTGGTGCGCACTCGCAATACACGCAATTGGCTACATTTGGTATAGGACTCGCAAAGTCAGTTGCGTTCCGAAACCATAAGATTCATAAAAACTCCCGACAAACGAGTGATATCTCAATCAAAGTATCCATTACCGTCCGATTTGTTAGTTGTTTTTATATTTTCGCAGCTGAATATAAATATTCTATACGCACTTATTTAAAATTTAAGAAGTGAGATTCTTGAGCTCGAGCTCGAGATTTGGGTTTCGAGATTTATCGAGATCGAGAATAGTACAATTGACAATTTTCGAGATCGAGATCGAGTATAGAAAAATCTCGTCTCGTCTCGTCTCACGGCATCACTACTTTTGATCAAACTTAGTTTCAAGATTTCTAGTTTTGTTTTGACGATGTAATGGAGTATTATTTATTGCATAATTATACTGAATAGGATTGTTCTTTAAAATGAAGGTGATATATTTACATTTTTAAATATTTAAAGGTAATTTATTTGATAAGCACCATGAACTTAAGGTATCCAGATCTGCTTGAAGGAGTTCACAATCATTTAAGGTCTCAACAACTCTAATCGGTTTCAAGTCATCGGCATCGGCTGTTAATATGAACATATATATTATTAATATAGATAGAAAACAGCAGAGGTGCGAGATTGCTCCCTTGAGGGGCACCGCTAGTGAATGTGAAATTGTGTGAACTATGACCGCTATACTCAACATACTGTGACCGATTGTGTGACTTCAGAGTCACTTATCGACTTCACAGATATTTAAAGAAAATTAAGAGGAGTTGCCAGAGTATTGTTGTTTAGATTGCCGGGGACAGATGGTGTATACATACTTTGAAAAAAACTGGCGAATGCATTGAGAATTGCTGGTGGACTGTTATACTCAATATTATTGTAGTACATAAGTCCAGGAATGCTGGTAGTGCCTTGCATATTATGTATAAAGGACCAGAAGAATTTGGGATCAGATTTAATAGAGTTTTCTGTTTTATTTATGTATTGGTTATATGCGATATTTATTTTGGTTTTAATGGATTTACTTAATGCACTAAATTGTTGTTTGAATAATTCTGCGTTAGTGACTTGCAATTTATTGAAAATTTTGTTTTTCTGTTTGATTTCGTTTATAATTTCTTTGGTGAACCAGATCGGATGCTTCTTTACATAATTATACTACATACATCAGAATAGTTGACGATCACCATATTATATTACATAACTAAACATTAGTAAATACTCTAACAACAAGAAAAAGATAAATAAAACTTAATTTAAAATTCACAGATTTACACATAGTCCTTAAACTTAACAGGTACTTTAACATTCCTTGTGGACTTCACATTTACAGGTGAACTTTAAATGGTGTAGTAATACAATTTTGACTAGCAGAATTATTAAAGGGACTTTTGGGAGTGTTATTCTCTAAACTTGGCTTACCTTACCAGAGGAACATTAGGTGTCTCACTAATAATTCTGGAAGTGCTAAGATTCACCTTAGTTACAGAGTTGTTAATTTCATTGTCACCATATAAATTACTTGCATCCTCTGAACGCCTGGTTTCAGAGTCCCTATCTACTTGTGATACATTTCTAGCTAACCGTTTTACTTTTGCATCTATTACACTTTGGTTTCCATTAAAAGAACTATAATTTACAAACACTACTGTGTCTTCCACCCCTTCCTCTTCGAGGGGGATAGATCTGGAAATGATCTGGTTTGTGCGTCGGCGCCAGACTCTACCACTGCCATCCTGCAGCTCGCAATGGTAGTATTTTTCACCTAATTTTTCAATTATTATGGCTGGTTGCCACGTTTTACTATTAGCATTTGAGTTTTCTCTAACCATAATTAAATCATTTACATACATTTTTCTATCAGTACCGCCACTTGATTTTCTTGAACCTTAACAATATTTTCATTTACAGAAGGTCTTAAAGAGTCAAAAAGTGTTATAAGTTTCTTATTAAAAAAAAATTAGAAGGAGTCTCCTTTGTAGTGCTATGAGAAGAATTTCTATAATAAAAGAGATATCGGTCCACAGGAACTAGGGGTGTTGCCCAGTCCGATGACTCAATAGGGCTACTCACTCCATCCTTCTCTAATCTGTCTAATTCCAGGTTCACAGCCTCTCGAAAAGCAAGCGGAACACTTCGTGGCTTACAAAATACAGGATTTACATTAGTATCATGCGGTATATCAAAGGTTTTTAATTTTAAAAATGTCATACTTTTTTTTAAATTCCTCAATATTTTGTTCCACAGTAGTGAGAGAGAGAGAGAGAGATTTATTTATGTGAGACAAAAATTGTTTACACTCGTCAGATTGCCACGTATGGCTTGATAAGAATAGATAAAATAATATATAATAAAAAAAAAAATTTACATTACAATCAATTAAAATACCTGGCTATTACATAATAAAAAATAATAAACACATTTAAATAACATATTCAATTAGGTTATAAAATGATCATAAAATTCCTGCAATTCATAAAAAACATTTTCTTTCAGAAAATTTTTGACAACCTTTAGAAATGTATGTTCACTTAGATCTTTCCATTCATTGGGTAGCCTATTATACATTTGAACTGAACAATATCTAAAAGAGGATATATTCTTTGTGAGTCGGAAATAGGGTGCTATCAACGGCTAAATCTAGTCTGATGTTTATTAACCTTTTAATTGCGGGAACCGTATAAATGCGTAGAAAATTTTGTGATCACTATGCGGGAACCGGATATGTACGCGAGACCGGAATCATGGTTAATTGCGAGAAACAGACGAATACGCACATTATATTATGTTCATAGGATATCTAACTTTAGTTTATTACAATAATTTTAACCCTAGCGCTAGATGGCGGTAATCAGAATCGTCTAGTAGAGGAACAGTATTAAATTAGTTTTATTAGTGTTATTCCGATTTTTGAAAAGAACAGTGTTTAAAATGTCCCGTGAAAAGTTAAGTGAGCAAGAACTTTATAATTTCGATTTATTGTTTAAAGGTCGACAGGTAACTTTACTATTAGAATTTGTAATACCACGAATTGTACGTTTTTGTAGGCGTAGGATTTTTATCGCATGAGCTGAGCCACCCCATAATAATATACCGTAGTACATGACACTATGAAATAAGGCATGGTAGGCCATTAATATGACATCTTCATTGATTGATATTGTTAAGTTTTTTAAGAGGTTCACACTGCTAGACAATTTTTTCGAAAGTAAACTAATATGTGGCTCCCATGTTAATCGGGTGTCTAAAATAAGACCTAAACACTTAGCTGACTGATTAGTAAAGCTGGCCGAGATGGCTGGAGTACAGCCACGGTCTTGCGCTGGCGTCACACGTGCCGATTTAGAAGTGATTTACGCTGCAGTAATTATACATAATGTCAAACGCGCCAAAGGGTAAAAAACGACCGTACGCGGACACAGTGAATAAATTTATCGGTGAATTTCCGGATTTATTCTATGACGGATGCAAAATAATTTGTAAAGTTTGCAATCAAGACTTAATGTGCTCGCACAAAACAGATTATCGTCGTCATATCAATACCGTGCAACATCAAAATAAAAAAAATGGCATGCCTTTGACAACTCAGTTTATGTTTGATTTATTGTTAATGTTAATAGCCTGTAATATTCCGCTACACATACTGGATAAACAACCATTTCGGGAGTTTTGGAATAAATACAATCCCCAGGTGAACTTACCAAGTCGTACATCATTACGTAGATATATTCCAGCTGTTCGTGAAGACATTGTAAATAGGATTAAATGTGGATTAAAAAATACACGGCTCTGGTTATGTATTGACGAGACGACAGATTGTAAAAAAAATTCTATTTTAAATATTATAGTACGTGTACTGGACCCTCTTAAACCAACATTTCCACTTTTACTAGCTAGTAAAAGACTAACTGCGTATACTGGCGAAATAATTACGCATGTGGTGTTGGAGACATTTGAACTTTCAACAAGTCAAGTATTGATGTTTGTGACTGATGGTGCCGCGACAATGCTCGTGGTAGGCCGTTCTCTTCAAAGAGATAATTGTAGGTTTTTACATGTTACGTGTAAAGTGCATGCGTGGCAGAAACGATTCGAAAATGTTTTCTAGAGGTAGATGTATTAATAGCAAATACAAAAAAAGTATTTCTCAAATCTCCTAAACGGCTTCGAGCATTTCACAGACAGTGTCCTGATATCCCTGAACCACCAGAGCCGATTCTTACACGTTGGGGAACGTGGTTGAAAGCGGCTTTTTATTATGCTGAATATTTTCAACAATAAAAGCTGTGATACTACAGTTCAACCCTAACGAGGCTGCAGCTATTAGGGAAAGCCAGACAAGCTTTCAAGACGTTTCCCTTGAAACAGATTTAAAAACTATTAATAACAATTACAGAGGACTACACGGCGCAATAGAAAAATTGCAAAATAGTTCGTTGTCGTTAGTGGAATCGCTGCAAATAGTGGACGACGTAAATACACAGCTACAGGCTATAAATGACGCAAAAAATAATCGCGTTATGGAAAAATTCGAGAGTGTATTACAGAAAGATCCTGATTTTAGCAAACTAAGACAAATTTGTGAAGGTGCATCTACAACTTCGTTAAGTGAGTTCACAGATTGTTTTACTTATGTCTGCATTACATCCGTAGATGTCGATCGGTCATTTTCAAAATACAAACATATTTTTTCACCAAAGCGAACATCGCTGACGGAGACCGCTGTAGAAACATACCTGATGCTATTATACTATAGATCTTCCCCACTTTGTGATGACGACAACCAAACTACTTCATAAATCTGCTTAAAAGGGTGAGTTTTATACAAATTTTTATGAAATGTAACATTATTGTTAAAATTTATTTCCATTTATTGTACTTATTCAAGTATTATGATATGATGTAAACATATGAGTCATGTGACGGCTCTGTCGGCTAGGTGACCTCGGCCAGCTTTACTGATTAGTAATGTCGATACGAGGATTGAGATTGAGGATAGTAGTCTGCGTTTTTTCTCTGTTTAAGCATGGTTTTATATTGTTATAGTAGTCTATTGCTTGTGACTTAGTTACATCATTCGTGTTTAAGAGAGTATATAAACTCCTATTTGCTGAGAGCAGTGTTATGTCATCAGCGTAACCTACTGATTTAGATGTTATAAAATTTACTATATCGTTTACATATATAATGAATAGGATCGGGCCAAGTATGGACCCCTGCGGAACTCCATACTGAAGTGATGTTAGTGAAGATGTTTCTCCATCAATCTGTACACACTGATACCGATTTGTAATATAGCTACTAATTAACGATAGCGCTGAACCTCTTATTCCATACATTTCTAATTTAACCAGGAGAAGATGATGTGACGCAGTCAAATGTCTTAGATAGATCCATTAGAGATGCAGCACACATATTACCTTTCTCGAACTCGTCTGTAATAAAGATTACGGTATCTGTCAACGCAGTAATAGTTGATTTTTCTTTTCTATAACCGTACTGACTGGCACAATAGTTTTTTGTTTTCTAGATATTCAGTTAATCTTGTTTTAAAAGCTAATTCTAATAATTTAGACAATATAGGGATTAGTGAAATAGGTCGATAATTATCTGTCGAGTTTTTATCACCATTTCTGTAAACTGGAGTAATTTTCGAGAGCTTAAAATTATCTGGAAATATACCTTTATCAAAACATATGTTAATGAGATGAGTAATTTGACTTAAAAGTTCCACTTTTGCTAGTTTGATTTCCTCACTATTTAATCCATAGTAATCCCGTGACTTCGAGAGACTTAATTTGTCTATAAGTTCACTAACTTCAGTTTCCGAAACTGGCTTTAGATAGAAAGAATTTAATAATTTATTATTTTTCAAATACCGCATATATTCTTCATTATTGCTGTCATAATTAGCCATAAGTTCACTAGCAATATTAACAAAAAAAGTGTTTAGTTCATCAGTCGAAATGTCGTTATCAGTGGTTTTGTTATAATTAGGTTTCGTTATTGACCAGGCCATTTTCTGCTTATTTTTTGCCTGACTGATGAAATTGGTATTATGGTTAATTGTCTCCAATTTTATTGTAGCTTTATAGTATTTTTATTATAGTTGTCTTTGAAGCGGATATCATATTTACAAAAGTCATATAGCATTATGAGAGTATTTTTCATGTTTTTAATTTTATCACTGTATTTTATTATTTTTCTTTTTGGTAGTTTTTTCCGGAAACGATGTGAGGTTCGACTGAACTATTCGATTTTGTAACATTTCTGCAATTTTATTAACATCATTCAATTGATAAAAATTGGTCCAATCAAAATTAGACAGACATTTTATAATTCTCAATGGTTTTCTCATTAATCATTCTGTATGTGACAGATGTATTGTTTAAATTGAGTTTTTTTAATCCCTTGTATGTGAAACTTAAAGATTTATGCTCTGAGAGACAAGGGTTCTTAACTTTAATTATATAATTTGTATCATCAATATTTGTAAAGATATTGTCAATTCTGGTTGAGGAGATATTTGTGACTCTAGTAGATTCTTTCACACACTCGTGCATGTCATAAGATAAGAATATGTTTGATATTTGCAGTTAGGTATTATTTTTACTAGAGAAGTCAACGTTGAAATCACCCAGAATAGTGATATTTTTATGCAAGCTTATGTTATCAAGAAATGATGTTAATTTATAATTGAAATTATTAATGTCTCCTACCGGTGATCTATAACAGCACCCTATGATCGACTTCTGGTTGCATAGCTCAATGGCACAAATTTCAATATTTAACTCCTCACAGTAGTCGTCAGCAAAATGACAGATTTCAAATTCTATGCCTGTTTTTAGATAAATAGCAACACCCCCATGAATGTGATTGGATCTAGTATAGTATGAAGCTAGTGTATAATTATAGAAATGGACATGCTTCACCTGTTCCTCGTTAGTCCACGTTTCACTAAAACAAAGAATGTCAAAATTATGCTCTGATTTTGTTTAAAATACACTGAATGTTTATGTAGAAAATTGAAATTTTATTATGGTCTTTTTCAATACTGTCTATTGTACTTGTTTGTCCACCTCCGTCTTCCTTTGTAAGGTTGCGCTCGAAAAAAATTATTTGATCGGAACGGGGTGAAGTTAGAGTTTTGCCTAGTTCCTGCTACCATTTCTTTTTTTGTGAAATTCTGTGACGCGAATACCTTCAAACCATGTGTCTTCACTAGAAAGTTTGTTTGCAAAAACTTTTGGGGCTCCAGTTTTAAAAGAGTTAAAAAGGGCTTCTTCAGGATTTCTTCTGAGCTTTTTAAGTACTATGTCCTCGATATTTAAATTTAATTTCAGATAGTCTTCAAGTTCCCCTGCTGATAACTGTGGCCTGAATTTAGAGACATGTAACCAGATTAGATCATTTTCTTCAACAGCTTTGAATTTACTATCAGATTTAGTTTTTATACATATTACTATTTTTTTTGATCTTTTACATAATGATTATTGATATGAGAGCTAACTGTGACTACTGCATTTGAGTCTTGTTTCTGTTTGTTTTCATTTCTCTCATTACCTAGTTCGATGTATTCATTTAACTTATTTATAGTTTGGGCCTCCATTACACCTTGTGATACTTGTTATATAGATTTTCTTAAAAAAAATCTATATATACATTTATGCTCGGCGACTTTGGGCCCCCGTATCTCGAGAACGGCTAATCGGATCGACCTCAAATTTGGGATCTATCCGAATCTCGAGATTTCCAGAAACTTTCCGTCTGTCCGGAACTCCGGAAGTCCGGTAGTTCGGAAACTTTTCTTTGAAATGCGATAACTGTCTCAAATATTGACCGATCGACCTCAAACTTTTACCAGGGGTAGACCTCCATGGTCTACATATGCCTATCGATTTTGAGCCGGTTCCGAAAACGGCAAGTAGGGCAAAAACGGCCCAACAACCAATTTTTTTACCTTCCTTTGAAATGCGATAACTGTCCTAAGTATTAACCGATCGACTTCAAATTTGGAACAGGGGTGGACCTCTAAGGGCTACATATGCCTATTGTTTTGGAGCCGGTTTCGAAAACGCGAAGTGGGGCAAGACGGCCTAAAAGCCATTTTTATTTCTTTTTTTTTTTAATGCGATATCTGTTCAAAATATTGACCGATCGACTTGAAATTTGTAACAGGGGTAGACCTTTACGGTCTACATATGCGTGTTGATTTTAAGCCGGTTCCGAAAACGGGAAGTGGGGCAAAAAAAAAATTAAGAATTTTGATTTTTTTTTGGAAATGCAATAAATGCCCCAAATATTGACCGAATTGGTACAAATATAGGCATATTAGCATAAGACTCAATAAAATTGATCACAAGGAACCGATTCCGACTATTCACGAACCGCTCCGATCATTCCCGAAGGCGTTATAAGCACTTTTAATAGCGGAATCGTTTTCTAGGTAATCGGACCCAAGGAATCGATTGGAATCATTCTGGAACCGATCCGATGTACTTTGTCCGTCTTTTGAAAATCTATATGGCATCTTCACCGCAGCGGTGAATGTACCTCACTTGTTTTTTTAGATAAACTATTTTTTCCTCTAACTGCTTTATTATATAGTTTTTATGATTGATGATGCTCTAATAATTTATTTTCAATTTTCCCTGATTTCCTTTCCGAGCCATCACTATTTTCGTAAATTGGCAGTTCTAAGTCTAAAGCGTCATCACTATTTAGGTTAGGTTCATCTACGTGTGTTTTATCACTATAACAACATATAATTTCATTGTCATTCACTTTAATTTTTATAGTAACCTGGTTTACAGAAATTAATTTGACATTAACCCTTTCGCTAACGACTTTTTTCTTTGAAATGAAAAATCTCATATTCGGTACTTTAAAAGTTTGATTTTTTTTAAGAATTTTTGGTAGTGATAATTTTTTTTTTTTTTTAGTTTCCGGTTTTTGAGTAACAGCTTGTCTACAATTGGAGACACTGTGAGTCAATGGTATAACGACAAGTGTGAATAATAATGGTAATGACCTAAGTAAATACATTTATTTTTCATCAAAACGTGTTATTCTATTTTACATGATATTCAGTAAAACAATTTTTCTTGTTATTTAAACATAAGTCGACATTACATTTTATACAAAACACTCTACTATGTCCTTTGCATTCGGGATTCTTGCATCTAGATGAAAACGATTTTTTATCGAATCTTGGGAAATGACCAACTTGATCAAAGCGGACTTCACCAATTGGGCACAATTCCTTTGATGATACTGATGTTGTTGGTGTACCTGGAGGAGTTGATGGACTTGGTGGATTGCTGATAGAGGAACGCGAATGTGGCCTTCCTTTTTTTTATTATGATTTTTTCTGCTTTTATTAGGTCTTCTGCAATATACGATCTGAACCCTAATAAATCTAAAACATCTTTCTTCGGGATATTTAGATCTGTAGCCTTTTCCTTATATTCCAACCAAGCATTTGCACAGGCAAAATCAATCGCATGGGTGTACATGCGCAAGGTCCAATTTTTGGACTTAATAAAGGTGCGGTACAAGGTGATTAGAAAATCGAGTTTATCTACTCCACCCATACAATAATTGTAGTCTTTGATGACCTCCGGCCTGGAAACATAAATATATTCGTAGGTAGGTTGATCCCATATGAGTAATTATTCATGATAAAGGAAACAGAAAAATTCTCATAAAATTCCTTTCATTAATGTGACCGGTTTCGTGAACAATTAATTACTTCACATCATCAGACACAGGACTACAATAGAAAATGAGTATGGTGGTTACATACATACATAAATAAATGTTAATAAGTTAATAAAACTTAAAAAACAGGAATACAGAAGACAATTATTTCAATATTTTTTAGTAAAAATGTTTGATAAAATTTGTACAAGAAAGATTAATTTAAATAATTTCAATCTTTCTTGTACAAATTTTATCAAACATTTTTTATCAATAAGTTTTTACTAAAAAATATTGAAATAATTGTCTTCTGTATTCCTGTTTTTTAAGTTTTATTAACTTATTAACATTTATTTATGTATGTATGTAACCACCATACTCATTTTCTATTGTAGTCCTGTGTCTGATGATGTGAAGTAATTAATTGTTCACGAAACCGGTCACATTAATAAAAGCAATTTTATGAGAATTTTTCTGTTTCCTTTATCATAAATATATTCTTTTAGACCTTTACTCAACGTCTGCATCTATCGACAGTACCGACTCCCCTATAATTTGATGCCATAATGACACTCTTGTTATCATACCATTTTGTCATCACAATCCCAACTTTACTTATGACTTCCTCGTAAGAGCCTCGTCCTTTTTTTTCATGTCATTGTCAGACGAGAACGGAGGATTTTTGAATCTATTTATTCTAGCGGTCCTGCTTGCATAGATTGAGAGTCCTTTTAGGCATTGTAATAACATATAATTGCTGAAGTAGTTATCATAATAAAGTTTGAAGTTCTTCCTAGAACTACGTCGTGTCAACGTTGAGACAATGGCAGCGCCTTTTCCGAACACCTCTACGTGATCTGGAAATAGTTCTGTCGTTGAACCTTGGTAAATAATAAAATCGTAGCATTTTCCACTTCGACCACATAATGCAAAAACTTTTAAACCCCACTTCGTCGCACAGTGGGGCGGATGGCACATTTAGGTGACCATAATTCGAAAATCGAAGGTCGCAATTTCGACGGTTCATGTTCACATTCCCCTAGAGGAGGCTTTGGCCCATATAAATCCGAAAGAGACAGGTCATAATAGTGAATACCTGGTTTTCTACGTCAGTCGAAAGTTGGCGCTGTCAAGAAACCACGAGCGACGCTCCGCTGCCGTTTTTTAAAGTAGAAGTTATTTCGTGGATACAGTGCAAAATTCACGGACGATTTCCATTTTGAAAAATGGATGTTAATGTTGAAGGTATGTACAATGATTCTACATACTTGAATCGATGAAAAATGTTTTTTGAATTTTCTAAAATCAACGTTAAACATTGGACTGCAATTAGAATTTTTTACCTTTTTTTCGGCATATGCATGGAGCATAGAAAAAAATTTCCAACAGATTCCAGGCAGATAACTTCATTAACATGTTTGTTGAAGTGTTTAATAAAACATATTTAAAGGAGAATCTCCAGATGTGTCCAGGAGAAAAGTTGTAACCGTTAATGTGTCGCGCTGTACGCTAACGCGCTCCATGCAGTAGAGAGCAGCTGCAGCAGGTATATCCCCCTGCTGCGCCCTGTCACGGTTTTTTGTCCTAATCCGAAGGTTCAACAAGTTCTAAGATAAACCGGTGTTTTCGGTGCCTTTTTAAATTTACTCGAAACATAACAGCCGCACAGTGGGGCGGATGGCACATTAAGGTGACCATAATTCAAAAATAAATGTATGGCTCTGAAAGTGGGTACTATATGGTTTTCGGGGTCGCTGATAACGAATTTGATATCAGATTTATCAAATTCAAAATGGCGGATCCAAAATGGCGGACTTTTGTTTCCAAAAAATCTAGTTATCGCTTTCAAAGTGAGTACTATATGGTTTTCGGGGTCGCTGATAACGAATTTGATATCAGATTTATCAAATTCAAAATGGCGGATCCAAAATGGCGGACTTTTTTTCTCCAAAAATCTAGTTATTGCTTTCAAAGTGAGTACTATATGGTTTTCGGCGTCGCTGATAACGAATTTGATATAAGATTTATCAAATTCAAAATGGCGGATCCAAAATGGCGGACTTCTTTCTCCAAAAATCTAGTTATCGGTTTCAAAGTGACCCCGAAAACCATATAGTACTCAGTAAGTACTATATGCTTTTCGGGGTCGCTTTAAAAGCGATAACTAGATTTTTGGAAGCAAAAGTCCGCCATTTTGGATCCGCCATTTTGAATTTGATAAATCTGATATAAAATTCGTTATCAGCGATCCCGAAAACCATATAGTACTCACTTTAAAAGCAATAACTAGATTTTTGGAGAAAAAGTCCGCCATTTCGGATCCGCCATTTTGAATTTGATAAATCTGATATCAAATTCGTTATCAGCGACCCCGAAAACCATATAGTAGCTACTTTCAGAGCCATACATTCATTTTTTGAATTATGGTCACCTAAAAGTGCCATCCGTCCCACTGTGCGTCGGCTTATTTTTTATATATTGCTTGACATTCCAGTGCCCTTTGAATGGTATCATCTGCTCGTCAACACAACTCTGTTTCAAGTGGCATAGAAAGGCATTGTTGTCGAATTGTATCATAGAGAGGCCTCACTTTCCAGAGTCGATCGTCATTATTTGGTTTTTCATCAACATTCACAAAATGTAAATGTTGTCGCAGTTTATAAAAACGATTGATGGGCATGCTGTTAGCAACAACTGGTATGCAGAGTTGTGGTTGCCAGTAACATTTTATCCTTGGGTAGTGGCAATTTCCCATGACAATGTGTATTCCTACAAAAGTCGTCATCTCCTGTAATGTAGTGGGAACAAATCTAGAGTTTCTCTGTACAGCATACAGATTTGTATTTTCAAGTTCAAATGAATCCTTTGTAAAATACTTCTCAAAAAAATTCAATGGGCTTTCCAGTTCATAGGAGTCAGGATCACTCCGATTTTTTTTCATGCCAATTTATTTTTGGAGTCTCATACATCACATCCTTCATCCAATGTTCATTTTTTCAGTCAGTTCATGGTTATTTATAAACATTTCAACGCGTAAGTCTTTAATCACAATCACATCTTGTCTTGAGCTCTCGTTGTAATGGTTTCTGACAACTCTGTCCTTCAACAGATGAGTTTTGAGGGGCTTCTGAAATTGCATTCTCTGTTTCCGAAACCTGTTTTTTTATTTCTACCTCTTCTTCGGACCTTGTTTCGTCGATAGGATAGATTTCCCCACTTTCATCATCACTACCACTCCCCTTCATCTGAGATGGAACCCTCTACCTCATCACCACCATCGTTAAGCGCTTCAGTGTCTGAAAGCCCATTTTCTAACAGTTCCAGAAGTTCTGACTCTGTTAGAGGTCTCTTTCTGTTATGTCTGCTAGCCTAAATTAGTAAATCATTATTTTTAGAGAAAGTAAAAAAAAATAGGTTAGATTTACCATTTGTGCAACACCCGACAATTCACAGAGTAAACGATTGTTTACAACAGATTCTACCCCTTTTTATCTACCACAAAACAACAAAGACGATCAGTGTCACTATGGCCCTCAAGTAGTTTGTAGTTTTTTGTATTAGAATGAAATTTTCCACCATGCACTTTAACAACGTGATAAACAATCAACAGGTTGCAGTGTGCAATGTAGTTTTCATGTCAGCCATGTAGTGGCTGATAATATCGTCTAACTTCTTTCAACTATCGCTCCAAGGTTGGCTCTAAATATGGCATCGTATTTCTAAAGGTTTCTAAAATTGCCGGCAATCTATTGCCTGCTGTGAAATGTATCACAGTTTACTGTAGGATTTTCTTAACAAGACGTTAACAATTAATTACAAGGTGAGGGAAAGGGTTAAAAGCATTTATAAAATCTTTCCCCAACAGTTGAGTTGACCCCGTGGGAACAACATAAATAGGGAAATTCTGTTTTGATACCCCCTTACAAGATATTTTACAGCAAAAATAACCGCTTTGTGCAATACTTTCCCCAGTATAGCTTCTTAAAATGATTGGAGTTGGGTTGTATCATATCTTGCAAAGTTACTTGCATAAAATTACTGATGCCCCTGTGTTGAGCTGAAAAGAATATTTTTATTGTCAATCATAACCTCAGTACATAATGGCTCAGATGCTGTGCCGTTATAAATATTAAAAATATTATCAAAATTAGGCATTTCGATATTGTCCACAGAAATATTGTCAGCATTTAGCTTGTCAGAATCTATGAAATTATTATTTCCGACCTTGGTAGGGCAGATTTTATCTAGATGACTTACTTTATTACAACTTCTACATCTACTATTAATATAAAAACACTTATTGAAATGGTACTCCCCACAATGTCTACAGCTTAGTTTTGGAGCGCTTCTTCTCTTGCCCCGTCCATCATTTCTAATGTCACTTTGACTGCTAGGCTGGAATTGAGGTCCTCCAACATCTGGTACTAGACTTTTACTATAACCTGATCGTCTCTGTCCGAAATTCTTTGAAACACCTTCGCTTTTCACCGAATTCACATTGGTCCTATCAACCTTCAGCGTAGTTTCTCGGGACATGCTTATTTCTAACAGCCTTTCGATAGATGTTTCTACTGGTTTCTCCATAACTCTGTCTTTAATGGGCCCCTTGACGAGACCACATACAAAATTGTCAATTAAAATGCTAGGCAGATTCTGACCAAAAGCACAGTTTACTGCTAGACTTCTAATTTTGGTATAAAAATCTACTATAGACTTCCAGACTCTGGCTTGTTCCATAAAACTCACCTCTTTCACGGTAAATCATGGTTACCGGGACAAAATGTTGGTCCAACTTGGCACACAACTCAACCATACTTATATTCCTTAGGAAGATTCGGAACACATAGATTCCCGAGTAACTTATAAGTTTCATTTCCAATAACGCTCAATAAATTTGTTACTTTTTTCTTTTCTTCCGTAATTTTTTTTGACTTAAAAAAATTGCTCAAGCTGCTCCTTATATACCAATCAATCCCCATTTATGGAGGTTGGATTTTCACATGGTCCATACCAATTTTAGAATACCTTTATTTCTACCAATATTTAATTTTCGTAATTTATCCTCATCATCAGTGTAATGACTTGTAAATGAATTGATAATAACAACTACTAATTTCTTACATTCGTTTATTCTGATTATCATTGATTAATATACGGTCATCACAGTTTAACAATTTAGTAGAGAGAATCACAGAACAAGACTTCTAACATTTTACAATTATAAATAATATGCAAGCACATCGAAAGGTAGCAAAAGGCCATTTCTATTGCTTTAATAATGGTTATAACCTATTTTACCACAATAAGTAATATCTAAATAATTCATATTAATTTAAATATGCACAATACAAAATAATTGCTACCAGGTCGAGTGGTGAGCCTATCACCCTGGAATCTCGGATTTGATGGGAGTTTTTCTAAAGCAGACATTTATCCTAGCATACTTGGATATTGGGTGTGTGTCTTTTGACTCTGAATATTTACCACCCTCTCACACAAGGTACATTCAGAAGTACAGGGGGTTGTATTAATTGTAGCTTTTAAATTAAATTTTAAATATTATTTGCCAATTTTCAACATCCACAGAAAAAAGTAATGTCAGTTTTTTAATGTGAAATTGCATATTAAAATGAAAACATTATTTTTAGACAACCTCGTATAAAAATATGCCATTATATCTCTTAAATGAGTTCATTGCTTCTAAGAAAATTTTACATTTAGTTCTAATGGTTTTTATGATAAAGTGTTTAAATCATTTTAAATATATGAAGGAAATTTGCTTTTTAATGTTTCAAAAATATTTTATTAGGAACTCTACACGTATTTCGGCTTTTTAGGCCTTTGTCAAGAGTACAGGGAATATTCCCTGTACTCTTGATTAAAAAGCAAATTTCCTTCATATATTTAAAATATTTGATAACGTTTCACAAGGAGCCAACCGCAGAATCAGTTCAATGTTTATTTCATGTTTTAGAATTTAAATATTACAGAAGAACTAATAACATGCAAAGCCTGTCTTGATTCAGTACAAAGTTTTTCAAGTTTTATAACAAACTGCTTGAATATGGAAGAGAAATTTAACGAGAAAATGGATGAAAGAGATGTTGAAGATCAATTCAAACTGAATAATATACTAGACACAGTATTGAAATATGAAGCTGGTTGCGATGATATGCCTAAAATGAAGAAAACACGCGATGAAAATGAAGAAGTGAGTGTGGAAGAAGAAATAGATTGTGTAAATCATATGGAAACAGAACATACAGAATTAAATATAAGTAATGATGAAATTGAAATTAAATTGGAGCAAAACGACTTTGAAAGGTAATCCTCCCAATTGTAGGCAATTAAGGAATCATTAAGGAGTAAAACAGCAAACTCTTCCAAAATATTTGACATACTCTAGTAACCTTCACTTACCTGTCAAATTACCGTGGTAAGAAAATAAAGTGTCTCACTTAAAATGGAACTACCTCAGTATATCTGTAATTAATTATTGATAAAATTGAAATGCGGTTTTTTTAGCCATTCAGACCTGAATTTATATTTTGGTATGGAAAACATTTTTTTGCATATTTTTCATTTTGGATCTCAGAGAGTACAAAAAAGTATTTAAACAGTATTGCTCAACATTTTTTTATAAAAAAACCATGTCCATTACAATGGATATTGAAACGTTGCATCATTAACGTGTTAATAAATTCGATGGAAATTTTTAATGAAATTTTTTCCTTGAAGCAATGATTTATATTATATTTTAAACGGTATGATAACAAATATAATTGTGTCTTTATTAGGCGGAATTCAGTTCAAGACATTGCACTTACACTCAACTAAGAAAATTATTTCGTGGTGCATACATAATATAATTATTATAATTTGAAAAACAAGTACTAAATTAAATTAATTACAGAACAAATGTCAAAGTAAATACAAATACAAATTTTTATTCATCTTTTAAGCTACATTGAATGCAGATAAGTCAAGTGTAGTGAAGTACAATAAAAAAGGGGATAAAAAATAAATAAGGTAATAATAAAATACATACAGGGTGTCCCAGCCTCGCGTCGGCCAAATGTCCTGGCTATCTTATAAGAGATATCGAAAAATTTCAAAAAACGGGGTGATAGATGGCGCAAAGGTACATAGTTTAAAAATATTTTGAAATATACAGGGTGATCCATTTAGGCGTGACGACATAAACTTATGTTTTTTTAAATGGAACACTAGATATATTATTACATATTTGAATTCTCCTTTTAAAGAAGACTCAAACGATATGTAACTTGATTCATCTGCGATGGGTCGGTACCATGATATGGGTGAGTTTGTACCAAAAACATGCCAACTTTGTGAGCTCACTGTGACGTAATGGAAGAACATTTTGATATCTAGATTATGTCAAAAATTGTCAAACACCCTGTAGTTTACGCTACTGTTATCGGATCTAACGAAATCGGTCATTTTATACCGGGTGAGTCAGGAAACGCCAAACTACTTTTTCTCATTTTTTTCAAATGGAACACCCTGTATATTATGACACCAAAGGAAAGCCCTTTGAGAGAGCTTTCCACTGATATAAAGGTTCAAGGGTCTATCTATCATGGGTGTCAAGAATTTGATGGCAAAGTGGCACAATTCGAGGTTTATTAAAAAATTACGCTCGATTTTCAATTGTTTTGTGAATTTTCGCTGAAATCGGCGCTTTTCAGTAAGAAAATTTCAAAAATAATTATTCTTATACTCGGAGAAAAATACCGTACTTCAGTGCAGAAAAATACTTAAGTATAAAATAGTCAACGCCTGATAAATTTAATTTTTTTTTTCTGAAATGCGTGTATAAATTCATGTCATGACAAGTCTTTTCTAGCCCTACGTAATTTTGTCGCGAAATGATTTATTTTAGAACGGTGCTTAATAAAACGTAGCTTTTCGTAGTATTTTTTTCTCAGCTTTAAAATGGTGTAATTCATTCTTCTAAAATAAGACCAAAAAATACTTTTATTTTCAATTCAATGAAAGATAGTAAAATTTTTGTTAAGTTTGGGAAACTGTTGTTCCACGTACTATCATCGAAAGAATAAATAAAAAAAAATTGTAGAGAATTTCAAATTGCTCCTAACTTTCAATTTATCGAAATAAATTCAAAAAAATCAAGTAGGTACCTGTCATAAAAGTACCAGTCTTGTCAATAGTTTACTTTATTGTTGTAAAATTTCGAGAGTTGATATTTTTCTTAGTATAAACGAACGAGTAACAATGAAATTCACCCAACAAGAGTTAACTGATATGATATGTTGTTTGGGAGAATCTGATAGGAATTGCTTATTGGCATCAAGGATTTGTGGAATGAAATACTCCGAGAGACGAACTCCTGATCCCAACTCATTTAAAAACTTGAAAGAAAGATTTGAGGACACTGGTAATGTGTGTTATACCAAAAGAAAATTGAGGAACATGGTTGTAAATAATGAAGAACACGAATTGATAGTTTTGCTTCATGTGCAAGAGAATCCTCACATAAGTTGTCGTGAAATTGAACAATAAACCGATGTAAGTAAAACTTCTGTAAATCGTTTCATCAATAAATACAAATATCACCCCTATCACATTCAATTACACCAAGACCTTTATGGGGAAGATTTTCAAAATCGTATTAATTTCTGCAATATAATGCTAAATAAAATTAACGAAGATGCCCAATTTTTATCAAAGGTTTTATTTACCGATGAAGCTACCTTTCGCAGTAATGGGACAGTAAATCGCTATAACATGCATTATTATGCGACTGAGAACCCGCACTGGGTCAGGCAAGTAGATCACCAAAATCGATGGTCAATTAATATATGGGGTGGTATAATAGACAACCATGTCATTGGACCGTGGTTTTTTAAAGATGGGGCATTAAATGGCCGAAGATATCACAATTTCTTGCGTTAGAATTTAGATGGGCTGCTTCAAGATGTAGATGGAAACGTCAGAGAGAACATGTGGTTCCAGCACGACGGTGCGCCCCCACATAACCATCGAATAGTAAAAGATTTTTTAATTAATTGGAGAGGGGAACAATGGGTTGGTCGTGGAGGACCCATAAGATGGCTGGCACGATCTCCAGACCTAACTCCATTGGATTTTTTCCTATGGGGTTATGTGAAGCAGGAAGTCTACAGGGTGAGGCCCACAACCAGGGAGGATATGCAGGAAAGAATCGCTGCAACATTTCGCAATGTTTCAATAGCTACACTAGCCGATGTTCGAAGAACAACTGAAAATCGTTTACGGCTGTGTATCAGGGATAATGGGAACATTTTTGAACATTTAGTTTAATTTCCAGTGCTTCCACCCAGTTTCTTTCCAAGTAAAGTTTTCTTTCCTCTTTTTCTTGATTTTTTTTTGTCTGCAGAGAACTGTCATGGTGCAGATAAGTTGATATCATTATTTTCGAAATTGTCTTACTGAAAAGAGCCGATCTCAGCGAAAATTCACAAAACGATTGAAAATTGAGCGTAAATTTTTAATAAACCTCGTATTGTGCCACTTTGCCATCAAATTCTTGGCACCCATAATAGATAGACCCTTGAACCTTTATATCAGTGGAAAGCTTTTTTAAAGGGCTTTTCTTTGGTGTCATAATATACAGGGCGTTCCATTTGAAAAAAATGAGAAAAAATAGTTTGGCGCTTCCTGACTCACTCGGTATAAAATGACCGATTTCGTTAGATCCGATAACAGTAGCGTAAACTACAGGGTGTTTGACAATTTTTGACACAATCTAGATCTCAAAATGTTCTTCCATTACGTCACAGTGAGCTCACAAAGTTGGCATGTTTTTGGTACAAACTCACCCATATCATGGTACCGACCCATCGCAGACCCATCAAGTGGCATATCGTTTGAGTCTCCTTTAAAGGGAGAATTCAAATATGTAATAATATACCTAATGTTCCATTTAAAAAAACATAAGTTTATGTCGTCACGCCTAAATGGATCACCCTGTATATTTCAAAATATTTTTCAACTATACACCTTTGCGCCCTCTATCACCCTGTTTTTGAAATTTTTCGATATCTCTTATAAGAGAGCCAGGACATTTGGCCGACGCGAGGCTGGGACGCCCTGTATATAAGGTAATAATAAAATACATACATAAAATTATCCATGGAAGGTACAACGCATTATTACATAAAAATAGATTTAGAAAGAGAAAAAAAATTATAAATTATTTTATGCATTTATTTGTTGAAAACTATGAAGGTGTGTCGTTAATGGCCTGGATGAACTCACCAATGGTGTAGAAACAATTTGAACAGAGATATTCTTTTAGTCTTTTTTTAAAGGTAAAGAATGGTAAGCACTGCAGGTCTTCTGATAGCCGGTTATATAACCGAGTGCCAGAGTATAATGGACACTTTTCATATTTAGTGTGACTGTTTATTTTGATATATGCCATTTTTTCCTCTAGTGTCGAAGGTGTGTCAGAGTGTTTGGTTAATGAAGTTTTTTTCAAACGAATGTGTGTCAGAATTTTAAGTAGATGCTGGTGAATTTTCCTGTCGCGAAATATTGTTCTGCAGGAAGTGTGAAACTTAAGATTGAACATCAATGTAATGATACGTTTTTGTAGTATAAAGATCCTATTTATACCTGTGGACTGGCCCCCAGGCAACAATGTTGTAGCTGATTGCTGAATGAAAGTTTGCGTAATACACTGACATTAAAGAATCTGTATCGAGTTTATTCTTTAAGTTTTTTATTAGGTAATATGCCTTATTAAGTTTTTTAGTCAATGTGTAAGTCCCAGTTCATTTGGTTATCAATTACAGTACCTAAGAATTTGGTAGAAGTTGCCAGGTTTAGAGTGTTATTTTGAGCGGTTGAGTGAAAAGCTGTGGATTTATCAATTCGATTGTAGAATTTTATGAGAACAGTTTTTTGTGCACCACTCACTAAATTGTTTTATAATGGTGATTACTTTGTGTTGTTCCTCTGCTGTTTTGCCTGAGGTAACTATTAGATGTATCGTCTGCATATATAAAAATTGTTCCTTATGAGATGTTCTGGGGGAGATCGTTGATGTATAGTAGGAAAATAAGTGGACCAAGGACACTGCCCTGTGGTGTGCCCGTGTTTGTAACGTGTTCTTTTGATCTCATGTTGCCATGTTTTACAATGAATCTTCTTGTTTTAAGGTAGGATGTTAGTAATAAGTTAATGTTTAATACAGTCAAGCTTCTCTAACTTGAACCTCCTAAGTCCCTCGAGACTGTTCAAGTTAGAGAAAATTTGAGTTAAAGAAAATACTTCTAAAGTGAAATATATATCAAGGGCACAGAAACATATTCGGGTTACAGAGAATTTTGAGATATAGAAGTTTGACTGTACCTATATTAATTCATTAATTTATAATGGCCGCACACATACATACATTCCTAATAAAGGGTACAATATATTTTCGCTACTGTGGACTGTCTGATTAAGTGATTTAACTGATTTCTTTTTAAAAGAGTAATTTTTGAAATAATCGTTGGCTGGTTTTGGATTTATAATACTGTTTGAGGCACCAGTCTATTAGTATTTTTAAGTTCAAACTAGGAATTGTTATAAATGGTAATTTTGGCTTGTTACCTATAGAGTTTAAGTCAATATTTGTTCTGGGGTAACTTCTTGAAAATTTTCATTATTGTTTTCAACATAGTTTTCATAAAAGTCGTCAGTATGATATATATTAGTTAAGACGTTTTCGTAATTATTTTCAGTATAATTTTCATGGGAACATTCAGTATAATGTTCGTCATAATTATTTTCGTGATTGTGTACCTCTTGGGAAATAAAGGTTGGTTTGGATTGTGCCCTAAAATGATTTTGTGGTGGTCTATAGGTGTTTCTAGTTGAAATTGACATTAGTGTTGGTTTATTATGATTTGCGGGACCTCTATTAAATACTTGTGAATTTGTAGAATAATTCTGATTTATTGGTCGAGATTGCACGTTTATTGGTCCTCTCGAAAATTGGTTAGAATGAGGTGAATTGTTGTTATTATTATTGTTATTATAAAAGTAATTTGGTGGAGGGTAATAATTAGTATGTCCTCTATTGACGTGATGAGATGCGGACGTGTTCATTCTGGTTTGATTAGTAGGTTTTTTGTCGTTAATATATTTTGATTTATTTCGCATAAAATTCATAAAACTAACTTTCGCTTTTTCGTTATCATATTTCCTACAATGCTTGTTCTAAATTATAAATTGATAAATGTATTAAATGGCTACAGTAAGGTTCTAATATGCCAGCTTTAAATGTATTTAATGCTTGATTGCAGTACGAGTTTTCTTTACTTATCCTTATGTCCCTATTTGCTGTACGTATACTAACATGTTCTAACAAAATTTGTAATTTATATTTAACTTTTTCATAATATTGCTCATATTTCTCGTTATGGTTTTGGTAACAGGTATTTAAATCGTGCAAGAGTAATTCTTCTGATCGTGGGTCGCCGAATTTTTGTAGCAAAGATTCTTTGACCTCTGACCACTTGGTACAGTTTGATGTAATTAACACATCCCTTGCCTCATCTATCAATTTAGATTTAACTTGTTCAAATAACAATTTATTAAATAGACCATTTTCTTCTGGCCTTTTTAATAATTCAATGTAACTTTCTACTTGTCTTATAAAATAAGCTACATTTTTTGATCCACCCGAATATTCAGGTACCATTTCTTTAGCCATATTAATTTCTAGTTGCGTAATATTTGCCATGACTGATGTATTTTCGTTTTCTAAATTCGAATTACCTGAATCAATTCTATGTATTACTGATCTGTCTCTAATGGGCATGAGTTTATTATTTAAAAATTAAAAGTTCGACTTCAAAATGAAACTTCTTGCAAAACACAAATAACGTATATTATGAACAAAAGGGAATGGAAAGAGGGACTTACAGGAGTCGTGCCAATAGCATCCTTTTGCTGCCTAGCTCGTCCAAGGTGAAGATCTCTTCGGTGAAGAATCACGGGGTGGCGCTCCCACAACGGCGTCGACACAAGTTACAGGTTGCTTGGTGGAGATGCCTCGTTGACCTCGTTTTCCTTTAGGTTCGCGATACCCAACAAACTGTTGAAACAGAACGATAACACTTTTAACTTTTCACTTTTCGCGAATTATCGTTTGGGTATCCTGTTCGCAGCGCCAATTAACTACCAGACTTCAAGGAAAGTCTTTTTTAAAAATTTATTTTATTAACAAACTAACTGACAAGTTCTCTAGCCTAATTACCAATAAGAATATGTTGGATATTGGTTCTTATGGCTTTTATACAAATTCTGGTAATATTTATCTTAATGATGTTGATACCATTTGGCGACGAGTGTCGTTGGTCACGTACGCATTCTCACGTACATAATTATATACTATAGATATATTTTACAGCCGTATTCAGCAACATTTTTTCTCTAAATGAAAAGTTCGGAGTTCTTACTCTCTTTTTCGCATCCAGTCCAGTATTTTCAACATGTATTTATATTTCAAACATGTAGTTTAGAAAACACAATTGGGAAGTTAGCCATGCCTACAATTCCCTAGATCCGACGTTAAAAACTTGGATTACTAAACTACAAACAAAAAGTCTGTGGTGCAGCGGGATGAAGATTAAACTTGAATTAAATATTAAACTTTTGTTACTTTATTTTGGTTTAATTTAAAAAATGGTACAAACAGCTTTAAATTAAACTCTAGGTATACAAAGATATAATCATTTAATAAATAAAAAATATGCTTTTATTAAATTACAAAATGTGGAACTTTTTTTTAATTTATGCATATGGAGTATCACATTTTCACTAAATATTTACGTATCCATACGTTATGTTGAATAATCAGAAAATTACGTAAATTTTTTTTTTTTAGATGTCAAGATACTCCATCCTCATCTCAGTTGATATTTAAGAAAACAAATAAATATGAAAATTATACTTACCAGAGCAGCCTTTCATCTCCAATAATTATTTATAAGTGCAAAATATGTCATTATGAGACAAATAGTTTAGGGGACGTTGACCGTCATATACTAGTTCATGAAATACCTTCAGAAATAAGAATGTACAAATGTGACAAGTGTTCATATGAGACGAAATGTAAAAAGAATTTTAAAAAGCACATGCTTACCCACGTTAGCCTATCTGAGATAAAAACGTACAAGTATGAACAGTGTTCATATGAAACTAAATATAAAACTAATATTAAAAGACATGTGTTGACAGATCAAGACTTTTCAGAAATAAAAATGTACAAATGTGAAAGATGTACATTTGTAACGAAGCATAAAAGTAGTTTGAGACAACACAGGTTGATTCACCTGAGCCCTTCAGAAATGCAAATGTACAAGTGTGAAAAGTGTTCATTTGAAACTAAACTTAAAACTAGTATAGCAAGACATATGCTGACCCATCAGAATATTCCACATATAAATGACTCTTCACAGTCAACATCTTACAAGTATAGAACAATGGAAATATCGCCAAAAGATAGTCTCACAAGAATGTACAAGTGTGAAATATGTTCTTACGAGACCAGATTTATACATTGTCTTAAAAGACATATGCTAACCCATCAGAGTCTTTCAGAAATAAAGATGTTCAAATGTGAAAGTTGTTCATTTGAGACTAAACATAAAGGTAGTTTGAAACAACACAGCTTGATTCACCTAAGCCCTTCAGAAATACAAAAGTACAAGTGTAAAACGTGTTCATTTGTAACTAGACTTAAAAGTAGCATTACAAGACATATGCTGACCCATCAAAGTATTCCACAAATAAGTGGCCCTTCACGATCAACATCTTACGGGTATGAAACATTGAACACTGCATCAAAAAATAATTTCACAATGCAAACCCACCAAGAGCCTTCAAAAGTGAGATTGCACAAGTGTGAAATATGTTCACACGTGTTCAAATTTAAATATATGCTTAAAATCCACGTACGGGTTCACCAAAATCCATCAGAAATAAAAATGTTCAAATGTGAAACATGTACATTTGAGACCAAACATAAAGGTAGTTTGCAGACACACAGGTTGATTCACCTAAGTCCTTCAGAAATACCAATGTACAAGTGTGAAAAGTGTTCATATGAAACTAAAATTAAAAGTAGTATTACAAGACATGTGCTGTCCCATCATAGTATTCCACAAATAAATGGCCCCTCATGAATCAACATCTCCATTCGAGACAAGATATAAAAATAGCAATAAATTGCACATGTTGACATCTAAATCCTTCAAAAATATGGATGTACCGGTGTGCAAACTGTTCATTTGGGACCAAACTTAAAAAGTAATCTTAAGGAACATGCTCATCCGCCAAAGTCCTTCAGAAATAGAAATGTATCAATGTGAAATTGTTCATTCGAGACAATACTTTTGTCTTACGTATGCGACCCATCAGAGACCTTCAGAAATACAAAGTACACTTGTGATAGAAACTCATAAATGCATAAGTGCAAAGAGTGTTCATATCAGACAAAACTAAAAAACTAGCATTATAAAATATATGCCGATTCATTAAGTTGTTTCAGAAAGAAGACCATACAGTTTGAAAGGAATTCATATGAAGCAAAACTTGTATTGTGCAAATAATAATAATAAATTTTATAGATCCTGATGAAATTACATTTTTGGCATACCACACAAAATGGTAAAAAGTAAAAGTATATACAAACATTTAATAATAAACCAAGTACAAATAAGTATTAAAGGTAACATTAATTTACAATGACAAGAATGTTTCCATTTTCAACAAGTTGAAAACTCTTCTATGTTATATAGGCAATTTTGAGTTAGTATTTTTTTGTTTACTTTTGATCTTATCAATGTGATATTACGAAAATGAGGCGGTATAGCATTGTACAAATCGATTCCGATGTTCCTCGTTTTTTTAAGTATATTTTGTGGTATTACCAGGTTGAACTTCTTGTAATATTCATGAATTTCATGGTGTGACATACTTTTTATAGGTTTATTTTCACATAGGTAATAGCGGTAAACAGTGACATTGGTTTACATATTTCGCCTCATTTAGCATTGACTAAACTTCTTACTGCTAACTTCTGGGTTGAAAAAATTTTTTCTAGGTGAGTACCATTGACTGAATTACCTCAAGCTAATACTTGTAAGTAAGAAGTGAAAAGTAAATTGTTACAGCAGCTTACTCATTTACCATCTTATTTTTCTAATAGCGTATATAGATTTACTTATATACTAAGCACATTGATAAAATTCTGTCCAAATTAAGTTTACATCTGTATTAATACTCAGGAATTTTACGTTACTGTTAATGCCTAGATTTAAAATATTGGTTAAGGCGCAAATATCAGAGTTACAGTTTTACTTTCATTTAATACAAGTTGATTTGATTTAAACCAGGTCTTTCCAATGATGTTATTCAGGATATGCTGAGGATCATCTGGCATATCTAGGGTGATACAAATGTACATTACAGTTTTCACATTTATTGTACTTCAGTAAATCATTTATGTAGGCAACGAAGAGTAAAGGTCCAGCACTGATCCCTGTGGTACTCTGTTAATTTCCATATTTATTTGGCGTCTAACATTCCCACATTGAACAAGTTGCTGTGTATTGTTTAGATCTAAATAAATTTAAGTAGTTTCCGTGTACACCATAAATATTTAATTTATTTAGGAATGATCTTTGTTTTCAGATACATCTTTAACCCTTTCACTGCGGGAGTGGATTTTGCATTCCGTGCCCTGTGTACGGCATTGGGCAGCCTATGCGTGTTCGTCCGCTTCCCGCAGTTGAACCATAAACACGTTTCGCGGATATGTACGATTCCCGCAGCTGCAACATGTGAATCATAAATTATTGGACGGCGAACGCACCATTAGTGTGCGCCTAGGATTGCTTTTGACAGTAAAAAAGAAATGCATTTAAAAAAAATAATCTTTTTTATTCATTAGGTACATTATAAAAATACAAACAGTAATAAAATGTATGTGACAAAAAACATAAAAAACAGACGTGTTTCAAAATCAAAAAATACATTATACATATATAACAGAAATATAATGTTCTTGACAAAAGATATATAAAAAAACAAACATAATTTTCAAAGCATCAGTACTTTTTTTTGTGTATGATATTTTTCAAAACATTTCAAAATGCAAAGTGGCACATTGCACTGGGCACATTTGTAGGTAGTTTCTTTTCTAATTTTGTGTTTCCGGCACACCACACATCTTTTGGCCATGAGTTTATTTTTCTTCTCATTCTTCTCCACATGGCTGGGAAAATGTCTCGCTACCAGCCTCATTGGCGCATCTTGACCTATGTTTTTACTGCTGCTGGCTCTAGGTCTAAACTTTTGATATTTTTCGACAATTTCTTTTATTAATTTGATTTGAAACTGCAACAACGGAATATTTTCGCCCGTTTTCATTTTATATATAACATGAGCGTTTAAGATGCTGAGGTCTAAGAGGTGGAAAAACACTTTCTTGTACCACCTGATAGTTTTCCTTACGGACTCTGTGGAACTGAGCAACATGTCCGTTTTGTCAATGGCTCCCATGTTTTCATTATAATTTAAAATGCACAATGGCTTTCGTTTATCCTCTCCTTGTAAGGTTTTACCACAAACTATCATTTCGTCAGTATGAATTGTCGACAGCATCCTAACTTCACGCTTATCTAACCATTTTGTTGCCAATATATTTCTTGCTGCGTAACATACGTGTTGACCCCTTTCCAATTTTTCTTTTAGTGGTGGCATGTGCTTTCGATTTATCTTTACGGTTCCGCAAGCATTTGTTTTCTTCTCGTGTAGTATTGAGAATAATGATGGACTGGTGTACCAGTTATCAACATATAAGGAATGCCCATTGTTGAGGTATTTTTCTAATAATGTCAGCACAATACTTCCTGAAATTCCAACTTCGGGAAATTGAGTTATCTCGGTGCTAGAGCCTGTATATATTATAAAGTCCAGTATGTAACTTGTCTCACAATCGCAAAGAATAAACAATTTGACACCAAAACGGTGACGTTTTGATGGTATGAACTGCTTGAACGCTAATCTTCCTTTGAAAAGCATCAAACTTTCATCAATGCATATATTTTGAAATGGTTCAAGTGAATTTTTGAAGCATGTTCTAAGATGATCAATTGCCAACCTGATTTTGAATAACTTATCATTTTGGTTGGGATTATTGTTATCACCAAAATGCAACATTTTTAGCAGAAGTAAGTACCGGTCACGTGGCATAATTTGTCCAAATGCTGGTGTGAGAAGGAAAGAGTCGGTGGTCCAATAATCATTGATTCTTTGTTTTTTTGCAAGTGGCATAAGTAACGACAAAGCTAAAAATATATACATTTCTTGGCGATCCACAGGAGTCCAGCCTCTAGCACGTGATGAGGAAAAAAATCGTATTTTGTTGGATAGATATTGGTAATAATTATTAGTTTCGCTAACTATATTGTCAATAAACTCATTTGAAAAAAATACTTCAAAGCATTCCAAAACAGTAGGGGAATCCCCAAGATCTGCTTTACATCCAGCATTGTCGGCAGAATATATATGAATTTCCGGTATAAACTCACCCTGTTCTATCTTCTTCCAAGTAAATTGTTCATCAGTCACAGGCACAGATTTTTTTTTCTTTCTTGCCCGTTTAGGTGGTGGAACAGATTCTTGTTCATCTCTTTCAGAAGCACTATTATTTTCATCTTCTTCAGAAGAGTCTGAGCTTTCTGATTCATATAATTCATAATTTTCATTATTTTCATTTTCGTCCAAGTTGGAAAGTTCAGATTCACTGTCGTTATTTGAACGATTTGAACAAGTATTTATCGAATGTTCCGATTCTATACCTTCAAAGTCACTATCGTCGCTATTCATTAGAATGTTATATAATTCTTGTTCATTATAACACTTTTTTGGTTTGTAAGACATATTTGTAATGTAAAGTCACCTAATAAATCGCCAAAACAAACTAACACAACGAACTGAACGTGTAAAATAAACGTAAACAACTGCATGAAAAGAGCACACAGTCCCACGTATTTGACGGAGATAGAATGCAAAGGAGTGCGGACCGCCGGCGATTACACGAAAGTTACGCATGTACGAAGCATATTCAACAGCGTAATCGTCCGATTGCCGCAGTCCAGGACCTGAAACCAGCCAGTGAAAAAAATACGTCACCCGCACCACGAGACCACAAATAATTTGCGGGATTTTACGTCACCTGCAGCGAAAGGGTTAATTATGTTGATTAAAGAACTAATTGCACATGAAGTAGATAATCCCTTCCTAAATGCAAATTGTTGAACATATAATATTTTATTTGAATCTAGATACATAATTAGGTTTATTATACATTACATTATTTTTAAAATAGATGGTGAAATTGAAATCTGTTGGTAATTTTGTTGGGGCTGTGTACTATCACTTTCTTTTTTTTTATAGGAATTACTTTCCTCCGTTTCATCGCATCTGAAATGACCTTCAAGAAAGCATGCATTTGTGATATGGTTTAATAAATCAAAATAAATAAAATTAAAATATATTTTTTTCAACTTAACTATATTGAGTCTGCAATTATTTAAAAAATAGTTATTCTATTCTACCAGTTCCATGTTACTAATGAGCCGTAAAAATTAATATAAAAATAAATAATCAGTCCTACACCTAACCGTAGATGGACTTTAGGAGTAAGTAAGTAAGTAAGATGAAACAATGTTATGCTAGGTATTACGTTTATTACAAACAAAATCAAACAATATTAAAAAAAACTTGCATATAAGGTAGCAAAACAGTGAATACAGCATTATCTCTATTTGTAAACTATTATTATAACAAATTAACTAATATACAAAAAAAATTCTATACTTACAATACTATCTTACTTTTATGTACTTATAGTACAGTCTTACAGTTGCTGTTCCATAGACTTAGCGATTACAGTATTCAGGTGGTATTCTTGACAATGGCACCACTATACTAAAAAGTAGTAAAAAATCGCATATATAAAAATTTATATCTTGAATAATCCATAATTGAACATTTGGTGAGGCTTATTTAAAAGGTTTTAATCTTTGACCTTAAGTTTATCTAAAAATAAAGGAAGTTCCCATCGAGTAATTAAGAGCTTAAGTGCTAGTTTCCAAAAATAGGATATTTATAACATAAACAATTTAATGCAGGAAATGGGGTTGCATCGTATTACGTGGAAAGACTTTAACGACATACAGGATATTCAGGGTGTAACAATACTCCCCCCTAATAATAAATTTTGTGCTATACAGTGCACAAAATTTAGCAGATAATAAGGTACAACAACATTAAATATACAAAATATCAGGCAGTAGTTTTTAAATTTAAGTTTAGTTCAGTTAACTCATGTTCTTCGAGCTGCGGGCCTCTCATTTTTCTTAAAGATGGTCTTCTTTGAGGTAGCATGTCTCTAATTCTGTTGAGTAACAATGGTTTCGCAGGCTGGTCTGGAATTCCTAATTTTACACGTCTAAGTTTTTTACATTTACTTATAAAATAACATAGAACAAGACTAAATATTAAGCAGTTATTATAGAATAAGTAAACCATGAAGTATGTTTAACAGCAAAAGGTTCGTTTATCAAGTCATCTAATTGTTTGTTATATTGATTAAGCTTATGTTCTGCGATGTTAAGTTCATCGAGGTCTAACTTATTCATTTTTAAATATTCAAGCTTTGGCAATTGTGATTGCTCAGGGAGATGATCGCCGCAGTTAAAAGGAATTTTTGGTATTTCAAATGTTCTTATAATTTTAGAAGATCTACTACTACTTGTTTGAACTCGAGTTGAACCTATATAACTAGTACATGTAGGAGCTAGTGATAAAATTGCATTTTGTTTAATTGAGATTCAGTTTTTGTATCTGGACAACAAATAACTACAGGTACTTTTTGAGTAACTACTGTTAACCATGTATGTTCATTTATTAATTGTACATTATAATCATCTGAATAGATTACGGAAATTTGACAGTTATCTGGAAGTTTATTTGGGCTTTTGAGAAGTTTAACTTCGCATGGGGCTGTGCTATCTATAGTATATGTAATAATTTTCGAACATAATTTTTGTTGAGAGTCTAACAATTTACATTCGTTTAAATTGTTTAAAGAAATGTACGTTTGAGTATTATCTGAAGCTATGTAGTTCTGAGACGTTAGCAATATATGATATAATTTATTTCTTTTATCTAAAATTGGTATCGAATATAAGTGAAATAAATTATAAGATGTTGGTTCCACAATAGGAATTTTTAATACAAATACTAAACGATCGTAAGTTTGATATGCTTGTAATTCTCTAATATCGAAATATTTTCCTATATTATGCAACAAAATTTGTTTAATAACGAGGGGTCCTAAGAACTTATTTCCTAATTTGTTTCTTATCTGGGATTCCTTTAGATAGACTTGTTGTCCAATCTCGAAATTATATCTATTTTCCGTTACATTTTTGTCGAAACGTTCTTTGGCTTTTTCTTTATTTTCTATTATTCTATTTCTAACTATCTTATAGTAGTACGAGATTTTATTATTTAAATCACGAATATATTTAGTTATAAGGTCCTTTCGATTATATAATGTTTCTGGTGGGCGACTGGACGTATGTCCGAAAATTAATCCATACGGTGTGAAACCGTGCGTACTATTAAGTGAATTATTATCACAAATTACAGCGTAAGGTGTTATTGTTAATGGATGTTCATTTGGATTGCTTGTTTTATGCGTTCTGATCATTTCGAGTTGAATGAAATCTTTCGAGAGATCCGTTTGACTGTGGATGTTCTACAGAGGAAAATGTTAATTTAATCTTATATAGTAAGCATCTTTTAATAGTTGATTATTAAATTCGCATCCTGAATCACAGTGTATTCTCAGAGGCGTTCCGTAATGCTGGAAGTAAATTAGAAGGGTATTTGCTACATTCTTAGCAGATTTATTTTCGATAGGATAAGCTTGAGTAAATTTAGTTAGTTCATATGTAACAGTGAGTAAATAATTTCTAGTAGGTATTTCCAATATGTCGATATTGATACGTTCAAATGCGGTTTTAGAAGTTTCAGTAATTACCAATGGTTGAGTAAGGCTTTTTTCGTATAACTTTAGTTTTTGCGCAAGTTTCACAACTTTTAACATAATTTTCTACGTCTTTTGTGAGATTTGGCCAATTATATTTCTCTCTTATACGCCGGATAGTTTCATTGATTCCTCTATGTAAATTTGCTTTGTCATCGTGGTATTGGGTTATGATTATAGGTTTTTAATCTTCGTCTGGTGAAGTTATAAGATTCTGACATATTTCTAATATAGGTATATCTATAATGTTTTCTATATGATATTGTTTTGATGTATCAAACTCATGTTTGTTTAACATTATTAGTTTAAATAGATGTTCGACCGCTAATTTATTGTCAAAAGGAAGTCCTATTATATAATAATCCCGATTTATAACCTTAAAGCTATTTACTATATTTATTTTTTTCGCAAGAAATGCCCGTGTTGTTATCTAAAAGGTCATCTAATACGTCCTCGTGCAATTTTTGTAATTTGTTTTGCTGAAAGAAAATTATAATATTTTTGTATGATCGGTCTAATAATTGGTCGTTAGTATAACTTATTTTTGAGAAGTCCAAAAGTGATTCATTTTCGTGTATTCTTTGAAGGGTTTGATATTCTCTAAATATTTCTTCTTGCTTTGTTTCGTTGGTTTCGTTATTCTCATCTTCTTTCTCAATAAGTTTGTTATTGAAAAGTGTCGTTTTGTTAATGTGGTTTATTCGTATTCTTGAGAGTGCGTCTGCGTTGCAGTTTATCTTTCCTGGTTTGTAGATGATTTCATAAACATACTCTTCTAGTTTTAGGCGCCAGCGTGCTAAACGACTACCGGGGTCTTTGATTGAGAATAGCGAGGTTAGTGGTCTGTTATCTGTGACTAATTTATATCGTCTTTCATAGAGATAAGGCCTAAAATAATGGACTGACCAGATTATGGCTCATAATTCTCTTTCAATCACTGAATACTTAATTTCTGTGGTGTACAATGTTCTACTTGCATGAGCTATTGGTAGATCCTTTCCAATTGGTCCTTGAGATAAGAGATCCTAGAGCAAATGCGCTTAATCCGTTGATAGAACGAATTCTTCCACAAAATTTGGGTAGATTAATATCAGAGATGAAATTAATGTCTTTTTAAGTGTTTCGAAGGAATCCATATAATCAGAGTTGAAACTGAACTCGATGTCTTTTTGTAGTAGTCTTGTAAGAAATTCGGAATGAAACGCCGGTAATATCCAACAATTCCTAGGAAGCTTTTGATGTCTTTCTGGGTTTTGAGTGGTGGATATCTTTTAATTGCTGCTACTTTATCCGGGTTTGGTTTTACACCTTTTTCTGTTATTATGTGACCAAGATAAGCTACTTCTTTCCTAAGGAATTCGCATTTATCTGGTTGAATTTTGAGATTACATTTTCTCAGACGATTGAACACTTCCTTAAGCCTATTCATATGTTCGTTGAGCGTTGATGAGTAAATGATGACGTCGTCCATGTAAACCAAACATTTTTCGTTTTGGATGCCTGTCATGATATTATCCATAATTTTTTGAAACGTGGCTGGTGCGTTCCGTACACCAAAGGGCATTCAGACGAATTCGTAGTGTCCATTTTCTACAGAAAAAGCAGTTTTCGGAATATCCTTTTTTTTCGATTTCTATTTGGTGAAATCCCAATGCAAGATCCAATGTTGTAAAGTATTCCCATTTCCCTAATTGATCTAATAAATCTGATATATTGGGTAGTGGGTACTTGTCGCCTACTGTTTTTTCGTTCAGTTTTCTATAACCAGACTATGCGCCATTTCTGTTTTTCAGACGCGTCCATTTTCTTGGGCACAACCCAGACAAGACTTGACCATGGAGAAATAGAGGGTTGTATTATCCCTTGGTCGAGCATTTTACCTATTTGTGTTTTTACCTCTTGTTTGTGAACATGTGGATATCTATAGGATTTTGTAAAAATTGGTTTTTTTCCCTTGTATTTATTTCAAGTTTTATATGATTTGTAAAAGTTAATTGATCTCCTTCAAGAAAAAAATATATCTTCAAATGATAAGCACAAGTCTTCTATTAATACTTTTTCTTCTTCGTTAAGATGATTGAGACGTAATTGTCCTTTTATTTCTTTATTTCGATAGATTGTACCGAATGGCTTATATTATAATTAAAGATTTCTTTAATATCGTTAATGGGTTCAATTTCTAGATTTTTAAGGTTTAAAGATTTTGTAATTGTATTACAGTTTACTACCGATGTAAGAAATTTAGCTTGATCATTAATTTGAATTATTGCATTAGGAACTTTTTACCAGATCGTAATCTTGTTTATTTAAAAAGGCAGAAGTATTTTTTAAATTACATTTTAGTTTGAAAACACATTCCGTTCTAGGTTCTATTGTTATACTATTATCAATGTCACTAGGTCCATTATTTCTGAACATCGTATTGTTGTTTTTATTTTAACTAGTTTCTGAATTTTGTAAATTAGATTTTATTTTTTTCGGATGTCTTGACCTACTTTGTGTAAATCATATGACTTTTCTGATGTGATTAGTTTTTTATTTCTTAAATTTACTATGCATTTAATAGTTTCTAAGAAGTCTAAGCCTAAAATGTCATCAAATTCAGTATCTAAATCGTATACATAAACTTCGAGGTTCGCTATCTTTTGTGAATTTTATATAGTTATAATCAGTAATATTCAATACTTGATTAGTTACGTCTTTTAGCAGTAAATTTTCGTCCTTAAAAATTTTGTTTTCCACAGGAACAGTTTTTTGTTTAAATAATGTAATACCTGTGCCAGTGTCGAATAGTAATTTAAAATTGTCTGTGCGGTCAGTTATGTAAAATAGATTTTTATAATTTGTCGTAAAAATTTTGTTTAATGTAGAAATGCTTAGTGGCTGTCTGCCGTATTCAGTTCTCGTAATGTTGCCGTTATTGCCTCTACATTTTGAGACTGATTGGGCTGTGTTACTTAAGTCAAGGTGCCAGTTGCAATATTCTGACTCTCGTATGAGTTTAAATAATGATTTCTTGGTATCTCGTTTTGAGAATTATTTCTAAAATATTGACTATAATTTGTATTTCTTTGGAATTTTGAATTTGTTTGTATTACTTAAGATCTTTGATTTTGGTTAGAGTTTCGAAAATTATTGTGCGGAGAGAACCGATTATTATTATTATTAGAAGTTAGAGGATTTGTATGTAGTGGTCCTAAATTTTGATTTTGTCTTTTATAACAAATGTCTATCGTATGACCGACTTTTTTTACAATAGTTGCAAGTTGGTTTGTTACTACTTTGAACCGGACGATTATTTTGTGTAGGCTGACTCGTATTTTGGTAGCGCGAAAATCTCTGTGTTTCAAGATATGATAATTGGAGTTCTCTTTTTATTCTATATATTGCCTCGCCTCGCATTGTCGGATTTGAAGCTCTAATAATTTGACATAATTTAGGTTCTAACCCGGTTAAAAGTGTATCTAAACACATTTGTTCGATCAAATCTTCTTGTGCTACCTTTTGTTCGAGCGTTAAATCCTCTTGACCATTTATTGCAGCATGCAATTTCGCGTTATGTGATTCTACTTCATGTGCAAATGTTAAAAGAGATTCGTTTGGTAGCTGTTTAAGTTTTTGTAAGTCATGTATAAGACTTGTTAGATCTCTAGAGTCACCAAAGCGTGTTAACAAAAGGTCCCTAATTTCAGGCCAACAATTAAGATTTCTTGAATTAATGAGTTGCGAAGCTCTCCCCTTAAGTTTATTTTTAATGTGTAAAATTATCAGTGGAATTTGATATTCTTCTGCACGCTCAAGTGCTGAATTACATGAATTTACGAATGTATTTAAAAGTATTTGATCTTCCTCGTATTCGGGGATCATTGAAATAATTCATTTAGTTTATAAATGTAGTTAACTTCCTCGCTTTCGTGCTGATTTTGTGCCATAATTATTATATAATTATTTAATATGATTTATTTTTTAAATACAATTGAAATTTTTCTACTTATTTATTTTATAGATATTTAAACATATATAGCTTAATTAGTTTAAGCAATTGCTCGATTTTTGTAAAACTTTAGATAAAATTTCTTTGATGTTTATTTTATTTTATTTTGATAAAATCTGTGTTCGAAATGATTAAATTTGTCTAGAAAAGAGCAGTTTTAGAATAATACACAAAGTACTTACAGGTAAATTAGTTGAAAATTCATGGGCCTCCGTCAGGGGTGTCACTAGGTGTTCCTTCCACGGAGATGAATTTCGTTTTCTGCCCTTCTTAAGGGAGTTGTAAAAGATGTCGTCGCTCTTGTTTTGGCTGGACAGGGGTTCCACTAGGTGCTCCTAATCCTCCAGCGATGATGTATATTTCTTTATGATTACTGGACAGAGTCTACACCAGATGCTGCTAATCCTCCAGTAATTTTATTATTTCTTGAACGAGATTCTTTTAATACATCTTAATGAGTTAGGGCCCAAATGTCCAGTGCAAATTTTTCTGCGAACGCGACGTATCTTACCGACACTGCTACAATTTTGTTACGTGGCCGAATTAAAAATTGGGTTTTTAAAAACAAACTTTATTTCACTCAACAAAATAATTATAATAGTTAGAAATTTACAATAGATTTCAGAGTTTCAGAGCGACGACCATACTGTAGTTTTTATTCATATTGAAAGCACCACATTTGCAATAATATTACTTTATTAACAATTAGGAAGAAAAAAGAACATTAAAAATGCGTCACCATTACATTATATTTCATTTCACACTACTACTGTCAAAAACTAAAAACGCCTTAAATTATGCAAGCAACAAAACACGGTTGTGTCACAGAAAAGCCTATCTAACATTATTAACAAAACGAGTTTAAATTAAATGTCAAAAAGTATAAAATACAAATCAACACACCCCCCATTTTGACATAATTTAAAAATAAACTAAAACTTAAAATCACTGCACATTTTTGTTTTATTTCTAGTCCAATTTTCCCAAGCTAACTTTCTGTTTACATTTGTCCAGAACTGCTTTTGTTAGAAAGTCCGCTGCATTGTCCTTAGTTTCGACGTATCTCAAATTTATTTTATGTCTGTCAATTTCATCTCTTATGAAGAAATATTTTCTCTGTATGTGTTTAGTTGTTGAATGATACGTACTATTGCTTGATAATTTTATTGCTGCTTGATTGTCCGTGTATATTGTTAAGTTACCAAGCTTTTCTTCTTCTTTGAGGTCAATAAAAACCTTTTTCATCCATATCAGCTCCTTAATTGTCTCAGTCAGTGCCATAAATTTGCTTTCGCAGGTGCTTAGTGTGACAACTTCTTGTTCTTTACATTGCTAGCTAATCGCTCCTCCTGCTAGATTACATACGTAGCGGGAAAATCCTTTTCCATCTAAATTATTGTTTCAACTAGCATCACTATATAATTCTAACATTTTTCCATTCTTTTTGTAGGTTATACCTTGGTCATGGTCCTTTTTAAATAACGTAATACATGTTTCGCCTGAATCCAGTTTTCTTTTGTATACTTATTAATTGGCTTGAATAAGTTGTAACATAAGCAACGTCAGGTCTGGTTCCCTGTGAGAGATAAATTAAGGTCCCTGTTACTTCTTGATATGAGATAATTTTCTGTCACTTTCTTACTCTCTGGTTGCATCGGAATACTTGACTCCTTGCAGTCAACCATGTTGAATCGTTGTAAAATCCTTTTTGTGTACTTGTTTCAAATATAAAATTCCTTCGTTCTTATTACGAATTATTTCCCAGCCGAGTAAATATTTGGCTTCTCCCATAAATTTTATATCAAACTTTTCTTTGAGTCTGTTGATTTTCTCTAATGCAATTTCTGTTGAGTTCGTAGCCCACAAAATATCATCTACGTACAGGCATATAATCATATAAATGCAATTTTTATCATAAAGAAACACACATGGTGTAGAGTCTATTATTTTAAATTCTAGCTGCGCTAATTCTCTTTTAATAGTTTCATACTAAATCTAAGCACTTTGTTTTAAACCGTAAAGTCCCTTTTTTAAGTTTGCAGACTTTCTTATTTTAGTTTTCTTTTAGTCCTGAGGGTATTTCCATATATATATTTCTTCTTACAATGTACCATTTAAATAGGCTGTAGTCACATCCATCTGATAAAGGTTGAGGTCACGTTCTGTAGCTATGGCAAGAACCATTCTTAATGTAGTTAACCTTATCACAGGTGTAAAAACTTCATCGTAACTCTCTCCTTTCACTTAATTAAAACCTCTAGCCACTAATCTTGCTTTAAATTTATTAATCGCACCAGCCGCATTTTCCTTTATTTTAAAAACCCATTTCGAATCTATAATTTGTTTATTTCCCGGTTTGCTTACTATGTCCCATGTTTTATTTAAGTGATGTGACGTTAACTCTTCGTCTATTGCTTTCTTCCATTAATTTTTATTACTTGAACGCATCGCTTCTTCGTAATCTTTCGGTATATGGATGTTATCGGTCACTAGATTAATTTTATTTCTATCACGGGATTGTATTCTTTCAGATCGCCTCAAAGTTTCAATTTCTAGGTTAGGTGTTATTTGTTGATAATCAGGATCGTCTCCAGTCGTGTTTTTTGTTCCGTCGTCTAATTCAGATTCATTCGAGTCAAAACTAACCTCACTTTCTTCATCAATTTGATCAACTTCTAAGTTTTCTTGTAAGTCTTCTTCTCTTTCGATAATTTCATTTTCGTTTGTTTGCTCTTCATAATTTTGTTCATCTGTTTCACTTTGTACTTCTACTGACTCACTTTCATCAGGACTATATTTTATTTCAATATATTTATAGTTTTTATTTTTTAATATTTCACTTCCCTTTTTGTCTTCTATCATTTGTGCATCTCGTACCGTGAAAATAGCATCTCTTTCTTTACAAAATACTCTAAAATGCTTTGTTAGATAATTATAGCCAACAAATATATCTTCATTTGAAACGGGGTCTAATTTTCTTCTGTTTTGTTTATTCACTAGGTAATAGGTTAAGCTTCCAAAAATTTTAAGATGTTTAACATAAGGTGTCTTGCCGGTAAACTTCTCGTCCGGGGTCATGCCAACTTTCACTTTATATGTTCTGCTCTTAAGGTAAACAGCATAATATGCGGTTTCTGCCCAAAATTTAATAGGTAACTTTGCATCGTTTAACATACATCTCACCATCTGGATAGCCGTTCGGTTATAGCGCTTCGCTATACCATTTTCTTGTGGCGTGTATGGTGCGGTTTTTTCGTGAATTATTCCATGTTCCTGTTCTTTAAATGCTTGGTTCATAAATTTTACACCGTTATCACTTCTAATTTGTTTTATTTTTTTTATTTGTTTGATTTTCAATTTTGGTTTTGAAAATCAAAGATGAAAAAGTTTCATCTTTGGACTTTAGAAAGTATACAAATAGTTTTCTAGAATAATCGTCTACAAGTAATCACATATACTTTGATTCGGCTAATGATGGATCTTGGATTGGCCCGCACAAGTCCATATGTATCAGTTCTAGAACACTTTTTGTTTTTATTTCTCGATGACCAACAAATGACTCTTTCACTGCTTTACCGATTATACAATTTTCGTACTTTGACATATTTTTAGTTGTGAATTCAAGTCCATGTACCAATTTTTCATTGTTCATTTTTTTAATATCACTAAATTTTGGTGTCCGTATCTCCTATGCCATAGTTCTGCACTTAACTTCACTTCTTCTTGAAATGCCTGATCCTTGGTTTGAATGCTAGCTCTCTCAACATCTGATTCGTACAGGTTATTAATCCTTTTTCCTGTCATCATTAAAACTCCGTCACTTCTTTTTCTTTCACATATTCCATCTCTGAATTTCACTTTAAATCCCTTTTTCTCGAAAGCACTTATCGAAAGCAAGTTCTCTGTGATTTCGGGTATAAACAAAACATTTGATATGTTAATGTACTGGTAGAAACAGTTTCTATTCATTATTTTTACTCGTATGGTTCCACCTCCTTTTCCTTTAATGTTACCATCTGCCATCTTCACCTCAGTGTTTTCAATGTCGCTTATTTGTATAAATGCAAATTTATTATATGTCATGTGGCTTGTTGCTCCAGAGTTTAAATACCACTTTATAAAGTGCACTTTTTCTTTTTCAGCCACGTTCATTGCACTTTCATAATTTGCTACATTTCTCTTAGCAGTGTTTACGTTCTCACTATCTTTTTCTTCTCTTCTGCCCATTCTTTCATCCTTTTCTTGTGTTTTGTCTGCTCTATGGTAACAGTCTCTTGCATAGTGTCCCCTTCTGTTACAGACCCAACAAGTTACACTAGATTTTGGTTTTGGTTTCTTGTGGAACTTTCCACTTTCTTTTGATACACATGCAGCTTCCAGTTTTGTCTCTACTTCTGCGAGTTTTAATTCATCTTCTTCAGCTTTTAGACCACATCGAAATTCTTCTAAAGTTAATTTTTCTAGACCGTTTGCTTTCATTTGTACTCTTATTCCCTTATAAGTAATTGGTAATCCGTTTAACAATAATTCTATGTATTCCTCATTTGTTATTGGCGAATTACACTGTTCTAACTGATCTCTTAAATACTGTGCCTTTGCTAAGTATTATTCTACATTTTCAGTGTCGCTCATTCTTATTTTATTCAGTTCTAGTCTCAAATCTACTATGTATTTGTTGTAACTTATACCATATTTCTTTGCTCTCGTCCAAATTCAATACTTGTTGTGCTTGACCTGGTTCCAATGACGATAGTATTATTGCAGCGGCTAATGCACTTTTCTCTTCAAGTTTCTATCTCCTGGGCATTCATATTTGTAGGTTCTGGTTTCTCCTTTTCGATTGTACACCATGCCTTTTTAACTTTCAACAGAAATTTACATTAACCAATGATGTTTTTGTATTTACAACTAAGTTTCAACTTCAGTTCAAACTTAGTTGTTAACACAAATGTACCTGATGTAAGACTGAGAATAAGAAATTGTATGTTTAAAATTTTAAACTTAAATTCACCTCACCGACTGAACAATGTCTATCTACTATTATATAGATATTTGTATGGTTAGTAGAAATGTGTTAATATCTTATCTTTGATTAATTTAATGTTATATTTTTATATGTAGTATTAATAATTTATAGTTGAAGTGTTTATATCTATTCTTTACTACTGACTTTGTCTGTTTGTTGTGCAGTATAAATAAATAACTAAATTAAATAAAATCTGTTCTTTACTACTGACTTTGTCTGTTTGTTGTGCAGTATAAATAAATAATTAAATTAAATAAATAAACTCTGCGACAGTTTTATCCACATATTCTTCACATATATCATCCAGAATTTTTTCCTCTCATACCTAAGATGAACTTGTCCCTGAGAATGTAATTCAACTGACTACCATAATGACATTGAAGCTGCCCTTATTCTTACGTAGTATTTGTCTCAATTGCTCCATGCACTATTTGAATTTCCTTTTACTCTTAAAGAATTGAAGTCCATTGACTGTCAACCCACTGTCCTCTAATGTCATCTATGTAGCAGACCAATCTTTAAATTTTTTTATCGTTTCTGCCCAGAGAAAACAACTAGGACAAATTGTCCTATTTCTGGAACTTGTTGTGTTGTCTCCTCCCAGGGACGGATGATATCAGAAATACCAGCCCGAGAAATTATGTGCAAGTGGCCCCACTCCAAGAGACGAAATTAAAAGTATGGGTTAAAAAAATTATAAAATATGCATGATATATTATTATTAAAACTAATAGAGAGTAAAAAAAAACTAAAAAATAATATTTTACCAAAACAGTAACAATCGACTTAAAAATGTATTGCGCATATGTAGGTACTTTGGTAATTAAAAAAACGATAAACTAAAAAACAATCTCTGATTAAACCTTCCGAAAATTTTAGCTAGTGCCCCCTCCTTTGCCTATCAGCGTGTTTCCTCGAATAACAATTCGGTGAATCACTGCAAATATTTTACAGTCAGCAGCGCAGTGCACGACCGTCGATGGGTATGTGTAATAGAAAATAGCGGAGTTCTGGGGTGCTAGATAAATCGACCCGACCGGCCCCAAGGGCACCGGCCCTTATAGCATTTGCCCGAATGTCCGGCCTTGTCATCCGTCCCTGTCTCATCCGATTTTACTTGAGAGGTAGATACTTCTAATGCTTGAGGTGTAGACAGTTCTGCCAAGGTGAAAGTTTTCACCGTCCCCTTGCATTCATCTACAGATCCGGCAAGAGACTCATAGGATGACATTTTCACTTCATCACATGAAGTTGTATCACCATATTCAGGAGTATCTGCTTCAGTGTCGCTGAAGGTTGGAATTGTTATGCTTTATTCTGGCACTACTGTATTTTTTATGCATTTGACTCTTAAGGTACCTGGTCGAGGAGCCCTTTGGGATTGAAGATATTCGGATAAGCTATCACTTACGCGCTGGTTCACAACATCAGCTGGTTCTTCAATTTGAGGTATTTTAGTTAACACTGTTCTCACCGGTTAGATACATGCCAGTAACTGGAAATTCACTGATAGTTTTACTTAATTTTGTCACCCTCGTTCATTACTGGTAGAGTTGTTTGCAGATGTCTTGAAGTCATCGCAGTTTTAGTATCTTCCATTTTAAAATAATTTGTTTTGACATAATATATTGAGATTATTCAACTTGAGAATGAACCTCTTTTTTCCATTTGAATTTCTAACAAGAAAATATGGGATATAAACTGCTTATTAGTAATTTTACTACTTGACGAACCTATCTTGGCATTGAGATAAAAATGCGCAAAGGACCAGGGTTGTTTAGAATGAGAACCGTCGTCATTCGCATAACATTTGTATTAGTGTTTACATCGGTACACTTTTGCAAAAATTAACTTTCAGAAAATTGTTCTACTGTCTAATTCAGTGTTTTGTAAATTGTGGTGCAATAAATTTTGGTGTCTCGCGCAAATCTGCATTGAAACATTTGTCAAGTAGTACATTATTACTATTCTGCTATTGTTTGTAATAAAAAATAACTGTACGTAATAGAAAAGTATCTAGACAATGTGTTTACGGTACTATAATCTAATACATTCATTGGGATACAGGTAATAGCTTTTCAGTCTATATGATTTAATTAGATGGACCCAAAAAATATTGTTTTTTTTTTCATTCTCGCCGTTAAGATAATTAAGAACAATTAAATTATAAAGATCTGACCATAGTGCTTAAGTTGCTTCGGTAAGCTTTCGTCCTAGTTTCTTTCATTTGTTGCACCTAGATTTGTTGGCTGAAGATTTGTCTCGAGAATGCAACGGAAATTCACAAAAAGTACACTTTTTTCGCCCAACTTTCCCTTAGCCTAGAAATCTCGACCCTCCGGCAATAACTCCGACTCTATGAAAACCATAATTTTCGTTCGAGGCACCTGGCGGCTGAAATTTGATTAGTAATACTGTTACTGTTTAGAGTTGTCTTGATCTCACCTCTAAGACACATTCGCTTAGTGTCAATTTGTCTGTAATTGTAAACGTTCACTTATTTCAGTCATTCCATAAATTGAAGTTGAAACACATAAAAATTATATTTTTCAATTGTATAAAATAATTTTCAAACATGTTCAAAGCCTCTCCATATGCTGTTGAGACAATCAGAAGCTGCAAAAGGATATTGTCGTGTGCTTTACATTCAACTTTGTAATTTTTCGAAGGACCACCTTTTGATAGGGAAATTGAAAGGCTGATGTTTTTCTATCACTTTAATTCTATTGCAATGAACTGTTACACTGTTAATCAAATGAACAATCTACATTGGATGTCGTAAATAGAGTGATTTTTTAACATATTGGGTGCGCTCATCTTTGAGCATGCGGCGTTACCACATATAAAATATATCCCATAATAGTAATAGTAAAATGTATCCTATAGTAGTAACCAAAATTGTACATATGCCGCCCAGTTATACGTTTTGTCAGAAGAACTTAGTTTTTAAAAACAATTTTATTTACTAAATTACAAATAGCATAAAACGGAGATATAACAACTCCGGCTTAAAGTTAAAATATATCTGCCCTTATTCTAATCTGAAAGGTATATATATTAGTGGCTTTATCATGAAGGGGAAGTCGTTATCGTCTGCGTCTCTAAGGAAGTCCAGTGCATAACTCCTTCATCCTTAGATTTTGACGTACCCGTCAAGGGCTCGTTCGGGATTCAGGTTATATTTGGCTTTCAGGACCTTGAGTTCTTGAAGGTCAAGTTTAATGAGGTGCCTTTTTGCACAAAGCAGTTGTCTGAGTCGTTGCCTAAAGATACATAAGAAAACAAGTATTATCATACATAAAATAAGTAAGACAATCTTGAATGTAATGTGGGCAACGTTGACTTCGCGGGCTTCAAGTATGTGTTCTCGCCCTAGAGGGTGTAAATCGTTTTGCAGCTTTTGTATATTTTCTAAATGGGTCGACTGGAGGTGGAATTTTGTTTCCGGCTGAGGGATTTCCATATTAACTATTGGATTCTCTGTTATCTTGAATTTTATGTTGTTAGTGCTTATCAAATTGTTGTCAATAATTATGGAACAATTTGACAGGATTATATTATTGTAAATAATTCCGCGTCGTATTATGACATTTTGTCATTTTTCAATAATTTCTTTTTTCTTAGAGAAGCTGGTTAATAATCCATTAGTTATAAGCTTGTAGGCATTTGTATTGATTGTTTTTGTAAATTCACAATTTTTGATATTTTGTAAATTACAGGAGTCTTCGTGCGATATTTGGCATATATATACTTGTGTAATAGGTTGGCATTTGTCAGCCCATCTTATTTCGGCTTCATTTTCTAGGTAATGTTTGGCCGCTGGCATAAGATTATAAGGTTCTATGTTACACACAGACACTTTTGAGAAAAATGCGTTTTAAATTTAGGGCATTGGAAAACAGTTTTTGAATTAATAAAATTAGTGGCTAATGTTTTTGAACATATAGTATGTATACTTAGTATATTAGTATAGTTAATTAGTATGTAAAAATAAAAACCATATTTGCACTATATTTTTTTACAAAAATACATAGAACTTTTTTTCTAAAAATGTATTTATTTGGATAATGAACATAGAACTTTAATACTAATGAACATAAAAACAAAAATACAAACTACGATAAACGATTATTATTAAAAAGTAGGTACCAAAAATAAATTCTGTGTTATCCTTCTTTTCATTCTTGAATTAGATTCGTTTTTTGGTGGATTTTTCTACACTTCCTTGCTTCTGGACGTTATTTACCTTTACTATTAAATTAGGTATAACTGACTTGTAGTATTCTTGATCCAGTTTTGGCATGTATGGTAGCATACATTTAATAGCGCTTTTTTGCTTCTGGAAATGCAGTCTTCACCTTACTCGTTTTTGGGTCAGGAAATACCACGTGACTTGTTTCTTGAGTTGTTCTGGTATTGCGTTTAATGTTTACTATTTTAAACACTTCCTCCTCATGTGATGTTTTGTAGCCTATATTTAGAAAACTTCTTCTGATTTCTAGAGCTGAAATTTTTGTATAGGGAACTTTATTATAGTTGTAACAGCCTGCTAAAGACTGATAATCTAGAAAATCAGCAGCTCTCATCTGAATTACCCTGTATGGCTTCTTACTGTTTGCTTTTAATAAAATTCGTAGGGTGAATAATATTCAGTTTTGCTTAATAACCTCTCAATTGCACTGTGCAGAATCAATTTCCTGTACACAAGAATGACCAGGAGTTGAGTATTTTAATGTTATCTTTTCTAAATGATTAATTATGTTTCATCATAAAATGAGCAATTGCATAAGAAATGACTGAATTTCTGTTCTGTGGAACGCAGCTATCGCTCCATAATGTGATTTCTTTGAATTTAGGTTGACCCACAACTATTTTGTTCAAAATTTTAACAAGTGCACTAGCTATATCATTTCCCTTACAGCGCGCTAAAATTTCCGGCCAAATACAACAACAAACTTGCCCATTAATTGACAGATGTGCTGTCAAATTATAGACAGACAGCTTGCTTTTATAATAAAATGATGAAACCTCTGCTTTTGGACAGGTTAACATATTTTGGAGGTCGAACGTTACCACAGCTTTGTCACTCTCTCTGTCTTTATTCTTATCTCTCCCCCGCTTCTCTTTTCTCTTTAATGTGCTTTATATATTCTACATCACTATTTTCTTGTTCTTCTGCCGTTTGAAGTCTGTTTAGTTCACATACATTGCATCTATCTTTTTTTGGTTTATGAAAATAGATATTGAAATGGTTACAAAAAAATGTAGGTATCTACATATATTGCGAGAGCTTTACTATTGGTAGGTTTTTCGCTCATTACCTGAACATACAAATCATACAATTTTACCACCGATAAACTGCTTTCTAGATATGCTCTTCTGCTATCGGCACGGCAGTAGTGGGACTCCACACGAGGAAAAGAATGAATATGTTCTTTTACTGCCTGTACGACTTGCTCCGGTATTGTCTTTTTAATGTGAGTTCCATGTCTAATTTTTTTAGGAGTGTTTGGCTCGCGATTTCTATTTTTCAAGGCATTATATATGGTTTTCTGACTCACATCAAGAGTTGAAAGGAAGAATGTTTTGCAAACTTGAACTTTTCGTTCTTTAATTTTAAAGAAATACCGAATGGTCTGCTTTTTCTTTGAATTTTCACTATCTTTACCTTTCCTTCTTCTTGTAGGGACACATAGTTCACAATTTGCAATAATAAACATTTTTTTTTGGTAATTTGTCTAATGAGTAATAGTCATTAAAAACCTGTTTCTGTTCATCATTGGTAATAATTGTACTACATTTATAAATGCAATTGGTGCAGTCTTTCAATATTTTAATTGATTTCGGTGGCACAATCTGGTTTCTTGATGAAATATACTCTTCCCCTTGATCTCTCTTTCTTTTTTCTGATATTCGACTTCACTTCTCTGGGCATCTTTTACGTTTTCTTGTAAGCTCTTTTTCATTCATTGGAAAATCACCTTAAAACAATATGTTTAGGAAAGTTCAATAAAAGAAACATAAAAATACCTTCTCTTTCGATTATCTCTGGGTCAATTAAATTATCATTTGGAGGCTCATTTTCAATATTATTTAAGGGATATGAGCCATCATCACTGCCAGAGGCACTGCTAAAATAAGGAAAACATATAATAAGCAAAATTCCATAACCTCACTTTTTGACCTACCTATTTTCATTTTCACTATCCTTATGTTTCTTAGAATCCCCTTCACAATCTTTATCTGAATCTTAACCACCTTTATAATATTGATCTTCTTCACTATCACTCATTTTTATACAAATAGTAGCTAGGTAACTCACGAACTAACTATAAACAGCACAGCTTTAAACACGAATTGTCTAAAACAAACAAGCATGCAAAGTCTTGTGTACGTCTTTGCTGCTAGTTCAATACACAATAGAAAATCACAAAGTTGTATGTTGCAGCATAGTACTTTGTAGTTTTATAAAATAAGTTTTAATTCGAAAACAAAATTCTAAGTATAACATAAATCTTTGTTTTAGCAAAATAGAATTTTGAAAACATAGAACTTTTTATTTGTGTACATGAAACCACTGTTTTACGTCCGATGATATTAATGTTAGACTCAAAAAGTTTTGTCACTCATACAACCTTGTGGTTGTGATAACTCATATTGTGCTAAAATTGTCACATAGAACCAGCTAGCGAGTGGTATCAATACTATCGACTGGTTATTTGGAAGAGGGTATATCTGTGATAATTTATAATGGGTTTAGGATGGGAATTTTAAGTACCATGACCATAGACGTATCGATCGCTATTATACCGAATTTCGTGTGCTGTAAGATTTCGAATGGGTGAGTTAAATCATAGGACATAAGTGCGCCTTTGTCGTATGCTGATAAAAGGTTTAAGTGAATTTCATTTAACTCTTTTAGTGTAATTATTTCTAAATTCAGAATGTTATTATTGGCAAGAGTGATGGTTCTAGTGAGAATATCAACCTGATCTTCAAACGCTTTTAGATTATCCCGTTGTATTTGAATAACATATAGCTGTTCGTTTTGAGATTTATAATTTGACATTATTGATAGTGTATAATTTTGGTTAAGTTCCAGGATTCCTAATTCGTCGTATAATTTATCAGTGATCTTTGAGAATAGCGTTACACTTTGTGATAGCTTTTTATTTATAGAATTTTGATTTTTATAAAGAATTTCAACGTTTTTTTTTATATCATTTAGGTAATCTTGGTCGAGATTTCCTGTGAAAAATCTAATTATTTTGCCTAAACCGTCAATTAAATTTCTCTTTGGTCGCACAAAGTTGTTATTTTGTGTCGTGGTGGTTAGGTTGTTTACTTTAATTTCAATGTTTTGTAACTCGCCTTGTAGTTGTATGCAACTAGTGCGATTAGGCCAATTCAGTGGTTCTGTTGAATGTATGAATTTTTGTATATTGGTTTTTAATCTTTGTAATCGCTCGTTTAAAATTGCGAGGTCATAGGAGAAATAAATTTTATGGTAGAAATTAAGGGTTTTTGCTAATCCTAGGTTTTCCTGGTAATATCCGTTAGTCTGAATCGGTATTATCTGAAGAGTCTGTGGTACCAAGATGGTGGACCTGTGGACAAGGATCTCGTCTTAATCTTTTGATTTTTCTTACATTAATATTACTTAATTGGTGTTGTTTTGTAACGTTGTTATCGTGTTGTCGGTACAGTCAATTATTTTCTTTTTCTTGTATATGGGGGTGTCTGGAAATTTTTCCTCTGTTGTCTGTTTTTACATAAATATCTGAAATATTAGATAAATTGATTTGTGTGTCGTTTTTCTTTGAGTTGTTTATTTATTATTTGTTCTTTTAATTTTGCCTTTGTTTAAATCTGTTCGATGAAAGGTTGTAATTCGCTTTTTCGCTTCTAATTATAATTCTCATAAATGTTTTGATCTAATGAAAAACTAATTTCATGTTGGTAAGGGCCATATAGTATTGTCTCGTGTTTGAGTGGATAGATTGGTTATATATCCAAATTGCGGTAATCATTTGATTTTCCGGCGATTCGCGTGGGTTTTTAAGTAAAGTGGAGTGTAGTCTCTCTATGAATGAGTTAAAGTTGGGGTTGTAGCTCGTGGTGTAATGTAATTCAACTCCTAAAAGTTCTAAATATTCTGATACCGTGTTGTTTTTAAATTCAGTACCTTGGTCGCAAACTATTCGTTGAGGTCGGTCGTGGTGTGAGGTGGCTTAATTTATTTAATATTTCTGGGGCACTAATACTCTTAACCTGGTATGCTTGCGCGTATTTTGAAAATGCATCGATGATGGCTAGGAATTTGGAACTTTGGTATGTAAAAGTGTCGATGTGAATCGTGTCGAAAGTTTTACTCGGAATCATGGGTCCTTTAAGTTTGGGGTCGTACGGGTTTCTTTCGTATTTTGATTGTAAGCATAGTTCACACTTATTAATGTATGATGTTATCATGTTTCTCATGTTTGGAAAATAATATTTTTGTTTTAAATGGTTTCAGTTATGCCAGTATGTGTTTCATTGTGATATTTTAAAATGATCTCTTTCTGTTCCTCCGACTGAATTATATCTTTTAAATATTGACTAGAAATGGTTATTTTTACACTGTTGTTTAAGTTTTGTTTAAAAATAGTTAAACATTGTTTTTTCAAGGTTTCGTCAGGTATGTATAGGCAGTATGGAGTATTCGGGCCTATATAATTTCTACATGTTTCCGAAATATGTTCGTCTACATTTATAGTGGGAATTTTAATTATTAATTGTGTTTCTGATTTTTCAAATAGGTACTGCCTCTTTTGTATTTTATTTCGAAATCGAATTCGTTTTAAACGCCATCTGATTAATCGCGAATTTGGTTCTTTGATTTTCGCTAACCAAACGAGGGGATTATGGTCAGTTTCAATGATGAATCGTTTTCCGAATAGGTATGGTCTGAAGTGCTTGCATGAATTCAAAATTGAAACCAATTCTTTCTCAATAGTTGAATAATTTTTTTTCGGCGGAGTTTAATGTCCGGCTGTAATATGCGACAGGTCTATTGTTTTGACTGAGCACGGACCCTATGGCTACATTACTAGCGTCGGTCGTTACTACAAATAGTTTATCAAAATCGGGATATGCTAAAATAGGTGAGTTAATAATTGCTTCTTTGGCAGATTGAAAAGCGTGTTTGTAGTACGGGTTATTAATATCGATTTTTTCTAGTTTTCTTAAACATTTTGAAATTGATTGGGTCATTTTTGCAAAATTGGGAATAAATTTGCGATAATATCTTACTAAACCGAGAAACGATTTTATTTCTTTGGTTGTTTTAGTTATGGGGTATTTTTCTATAGCTTCGATTTTTATGGGGTTCGGGATTATACCTTCGGGCGTGATTACGTGTCCTAGGAAGGAAACTTCCTTTCGTAAGAATTCACTTTTGTCTAATTGGATTTTTAAGTTTGTCTCGCGCAACTTTTGGAATATTTGTTTCAGGTGGTAAATATGTTCTTGTAATGATTTTGAAAAGATGACAATGTCGTCCATGTAAAGAAAGCATGTCTTATATTGAAATTCGCTAAGTACATTGTCCATCATTCTCTGAAATGTCGCGGGGGTGTTCCTAAGGGCAAATGGCATGCGCAGGTACTCATAGTGCCCATTTACCGTGCAAGCTGTTTTTTTTCAATACTTTCGGAGCTCATTTCGATTTGGTGAAACCCTTGTGCTAAACTGAGAATTGTAAAGTACGTGCATTTGCCAAGATTATCTAGAATTTTCTCGATTTTTGGTAGAGGGTATTTGTCCTCGACAGTTTTTTCATTTAATTGTCTATAATCGATTACCATGCGAAATTTTTTCTTACCCGAGGCGTCAGCTTTTTTTCGGCACTATCCATACAGGTGAATTGTAAGGTGATATGCTAGGTCTGATGATTTTATCGCGTAATAATTTCTCGATTTGATTTTGAATTTCTTTCTGCATGTTCCTAGGATGTCTGAAGGACTTAGTGAAAATTGGTTCATTATCGATTGTTCTAATATTATGTTTGACTTGGTTAGTAAAACTTAAGTCGCAATTTTCGTTATAAAAGCAATCTTTAAATTTGTAGCAAAGATCAATAATTTTTTGTCTTTCTTCATCGTTTAGATGTCTTCGAATGATATCTGCAAATTTTAATTTTTGAATTTCATTTTCGGGTGTTACTTGTTCAAAACAATTTGTTGGTAGAACCTGAATCCTTTCTTTAAAATTAATTTCAATTCCTTGTGAGTTTTCTAATGAATGAGATTTTTGCAAAACCGTTTTGAGTAATGGCGAGACATTCTGGAATAATGATTCCGTTTTCAAGCGTGGTTTCGGGAATGTAAATTTCGCCGTACTCTATGCTTGTAGGTATTAGTATCTCATTAGTAATAATTGAGTTAAGATCTAATTGCATGTCGTTATATTCAAGGTAAAAAGGTATCAAGGTGTCGTGAATTTGTAAACTTTTGTCTTTGTAATTTATGCTTGCATTTAGTTTATCTAGATGTTTTGAACCTATTAATACGTCGAACCGTTCATGCCAGGGAATTACCCGTATTTTTATGTTATTATTTTTTCCTTGTTCTTCTAATAATTTAAGTTTTAGGTTTTGGTCAGATTGTATGGTTTTGTGTAAGCCTGTTACATGAAATTGTTCTTGAAAAAGATGTTGCCTGAAATTTTTAATTTTATTAGGATTAATAATTGTATCTGTCGCACCTGTATCGATTAAGACTTTTAAGTTTTTATCGGGTAAATAAAAGAAGGGTAATTTTGAACCGTAGCTTATATATCGATGGTGGTGGTTCTGAGGCAAGTATTTGAACATTTTGATCTGGTTCGAGGTTGTGATATTCATTTTCTAGGGTATCTACATAATTAGGCGGGGGCTTATATTCGCGCTTTCGTCATAGCAGTAGAATTGTTCGTCAATTTCGAAATTTTCGGCTTCCATATTATGTAATTCTCGAGAAACAAATGTTGGTCGATGGGATGAAGTTTAAAATTTTCTAGGAGGTTTTATGCTTGTTTGTACCGACATAGGCTTTGGTTTATAAAAGTTTTGAGAATTTTGCTTTTTCGCCTGTGAGCGTTGCGGTGGGCCGAATACTTCTGTTTGTTGAGAAAATATTTCTTTATGGGATTGGTTTGTTAATATCCCCAAATGCTGGTTTCGCATTATTAAAGTTGTTGCTAACCTGCTGTGAGCGGTTCGTGCTATAATTGAACGGTGTAGGTTCACTTACAGTACGGGGTGCTTGCGGCTGATTAACAATACGTGGGGTGTTGTTGATACGGGGTGTTTGTACATTTTGTGTCGGTCTTGAATTGGAAAAATGTAATTGTCTAATGAACGTCTGTTTCTTGTCGTAGTGTTGGCATTTTAATAAAGCATTTTCAAGATTATCGGTTTTTGTGTTTGATAGCATGGATCGATAAGGTTCTCAAATATTGGCCTCGAATTGTTCTAAAGCTTCGTTAATTTTGTAAATTCTGGTATTTTCGTCTTCGATGTGAAATTGATAGTATTGGGTTAATGAATTTTGAGCTTCTATGATTCTGTGGTGAAATTGTGCAATGGGTTCATTTGAAAGTTGTTTAATTTGTCTTAAATCGGATGTTAATAAATTTTTATCCCTCTGGTCTCCGTAATATTTTATTAACGCGGCTTTAGTGTCAGGCCAGTCGTCAGTATTTTCTAAATAAACATTAGATGCGGCAAGACATTTGATTTTTCTAATATTTTTTCGTGAATTAAAAATTTTTGGAATGGTGTTAAGGCAAATTTATTTAGCGTACTAATATGTTTTTCTACTTTAATAATAAATAACGGTAGGTTGTCGTTGCGGTCAAATGTTGGTAGGGTTTTTAATAATCCTGAAATATCACTTGTAGTGATTGCAGCCATGCTGTTAATGTTTTCTAGCGCGATTTCTCTAGAAATTTCCAAAATTATACTGTCTAATATTTCTAAACTAGAGCTCGCGCTTGAGTTTGAAATGAAATTGATATTTTAGGTATTTTATACGGGGAAAATTTGATATTTTTATTTTCGATAATCTCTATGTTTACGTTGTTTTCGGCATGAAAATTACACTTTTTGACGAGAAACGTCAATGGTCACACCACTTAATTCTAAATTAAAATGAGGATAAGGTGATCTACTTACAGGAAGATGATGGGAAATAGCATTGCCAAACCCTGAGGCTTCTGCGTCGTGTTGATGCCTTATTTTCTCGCACTCGCTGAAGGAGTCGTCCAACGAAGGTCTGCACTGAAGGAGATTTTTCGGAGGTGTTCACTGAAGGAACGTAAGCCAGGTGAATAGTACAGAAAGGATTAAAATCCACCAGGAAGATTTCGAATAACACATTTTTTGTTGCCTCAACTTCTTATTGTTGCACTATCCTGTTCGCAGCGCCAGTTATACGTTTTGTCAGAAGAACTTAGTTTTTAAAAACAATTTTATTTACTAGATTACAAATAGCACAAAATGGAGATACAACAACTCCGGCCTAAAGTTAAAATATATCTACCTTATTTTAATCTGAAAGGTATATATATATATATATATATATATATATATATATATATATATATATATATATATATATATATATATATATATATATATATAGTTGTTTTTCAGGTTTTCGCGGGTGGTGAATGTTAAATTCGTTTTCCGGGTATACTCCCGCGTAGGTGATAGGCCCCGAGAGGGACCGTGGTTGTCTGAACGACGTTTCGGCAGAATCTCATCTGCCATCTTCAGGTTCTAACAGATAACTGCTTACTGCGGCTTCTGGTAACTCGAACTGAAAATGAAACGTCGTTCAGACAACCACGGTCCCTCTCGGGGCCTATCACCTACGCGGGAGTATACCCGGAAAACGAATTCAACATATATATATATATATATATATATATATATATATATATATATATATATATATATATATATATAAACAGCTTATTTTTTATTAATGAGGATGCGGTCCAAATTTTGTTGGGTTAATAAAGAATACTCTTTTCTACTTTGCCAAGCTTTCGGAAATATTTTATTAAATATTAAATAAAAATAAAATTGCGATGGTTGCCAACCTACAAAACAAAACAAATCACTAAGAGAGAAAGAACAAAGAACTAGCGCAGAAGTCGCTGCCAACATGATAAAACTAGCGACATCAACGAAATTGTAATAGAATTCTTGATTTTTATAAATTTAGTGATGATGTAACAAAAGCATGTAAATTGTAATAGGTCTATTACAATTCTAATCACAGGAACGTCACTAACGACTACACACAGGATTTAAACAGGATTCTTCACATAACACAACATATAGACACTTCGATTTGTCTTTTGTCTACACCACAGAACGGAAGAAAGATATAAAACACACAGGGTCACCAACCAAAATTGAAATGGCTGGCCAATGGAATGCGGGGTCACTGAGCAAGAGTCGAACATAATCGAGTGACGAATTATAGAGAGCGCCAAATTTAAAAAATACTTTCACCAGCAGATGTAGTGTATTTCTTTAGTTTTATTATTTATGCTTCATTGAGTGGTTGGCATTGGTCATTGGTTGGTACTTAAATGCATTTTATATGCAAAATTAACACTGTAAAAGTACAAGTCAATTTTACCGTTAAAGAAAAACATTAATCAGCGCTGGATATCGGTGCCAATGCAAATCCAACAGTCCCAACCTGAAACCAACCTATCTGTGTTTGCTGGGTAACTGTTCTTTTCTTCTTTTTATTTGAATTTTTTTTTCAGTTTAATTTGTATCTAGCTTTTAAATAAACTATCCTTTTTATTTGAATTTTCTGAAGTTTGATTTACTGGCTCTACACAACTTGATTTAAATCATGATTTAAATTTAAAAAATCAGTTGATTTAAATCATGATTTAAATCACGATTTAAATCAAATTGATTTAAATTGTCGCAACCCTGATTGAAATATATCTAGGTATATAGAAACTTACCTATTTCAACATAAGGAGCATTTTCATCATCATTTTCTACAATGAGAAGTACGTGATCTCCTTTTACTTCTAAAAATTGCAAGAAAATAAAAGACGTTAATATTATTAATGCATATCTATACATACCCATATTTTCTTGATCGTTGTCAAATTCTGAACTTAAACCAGTTATTTGTGAACCTATTATTTCTTTGATGGAATTGTCAATGTCTGTAGTTGTATAACTTTTAGGCGAGCTACCTTCAGTGCCATATAAGTATTTCTTTTCTTCAGAAAAATTCTTTTTTGACCTTTTCTTCATATTCAAATATTTATTCCTTAAAACTTGGGCATCATGGTAGGAATCTCCACAACAACTATTAAATTCTTTTGCTAATTTTACTCATGCTTCGGTTTTTAATAAAAGTATTTACACATGCTTTTACTAAATAAGTAATTATTATATTAATTAATTAATTACCCATTCTTAAACGACACAAAACAAAGGAAAAAATTTGATTATGATCTACAAATTTTAGGTTAAATTCTTCCGTTACAACAAGGGAAAATAATGAGAAACGACAAAATATAAACATCCATTGCAGCCAACTTTGACTGATCAGATGTTCACGGAAACTGACTCTGAAGTGGAGTGATACAACCGAAACAGTAGAAAACTCGGATCATTATTGACCAACAATTCTATTAAACAAAGGGTTAACCATCTGCGATACAACCCGCCCTTAAACAATTAGATTCATTGAGTTTTTAACATGGGTTGTCAAGAAAATTGTCTAGAGGTAAAATGCAAATTTTAGCCAGAGTGCTTTTATAAACACCACCACTAGGCACTTTCACTGACACTACACGTACCACCTGATCTAGTCCGGGATGAAGTTCTACAATTCGTGTTACGGGCCAATGAAGCGGGAAACGATTCTCATCCTTTAAAATGACTAATGTGTCTACTTTCACATTGTTGTTGGTTGAACCTTTCCACGTTGACCTTTGTTGCAGTTGATTTAAATATTCGTGGATCCAGCGGCTCCAAAAATGTTGGAAAAGTTGTTGTAGTCGGTGATATCTATTTAAACGGACACAGTTTTGGTTTGAACCTCTAACTGAGGAGTCGCTGGTAATGATTCTCCCTCTTACTTTGAGTGAGAGGTAAAAATCATTGGGATCATTAGAGAGGGGTGTCATGGCCGGGAGTTCAAACAAGCCTCTATCTGAGTTAGAAGTTTATACAATTCTTCGTACGTTAATAATGAGTTTCCAAGAAATCTTTTTAACACGTTGAGTGCCAGATGAGTCCAACAGGGTCTCACACATTTTCCGGACACATTGGCTATATGAGACCAATGTGGACTCGCGTATATTGTCGAACAATTTCGCTGTCTGAAGCCCCGTTGGTCTCAAGCATTGCATTTAAAACAATGCTGTGGTGAAAAGCATGGCCTGACGGTCCGTTCTCTATATTTGGCCTGTTAATATGAGACCTATATGGCACCATACAGCAAATTGTTTCCAGGATGAATTCTTTTCTAATAAAAGCGGATACTTTACGTAAATATTTTATATTCTGTGTTTATTTGGTTACAAACAAAATAAAATAAAATTTGTTTTCATTATAAATTTGTCTACATATATGGATGTTGTTTACTAGTGCTAAAACATGAAACTGCCCACAATCAATTTGGTGACACGTTGGACTCACATGACCTTAACGACAAAATTGGAACTTCATGGCCGCATGAGACCAACGTGTCACCATTATGTATTTTTGCTGTAAGTTACGTATTTTTCATAATATTTTTCTTAAAATGACTTAATATGTTATGTAAAACTATTTTAATGTAATTTATCGAAAAAAAAATTGTTGGCCTTAGAGCCCGTTTTTTTTTATACACGGTGGCACTCAACGTGTTAAATGAAACTTACTTGATTTTATGGCAGCTTCCCAAAGTCCGCACATGTTAGGTGACTTTGCGGGAATAAAGTGCCACTTGATTCTATCTGGTGACAAAAAATTTGAAATTGTTTCGTGATGTTTACTATCGGATAATAAATTATATAACTCAGAAAAACAGTTATTTGCACCTACAAAGTTCAATCCATTGTCTGAATATAAATCATTTTGTTTACCACGTCTAGATATAAACCTGTTTAAAGCGTTCAGAAAAATCTGTTATCAAATCACTGACTAATTTAATGTGATTGCGCGGGTTGCGAAACACACAAAAAAGACAAATATATGTTTTTACTATTTTACTCTTCCGAAAGTTACTTTCTAAAAGCAGGTTTATGGGAAATTTAGTAAAACACAAATTTGATGTTTAAACTGAAATTATACTTCGACGTATTCAATACAAGAGCTCTCGATTAACTAACTATATATATTAACTTGAGTGTGTACAAAATATATTTAAAGAAAAACTAATAGTCAGCTATAATTATTAAGAACGCCGCCAACGATTATAACGGAGCCTGTTATTGATATACACTATAATAAATCTCTCTATTTAGACTAAATAGTATGTGAATACATTTTTGTTACTTAATACTTTGTGCGTAGAAAACTAACACACCCCCACAAAAATTTATGAGCTTACATCGTTTTCTAATTATTTTACGGGGAGGTTAACAACTAATGGTCCAACATTACTTGCAAGGGTTAGGAAAAAAACCCACAAAAACCTAACCAAACCATGAACAACTATTTTTCTTCCATTTCAAGACCCATCTTTTTCCTCAGTTCCTTGAATTGATGTGATGGCAGAGGTTTAGTCAATAAGTCAGCCTCCTGATGACCTGTAGACATATATTTCAAACAGACAGTGTTGTTCTCTATTTGCTCTCTTGTAAAATGGTATTTAATGTCGATGTGTTTTGAACGTTTATGATTTATTGGATTATTTGCTATTGCTATACAACTTTGGTTGTCTTCATACAATGTTATTGTTCTCGACATATCGACATTAATACTGACTAATAAAGATTTAATCCACAAGGCCTCAAACACAGCCATATATTAAGCCTCAGTCAATGAGGCAGCAACTGAATTTTGTCGTCGTGTGTTCCATGTCACCGTACAATTATTAAATAATTTAAATAAACAACCTGTTGTACTTCAACGATCCAATTCAATATTTGCCCAGTCCGCATCGACATATCCTATTAAGGTTTCAACGTAATTTTCATTACGTTTATATATTAATTTCATATCAATTGTACCTTTTATATAACGTAATACTCGTTTTAAACATATCCAAAGTTCCTTATTGCATTTATTTTGATATCTACTTAGTAGATTTATAGCAATACACAAATCTGGACGTATACATGTCATTGCATACATTAGACAACCAATCAATTGTCGAGAAGGCGCATTATAATTTTCGTCTGAATTTAATGCAGAATACTTTAATTTTACTGGTAATGGTGTATTAACTGGATTACATTCATCCATTTTAAACTTTTGTAGTGTCATTTTTAAATATGCATGTTGTTTGATCAAGTGATATTTCTGAATTTGACCTCTTTATTCTAATTCCAAGAAAATAATTAATCTCTTTTAAATCAATCATTTGAAATTGTTTCATTAAAAAACTTTTAAAATTAGTCATTATATTTACATCTTTAGTGGCAATAACTAAATCGTCCACATATAAAATTACATAGATGTTTTTATGAACATGACCTTTATCTAAGTAGTATAAACAATTATCTGCTGATAAATTCACAAAACCTTTTTCAATCAATATTTTATTAAAACATTCATACCAGCACCGAGCTGATTGTTTTAAACCGTATAACGATTTATTTAATTTACACACCATATTGTTCGTTTGTACAGCGACACCGTCAGGCACTCTCATATAAATATTTTCCATCAATGTCCCATTGAGGAAGGCTGTTTTCACATCCATTTGATGTATTAACAACTCATACTGATTTGCCAATGCAAGTATGCATCTAAACGTACTTACGTTACTTACATCATCAAGTTCTTGTCTTGATGTTTTATACGTAATTTCATCAAAAATTACGTCACGTGCAACGATGAATTTCCACAATTTTGGATTAAAAATTTTATATCCATTTGGCACATAACCCACGAGAATCCCTTTAGACGATTTACTATCGAATTTACTTTTTCTCGTTTTATTATGCACATATGCAGTGCATCCGAATATTTTTAAATGACCTAGTTTTGGCTTGTTTTTATGCCACATCTCATATGGTGTCTTATTTAATTTTATCGCTTTTGTTGGTGACCTATTCACCAAATAGGTCGCAGTTAAAACCCCAGAAGCGTTTATTTAAACCAGCACAGTGCACCATCGCACGTGCCTTTTCTATTAAAGTTCGATTCATACGTTCCGCTAAACCATTTTGTTGCGGGGTGTATGGCACCGTAAGATGATATGTTATTCCTTGTTGTTTACAGAACTCTTTCATTTCGCCAGATAAATATTCTCTACTGTTATCACAGTATAAATGAACCAATTTTGAATTGAAAAGGGCTTCACCTTCTGCAACGTAATCTTTAAAACAAGTAAACACCTCTGATTTATTAGTCATCAGATAAGTTACAGTATAATGAGTAAAGTCATCGATAAAGGTAACAAAATAATTCTTTTCATCTATCGTAGATGGTGTTATCGGCCCACACACGTCTGAATGCACAACAACTAAGGGCCTTTGTATATACTCTTTATCTTTTATCTTGGCGAAAGGAAGACGTACTTGTTTTCCGCTAATACAAGCTTCGCAGAACGAATTAATAGGATTAATATTCTTTAAACAAACATTATTGGAGGCTAATTCATTTACTTTAATTTTTGTAAATTTTTCTTTGCTTATATGACCTAATAATCGTTCATGACACATTTTATTTTTATCTATAATAGTCGCCTCAGCCACGTGACTCACGGGCCGTGCTGTTTTATGCGCATTTTGTATTTTTAATTTTATAACATACAAATTATTCATGCGCTTACCTTTAATTACTGTCATCTTCCCTCTTTTGACCTCCACATGTCCAGTTTCAGTAAATACCACCGACATTCCAGCCTCCTGGATGCGTCTCACTGAGATGAGGTTGGCTGGTACATTTTTGCAGTAGAGGACATCTTTTAACTGTCCGTTATAGCCGAGAGGTGTTGACTTTTATCATACCGCTGTGTGTTGCCTCAATCGCCATTCCTCTCTTCGCCACCTTTATGCGAATTGGCTTCACCAGCTGTTCAAATTTGGTATTTAAACTTAAGTCATTAATAATGTGTTCTGTTGCACCAGAATCCAGAATAAAACTCGACGATGTACTACCGTTAGTAAACGAATTTTCATTGCTCAACATAAAGGCAAACGATTCATCATTTATTACTGTTGATACATTAGCTTCATGATTTTCCCTTTTCTTGTAATGTTTATCATGCTTTAAACTTTGCTTATAAAAATAGCAGTCTGGTTTCATATGGTTCTTTCGCCCACAATGATAACATTTTTACACTTGCTTGTTGTTAAATGAAAATTTATTTTTTATATTCTCCTTTTTCTTCCGATTGTCATTTGGAAATGAAGAGCCTTCATACTTGTGTCAGTATTTTCTCTCACGAGATACTCTTCGTGTTCTAACAGCATTCCTTTAACAAAAGCTAACGTGAGTCTTTCATCAGTCATTGTTTTGATTGCCGCTTTTACTGGTGCATAACTCGGAGGCAATGAATTAAGCATATACCACACTTTAGTTGTTTCATTTACTTCCCCTCCGCAAGCAGTCAAATCACGCACCATTTCTCAATTTCATTCATGTGTTTCTTTAGCGTTATGCCAGGCTTTAATTTGCAATTGAATAAACGATCCTTTAGGCATAACTGAGTAGACACTTTCTTACAGGCGTAAAGACTATCAAACTTTTCAAGAATTTATTTAGCTGTCGCACGACCTTGTGGTATTTGTGATATTATGGTGTCATCTACATATTCAATTAATGTCCCTCTGGCAAAACGTTCCCATTTTGCCCATTCATTTGTGAGTGGTGTTGGTGGATCTTCAGTTAACACTTGACTGGCACCTTCTTGTTCTATAATTTCTTGCAGCCTGAATTTCCACAATAAATAGTTTTCACCACTAAAAGGTTTTAGGTTGCGTTTCAGCACACTTGTTGGACCACTGGCCATTGTTATTTATATTGATGTCGAACTAGTTTACTTAATACACTTATACCCGATCGCATACAGTGTCTGGGCCCATAACCTAAAAGCAGGTTTATGGGAAATTTAGTAAAACACAAATTTGATGTTTAAACTCAAATTATATTTTACTTCAATGTATTCAATACAAGAGCTCTCAATTAACTAACTATATATATTAACTTGAGTGTGTACAAAATATATTTAAAGAAAAACTAATAGTCAGCTATAATTATTAAGAACGCCGCTAACAATTATAACGGAGCCTGTTATTGATATACACATAATAAATCTCTCTATTTAGACTAAACAGTATGTGAATACATTTTTGTTACTTAATACTTTGTGCGTAGAAAACTAACACTTTCTTTGACATAAATTTGACCAACATAGTCTAAACCCCGTTTCATGAATACCGTACCAGGTGTCACACGTGAACTAGGTAAGTCACCCATTAGAAAATAACTTGACTTAGTATTTGATTTAAAACATGTAATGCAGTTCTGTGTGGCATTTTTTACTAAATACTTTCCACTTATTAACCAATATTTCTATCTAATTGTGTAAAGCAAATTTTGAATTCCAGCGTATAAGTTTTTTATATGTTCATTAAGCGTGTAAGTAATGTTTATGTGGTAAAATTATTGGATGTATTTGATCAAAATTAAATTTTGATTGTCTTAATCTACCACCTACTCTGATTATTCCTTGGTCATCAATAAGGGGGAGTAAACTTAAAAGGTTGCTGTTGTTTTTTAACGGTACTTTATTTTGTAAAGCGTGAATTTCATGTGGAAATTCTTCCTGTTGTGCTAACTTAATAAGTGTATGTAGGGCTTTATCTAGTTCTTCGATTATTAAATTATGCGAGTCGTATGAGGTTTGTTTTAAATCCACGCTTTTGAAGGGAAGACAATATGCTGTTGCCTTCTGTAATTTGAATAATGTTGAATATTTTTCGAAAATATTAAAGTAATTTGAAGTCTTAACTACGGTTAAAGTTGTAAGCGTTGTTCGAATTTCTGGAATGTTTTCTATCGGTTCGTTATTTTCAAATTTTGTATCAATAAACGGTTTTGATAAAAATTCAGGACCATACCATCAATTGTCTAATTTAGCTAAATCATTCGCATCAATACCACGAGATTTTACATCTGTTGTATTATAATCTGAATTTACGTGGTACCAATCGTTAACGTTTGTTAAATCTGTTATTTGTACAATACAATTAGCAACGAATGGTTTTAATTGACTTGGATGTATAGCTAACCAAGAGAGTATGATTGTGGTCACAATAATAAAAACAATTTGCAGTGCGTATGTCGAGTGCTTGTTGTACCTTACATAATAATTTTGCAAGCAGAACCACTGCTAGTAATTCTAATCTCAATGTTATTAACTTTAAAGGTGTAACTTTTGATTTTGCACATAATAATCATGTATAAATTTCACCTTTAGTAAGCCTTTTCTGAACTGTCAGAAAAACCATATATTTCAACACGAGATGGATTTGCGCAAAGTTAGTGTCTTATATTAATGTGATTTAACATTTGAACTTGTTTTAAAAATTTAAATCATGAGGTGTGTAACTCAGATGGTAAAGATTCATTCCAACTAAGTTGAAGTTGCCAAAGGCGTTGCATTGAAATTTTTGCATGTATAACTGCGGGTCTGTTATTTTCAGGGCTTTAAGTTGGTAATTAAGACACATATTTATCTCAGTTAATACTTTAATGAATAACTCTTTAAAAACGACATTACATTCCCACTTACGATTTCACATACTTTTATATATATATATATATGTATATATATATATATATATATATATATTATTGTGATGAAGTATTGTACGTAGGTTGCCTATTTTTGTTATAGAGCAGCCCCACGTTGGTTCGTCACTTTATTGTGATAATAAGGATTGTTGTATTTTTATTTATTAATATAATTTGTAAAAATTTTGAATTTGTTTTATTAAACAGTTGTAAAAATTGAAAATTTTTGTGGTTTATTAAAATTTATGAAATTGGCGCCTTTATTTTTAATTTGTATTTAATTTTTATTTATGCCCTTGTATACCCAAACTAGCTCATATTTTAATTTACAAGTTTTTACTTACTTTTTATTTTCTTTTACTCTCATTCAGGATGCAGGTTCAATTTTGTTCTTTCTATAGTATAATTTCAAAATTTAAATTCACAAAATCAGTACACATAAAAAAAAACTAAACACTTTCAGAAAACAATAAAGGAGTTGTTTTTAATATAATATTTTAAAAATTTTAACAAATATATTTACAATTTTAACTTAAATTACCCAACCAAAAAATTTAATATCTCGAGATTTTACCTTATTTTCAATCCTTACAGTTGACCAAACTGCCGTTTCTTAGTTCTCAGCTGTTACCACACTTTACTGTTCAGATATGGCCGCTCCAATTTCCTACTCTACTTGTGTAGTTTATTTACTTTATTTTGTGCTTTGTGTCCAGCTGGATTTCTTATAACAAGTACTTACAAAAATTTTTCTTTACTTTATTTCGCTGGCTTGAATTCCTACTTTACAACCTTCTATTTATGATAGTTTACTCCTAACCTTTCTTTTCTTAATATTTCTTCTATTTTCTTGCATTCGATTTCCAAAAAAATTTTCAAACTCCCCACTTTTCTATCAATAACAACCAACTATCCCTTGTTTTCTCTGCTTACTTTAATTTTGTATATAGTAAAATCACCAAATTTCAAAATTGACTAGTTGTGACAAATTATTTTTTTTTATGTCAAATATTTTAATTTTGAAAATAAAAACTTTTATATTACCTTTTTTGTTGCCTTTTTAATACAATATAGTTTTCTTGATACTTTCCTGAAAATTTTCTGTAAATTTGCATGTGTTACGTTCAGTATAAAAATTTTTATCTTTCACATCTCATTTTTTTTTACAATTTTCTTAACAAGTGCCCTATAATTTTAAACAAACTCCTTTTTATATAACTAGAACTAAATAACTACTGATAACAAATCTTTCATATCTAGGTTAACATATCTTTACTCAAAACTAATATTTTTATTTCTACATTTTGTAGGCTGTCGAAATTGGTTTCACCCCTTTTTACCACACTTTCACTGTGTCTTGAGCTACCCCCACTCACACACGAAGCACTGAGTTTCTTCTTTGTCCTAATGGCATGTCTTTGCACATCGATGGATTTCCTGTTTAGTTTTTGATGAAAATATATTTCAACTATGCTGTCACACATACAAAATCAAAAAATGTTTATGTTTCAACCCCAATATTGGAGAAATTATTATGGCATTGATCTAAACACATTACTGCACCCCTGTTTGGTAAGTTTTATTTCAGTTTATATTCACTTTTACAGACCATGCACTTTTTATGTTTCGTTATGAAAGTTTTTAGATAATTTACAATATTTTCCCCTGTTTATTGATTGTTGCTTTTTTAACTTTTATATAAAGTTCAATTACATTGACTCTATACTAGATTTTCATAAATTTCCCCTTTAAAAAGTTTATACTATAACAATTGTCTCTTTTATAGGTAAAATCTTTCCCCTGAAATTATGCAACTTTTGATACTACTGGAGTTTGATTGGAGTGAATTTTTATATAGGACTACATTGGTGACACCTTTTCGATGGCAGGAAATACACAATAGGTCTCTCGTCAGCTCTGCCAGTGGAGATCCAGGACTTCGACTTGACACCTTTTTCTTGTTTTTTATTTGTTTTCCATTAATTTGTATGGCCAATTTGGCTTTGCAAATACCTTATAACTAACTACATTTTTTTATATGAACAATAAAAACTTAATTCTTCTACACACATGTTAAAAACTAAATTAAAATTGTTTTCTGAAATTGTTCATTTTTAAATGTATGCATGCTACTGTATTTATTAAACCTTTTATTTTTACTGCATTTTATTATTCTAATGAAAATAATTAAAAACCTTTTAAAATAATTTATAATATTGCTAAATGTGATATAATTTCCCCCAAATTTTTTAAATTTACTGATTTTATAAAGTGAATTTCCAAAATTTAATAGTTCACATTAGCAATTTTATTTTATGATAAATATGGGTATAAAAGTTCTATATGAAATCTGCCTCTAATGGCATCTGAATTCACAAATTTTAACTCATACACATTTTCATTTACAACTTCATTAATCTGATAACGTCCTTCATATGGAGTTTGTAATTTCGCACATATATTATTTTTTCTTATTTGAAACTCGTAACCTTTTTACCACAACCATATCACCTTTTTTTAAATTTTACTCGTTTAGTTATATTTTTGTTTGCCCTTTTAAGAGATCTTTCCGCATTATTTTTAATTCTTTTTTATGGCCCTTTGCCTTAATTTTTGAAAGTCTACCTGTTCATCTGTCCTTCATGGTCGTTCAGGTAATGTTCCAAACATTAAAATCACGGGTGGTATTTCCGTTACCGTGTTTTGTACATTATTTAAATAATTCTCTACTCGTGACAATTCTTCATCCCATTTTTCGTGCTTCCCATCCACTAACAATTTCAAATATCTTAATACCTCTTGAATGTACCTCTCAGCAGGATTAGATTTTGGATGTCTGATTGTCGTATACGTAATATTTATTTCTAAATTTGATATATTGTCTCTAAATCGGTCATTATCAAAATACGAAGCATTATCTGCCAAAATCCTAGTGGGAAAACCTACATCTCTACAATAGTTTCTTAAAATTTTTGTTGTAGTTCTCGCATTACATCGTCTTGTTGCATATAGACGAACAAATTTTGTAAATGTATCTACTACTACTAATACATGTTTTTTATGACCTTGTCTTGTTTTAATTAAGTTACTTAAATAATCAATTGCCACCAATTGCAATGGTGCTGTCGTAATTATATTCCCAGGTTGATTTTGATTTCTAAAGTTTTTGTTTTTCCCCATACAACATAAATGACATTCTTTTATTATTTTCTTAGTTAAAATCAAATCTTTTTTCAGCATAATAATTTTCCCTGAAAACTAACCATGTTTTTCTTGTGCCTATATGTCCCCAAGTCTCGTGGATGTTTTGTATGATGTCTCGTGCCAGATTCTCACCAATCACATACACTTCATCCCCATTCATTCCTTTAATTATAAAACCATCCTTGAATTTGAAACCTCTGTAGTTTTGTTTTTCTAGCAGAATTTGCCTCAATTCTTCTAGATTTTCTTGACTATTTTTGATTTCAATTTCAGAATATAGCCCTCTACTGTCTCTCATTTTATTTAACGCAATGATGAAATTGTTTGGTCTCTCTACCACCTGTTCTTTTGACCTTGTTAACGCGTCAGCCGTTACGTTTTCTTTCCCCGGGCGATGCCGAATTTCAAAAGCATACTCTTGTATGAGTAGCGACCAACGGTATATCCTATTATTTGCAAACCTATTATTCATTAAAAACGTTAAAGCCGAGTGATCTGTTTCCAATAAAAACTTATTTGCAGTTAAATAATATTTCATTGCAGACAGCGCGTAAACAATTGCACTCATTTCTTTTTCCGAAATGCTATATCTAGTTTCATATGGCTTTAAAATGCGTGAAACGAAACAGATAGGTACCTCAATTTCCCCTTGAATTTGTGTGAGTTCCCCTGCGATTGCATAGTCTGACGCATCCGTGCGTAAAATAAATGGAAGTGAAAAATCTGGACTATACAACAATAAATTCTCATGAAAACTTTCTTTCAAATTCTGAAATGCTTTCTCTCTCCTTGCGTCCCATGACCATTTCACATCTTTTCTCAATAGTTCTATCAAAGGTACCTCTAGTTCTGCCAAATTTGGGATGAATTTCTTATAATAATTTAACACGCCCAGAAATCCCCTCAACATTCTTAAATTTTTAGGACGATCATAATTTTTTAGAACGTCTATTCTTTCTTTTTCTATACTAATACCGTCTTGACCGATTTTATATCCTAAATATTTTACACTGGGTTTATAAAATTGACATTTTTCGAAATTTAGTTTTAATCTGGCTCTATTTAGTTCATTTAAAATAATATCCAAATGTTTTCTATGTTCTGTATCATTTTCGGAAAATACTAAAATATCATCAATGTAGTGCAGACAGAAAGCTTCATACTGATCTAAAATTTGTTGCATTGCTCTTACTAAAGCTGAAGATGATGATTGTAATCCAAACGGTACGACTTTAAATTGATAGATATGTCCATCTACACTAAAACCAGTGAATTTTCTTGACTGAGGAGCTAAAGGTATCAGCCAGAATGAGTTTTTTAAATCGAGCTTACTAAAAATGACATTTTTCCCTATTCTACTGAGCATTGTGTTTATTACTTGTGGAGCATCAAATTGTTTTTGAGTAATTTCGTTTAATTTTCGCGCATCTAAACATAATCTGATAGATTGGTCTGACTTTTTAACTATAACGAGCGGACTGATGTAATTTGTTTTTGATCTTTCTATTATTCCTGCTTCAAGCATGTTCTCAATTTCATCTTTTACTTGCTCTCTATATTTGAAAGGTATAGGATATACTTTGCATTTGAATGGTTTTGTTTCGTCTACTACTAGCTGATGAATGTACCCACTTGCAAACCTTGGTTCAAAATTTATTAACGATTTATATTTTTCCATTAATTCTTCAACGTCATCTTTGTGTTCGTGCACACAATTAATTATTACCCCTACTTTATTCGCGTTTGCGATATTTTTATCAATTATGGAACTCGTTTGTTCCTTATTAATTATTACCCCTACTCTTTTCGCGTTTGCGATATTTTTATCAATTATGGAACTCGTTTGTTCCTTATAAACATTATTTGGACCCGTTTTGTCCTTAACACCTATAAATGGTACGTTTGTACCCCCCAAAATTATTTGACGTTCTTTCAAATCAATCTTTGCTTTTATATCTGTTAATAAATTTTCCCCCAATATTACATCGTAACTCATTCCACTTACAACAATAAACTCACCACTCACTCTTATTTCCCCAATATAAAAATCAGTTTGTAAAACTTTTGTACATTCCTCAATCTTTTTTACCCGTTACATTAATCAAATTTACCTTCATCGCTTTCATTATCCGCTTGCTAAACTCAGTAGAATCTGTCTGAATGACCTTTTCATTTATAATGCTTACTTCAGCCCCCGTATCTATTAATGCTGTTAAATTGTAATTTAATATTTTTATCTGAATACATGGTAATGAACAAATTAATCCTGACTCGTTTCCTTGATCGTTTTCCATTGTTATAAATTCTCTCATATGTTGATATGATAGAGAATTTATTGTTTTGCCAGCCTCACCTCCCATTACTGAAAATCCGGTCGGAGTTTACCCTGATTTTCCGGTTTTATGGCTTCCAAATCATTTGCTGATCTGTGTACTTGTACATTTGCCACCTGCGCATACATACGTCTCTCAGTCTCATTATTTCTATTTTCCGTCCTATTATAATTTTGATTCCTATTGTTACCGTCTCCCCCTATCATTCCTAAAATTCCCATTTCTATTTTCCGATCTATAATTTTGATTTTGGTATTGATTGTACCTGTTATCTCCCTGATATCTAAAATTTTGGTTTTGGTTCCCCTGATAATTTCGATTCCATTCCCGTTTGTCATAATTTTGATTATTGTTACCGTATGTCTGTCTGTTATTCGGTCTTCTCCATTCCGTTCGATCATCGTCAATTACCCTAATATATTCGATTAACCCTTCGATTGTTCCGATTCTTTGAGTAACTATGACCTTTCGAATATCATCATCAAAATGCCTGCTAAGATGTTTCACGATTTCTCCCTCATCCATTCTTGGTTCCAAATGTTTCGCGTTGTAATATTTCCTCATGATATATGCTTCCCTTGATAAACCCCCATTGTCTTTATATTTCCCGTTAAATAAATTTGTTTTAACTCTATTCTGGTTATGTTCCCCCCCAGTATTTTTGGCAAAATAAACCCTCAAATTCATCAATAGTTTCATATCTATCCTCAATTAACTGATACCAAAATTGTGCTTCGCCTCTCAATTTAGAATGAATGCAACTTTTAATGTCAATGCCTAGCGGTAATGTTTCAAAATATTTCTTAAGTCGTGACATAAATATTTTTGGATGAATTCTCGCATCCCCTGCAAAGTATAACTCACTGTTTTGTGCCTTTTGACACTGTGCATACGCTATTGCACTAGGAGAACTATCCCCTTGAATATAATTACCCCTCTGACATAATTTAATCCTTTCACTCATCGCTTTCATACGTTCCTCATATTCTTCGTCCCGTCTGTCTGTTATCCTTGTCAAATTTTCAAAATTTTTCTCTATTTCCCCTGTTACTTTGCTATTTATATTTAAATTTAGATTATTTACTTGTTGTTTAATATCTTTTGTCTCATTTTCTAAATTTGCAATCCTAACATTTGACTGCTTAATTTGACCTCTTACCTCGTTTACCTTTACCTCTACTTTTTCTTCTGTCCTTCCAAACCTATCCGCTATCTGTGCAAACCTTATCGTCATCTCTTCTTCATGCTTTTCCTGAAAACTTCTAAAAATTTCCCTCACATTTTCCGTAATTTCCATCTTAATCGTCTCTTGAATTCCATCTATTCTTTTTGTAATTTTGTCCTGATTTTCTTTCAGTAGCTTCTCTATGTTTTCCTTGGTTTCTTTTGCCCCTTCTATTCTGTTCTTTTCCATTAATTTTTCACTTTCCATCCTGTTCTTTTCCATTAATTTTTCACTTTCCATCCTGTTCTTTTCCATGGTTTTCAACGTCCATCTTGTTCTTTTCCATTAATTTTTCATCTCTTTCTATCCTGTTCTTTTCCATTATTTCACTTTCCATCCTGTTCTTTTCCATTAATTTTTCACTTTCCATCCTGTTCTTTTCCATTATTTTTCAACGTCCATCTTGTTTTTTCCATTAATTTTTCTTCTCTTTCTATCCTGTTCTTTTCCATTAATTTTGCGCTTTCTTTGTTTTCTTCCATCATCTTCCTCATCATTTCCATTATACTTTGATTTTGTTCAGCATCTCCCGATTGTTGTTGGCTTGTTTCTTCTGTTATACTTGTCGACATTTTGTCTTGTGACCTAAGTTTCATGACTTTTATATGTTTTCCTTTTTGTGTACTGATTTATTTATTAATAGCTATTATACCTTTCTAGCCCCACATTGGGCGCCACTTTATTGTGATAATGAAGTATTGTACGTAGGTTGCCTATTTTTGTTACAGAGCAGCCCCACGTTGGTTCGTCACTTTATTGTGATAATAAGGATTGTTGTATTTTTATTTATTAATATAATTTGTAAAAATTTTGATTTTGTTTTATTAAACAGTTGTAAAAATTGAAAATTTTTGTGGTTTATTAAAATTTATGAAATTGGCGCCTTTATTTTTAATTTGTATTTAATTTTTATTTATGCCCTTGTATACCCAAACTAGCTCATATTTTAATTTACAAGTTTTTACTTACTTTTTATTTTCTTTTACTCTCATTCAGGATGCAGGTTCAATTTTGTTCTTTCTATAGTATAATTTCAAAATTTAAATTCACAAAATCAGTACACATAAAAAAAAACTAAACACTTTCAGAAAACAATAACAAATATAATTTACAATTTTAACTTAAATTACCCAACCAAAAAATTTAATATCTCGAGATTTTACTTTATTTTCAATCCTTACAGTTGGCCAACCTGCCGTTTCTTAGTTCTCAGCTGTTACCACACTTTATTGTTCAGATATGGCCGCTCCAATTTCCTACTCTACTTGTGTAGTTCATTTACTTTATTTTGTGCTTTGTGTCCAGCTGGATTTCTTATAACAAGTACTTACAAAAATTTTTCTTTACTTTATTTCTCTGGCTTGAATTCCTACTTTACAACCTTCTATTTACAATAGTTTACTCCTAACCTTTCTTTTCTTAATATTTCTTCTATTTTCTTGCATTCGATTTCCAAAAAATTTTCAAACTCCCCACTTTTCTATCAATAACAACCAACTATCCCTTGTTTTCTCTGCTTACTTTAATTTTGTACATAGTAAAATCACCAAATTTCAAAATTGACTAGTTGTGACAAATTATTTTTTTTATGTCAAATATTTTAATTTTGAAAATAAAAACTTTTATATTACCTTTTTGTTGCCTTTTTAATACAATATAGTTTTCTTGATACTTTCCTGAAAATTTTCTGTAAATTTGCATGTGTTACGTTCAGTATAAAAATTTTTATCTTTCACATCTCATTTTTTTTACAATTTTCTTAACAAGTGCCCTATAATTTTAAACAAACTCCTTTTTATATAACTAGAACTAAATAACTACTGATAACAAATCTTTCATATCTAGGTTAACATATCTTTACTCAAAACTAATATTTTTATTTCTATCAGCAACATATTGAACAATGAACATAACATATCGATTTAGAACTTATCATCACGTCTTCGCAAAAGTAAAATTTCGTGGATGTATTTGTATTATACTTGCATTTGCAATTTGCACTTTGCACTAGATACTAGACACACATTCACACATCTAGCTAGACACGCTCAATCAGCTGTTAGTGTATTTGTGTTCAGTTTTGTGCGCATCAGCCATCAGCGCATTTTCCCTCTTCTACTGTGTTACACGGGGAACGCCGCAGAGCAAGATGAAAGAACTAGTTTACCGTTCTTGGCCGCAGAGTACTATCTCACGTTAAGTGCGGGAATAATAAATTGTATCCGCGGAAAGATGAAAAGTATCCGGATACGGATACTTTGATAATTACCTGGCGAATACGGATAACAGATACATTTTTCCCAAAGGATTCAGATACAGCCTTCGGATACACAATAAGTATCTGGATATTGTATCCGGATATCGAAGTATCCGAGTACTACCCAGCTCTGGTAAATACCCATCTTGAATCTATTATGTTCGTCTTTTTAGGAGGTATAACTAATTCCCAAGTCTTGTTTTTCTCCAATATTGTTAGTTCTTCCTGAATACTTTTTAACCAACCTTAATCCTTCACAGCCTCACCGTAGTCCCTAGGAATTTCAGAAGGCAAGAGTCCAGCTGAGAATGCTGTCATAAAATTCATGTCCATATCATAATCATTAAAACGTATTGGCATTTTCTTTTCTCGACAACTTCTTCCTGGTTCAGTATCGTTGGTATCCGAAATTTCATTTTGTATTTCTATATCTCTTTCTCTTCATATTCAGTTTCCATTTCTATTGGTTCATTTTCCATATTTTGTTTTTCAAATATCTGAATGTTATTCTGTATTTGGTTATTTTCGCTAAATATTACACTTCGAGCGATTACTATTTTCTGTTCTGATGGATCCTATACACGGTACCCATTTTTAGCGTATCCTACTAAGAATGTTTCTTTACTACATTCATCGAGCTTACCTCTTAATTCTTTTGATACATGTACGCACGCTTTTGAGTCAAATACACAAAGTTTACTGATATCTAACTTTTGTGTAAACCATATTTCTGCAGGTGTCTGTTCATGTTGGACTGTAGTTGTCGGCAATCGATTTATAGTATACGTTGCTGTTCGCACGTATTCACCCCAGAAACAATTAGACATATTGGCATCAAAAAGTAAACATCTTGCCATGTTTAAAACTGTTCGATTAAAACGTTTACTAACTTCATTCTGTTCTCGGTACTGTATACTCTAGCTGAATTCCTTTCGACTTACAAAAGTTAATAAATGGTTATCACAACGAAATTTTGATATTTTCATTTTAAATTGAGCAGTCACAAGAGACTCATATTCTTTAAACTTGTCCAGTACCTCATTTTTTTTGCGTCATTAAGTATACATAGGTAAAGTGAGAAAAGTGATCTATAAATGACACATAATATTTCATTTCATCAAAGGTTGCTGGAGTGAATGGACCTGTAGCGTCTGATGATACCACTTCCATAATTCTCTTTGCCTTTTTCTCTTCTGGAGTACTTTTAAATGGATTACAGGTTTGTTTGCCCTTGATACACACTTCACACATACCTTTTGGAGGATATAATGATGAATATCCCATCCATCTATGTAATATATCTGAATCGGTCAAAGCAATATTCACACCTTTATCATGAGAAACACTGAGAGAAGTAATATATGTTTCCTTGTAAATTTCCTTTAATTATCACTTCAGATTTATTATAAACTTTTACTGTCTCATTTTCAAATATGATTTTTTTAAGCCAGCTTGTTCCATTCTTTTTACTGATAGTAGATTATACTGAAGTTTATTGCATTGTAACACATTTGCGATTTTCATATTAACATCTTGATGATTTCTTACATGTAAATTACCACATTTTCGCGCTTTAATCGTTACACCTTGTTTAGCAACATTTATATTATAGTCCACAGTTTTTACTTCTTGTAAATAACTTCCTGCAGCTAAGTTAAGCAAATGATTTATTGCACCTGAATCGATAATAAATACAATGTTTTTGTTTTCGGCATTGTCAGAAACCAAATTGACAGCGTTGTCTTTGACAGATTCAGATAAATCAGTGTGACCAACATCATGCACTTGTAGGGACCAAATTACACTTCATGGCTTGTTCCTTGAGCTTAAGGACAAAATTTTCGAACTTCTACTCCGGACTTTGTCTACATGTAAAAAGTTTATACCTTTCAAAGGACAGATTTTGTTTAGGCAAGAAGTGAGTTTCAAATTTATTTAAAAGTACATCAATTTTGTTTAGTTCATTCTCAGCAAATTCAAATGTGGTATAAATCCTAAACCCTTCCTCTCCAATATAATGAAGTAGTTGGGCACACTGTACTTTCTCATCTTTCTTGAACATTTCCGTTGCAACCATAAAATTCTGGAACCGGCTTCTCCATAGCTTCCAGTTTTCTGCTAAGTTACCCGTTCCGCACATAGCAGCTATTCCTCTGTGATCACCCATGATGTAATTTATTAATTTCGTAACTCGTATAATTAATTAGTTTTTATTCACATGAAATTTTCCCGCAGCGCCATGTAACATGTTCATTCAAACGCCATGTCAGATTCAGACTCTTTTATTTCTCCCCAGGGGGATAGTACATCCTTTCTTCACTACGCAAGCATAGGCAACTGTTCACACGCACAATAACAACATAACGTTGCCTATACCTTACACAACCCTAACGAGGCTGCAGCTATTAAGGAAAGCCAAACAAGCTTTCAAGATGTTTCCCTTGAAACAGATTTAAAAACTATTTATAACAATTATAGAGGACTACACGACGCAATAGAAAAATTGCAAAATACTTCGTTGTCGTTAGTGGAATCGATGTAAATAGTGGACGACGTAAATACCCAGCTACAGACTATAAATGACGCAAAAAATAAGCCCGTTATTGAAAAATTCGAGTTTATTACGGAAAGATCCTGATTTTACCAAATTAAGACAAATTTGTGATGGTGCATCTACAGCTGCGTTAAGTGAGTTCACAGAGTGTTTTACTTATGCCTGTATTACTTCTGTAGGTGTCGAACGGTCTTTTTCAAAATACAAACATATTTTTTCACCACAGCGAACATCGCTTACTGAAACAACTGTAGAAACATATCTGATGCTACACAGTTATTATAGAAGTGCTCCAGTTTATGATAACGACAACCAAGCTACTTTATAAATCTGCTTAAGAAGGTGAGTTTTGTACATATAATTTAATAAAGTGTACCAGTATTAATAAAATTTATTTCCATTTATTTTATTTATTTATTTATTATTAGTTATCACTTAGATATACAATGTAGATGTGTGAACGTCATTTAACAGTTTAATAATAATGTGCAGCACTAAGCTTACAAAATATAAGGAAATACATAAAAAAGAATTTAAAGCGAACGAAATAGTACAAAAACATACATCACAATATATAAAATATTATTGTTTTTATTATTGTACTTATTCAAGTATTATGATATGATGCATACCCAGTACGTCTCTGTAGGATTAATGACCTTGGTCAGGCTTACTTATAACGAAAGTCACTCTGTCTCTGTCTGACAGCCGAGGAATTCATTTGTGTATTCGAAGTTTCCCTAAAATTCCAGCGTTTTCCTGATTTACCACGTCCACACGAACAATTTTGATGTCCATAGTTTTTATCAACAACAAACACTGCTGATTCACTTGTTTCACTATTTCTTTCTTGGCGGGTTTCTTCCTGCAATAGTTTGTTTTTTTACCATTTCAAAGTTTACATTTGTCGAATCTTGACTAAAAATAACATCAATAGCGGTAACAATTGCTTGGTAAAGCCGCTTTACAGTTTGCATTTTCATTGCAGCAATTTGTAATGCAGGCAAGGGATTGCGCCGATTGCGGCATGACCACAAATTCGATTCACTTTACACTTGGCAATTTTTCTTGCGTAAGAAACAGGTGTACCATCTTGAAAAACAGACGTCATGAATCAGATGATTTGTTTGTGTTTGTAGATTTGAGGTTATAGTTATTATTTACATAGTGTTATTTACTTACTGGAAGGATTATTAAAATGTTCACGACGAATAAGCTAGCTAAAATTGCAGCAGCATCATGTGCTTTATTAATTGGCGCTGCATTACTGTTACAACATTTAAGGAATATGTAAATGGCTGCGGTAGTGTTCCCTGGCAGGATAATATGATATAAATATTCGTTATGGTATAATAGATTATTTTATTTATTATTATGTAATGTAAAAAATGTATTGAAAAATATAAACAACGTTGTTCATAACTATGAACTATGTACAAATAATAAAAATGTTTTATTGAATATGTTCTCTATATTCTTGTTTCGCTTGAAATAACAAATTAAGCATGTTTTCTTTCAAATTGTCCAATATGCGTTCATCCTTTATCTTCTCCATTTCGGAGGCTAACATCCTGAAACAATTATTAATAAATACACATACAAAAAGTATTTTTTAGTATACCTACTGCCCGAAAAGGAAATTGCTACTTAGTTCAACACTCGATTGACTTTCTAATTTTTGTAATGTTGTTGTAGCGGATGTTATCAAGGTTTTTTTTTTCGTCTTTATTGTCTTTCTTTCTTTTCTTCGGGGGAGCACTACTTACAGAATGATTACTGTAAGAAGAACTTGGTCTTGTAAAAATTTCTACAACCTACAACATTTCTCTAAAACTTACCTCACTCATACTTTCCGTTAAATTGGATTCCCTCCTACTTACAACATTGATCGAATCATTTAAAAAAAAAGGTCATAAAGCACCATAATTTGAGGATATAAATGGAATCTGTGGACGCCCCAGATACTTTACTTTTCTTAATTTTATTTATTTCATTTACATACTGCGTGCGAATACCATGGATTTTTTTAAATATCTTCACTAGAGAGATTCGTTAAACAACTTCTGTTCAGTTCCAAGGTTATTTCTTGGAAAGCTTTATTTCGAATGTTTTTATCTTTATACTGTTGAAGCTTTATATGGTATAAGCAAGGGTATTGTTCATAAAGCTGTATCAATTTTACAGTTAATTCTCTGGACCATAGGAGTTGCTCCTTTCTAAAACATATATATTTTATATATAGTAATAAACAGCAATAATATTAATAATTATTTTTAAATAATAATAATATACATACCCTTTACTACATTTTTCAGTCTTATGCATCTTGATCATAGACAAAAGACAAACTACACAAATCTTGATCTACACATACAATGACATACGTGAATGACATTGACATAGTAATATTAGTAATTTCTATTCTGTTGGCTACACGTAAATGCCCTAAAAATATCACTTGATTTCGGTCGCAATGCATTACAGTGCAATGAAAATTAGGTCGGGTTTTTTTTGGCATTGGAGTTTATCCATTAGCCAATCACAATCTAAAAATTAATTATTTACCTAAAATTAATCCTAACACAACCTACAAAATAATTGAAAAGAAAATAAAAAACAACGGGATATTTACAAGGTCACTCTCTTCTCGCCCAGGGGCTTATCACGACATTTGTAACTAGACATACCATAGAGGGCCCCGTTAAGGGGGGTTGTAACACATAGGAAAATACATAAAGGAGTACGAAGCTAACCTAATAAAGACGGAACGTTATTGTTATAGAAGTAGTTTTATGTTATCTAGGAAGTTAATTAATACATTATAAATATCGATGTTTTCAAGAGATAGTAGGTGAGTCACATTAGTGGGAAGCGGAACATAATATCAACTAACTTTTTTAAGAGTTCTACTGTAGCTCTTTCAATTAAAAAAATATGGTCCAGGTCACCTGGAATACCACATCCAATGCAGTTATCTGAGTCGAGAACTCCGATTCTATTTAGATGTTTTGGAAAACAGGCATGGCCTAACCTTATTCTGCAAGTTGTAGTGATGGATTTTCTATGAAAATTTATGTTCTTGAACCATGGCGAAATAGGTAAGTGATGTACAACTTGGGAATATTGGCTCATTGGGTTTTGTATTAGATATTGTTTAAATGAATTTGCCCAATTATTATGAGATTTGTATTTGATTGAGTTTATACAATCTGATAAACATAGTTTGTAACTTATATTTAGTTCTGATAAGGCACTTTCTTTTGCAAGACAGTCGACATGTTCATTATGGGATATTCCCACGTGTGCTTTGACCCACACAAAATGGATGAGAGTCCCGTCCTTATTTAATTTAAAGAGAAGGAGAATTATGCGGAGGATATAGGAATTTAAATTGTTATAATTAAGTGCTCTGTTTTTTATATCCATTCAGAGAGTCCGAAAATATAACTGCATGCTTGACTTGGTTGCATTTAATATATTCTAAGGCGTTAAGGATCGCTATGGCTTCTCCAACAAAAACAGATGTATTTTGGGCCAATTTAATTTTAAGTTCAAATTTTGTTTGAGGTATATAGATGGCGCATCCAACGTTATCAGAAGTTTTTGATGCATCAGTGTATACAGGGTGGTCCGAAGTTTACCTGACAAACTTCGACACGTGATAGAGGGACTTAAAATAAGCCGAAAAGTTCCTATCAACTTACATCCTTAGGGGATTGCTAACAAAGATACAGGATGTTAAAGTTTTGTGAAAAACAAACAATTTTTTTAATAACTCTAAAATTACGAAAGCTATCGACTTGAAGTTTTAGAGGCGGTGATGATTTTTAAGTCTCTATTGTTTCATAAAATCTTATCTTTGTACTACCTCCAGTGGCGCCGCCAGAGGGTGGGGGAGATGAATTTTTTCGCCGAAACTATGTTACGCCACTGTTTTGTGCAGTTGATTTTGAGATTGTTCGATTCAGTGTTCAATTTGGAAGAAAGAAGGTATCTTTTAGTTTTTTCGTACAACGCTTACTTTTCGAGTAAAACGGCTATTTCTGCTTTCTCTACTAAAACAGGAAAACCTTTCCTACATTAATGATAAAATTAATAATCCTAGTTGCCTTTGGTAAGCAATGAAACAGTGTTGTCAGTCAATGTTTGACCTGTCAAAACTAGTGTTAGTGTTGTGTACCAAGCTACAAGATGCCAAGATTGTTCAGCAATGAAGAGTATGCTGATAATCATTTTATTTATGGGTTTTGTGATGGCAATGCTCAACAGGCAGTTCGAGAATACCGAAGGAGGTATCCAAATAGGAGACGACCAATGTTCAAGTTTTTACAGACACCCATCGCAATTTTTGCGAAAGGGGATTGCGAGATAACCGACAAAATAGAAATGAAGATCGAAGAAATATTGGAAGAAATGGAAACGGAAGAATTCTTATAGCTTTTGGCGAAAATCCAAGTTTAAGTTCTCGCAGGGCAGCACAACAATTAGGAACAACCAAGTCTAAAGTGCTACGAGTATTACATCGAGATCACAGAAAAGCTTATCATTTATATCCCGTACAAAATTTACATCCCGGTGATACGGAGAAGCGTTTAAATTTTTGTCGTTGGCTAATTAACTCTGTAAGGGGGAATCCCGAATTCTTAAGAAAAATATTATAGACCGATGAGGCGACGTTTACCAGAGCTGGAGTAGTGAATCACCATAATATGCATGTTTGGGCACACGCAAATCCTCACCAAACCCGCCTTCGATCATATCAAAATGAATTTAGTGTAAATGTTTGGTTGAGTATTATTGGCAACAACATTTGTGGCCCACAGTTCTTGCCGCCTAGGCTAAATGCAGAATTGTTTTGGGATTTCCTCACTCATGACCTTCTCGAAATAATGGGAGATGTTCCTCTTGATGTACGAAATGAAAGTTGGATACAGTTGGATGGAGCACCGGCGCATTTTGGATGGGTGGTGCGCGAATGGTTGGACGCTAATTATCCTGAGAGATGGATAGGTCGTGTGGGAAACAATTATAACGCCCAGGAGAATATTGTAAGAGGTCCGGTGGCCTGGCCACCAAGATCACCTGACCTCACGCCTTTAGACTTTTATATGTCGGGTTATTTAAAAGAAAAAAGTTTATGCTACACCGGTGACAACGCGAGATCAGCTACTTGAGTGTATCCAACAAGCTTGCAACGAGATGAGGGAAAATCATCATCAAGTATCCGCCGCTGTCAATTCCACAATTCAGAGGTGTCACAAATGTATTGAAGTGAATGGGCTACAATTTGAGCCACTTCTTTAATTTCCTGTGTTTCACTGTTTGGTAATGAGTGTTATTTATGTTCTTAGTTTTTACATAAATTCTGTAATTTATGAAATAAATGATAAACTTTCAATAAAGTTTAGTCATGAAAATGCTTTTTAGTATTTTACTCGAAAAGTAAGCGTTGTACGAAAAAACTAAAAGATACCTTCTTTCTACCAAATTGAACACTGAATCGAACAATCTAAAAATAAACTGCACAAAACAGTGGCGTTACATAGTTTCGGCGAAAAATTCATCTACCCCACCCTCTGGCGGCGCCACTGGAGGCAGTACAAAGATAAGATTTTATGAAACAATAGAGACTTAAAAATCATCACCGCCCCTAAAACTTCAAGTTAATAGCTTTCGTAATTTTAGAGTTATTAAAAAAATTGTTTGCTTTTCACAAAACTTTAACATCCTGTATCTTTGTTAGCAATCCCCTAAGGATGTAAGTTGATAGGAACTTTTCGGCTTATTTTAAGTCCCTCTATCACGTGTCGAAATTTGTCAGGTAAACTTCGGACCACCCTGTATAGCAGATGGCCTTGAAATTTAGTTTCCCAATTTTTAACAATTATATTATCAAGACTAGGAATATCTGAAAATGCAGGAACTTATGACTTGATGTTTGTAAAGACGGTCAAAATAGTTTAAGTCCCAATATGGTATGTTTAAGATTTTTAACAAATTACTTAAATAAACGCTGGATTCACGAAATCCGGAACATAACGGAGGGGAATTTTTCTTTGACCAATATTTGTTAGTTAAGTCAGAGACACTCAGCTGTGAGATCTTGGTACCAATAGGTAACTGCTTGAATTCGGCTTGCAGGACATACTTTTCACTAAGAAATTGTCTACGATGTTGTAAAGGTGGCTCCAAAGTTTCTACATGTAAGGGAAGTATAGACGTGGATTTCGTAGCTTCTATGCATATACGTAACGCTTTATTTTGTACAACATCTACCCTTCTTAAAATGGAGTTACTAGCTGAGCCGTATAGTATGGAACCATAATCAATTATGGAACGTATATATGACTGATAAAAAACCAAAAGCGTGCTCGGGTGGGCTCCCCACCATGTTTTAGCTATCATTTTTAAGAAATTTATGCCTTTTTCACATTTTGATACAATTTTGTCAACATAACTTCCCCAATTCAGCTTTTTATCAAGAACGATTCCTAAGTAGGTAATTTGATTTTTATAGGTGTATGTATGATTACCTATAGTTTTAATTGGGATATATTCGGTGTATTATGTCTAGTAAATACTGTGCAAACAGATTTTTCTACTGATATATCAAAACCATGATTAAAGAACCATGTGTGTAATTGATGAGCCGTAAAACTTAGTTTAGCGATGCAGTGGTCATATTTTCTTTCTGTGAGGTAAAATAATCAATCATTTGCATACTGTATTACATTACAATGGTGTTGTATATATAAATGAATACTAACAGTAAATATGTGAAACAAAATAGGGCTAAGTACCGAACTCTGAGCAAGACCAACTGAATTAAGTCGAGGTTCAATTTTCGTATTGTTTGTTCCTCTTAGGTGCGTATATCTATTACGATATAGGTTGGTTATGATGTTAGCCGTATAGTCTGGGACGGAGCACTGTTTAATTTTAGTAGACAAGATATCCAGATCTATATTATCGTATGCTCCTTTTAGATCTAAGAATAATGCTCCTAAGTAGGAGTTTTCTGAAAAATTATTTTGTATATCTGTTACCAAGTAAGAAATTGCATCAAGAGTACCTAGGCCTTTTTTAAAGCCAAACTGAAAAACGGGCAAAGAGAAATTACTATTAAACCACCATTCCAATCTATTTTTGATCATACGTTCGAATGTCTTGAAAATACAGGACATTAGAGATGTAGGGCGATAAGAACTAGGTAAATTTGGATCATTACCGGGCTTAAGAATGGGTACTACGACTACTGTGTTGAGGGCTTCAATATCTGCACCATGTAACCGTATTTGATTAAAAATATCTAGAAGGTAGATTTGGGCGTTTAATGATAAGTGAGCTAGTGTGGGATATTTGATGTCGTCAAATCCTGGGGCAGTATTAGATGCAACTTTAATTACTAGGTTTAGCTCATTAATGGTGAAAGGCTGAGAGAAAAAATGTCCTTCTAGAGGACCCGACATTACAGAAGTAAGTGGGCTATTCTGAACGCTAAGGGGGGACGATTTGATTAAAGAAATCCTCAACCCATAATTCTGAAGTAGAGCTAGTTGCACTATTTACAGGAACTCTTTTTATCTTTTTAGCTTGGTTCCATAATTCTGTAGATGGAGTGGTATGATTAAGGTTTTTGCAATAAACTTTCCAATTTTCTCTAGCTTTCGATTTAAAAATTTTTTTTAGAAACTGCTATTTCTTTTTTTACAAAGAATAAAATTTTCCATGGAACTATATTGTTTATAGTTATCTAGAGCGTCTTTTCTTCTACGTACCACACTTTCACATTCTTCATTAAAACATCATTAATTGAAATTATTGTTAAGTTGTATTTCCTTAAATGGGATTTTTTTTTAATGGCAACACCAGCTTTACCATCAAGTCTGTCTTTACGGATTAAACTGTATCCTGATAAACTTATATCTTGATTAGGTATAAATCATGTCTCACTAATAAGTGCAACATGAATTTTATTGTCATGTAAAAATTTTAACAAACTGGTTTTATTTGCAATGGCTGATCGAAAGTTCCATTGCATGATTTTTAGTGATTTAATTTGATTAGCCATTGTTTATTTACTATTCTTTTTAAGGACATCCTCCAGTATCCTAATAAACTCGTTTTTTAAATAGCTTATATCCATATTTTTGAAATTTTCGACATTGTTAATATTTTTAAAAATAGAGTGCATACAATTATTAAAATATAATATCACATCATCTGCCTCAGATGAAGTTGATTGATTAGGTATGTATGTGTTTGGAGGGAGAGGGTTGTCAGGTCCAAATCTAAATGGAAATAGATTATCATTGCTATATTGTGGAATAGGGGATTTTACTATTTTACGTTTTTTACTTGTTTGTGAAAATGAATTATCTAGATGCCTTCTAGAGCTCGTAGAACTGAAAGAGGGCTGAGAAGTAGAAATTTTTTTATTACTTGTAGGAGGAGGAATTGCTAGATTTGGAAAGTCTGATTCATTATCTAAAATATAAAATCTATTAGCTGCAATTGAAGCGAATGAATTATCAACCCTATTTTTCGATCTAAAAATGGAATATTATTTAAAGACATTTATTCCTTAATTTTTTTCTGATTTTCATATTTGGGGCATTTATAAGAAGTAGAATTATGTAAGTTAACGTTACAGTGAATACAAAAAACATTGTCAGATTCACAGTTGTGATTTTCTGATTTCCCTTTGCCACAATTATGACATAATCGATTATGGACATGGCCGAATTTTAAGCATTTAAAACATTGCACAACTTTGCTAATAAATGGTTCCACTACGAAATATACACTATTAATAATTACCCTCAAATGTAATAATTACCGCTTGCCTAGGAACCTATTTAATGGATCCTTTCTCATCGGTAACTTTGCGATGATTTATTTTAACTTCAACCGTAGGACTCGAATACTCTATATTATCCATAATATATTTTGCATCAAAAAAAGTATCTACAGATCTAATCATGCTTTTTCTTTCCACCAAATGTTTGGGAATGAATGTTCTTAATTTTTCTGTTTCAAGCAGCTTATTATTAACAAGAATATTAGCATCAGAAGCAGTTTTTAGAATTACTCGAATTCTATTTCGGCCTATACTATTAATTGTAATTATATTTTTAATATTTAATTTTTTTAATAGAATATGTCCAACAAACATTGGATGTAAACGACCTATATTTTTGTCTATACTTTCTATAAAGACATAGAAAGTATTATCGTATAAATGTATATTATTTAGATTGAAAAACTTTAAAAGTTTTTGCTCACTGACTGATTTATCCTTATCACTCGACACTCCAGAGTGGTCCGAAATGATATTGCCCGTGAAATCCATTGAGTCATCTACATGCAACGTAAGGTCAACTATACTACTCATACCTTCTATATTTTGATTTAGAATTGCACTGTTAATCAAAGACTTATCTGGAGGGTCTCCCTTCCCTGGTGATATGGCAGACATGGTTACGTTATTAAGAAACTAACAATAAAATATTCACTATATATTTCACTAATTTCAGAAATTAAAATAGCAAACTTTTTAATACAAAATCACGGTGATATACGGAGTAACTATTCGTATGCGTGTTCTCTCTTCGCGAACTAGATACGAACTGTTAGATCCGGTTCTAATTTCTGCAATGCAAGGAACATTGCAACAGCTGATCAAAAAACGTACTTATGCGCAAGCGCAAATGGGAATTTTATTGCCGGCAATGAAAATTGCAAACTGTAAAGCGGCTTGTAGGATTCGGGCATTGCTGCAAGTAATTGTGAGATCATTTCTGCTTCTTATCTATTTTTCCACCACTACTTTTTAAATCTGTAACGGTCTTTTTAAAATCCATGAGAAATTCTCCGAGTCGGTTATTTGTAAATTTCATATTTCTCAGTTTCCTTTGGATATCTACTTGAATCGACCTTGCAAAGTGTTCGACGACGCCATTTTTTTCCCGGTATTTTTATCGGTTCCAGTTTCCAAAAAAACTTCCGATACCTTTTTCTTACTTTTCAAGCCACAATTTTCCGCCAACAATAACTGGGACAGCTGGGCCCATAACCTATTGTTATTTTCAAGTCTTGAAGTACCTAATTAAGACACAGATTTATCTCAATTAACACTTTAATGAATAACGGAACTTTTTAAAAACGACATTACATTCCCATTTACGATTTCATACACTTAAATATATGACATTTTATAAACTAAAAAGAAAAGAGGGCGCTTGCTGTAACTTTGCACAGTGCCGTACTCTTGCTGAATTGTAAATTAACGTAAACAGAATATTAATATAAAATCATACGTTTCGTTATATGTTAATTCATTGTTAATTTTTAATGCTTCTTCAATTGTGTCTGCTTAAAAGAAGGTCATCTACATAAAAACTGTTGCTAATTATTTATATATGTTCGAGGGTATTTGAATTCGTGTTCTAAAGCCAATAATTGTAATAGACATCGCGTTGCGAGAAATGGTACACTCGCTGTGCCGTATGTGAGAGTGTTGATCGTATACGTTTGAATAGGTTTTTCCGAGTTATGCAACCAAAAAATTTGTTGATATTGTCTATCGTTCTCGTGTACTAGTATTTTCTATACATCATTTTTACATCAGCGCTTAAAACATATTTAGGCAGTCTCAAACTCAATATAATTTAGTCGTCTTGTACGGTTGGGCTTACTAATAATTTGTCATTTACAGAAATACCTGAGGTACCAATATTATATGGATCTCAAATGTATCACGATTCTTTAATGAATTAATTACCTCTGCGTGTGGAAAATTTGATTGGCAGAGGCCAATCAAATTTTCCACATCTACACCGCATATAACGTAGTGTCTTGTCTCTATGCTCCCTTTACTTCTTTTACTTTATTTTAATTCCTTACTAATTATAGTCATAATTGATTATTGTTAATAACATTACTATGTCCAGCGTTCATGGTGGATTTAGGGAAGAGATGTTCACAACACAGGCCGGATATCCTTGGATATACAAAAGCCTAGCGTGGCACCCCTTTCCTATGTTTACATTACTTTTGTAAAGAAAACTAAATTGTTGATTAACTTTATTAATAAATTGATTTGATTTGATTTGATTTGTAATTGTGATCTGATAATTCATTGGATTTAATATCTGGTCGTAAAGACATGTGATTTAATTGTTCATATTCATGCATAAATTTTATATACTCCGCTCTTAAAATTTCATTTTTATTTAAACGAGATTCTAAGTCATACCATTTTAAAGCTGCAATTTTTGATTCGCTGAGAATATTATTATTTTGTCGAAATGGTAATTTTACAATAAATCTGCCGAGATCATCTCTTATTGTGGTTTGTTTGAAATAATCTTAGCAGAATTGTGCTTCCGGGGATAAAATTTGTTTTTGAGGAATTTCTTCTATTTCCTAAAACCTTTGCAAGTCTTGGTATAAAACTTTCCTTTGAAATTTCATTGCTTAAATTACAAACAGATTTTTCTTGAAAATTAGTACTTAAAGCAAGATTACCCGAGAATATCCATCCTAGTTGAGTTTTTTGTAATATTGGCATGTTTTTACCAAGTTTAATTTGGCCTATGCATAACAATTTGTAAAAATACTTGCGCCTCATAAAATATTAATATCTTTTGGTTTATTAAAGTGTGGATCAGCTACGTTGGAAGTTACCCAAAAATTACCTAAATCTTCTTAATCAGTTACCAACGTCTAACCAACGTTGGCAAGTGTTCCATAACAAACTTGACCTATTCAGTTAGTCACCAGCGTCTACCCAACATTGATAGGTTACTCAAAATTTAACCATACCTATTTTAATCAGCTGTCAACATCTAACCAACGTTGGTAAGTTATTCAAAATATAACCATACCTATTTTAGTCAGTTGTCAACGTCTCATCAACGTTGGATAATGACTTGAAAACATATCAAACCTTATTAAGTCGTTTTCTAACGGTAAATCAACGTTGGTAAATCGTCCAGACTTAAGCAGTAGGTTTGCGAGGTCGCCGCAATATTTGGTTCGACGTTCAACTACAAAATTTAAGTTATTACTAAACTACTATTTGTAATAATTCTGAAGTCGGAATTAGTGAAAAAGTAGTCGGTAGTTGGTAAAATGTTGCTTGGGTATTGTTGCATACGATATTTTGTCAAAACTATTCCATATGTTTTTTTATAAAGATCTGGCGCTTAAGATACACTTACGATATTTTGTGAGTATCAGATATTTGAACAAAAATAAAACGTAACCACCCTCATTCATAACGAACCGTTTTTATTAAAAAATGCGAAAATTAAAACATAGTGGATTTTTGGTACAGAAAAAATAACGAATTATTCTGTTATCAACAGCACAGTATTATAATAATTATGAACTTCTAATTTTCTTCGTCACTCTGGTCTTCCACATTAGTCTCAGCTAGTGTATCAGGGACATCAACGCTCTCTTCAAACTTTTTATATTCGTCGACAAATTGTTGAGGTATAACACGTTTCTTGCAGAGTTCCATGAGATCTTCATATTTCAAAGTGGAAATTCCCAAAGGGCGTGGATACAGAATCTCTAGCTTCCTGGATGTATTTTTTTTAACTTTTGATGATCTTTTACCTGCAACCAGAAGAATAATAGTTATATTGGTTACTAAGGTAGTTTATAAAAAAAACCTTTCACAGATTCACAGGACACCGACATGGGCAAGACCAATTCCTCCGCTGTATCTGAATATGCATATTTGATTTTTATTGTATCCTCGCCTTTTTTCAAAAAAGCAGTTCTCACTTGACTTATTAGAAATTTGTTTCCCTCCTTAGTTTTTTTAACAGTGGCGGGTAACAAATTTTGAGCCATTGTCTGCCAAGACATAAAATCTGACTATTTCATATTTATAACTTCAAAAGGTTTATGATGAACCCTAGCATTCCTTATTAATGTTGTCCATTCTGATGGTGCCCAAATAATTCGTTTATGTATGAACCTCTCTATTGTAGCATGGACTGAATCGACAGGCATATAGGTATGACCAGGAAGAAGGAAAGTTATTTTAATATTATGAATATTTTTAGAGTTTTTAATAAATGTGTGTAGCATTGAGAGCATGGCTTTATTTTTATTTTGGCCACTACAGCTGTCACAGTAGAGTGCTACAGTTTTTACATTTTTCCGGTCATCGCCTGCATGTAAATATTGGTAAATAATGGTACAGATCTCATTTGCGCCCCGCATGCCATCTGTCTCACCCCATAGACAACAATAAACATTTCTTGTTCCACTTTCATAAACAGTTTCAGTATAGAAAGCATATTTTCTTGAATAATATAGAAGCATGTTGTTACCGTGTGGACTTTCTCGAGATCAAAACTTGCACAGACAAAACTGCTATCTTCTTTTGCAATCTTTTGATCGGAAAGGAATAGCAATTTGGATTCTTCTTTGTCTCTCATATGGTTTTGATACGTTTCTTCTTCTGTCTGGGTAAATTTTAATCCTTCATATTTTCTAGATTCACAAATAGCACATTTGTCTTTTTTTGGAAGGTGAAAGCCAATATTAAAGTCCCTATTAAAAATATGCCTGAATACATTCAAGGAAACCTTAGTTTTCATTTTATGGAACTCCAGTTGATCTCTTAAAAATATTCTGTATAGGAAAGATACGTTCCTCATTTCGGTCGGTAAATATTTTTTGTTTGTACTTGCTCTGCAATAGTGAGATGGAACAGCCGGTAATTTTTTTATAAACTCATGAACTCGATTTTTATCTTCAATACTCGTTTTATGTGAAGGGTCATGTTTGCCTCTTTGGTCAGTTTTAGGGAATATTCCATCACATGAATTATTCTTTGTATACCTCAGTCATTTGCGAGATGGAAAGTGTTTTTAAAATAAACTGTTGACAAACTTGATTTTCTTGTCCGTCCCAGGTAATGAAGTATTTGAGAGTTCGATTCCTTCTACTATTTTCCGTATTTACTCGTCTTCTCTTAACTTCTACTTCTTTCATGCATGATAAAACCCAATGTCTTTGTCTTTAATGAGTGCCTAAACCCCAATAATATTCAAAAATATCATGGCGTTGCTGTTCTGTGAATTGTTTTGCACATCCATTCTGACAACGCTTATTTTTACAAAGATTTTCTTCAACTGATTTTACAGTATCTAATGAGTTTCTTCTTTGACACTTTTTTGGGCTTCCTTAAACCAGACTCTCCTACGGCATTTTCGGCTATCTCATCTATTTTTTCTGAATCTGAACTCGAATAAAAATAATCGGAATCTTTTTCGTCGTGAAACGAATAATCGGAATCGACATTCGACTCTTTTAAATTTTTTTCTCTTTGGAGGATTTTTTACTTCATGCTTTTCAGATTCTGAACTTGATGAATAATTAACCAGTCTATTTTGCGACCTCGCTGTATCATTTTCAACGAGACTGTTTTCAGTTGCGTTCAAACTTAAAGTTTCATCCAATACATAATTATCCAAATTGCCATTATTTGCTAGTACATCTGTAATAATTTCATTATAATATCCATCTTCAGCAACAAGTATTGGAATGTTGTCAATATCAAACAATGACTCGTCTAATGAATTTTGATCTTTAGCGACTAAATCATCATTATTACTATTCTCCAAAACTAAAATATTATAATTATCCAACTTATCGATCACTTTGCTTTCTAGTAAACTTTCATTTTGTTTTTTAATTGCCATTGCGGCTATACGGTACCCTCTTGAAAAAGCCATCTATAACCAACAAAAAAACTATAAACACAAAACTCAAAATTACAGAATCCACAACTTACCACAAGTAATAATTTATCACTGCTGTAAACAATCACAACATACGTGTTCACTAAGTAGCGGGTGCTAACGTACTGATCAGCATAAGTCGTCTTTTCCGTTATTGCTTTAAGTAGTGAGAGTAAAATATTATCGTAAGTGACAGAAACAAAATCGTAACCGATATGATTTTATGGCGCTTACGATTATCTGTCATTAACATATTGGCGCTTGCGATATAATTACGGAATATTGGAACTTTGTTTGAATTAAAACTGGCGCTTACGATAATACTTTCAACCAATTACGACAAAAATGAGCAAAACTATTTATGAAATCATGTGTAGATTGTCGTAAGCAACAATTTGGATAAAAAACCCGATTTTCAGCAAATTTGTCGTTTACGATGTTTTGTCAAAAACCCATCGATATTTATTATATAAAAGAGTAAATAGAAAATACATTTCAAGTACACTACTCCATTTTTTGCACAGATTCACTTGCTACTTCTGTAGTTCTTCAACAGAAAAGAATCCTCTTTTATTTATTTCTCGTGGAGCTTTGATTTTTTTTAACTATTTCGCTGTAAGTATATTCAATTTCATCTTTATCTTTCGGCCATTTCCAGTTAAAGGGTCCTGCTTTAGTCATAGTGTTAACTACAATTTTGTCTTCTATTTTATTGGTAATATGTCCAGGATAAAGTTCGTTTTCGTAATTAATGATCACATAATCACCAACATTATAAACCAAATGTCCATTGTTATTAATAGCAGAGTCTTCTGGATTTTCTACTTCATCATTGTTTAATTGCTGCTCCTCTACAATATATTTTACTGCATTCTTTTGGCTTTTGGTTAACTTCTTGCCTATTTTTTGTTTCTTGTTAGTTTCACGCAATATTTTGTTTTCTTCTCTTTTTCTTTTACGCTCTTCTTTTTCTTCTGCTAGTTTTTTCTGCTTTTGTTCTTTTTTTATATAGTATTCCCTCCAGGCATCAGATGTACCTACGGACGGAACCTTAACTTGCCTTTTAACTTTAGATTTTTTTGACGGTTCTGGCCAAAAGAGGGACTTCTTAAAAGGGGTAGGTATTTTTTCACGTGGTAGAATAAAAGAGGAATTGTCAAGTTCATTAGAACCTTCAACTGTGATGGTGTTGTTTTCCGCTATCTCCACCTGTTTGGTGTTTTCTGGTGTATTTTCTGCTGGTAGATTTATGAAATTAACATCATTTTGGGAAGAAATTTCTTGGAAGGAGTCTGTAAACTTTTGAAACTCGCTACCAGTTTGACGTTCATTTGACAATACTGGGGGGATTAGAGTTTTTTGTTTCATTGGTATTTTCCTGGGCTATGTTAGAAATTTTATTATTACTTTCTGAATTGTCATTTTCGTTATTTAATCATACCATCTCTAAGCATTCAGGTACTTCAGTTTCTATTATTGAATCTTTGCTTTTACTGTTGGTTCCATTTGCTTGTTACTTCGTCTTGAAAACTAACTTGTTTTTCTGAAGTACCTATTATATTATTATCAATGTTGCACATTTCTTCTTCTACATTAATTGACATATTTTTATCAGCATTGTCCATTTGCTCGTAACCAGTTTCCACTGGAAACAAACCTCCCCAATTTTCTAAAACTACATCTCCTAAAATTATTTCATCTTCACAATCAATAATGGCATTGGGTACCGCGACATCTTGCTGTTTAGGAGCCAATCCAGAAGCTTTAAAAATTGCGTACCATGTTTTATACAAATTTTTGTCTTCAGAGTCCCCTTTCCAATCAGATTCCATATGTTCACTAAATTTTTGAAGTATTTCAAGCTCAATATATGATTCTAAAAACCGCAAGTGCTTGATTACGTCGTGATTTTCAGTAGATGTTTCTAAAGCTTCAACTTGTTTATTATTTTCTTCTACGAGTTTATTGAAATCAATGTTGGAAGAATCAAATGGAAGAAGACCGGTTGTTCTGAAAGCATTAGCAAATATTGTTTCTATGTTTTTTACTGAATTTAAATTTAGTAAAAAACATACTTTTTCTAGAACCGGAGCAAAATTTTCTCTATTTAGCGGTTTGTAGCCATTCTCTGTTTTAAACACTTGAATCTCTTTTTTCCAACTGACTTTTAAAGCTTTAAATAGTCTAACATCCAACGGCTGTAAAATATGAGTCGAATTGGGAACAAGACTTATTAAAATGATTTGTTTTTTGCGGCAGAAATCCAGTGGCGGCTGGTGAAATTTAGGCTATGTCTCAGTATTGGAGCATGGGACCCAAGCGATACTTAAAGGCGTAACTATCAGGATTAAATGAAGAAGTTTTGCAGAAAAAAAATTGCGCTTGAAATTTGCGAAAAAAAGTTGGAAAAATTAGTGCCCCCAGGTTATTTTTTAAACGATTTATAAAATATTTGTGAAACATTTTTTTTCAGAATCAGGTGGAAAATATAAGTTCACATTTCAAATTTCATCGAAAAATATTGGTTTTCTATAAAGTTACACCGTTTTGAAATTTTATTTTAGATTCATTTTTCACTTTGCAAACTTCAAAACGGTGTAACTTTATAGAAAACCAATATTTTTCGATGAAATTTGAAATGTGAACTTATATTTTCCACCTGATTCTGAAAAAAAATGTTTCACAAATATTTTACAAATCGTTTAAAAAATAACTTGGGGGGGCACTAATTTTTCCAACTTTTTTTCGCAAATTTCAAGCGCAATTTTTTTCTGCAAAACTTCTTCATTTAGTCCTGATAGTTACGCCTTTAAGTATCGCTTGGGACCCATGCTCCAATACTGAGATATGACATAGCCTAAATTTCACCAGCCGCCACTGCAGAAATCAGATAAAGGTAGTGTGACATGTGACTTGTGCTCATCAAGGTATAATATAACTGGAAAGTCAATATTTTCAGATAAAAGGTGCGGATAAAATATTTTAGTTATGTATTCGTAGAACGACTCCAAAGTCATCCATCCACTAGGTGATTTTCCGATTCCCCATCCACGTGGCACTTTTGCTATGATGTGTTTGGGAATTCTTTCGTATGAATACATAATCATTGTTGGTACTAGCATTCCAGCTGCATTTCCGGATACCATCACCGTCAAGCATTCTTTATCGTTCCCAGATCTATCATGGACCAATTTGCTACCTTTTTTTACTAACACCTTGTTTCCTTTAGGAGACAGAAAAAAAGCAGACTCATCTGCATTACAAATTCTTTTAGGGTCTTGTATGGTAATGTTGAACTCTGAAAAATAATCCTGTATTTCTTTAAACCACTTTTTAATTTTATCCTGCGTAAGTGACGCTCGCGATGTTGAAAGATTTTGCGTTAAACGCTCACTTATTTGTGGATGTCTTTGAAGAAATCCTTCGAACCAATGTCGACCCGGTTTACCATTTGCAAATTTATTCGGACGCTGTAACCGTTTTACTAACATAGCAACACTATCGAGTAATTGCTCTTTATTGACAGGAAAACCCAATTGTCCCATTTTTATTATCCACTGTTCTAACAGATTCTCTTCATCTGACGTCAAAACTGTTGCAGCTCCACTTCGACAATCCTCGGGATATATTCCCTTAATTTTACCTATTAGGGTTGTTCTTCCAGTATTCCTTGGCTGCAGTTGCAAAAGGTACCCCATGTTTCACCGCATCTAATGCTCGCCTAAGATTTTCCTTGGAATATTTACAGTATTTTCTGATGGTAGACATTCTGGAAATAAATCATTTTAATGAGACTTTGTTTCAAACCTCATAAATCCTATGAAGATAAAAGTATATCAATATGTAAATGTTTATATAAAAAATATAGAAAAATAATTCATTAGAAATAAGTACTTAATTAAATTCTTAAAGTTTATTCTGTACGATTAACATGAAGACATTTTTCCCTTGATTCAGACAGTGAATGCACATAAATCTGACACCCCTGTCGGATTTATGACCGCAGCTTGTAAACAAAATTTCTTGTCAAAAGACATAAATAATGGAATGCCACTTGGAAAGAAAAGAGAAAGTAACAGGTTTTCTTTACGAAGTACTGTAGTATAACATACACGGCCTTTTCAAATTTTAAATTTAGCGGAACCCAAGCTGTGTGAGTAGAGACCTCTACATGTAAACAAAGGAACGATAGCACTGGCTACTAACGTTTTAAATAGGGGATGTTTTTATTCACGAAAAGATATCGTAAATACACCTAACTTTATTATATTCATACTTGCGGTTCCATTACACAATAAAGATATGACAGTTAAAAGAAATAAAAATATCAATAAAATTGAGAGTGCCATGGCAGAGAAACCCACGATCTTTGCTCTCGACTACCCAAAATATTGTATGCAACCAACTTAACGCAGAAATGATAAAAATCTAACATTTTGATTATAACAACAAAAACTTAAATTATATATGTTCCTACTACGTGTCACCTCATACAAACAACATACATCGTTTTTCAAACAAATCTGAAGAGTTTTGGTGTTAGTTTGGCAAAGGTACTGGGGTCCTATACAGGAGGCATCCCAGCTATGAGTTGAAGGTCGGAAAGATCTGTATGTGTGTTTTTTTTTTCATATAAATTTATTGCTTATTTTGTTTATTTATGTTTTTTTTTTTAAATAGATTCAATCCTTCACGGGAGAAAATATTAGTTTAATCAACAAGGCTCTATCATTCGACTGCCATTAAGTAGGCACAACTAATATTTAATAATATTTACTTCAATACCGAGACTACTTTTATGAAGTTATGTAGAACAAAGGCAGACACCAAAATATTAAAGGTAGTCACGACAATTTAACAAATTTACATTCAGTGAATGATAAAATTACTGTTGAACAAGTGAAACATTGAATAAACATTGTAAGAACTTTTAATCAAGAAAATTTGCGGACATGAGGCTATGGCGTATCGTTCAGACAAAGAATTATTTATATGTTCAACTTTAAATAACATAATCATGATGTTACATAGAGAAATTAATACACACTATACATAAAGAATGATTACCAGTTAATTAACACTATAAAACTAAACACTTAACTATTTCTTCCCAACTTTTTTCAACCTAAAACTTCGAAATAACGCCTCTACTTTTTTCGTCGTCCGCACTTATTTTTTTTTCTGCTGAGTAGCAAAACCCCCGACCGCACCCAAAAATCCCATCGAACTCTTCTTCGATTCCCCTTTTCCATCTACCAAAAACAGTCATTACCATCTAATATAGGCTACAGACAACTACCTCCTACTGCCATATTACAGAAATTATTATTATTAGTTACGTCCTTGACTGACAGATGGCGCGCACGCTATTAACTTTCACAACTTTACAACGACAACCTCACCCAACAGATGGCGCTAGTTGTATTTTCCCACAGTACCTGATTCCGTCACATATGTCTGATTTATGTCAATGGTGTTTAAATATGAACATAAATCCGACACGTTAAAATTATAAAAAATTCTTAACAGAAACCATTATTTTTTATTAAGACCTAAAGATTTGAAGTCTACTAAACCTTTATCTAAAGATATAGCATTGTTTTCTTGCATGTACTATAAACAACAATGCAGTTCAATAATAGGAAAATTGGCTTACCTTATAAGAAAATTAAGCTTTCTGTTGACTCACTGCTAGATGACTGACTCAAGTTTATTAGAGATTAAGCACTTGTGTCGCTGTTGTCGGTAAAATAGACAACTTTATGAAAATGTACCAGTTATAGTTTTCTGTAGGAACTAAACCATAATCATTTTGGACTATTCTAATAGATTTCTTATTTTTATTTGTTTTTTAAAACTGTGTCGAAATTATGGACACTGTCTGATTTTGGGACAATTACCTTATGTGTACGTTGCCAAATCGATCGAATATTAAAATTTGCGCCGTGGAGAGTAAAACCTGACCATGATTTTTTCTGAAATCACAAATATATTTTCCAAAATAAATTAGTATTATCAATTACTTTTGTTCTTAACGTGAAAGTTATTTATTATTATTACATTATTATTACATATTACAAATACAATGATAATCATTAATAGTTTTGTACTGACAATTTAAACTAAATATATTTTATATTTTCATAGTAGTCATGTCACAGAAGCTATTCAATAGCTTTTGTGCGACATGATACTTAATACGAATTTGTTATAAGTAGTGTTAGGAGTTTTTTTTAAATATTTTTATATAAATTCAAATTTTATTTAAATAATTAGATTGTACTGCTTTATAAGTGTGAGCTGTTTGTGAAATTTCTTGTGTGTCTGATGCGCGTAAAGTTGCCGGTATAGAAAAATGATTGTTTTGAGAAACGCTCGGAGCATTATTTATTAATTATTACATTCCAGCTTAAATTCTTAGAAGTGTTTTTGCTTTGAGAACGATCTATATTTCGGGTATAATTAGGGTTATGCAATAACGGATTATGCTTGAAATTACATTTTTTACATTTACTTGTTCGACAATCAATTTTAGAATGACCTGGACGAGGTCAATTACTACACAGTTTTAAGTTTTTAAATCCAGCCTATTTTTCATTGATTGGCAGATTTATAAATGTTTGACAATTACATATGAAATGTGGACCTTTACAATAATGATATGAAAAGTTTTCTGTTGTTGCAAACGTTTGTTCTGGAATTTCTACTGCTCTTAAACTCATGGGATTTTTCGCCACTTTTTATGTACGTTGAATCTGAGAATTATTATGTAATGTCTCTATAGTACGTTTAATTAACAGATAGAATTGGGGAGGAGCTTATTGAATTTCCAGTTGCAAAACCCCGTTTCACGCACTACAAATAATTTGTTGTTTTTTTTGGGAATTAAAATAATTAGGTTAGGTAAGTATGATGTCCATTTTATTTGACAACCTTTAAAACTAAAACATAACCATACTTGAATAATTAATATTTGAAACGATTTTATACCTAAATAATTTCCATAAAAAAGCCAACTGCAGATTATACTTTCGCCACAAAAATCATTTCGTAGCTAGTATTAAAACAACCATAATAATCAAAAAGAAAGGCAATGTGATCATTTGGCTACAGTTACGTTTCGATAGTCAGAATATTATTCCCCGTTTTGACCACCATTACATATTTAAAACATAATAATGCGGTTTTTATAATAGCCACTATAACCAAACAGTCAATCTTTCTAGCAACTGTAACATCATGATGTCCAAACTACAACTTCTTGAGCTGCTTGGGTGATATTTGTCCTTTGTAAGGGCTACTGGGCCCATAAACGCTGCAATTTCTGGGTTCTGGTTAAGAGTTGGCGCGCCCATATTTACACTTTTTGGTATTGGGTATTTTAATAAAAGTTCCACCTTTATCTCTTTGTCGATGCCTTTAGCCATTATAAAGTTATACGCTTTACTAACTCAGGGTAAGGTTCAAACAGGTTGGTCAAGTTATTTTCAGGATTTTCACCAAGGCAAGCTTTTACATTTTCAGGCAAGTCCCCTGCTACTAACGATACTGTTAGTACTATTGGAGGTAATTATATCTCCACTGGTGAAGGTATTGACTCAAAATATTAGCAGCGACCTGGTCAATTGGCAAATAAGTCGGGCTTCTGGATTCACGATCTAGATTAATGCGAGACGAGCTTCGTACTCCTGAGGATCCAGCCAGGCTTCTCGAGCCTCGAACATTAGTCGAGCCTCTGGGGATACGATCCCATGACCTCCGCCTCCTCCTACTAACATTAGATTCGCTACGGCCCTGTCGACTTGATACTGTTGAGCCGTTTCCTTGACGTGCGTCGTTTTAACATGTCCAACCTATGTTGCAATTCCTCCACTTCCATATCGAAATTGATACAGTAATCGTTACTACGTTTGGATTTAATTCGCCGAACTTCTTCATGAGAAGTTGATCTAATACATCAGTAGAATAACATTGCAAAGGCGTATAAAATCACTGGGATTATTTAGAAGAAAGTACTATACTACTATAGGTGAGCTTCTTTCTTTTATAACTAACGAAATTGCGAATTCAGGGCAGTTACATGGATATAAGTGGATGCATTTAAGATGTCGGCAAAATGGAATTGTAGTTCAACAAGAGGCTGTTCGCCTAGCTTTAAATATTCTTGATCCTAAAGGAGTCACCTTACGTAGAAGAAATAGATTGCGGAGGAGAGAGTATTTTAGTAAAGGTCCTAATTTCTTATGGCACATTGATTCCTACGATAAACTGAAGCCTTATGGAATAGCAATAAATGATTGCATTGATGGATTTTCGCGATATGTTTTATGGCTTAAAGCACTATTTACCAATAGCAATCCGGCCGTTATTAGCGGCTATTTTATGGATACTGTCGAATTTCTAGGAGGATGTCCAAAAATAATTCGCACAGATATGGGTACTGAAAATCGGTACATTGAACAAATGCAAACCTTTTTCGCAGAACAAAAAAACTTAAATGAAATATTATTTATCTATGGAAAAAGCACAGCAAATCAGAGGATAGAATGCTGGTGGTCTATGTTAAGAAAACACTCCCCTGGTGGAAATAGTTTCAGCCAATAATCTAATTTAGTCTTGCAGTGGTCTGAAAAACAATTCCAGAAGAATGAGTAAGTCTAAAAAATTCTGAAACATTCTGAAAAAGTATGAAAAGATCTATGTAAAACTTACTAATCATTTTAAAGACTGCATTTTTACAAGTTTTTGGACTCTTCTAGAATACTTTTTCAGAATTAATCAGATCTTTCATGAAAATTTAGCTAAAGTAAAAGTAAGACTTTTTCAGAGTTAATCAGTAAAATTTAAAACATTTCAGATTTTCGAAAAATTATTTAATGTAGGTTTTATCATATTTATTACTTCTCGTAAGGACTTGATAGGAGGAGGGTTATTAGTAAAAAAAATATTTTTATTATATAATTACAAGGCGATAATTATTATTATTATAATATATATAATACAAAGAAATACTTACAAATAAATATATAATACAAAATATTTCAAAAATATTTAGGAAATACTTAATATAATACATATAATTCAAATTATTTCAAAAACATTTAAGGAATACACTTAATAAAATGTTATATAATACAAGTGATTTTAAGAAATATTAACGAAATACTTTTAAGATAAATATAATATAAACTATTTCGAGAATATTTAATTAATACTAATAATAAATATATATAGTACAAAATATTTCAAAAACATTTAAGAAATACACGTAATAAAACATACAATATTAATACACAATTTATTCTAAAACCATAAGTCTATCGCGTCTAGCACAGACTCAGACTACACAGAGGCACAGAACAGACTAAATATAGAGGTTCTCTGTGGCGTCTAGTCAGTCATAATCAGAGGTTCTGATTGGCCATCCTAAATCGAATGATGCATTGTTGCGCATGCCATCACCCCACATTCAATTTCATTTCTACGTTCCACGTATGATGCCAACTTTATCTATGATGACAACAGCTAATGTAGAAGAGGTGCCTTTTGTGTTCGTTTATAAAATAATAGTGTAGTGTTGATTGTTAGGATTATATCGATATAAACAAAAGCACGTATGTCCAATCGAAAATATTGTAAAAAGTACAGATATATCCGGAGTTATGTGAACATTAATAATAATACATGCCCACTTGTTTTACCAGCAACGGCTTTGGCGGTGCAAGATTTGGAATTTTTGGAAATGAAATGAATGCTGCTACTAATGATAGAAATCAAGAATGCTCTGTGCATCATGATCCAAACGATCCAACTTTATCTGAAATACTTTGTATTATATATATTATAATAATAATAATTATCGTCTTGTAATTATTTAATAAAAACAGTTTGTATATTTTAACCGTATATAATTAATTATCAAAAAAAATCTGTAAATAAAATTTAAAAATGTATAGAATATAAACAATAATATTTTTTTTACTAATAACCCCTCCTCCTATCAAGTTTTTATATTCCTTACGAGAAGTAATAAATATGATAAAACCTACAGTAAATAATTTTTCGAAAATCTGAAATGTTTTAAATTTTACTGATCAGCTCTGAAAAAGTCTTACTTTTACTTTAGCTAAATTTTCATGAAAGATCTGATTAATTCTGAAAAAGTATTCTAGAAGAGTCCAAAAACTTGTAAAAATGCAGTCTTTAAAATGATTAGTAAGTTTTACATAGATCTTTTCATACTTTTTCAGAATGTTTCAGAATTTTTTAGACTTACTCATTCTTCTGGAATTGTTTTTCAGAACACTGCAAGACTAAATTAGATTATTGGCAGAAACTATTTCGACCAGTGTCAGCACAGTTTTGGATGAATTTATTTCAAAACCTTAAAGACAATGGACATTTTAACGGATCTTTTATTGATAAATCATTAGTTCAGTTTGTTTTCATCGATATTATTCAGGTGAGTAGGTATTGTGTGCTATAGTTTTATATTAATGTCATTATCTTCATGTTTACGTAGATTATTAAAATTTTAGCCGTCCTGTATACCAGCCACCAGCCATGTCATTTATATGTATAACCCATGATTTTGACAATGTTTTTCGCGACTTTTCCGAAAATAAATATCTGTACTGTATTTAGCATGATTAATTCGCGTCCTACATAAGTACTGGACATGGTTATGCTCTATTTTTTTATACATAGAAAAAAACGGTTAATGTCAAAGTTGTATGCACATAGAACCACGACAAGGTGAATATGGATTAGTAAGCGTACGTAATTTGCAAATTACCCCCAGAGGGGACAGTCGCGGTGCAGTATGTGGAAATTTTAATTTTATTTAGTTATCTCCATGATGTGTAAGTGTATCGTGGTTATCTCTCTTCGCTTATACGAGACTGGAGCGACTGCACATTAATTAAATGATTTAGCAGCATTCAACTACATTTGCATGTGATTTAAGGGCCAAATATATATCGTAAATTGCTCATACTAATCACTGTGTTTGCATTTTCGTGTTTCTATTTGTATATTATCTTCTTGTAACTTCAGCGTACAGAAAAAAACAATTTAACTTCGCTTTCAAAGAGATAAATCAAACTTGTACTTTTTTTTTAATAGAACTTGAAATCCTCGTTTCCTTTTCTGATGACAATGATAGATTACATTTTTGTTAATAATCACTTACCTGTTGTTTTGACTCACTTTGGGTCTTTTAGAAAGGAAAAAAAAATATTTCTTTCCTTTTGGAGCCTAAACGTCAGGTCAACAGTTGTTTAATTTATATACATGCCCGTCGTACGTCCCCTGCCCCTCTTAAGATTCTACTTATGCAAATCATCTCCTAGAAGAAAACCATAGTTTTGATGAAAACTTCGAGATTTTGCACTCCGAAAATAAAGGATTAAAATTAACACTACTAGAATCCTTGGAAATCAATAAGCTAAAAGATTCAGAAATAATTCTAAATGACCAACTGGAAACAAACTCCTCACCATTATTGAACATGTTTTAATATTGAAAAAAGGTTTACTTTACGTACACATATTTAATTATTTTTAAAATCTTTATACTTTCTATATTCCTACAATTTGTTACGCTCTTTTATAGTCAATTTCAATGCACAAATATAATCAATATACATTTTTAGGTTTTTGGTAAAAACTTGACCCTTATCCTTTGGCATTTTACGAGCTTGAAAAGAACTATAGAACAATACAAATTTTTTTCCCTTATTATATATATATTTTATAATTTTAAATGTGAAGGATCCGTTTATATTTAATATTTACAAGTTTACAATTCTATTTTTATTTTGATTTATTTAGGATGCAATTTTACAATGTCATCAAGCTTATTTATACACCCTACTCATAATTGTAATGGCTAGTCTAGTACTCACATCTGACGAAGCCACTGTGTTGGCGAAACAATTGTCATGTTTATATATATTTCGTAAATATATGAATATAAAATTTTTTTGTGAAAATCTTAAACGTGAAGTTTTATTTAGTTCGATGTTAAAATGGATTTTCATCAAGTAAAGGTCGAATCAATCAACGGATGTATTTCTCATACTTAGAGATATATGTTCAGAAATAAGAACAATTAATGTGCTAAAACCACATACCTAAATGAACTATACCGCGCCAGTGAGACGTCCGACACGGAATATACAGCGCGTCGCCATTTTGATGCACTTTTGCTGTGCGGGACATTCAAATTATTGTGCATAATTGTCATACTTTCTAAATGAAACCAACATTTATGTTTCAAACACTACAGACGTTGCAGAACAGAGCGAGACTAATTTTGAGATGTAAGAAATATGCGCCTAATCATTTTTTGTTACAAATTACAAACTAACTTACTAAAGTAGATTTTTTTAGAGACGAACCGTGCTCATCGACTGTTTCAAACCGTGTTCAATGGTGACATCACTTTTTTTACGATCGCGAAAATTTACGAGGTTATCAAATCTGTTCCAAACCGCACTCTGAAAAACGGATCAAAGCACACTAAACCGTTTAGAAAATGTTCTTCGAGACGCCACCTTTCGACGCTGAAATATCAAAGGTGCAAAACATTTTCAACCGCAAGTTCACTAAAAAATAGCTTTTTGGTTTTCTTTACAGTAAGTGCATCAAAATGGCGTCATTCTCTATCTCCTTTTACCTTCCAGCGCAATTTGATGCGCAGTAGGCTAATAGTGATATAGTTATCTAAGTATGTGGCTAAAACTGATGTCTCGCTGCAGCTACTCATTTCTCCTGATGGTATATTTTCTGAGCATATTGTCTCTATTACTATTATCAATAGATACTATTAACCGTATACTTGTGAGAGAGCGCTCTATGCAACTCTTAAAATATATATGTTGCACTCAATTGTCGAATTCGGCTAATGGCTGAAATTTATATGGTAGCGCTCATATATATATATATATATATATATATATATATATATATATATATATATATATATATATATATATATATATATATATATATATATATATATATAATAATAATAATAATAAACGTCTTTATTAGGGCGAAGTTCGCTTATAAGGCGCTCTTCCACTTAACCCTTACAATTAAAATTGCAGAAAACAATTACAATTATAATTATAACAAAAAAAATATATACCTATATAACATATAATACGGTGACAGCAGTTTATGAGCATAACAAAATTTTCAAAATTAACAAATTTGTAATTAGAAATAAGAGAAAAGAAAAAGAAAAAAAACTAGAAAAAACTAGATCTACATTCACACAGATGCAGACATATCACATAATACAGAAACACAATAAGTCAATATTACATATTATATCCCAATGGATTCATTCACGTTAACGGTTGTGTAGGTGAAGACGAATTTTTTTTTAAAAGTGTATTTATTTAATCTCTTTATGTGACTGGGTAATTTATTATAGAGATGACAGGCACTGTATGTAAAAGATTTTTAAACTGTGTGGTGTTAAATGTCGGGATGGATAATAGAGTATTTGATCTGACATTAACAGAGTGAATAGCTGAGCGTGTTATCAATAATTGCCTCAAATATGTAGGTTCGCTTGTTAATAATATTTTGTGAACCAAATTTGCTAGATGTGAATATCGCCTTTGTTCCATAGTAAGCCAACCTAACTCCTTGATCTTATTTGAAGTGGGGTCATACTTCCTAAGTCCAAAAATAAAGCGTACGCATGATCTTTGAAACTTTTCAATTTTGTTTTGTACGGTCTTATCCAGTCCAGGGCCATAAACAGTGTCAGCATAGTTAAACCTACTTAGAATTAGTGAGTCACAAATTATTGTTTTTAGTTTTACTGGAAGGGTGTCTCTGTAACTGTAAAACAATTTTAGCTTGGCATAGGAACATCGAATTAAATTGTTAATATGAGAGTCGTATTTTAATTTGTTATCAAGTATTAAACCGAGATTTTTACATGATTGCTTTATTTCTAAGGGAACATTGTTAATTTCTATTGGTATTCCCAAGTTTTGTACTCTTATTATATTCGTTTTGCTACCAAAATACATTATTGAGGACTTAGAGATATTGATTTTAAGATTATGATCTCTAGCTGAATCTACTAGTTGATTTAGATCTCTATTTATTATGGAGACAGACTCCACTGATGAGGAAACAGGAAAAGACTTATATAACTGGGAGTCATCTGCATAATAATGAATTTTAGTATCAGTAGTTGGATTCTTAAGGTCGTGTGTGTATATATTATAGAGTAGAGGCCCAAGTATAGATCCTTGCGGGACACCCTTCCTTATGTGTAAACTATTTGATACTATGTTGTTCAACTTTACCCTTTACGTTCTACCAGATAAATAGTCGTTCATCATAGCCAATGCCTTTTCACTAAATCCGATAAATTTCAACTTGGCGTACAGGAGATCATGATTTATAGTGTCGAAAGCTTTACTAAAGTCAAGTAAAACTAATGCAGTTACCTCACCTTTATCAGTGGCTCTTATTATATCATCAGTAATTTTAGTTAGAGCTGTTGTGGTGGATCTACCTTTGATAAATCCTGATTGACATTCTGGCAGTATTTTTTTTGTAATATATTCTAGGATCTGCTGGTTCAGTATTTTTTTCTAAAATCTTTGAAAGAACTGGTAATATGCTGACTGGTCTTAGGTCGGATAACTCTTTGGGATTATTATTTTTAGGAATTGGAATGACATATGCTTCTTTCCATTTATTAGGAAATACACACCGCTCAATACAAAAATTTATTATATGGATAATTTGGGGCAACAAATTTGGAAGACATAATCGTAACATTCTAACGTTAAGACCATCACAACCTTGTGCGTTACTTTTTATGGCGTTTAAATTATTTTGGACTTCTTCATTTGTAGCTATTTTAAATTGGAAAATATCATTTTCAAACATCGCTTGACCTGAGTATTTGTTAATATTTTGCTGACAGTCAGATATATCGGTTACACTTTTGTTTACAAAATAATCATTAATTTCATCTGTATCACTAAGTTGGTTTGGAACATCAGCGTTGTTTTTTATTATTATGCGCAACTGTTTAATGGTGTCCCAGTTGTCATTAGAATTAATACCCGCAGATTTATATTGAGCAAATGCATATTTTTCCCTTTTTATGGCACTATTGGTATAGTTTTTTACTGTTTTATAATATTCCCAATCAGTAGGACTACCGCTTTTTATATAGCGTGTATGTGCAAGATCACGGATCTTCATTAACAATTTTATAATATCTGTTAACCAAGGCGCAGGTTTTTTGGTAATTCTAGCTGTAACAAAAGGTGCATGCGTATTGAACAGTGTGGTAAGACTTGTATTTAAAAAATCTACCTTGAATTCGATTGATTTTGATCGATAATATATATGCCAGTTTATATTTTCTAGATCTTGTAGGAAAATGTCATTATTGAATTTAGAGAAATCCCGGTACGTGTGATACTTATGAATTTTATTTTTACATTTAGCCAACTTACAATAAACTAAGTTATGATCTGTCATGTTGTGCATGGGTATACATCCGGCTTCTATAGTCTTTACATTTTTACCAGTTACTATGAGATCTATAAGTGTTTCAGAATATTGTGTTATTCTTGTAGGTTTTGATATATGTTGTAACAATTCATATGTACTTAGGATTTCTTTCAATTTCAACACATTATTTGCCTGTGTGTTTAACAAATTGATATTTAGGTCAGCAAGCCAAATTGTACTACTATATTGAGGTACAATTACAGATAACATATTATCTAATTGGTCTAAAGAGGATATTAAATTATAATTATAATTAGGAGGTTTGTATAATACTCCTACCGCGAAAGATTCACCATTAATCTTAAGACTTACCCACAAATTCTCTATTTCATTTCCTTGAACATTTACATTAATTTCTTTAAAACATATATTCGATTTTATATACAGAGCAACCCCACCACCTCTAGTTGCCCTATCTTTTCGTATTAATCTATATCCATTTATTGACAATAATTCATCAGATATATTACTATTAAGCCATGTTTCACTTAGGCCAATGACGTCGTATTCATGTTCACCTACAAAATCCTTAAACTGATCGAAACACGAGGTAAGAGATCTAATATTTACATGTGAAAAATAATAATGAGTCATTTTCCCTTCCTTTCTCTCGCTTCCTCTTCCCTTCTCTCCCTCTAAGCCTTTTACTGTACTTTACTATAATATCACTGGACTATATGGATACGATAAAACACGAGGAGGACAAGAGAAAAAAGAAAGAAAGAAAAAAAAAGTAAAGGGATTCTGCGTAACTACAATTCAATAGAGAATTTTATTTCAGTTCATAATAAAATAATCGAATTGGCACAGATACATACATGTAATAAAAGTAAAGATTCGGCCCACGGTTTCTAGTAACTGGTCTTTGCTGCTGTACAAAATTGCTGTTAAGTTTCTTCAACTTCCCTCCGGTAGATTTTCCAGGTGTTTCCACTAGTTTTCGTTTCCTTTCTTCCTCTTTTTCTTCTATTGGTACTTCTTCTTTTTGAATATTGTCTGCCTCTGTTTTTTCTGCACTTTTTAAAAGTATACTTTTGTTTTGATGAACTAAATTAGCTGCATCCTTTTCAGGGGCTATGAGTTCTTCATATGTGAGTGCCGAGGAATTTGGTTCACTAACCACATTACGTGGCGGTGGCGGGGAATACAAATGTGTTAGTACAAGTTCTTTCTCTTTTTGTATATCCTCGTAGGTGTAAGACTTGCCTTCTATTGTTAGTGTGTGGCCTTTTAAGTATGACTTTTTATTATTCCTCTTTGCTTCTTTTAATGCCTCTAGTAAAACTTTTCTTTCTTTTCTGTCTTCAGCAATCAAATCTTCGTTTATAAAGATCTGTGTACCTTTCAATTGTGTTCTTTTGCTAATAACTTCTTTTCTTGTATAACTAGAATAGAATTCTACTAATATTGGTCTAGGGAAATCAGTTTTTTTCCAATGCGGTATGTGTGTAATTTCGTAATTCTGGAAATCTACTATATTTAATTTTTCTACAATAAGTTTCCTTATTACCTCTGACAAATAACGATCTGTTTCCTTTTCTTCCTCTTTTATTCCAAAGAATATCAAATTTTTGCTTTTTAGTTTTCTTTCTATTCCCTTCTGCCTTTCGTTTAATAAAATATTTTCTGCCTCAAGTTTATTTACAGATTTTTTTTATATCAATAAGTTCAGAATCTATTCTTTTTGTTAAGTCGCTTAGTTTTGTTTCAACGCCCTCTAGTGACTTAGTGACGTTGTTACTAAAATTATTTAGGAGTCTATAAACGTCTTCGATAGAAATCTGTTTCTCACCAGTTGCCATAATCTAGTTAGAAACCTTAATTTACTCGTTTTAATATAGTGTATTTATGATTACTAACTCATAGATGTCTCTACAGGATGTTTGTTTACTTTGTATATTATTCAGGATTACGCAATGAAAACTTTGACTTATGTAAATGCACTGACCTTTACAGAAAGCCTCTTGGTCTAACTTTGCACTGATATAAATTTCAAATAAAATATTGACTTTTTTCCATCAAAATAATAACTATTTACACACTGCATCAAACGACATGTTCACCTCATGCTGCACGCGAGATATATTGTAGATACTTATATAAGATTTGTTTGCAGACGGCATATCAAGCGCGCCGACGTAAAGTCAAAGGCGCCGACGTGCGACTCGTTGGAATCTTATGTCTTTTGTTAACAAATCATATATGCTTGAGCGCTACTATACCCACAATGCGTTATGAGTTTTGATGCTCAAATCGCGTTTTGCGCAAATTTGTTCTTAATGTTTCGGTCATTGAGCGAATCGTAACACCTCCGAATACCTACTTACAATGCGTTGTGTGCAATATACCAAAATCCACTATACAATACGTGAAAATCGAAGATATACTAAGTTTAGGGCTTACTATAGGATCAAGTAGGTGACAGATTTACTCTTATTCTGGAATGTGATTGTAAGTTAATAAGTAAAATGAAGGAAACCAGTTACTCAAACTAAAAAATAGACACATTGAGTAACAAGAATGGGCCGTTAGGTCGATTATTTTTGAAAATTGTGCCCTGATAAGGTGATTCAAAGGATTGTTTAAAAAGAATATTTCAAAATGCATTGATGTCATTCCCTGCTGAGTATTATAGGTTTAAATACAAATGTACATTGTGTGTCCTAAACGCTACCACAAATTATTAGTAAATCTGTGACGATCGTATATGTTCGATTTCCATCGTCGCATCGTTTATGGAAATAATTAAGATACGCTTAGTGACCGAAACAATAAAAACAAATTTACCCACAACGAGATTTGAGCATTTTGCGAAATTCAAAATGCATTTGTTGACAGAAATTTCGCCCACTTGCTGAATATGGCAATTTTGTATATATATATAAAGTCGGGTCCAGTTTAAGCTGACTTGTGTCATGGCCACTAAAACGTCTAAACTAAGATTTTATGTTTCTCACTCCTCAGTGTACATTTCATATTTCCGTCTCTCTTGGTGGTGAAGAATCTTGGTAGACATATATTAACAATGTATTTAGGCCATTGCCTTAACTTTGTGTGCAGGAGATAGTGAAAAGGTACGCGCAATATCAATTCATACTTCAGTCATCTTAAAGTAGACCCAACGCATCGATAAAGAAAAGTCCTGACTCACTCACTCACTCACTCACTCACTCACTCACTGACCCTGCAATGCCCAGCCCAAACCTTTGGACCCAGAAAGCTGAAATATTGCACGGAGGTTCCCTTTATGACGTATATAAGGAATAAGGAAGGATATTTCGAAATTCAACCCCTAAAGGCCAGGTAAAATGCTGGTGCAAATTGTGTATGAAAAAATACTATTAAATAGACATTGCGACTTGAAACTTCGTAGGAGTACTCCTAAAGACAAATAAGCAAACACGTATTTCGTGATTTTCTGAAAGTCAAACCTTTAGGGGTTGAAATGGGGTAAATATAAACCTAATAATCGGTATGGGTGTCGTTATTGAGGTTACTTGGGACGGTGATTGTGAAAATGGCATGTATTCTGAAGTCCAAGACGGTGGACATAACATAAAATTAAAACCCTATAGTGGTGAAACGGGGTAGTCTTACGAAAGGGGGAAACGGAGTATCGGGGAAACAGCGAAACTGAGAAACGGGGTAATAAGTAGTCTTAACCCTTAGGTACTTTCTTAGGGAGGTTTTCTGCCTATTTAATGTTTAATTTATAAAAGTACTTATGTTTTTGTACATATCTTAAAATGCGATAGACTGTCTGACCATTAAAATCAATATAAAAAATAATAATTTTTGCTAATTTAACCAACTTCGTATCTCTTACCGTGTTCAGACTGACTTGGTTGACATGAACTACAATAAACTCCTAAAATAGTAATTAAAGTGGTTAATGAACGGACTGCAAAGGTAAGGATTAATCCTTAGGTATGCTCTCTGCCTGGTAGATATAATACTAAGGTTTTTACAGTTCACCAAATATAGGTTTGAGGCGAAATGCGCAAAGAAACAGATGCTCGGATACTAAGTATCTCGAGTAATTTGAAGCAGAAATACGAGTGTCAAAAGTAGTGGTTATTCATAATTAAAGCAAAACAGATATATTTCCGTATTGGAACGAAGAGTTTTTGTAAAACTGAAATCACAACTCGAAATAAAAACTCTATTTTCGCTATCTCTTAGAAGAAATACATTTTAACGGAGTGTTCTGATGTGTTCTAAACGGCAACTAGATCTTAACTGAGTTCTAAAGGCTTTAAATTAAAGCAATTAAACTAGTTACTACTGCGCATCCAGTAGTCACCCGCAGAGTTATATTTATTTGGTGAACTGTAATATGCCGTGTTCCAAACGAGGTTCAAAAATTATATTGTTTACTTTCATTAGTTTCATTCTGTCCAAGTCAATTTTAAGTACGTGGTCACAAAGTCTTATATGAATTGTGAATATTGTAGAAACAAACATGTTAATATGCAATATTTATTAAAATAAATAAATTATTTAACATTTTCAAACAACACATTTTTGTTTATATATTCTGACAAAAGAAAAACAAATTTAAAAAGTATGTTCTGTTGTAATGAAAAAAATAACAATCTAATATATAGATTTTGTAACTTAACAATAACAAACTATTAATAAATAAAAAATCATAATCATATTATGTCCATTACCCAAATGTTTGAGTTTAGGATGGATTGAAATTCGTTTCTAAAATCAAGGTACGATTCGTAATTATAGGGTAATGCTATAGAACAATTGCAGGTGTGTGCTACCGGTGTTCTACTGAATAGATCTGTAGTTTCAACAAATGAAACTGTAATTCGTTTCCCAATAATTATGTTGGCTCCAGTTACATATCTTAAGAAGTTGGATAAAAGCTTTTCATCGCCTTCTCTAACAAATCCTTTCAAATATCCCGCCGTAATCTTCTGAGCTTCTTGCTTAATTTCGTCAGAATCAAGAATATTCATAATATTTTTTGGGAGGTTTTTCTGCCTGTCATAAATTTCTTCCAGTTGTTTAGAAGATATTATATTTTCCAAAATCGAATGCCAATGGTTTATTATAAACATTGGTTTCTGTACAATTTCCTTATGAGCTAAATCTTTAATTAATTTTTCAATATTTTCTTCTTTTGGTTGCCATTTGCAATCCAGACTGTCCAAACATTCATGTAACTCGGAATAATCTACCTCGTTAAAGTTTTGCAACGCAGCTGAAATTATTTCTGAATCCATAGTTGATACATACTTTAAAAGGTCTTCCGTTAGGTTTAATTTGGTCTCTCCAAAAATGCAACACTCAATGAATGATTTTGATAATTGAATTGGTAAATAAATTTCCTCCAAAAACCGTTTTGCTAATATTTTAGCCACTGCAGTCTACTTCATTCCATCCAAATCATGTCTGAGAATAGGTACCTTAGCATGCGTGCCAACTGTTAACTTATTCACAAATTCTTCCTAGAATTCCGACAAAATATCACGGAAGACCCCTCCTTAATCTTGTGCCTTTTCTTGTTCACCATTGGGCAAATATATTTCGAGTTGTATATTTGATTTGACATTTAGTGGAATAAACTGAACAACTAATTCGTCTAACATGTTTCCTCTGTGAAGAATCACAATTGCGGGGGCAGCATCTTGATCGCCATTAAAAATGTTTTCACCTATGTCGTCGTTAACAATTGTGAAGATACTATCAATGTCAGCATTTGAAGCTTCTTCACAAGGAAGGTGAACAATTAGTATAACCTCCTGGCATGTGTAATTTATTATGTCATTTCTATAATCTAAAATTTCGTTCATAGGTTCAGGTAACGAATAAAATGACTCATCAAATCTTATTTTACTTCCAGGATTTTCCACTGTTGATATATGATTACCATCGAGGATATCACTGTCTTTCAGCTGATCAGGAAGTTCTTCGATAAGACAATTATTTAGATTTGAAACATTTTCGGTAACTGGTTCCAAGGATACATTCTTAGATACCACCGTGTTCTCTTTTTTCTTTCTGAGTTGTGATATAGAACCGAAGGTTTGTAAAACCTGTTGCCTTGTACATCTCGGCAACGGTACTTTCATCTGTAATTTCTTCAAATTGAAAATCACACAATGTAAAGTTGAACTCTGACGCATGACCTTTCCGGGATATGCCGTCAACAAAAAATAAATTTTTTCCAATGGTTAAAATGTCTCCTTTGGTAGCATCTTTCTTGATTGAAACTTTTCGAGTGCCTCCTCCTTGTCTGGCTCTTACTTGAATTAACCGTCCATTTTCGAAATTGATCCAACCAATATCTATTATTCGTGTCAATTTTGTGGCAGAACCCTTATTCTGATTAAGATTAATTGATTGTGAATCGACATGTGGTTTATTATTTTTTAATTTAGATCTTAGCTTCTCTAGCAAACTACCTTTCCTTTTGTTTTTTAAATTTGTTTCTCTTGAGCAAAAATCCAAAATGGCAAGGCGATCCCCTATTTTTTGGAATAAATTTCTCTAAAGCCTCGGGCTCCATGAGTTTAACTGTTTCCATACTGATCTAAAAAAAACTAATTTATACAGGTTGTTCAAAAATTTAAAAACATTTTAAAGTCAGGACTGTTAAAGATACCTATGTGAAAAAGTCTTTATAACCAATGGTCCTCAAATAAGTTGCTTATTCCAGATAAATAATTAGTCTCGAATAATATACAAATTTCTAATCAATTTAATTTGTGATCGTTACGTGAAACCGATATCTCAATTGACTCAAGATGCGTGATGTTTCATTAACAGCCCAAGTATTCCAACCTAATTTTTGTCTCGACCTTATTATGACTACATAAGTTCGAGGTAAAAATTGAATTTTAAATTCTAAAGAACATAAATATTTAACTATTGAATTTTCATTGATACGTTCTAGCTTTACAATCTATACCATTTCGTAAAACCATTTTACATTTACAGTACAGGGTGGGCAATGCAAATTTTGCAGTTTTTCTTATCGATTGCCGAAAAAAAAAAAAAAAAGATGGGCGGACCCAGCATTATTGTCACGACAAGGAAATAATAATGCTGGGTCCGTCCTTTTTTATTTTTTTTCCGACAATCGAAAAGAAAGGACTGCAAAATTTTATTCCATTTTTGTAGAGGGAGGGTTATTTTATTATTGGAGACATCTGGCCCGTTCAATCACTGTCCGGTTCATCCGCTCTGAGCTACCATTTTGTTGAGGGGTATAGGCATTGGTGGTTTGATGTATGATTCCAAACTTTTTTATAAAAATTACAAAACTCCTTTGAACAAAACTCTCCACCTCCATCTGATCTTAAAATTTTAATGTGGGTACCTTGCTGTTTTTCTACCATAGCTTTAAATTCTTTAAACTTGTCAAAAGTTTCGCTTTTATTCTTCAAAAAATATACACTTGTCATTTTACTGAAATCGTCCTTAAAAATCACAAAATATCGAGAACCTCCTAAAGACGTGACCTCCATAGGGCCACATAAATCAGTATGGATAAGTTCAAGTACAACGCTTGCCCATGAACCTTCTCTCGGAAATGGAATTCTTGACTGTTTACCCTCGTTGCATACTTCACAGTTTGCCTTACTGATGTCAACTTCTCCTGGGTATGTCAAACCATCAACTGATCCCATTTTCATTTTGTTTAAAGATCCTGAGTTCAAATGACCTAATCGCCTGTGCCAAGTTTCCTCTGTGACTACATTCGCACTTAAAAAAACAATGAGGCGATATTTTTGTCTCCAACTTATATACATTGTTAACTAGGTTAGCTAATCTTATCAATTCTCTTCGATTGTTGAAAATCTTACAGCCTTTTGCATCAAAAACAACTTCATTTCCTTTTTTTAATCAGCCGACTCACTGAAAGGAGATTCGTTGACAACTCGGGAACACATAAAACTTCTCTGACCGTTATATCAAAAATATGATTGTTCACTTCAGTCTTTATTTGCATTTCACCCGATCCCTTCACAGATACCATCGTTTTGTTTGCTACTTCTATTTCGGAAACTTCATGCCCTTCAATATTCACTAACCAGTCTTTATTTGGTGTCATGTGCATACTTGCACCTGAATCGATATAAAAATCTTCAGTACTAAACTTCCCATTTATAAATACTGCACTGAAGACATTCACTTGTCTTGTATCATCCAAATTCCTGGTTTTCCTAGGACAGTTACTTGCATAATGCCCCTTTTGTTTACATTTATAACAGGTTATATTCTCCTTTTTGACATTTGACTGTTGGTTGTGACCAGTGTCACCAACACGACTGACCTTCTTCTGGAATCTTCCATTACTGCCAAACTTACGGGCAAAAGCGTGACTTGCTTTATCAGCATCGCCTTAATCAAACTCCATGTCCAAAAGTTTCGATTTAATGGCGCCCGTCGTAATTTTCATACCACTGTGTTCAATTGCCATAATCATTGGAAGGTATTTTTCGGATAATCCAGCCAAAAGCAACGAACCAACCCACTCATCGTCAATTTTAAAACCCGTACTTTGCAATCTCTGCGATGTTTCTACTACTTGATTTACATAGGCGGCCATATTTGAACAATCCTCCAGCCTCATGGAAATGAGTAATCTTAACAAACTGATTCTCCTCCCAATTCCATTATCAGCAAACAAGGATTTCAGCCACAGCTCATCCGCTGTTTTTGTCTCTTTTATATGAATATAGAGCGACGCATCGATCGTAAGGATGAGTTTTGCTCTTGCCTGACTAATCACGCCAGCATCCGTTTCTTCGCCGTTCACACACTTCTGCAAACCTTCTAGCAAAAGAAAATTCTCGGCTGCAAAAGCCCACTCTTCATAATTTTCACGACCGCGCAATTTTGGAACACTTGCTATCAATCCACTCGAAGACACTCTTAAACTGTTTTTACTTCCGACTACAAAACTCACGAGAACACGCACTTAAGGGACTGGGCCCATAACCTGTTGAACTTTCTAGACTTTCTAGAATTAATTAAAAGAAAAGGAATAAAACACAACATTCACGTTTCTTTCTGCATTACAAACTGAAACATTTATTTTTATATCAGACAAAGACAACTATACAATATGTTGTGTCATTTACCACTAGATGGCGCAATCCATCTTAGTACCTAAATTTGGATATTATTTTTAGAGTATTTTGCATTTACAACATGACGTTTGGTCAACAGATGTTTGTGACGCTTCACAAAATTTTCAGTCCACTGCTTACCACGAGGATTATACTTAAACCTGGGATGCTGGCTACCCTTATTATCCAAATATGATTTTATGACCATTTGTAGTTCAACTTGGGTCATGGGGCAACCATATTCCGCACTGGCAATAAGCACGTCAACCACATGCCTTTCTTCAACTTGGCTAAGAGCAGTTGGATGTCCTACAGGACCCAAATTTTTTTATTCAATTTGTTAAGCAAAGTTTTCCTAGGAATTTTAAATTTTTCTTCTGCTCGTCGACTACTAAGTCCCCTTTTCATAGTAGCTATTGCTTCATTTAAAGTCTCCTCCGAATAATCTCGGTACCGTCTAGCACCCAATCTTCGTTTATATTTCCCCATAATTCGGCTTAAAATTATTATCTGCTCAGTAAATGAAGTTTTATTTATACCAAATTCATACGGCCAACTTTGCCCACTTAGATTTCCCTCCCAAAAAAAAGTAAGGTTAGCTTTTTTAAATTTCAATAAAATAAATATAGGTCGATTCACAACATTCTAAAGTATGTTACCCCAAAATTTTAAGTTAATAAGTACTTTAATACCTTCACAACAGACCTTACTCCAACAGGTAGAAAATAAGACAAAAAACCATCAAAAAGTCTTATCTTCATAAAACACACAACAAGCACTTGGAAGATGTCAAACAAGCCTAACAGATGTTCATTACGCTTACGCAACAAACAGTTCCTGATGTCTCCACACTTGAAAGTGTTGCCAGCTTTAAGTAATTAAATAAATAAATTTTCCATGTTACTGAGCAAAGTAACCCCCCAGTGGGTAATGTAAGACGGAACTACGGTATTGCCTGTAAGTTCTAATGTGTTCTTCAATAGAAGCAGGTCCCAAAACATTGAAAGCAATCGAACTGGCTTTTGTTCTTCCTAATGTTAATGTCGTAGCAACTTTTGAGTCAGAATATAGAGTCCGTGCAAGTTTTAACTCACAGTCCAGTGAATTATAGGAAAGTGAATACCGCACGTTATGAAACACTGTTGTTACTTCAGTGGCGATAATTTTCTCATCTTCTGCAGTAAAAACGTCCATTTTTAAATATGCTGATAGTGTTTGATTAGATTTGGAACACACTGCTTCCTATGTTCAACTCCATTAGAGTGCCGCTTAACATCATTTAAACCACCGTGACTAACAGAGAAAGATTTTTTTGCAGATATTGCAAAATGCTCTTGTCGATAACGCCGAAGTACTGGTCGCAAAATCGGAGCCTTGAGCTCTTAACCATACAAATTTATTTTCCCACTGTTGCAGAGTTTTTAAGTAATTATTTATTTCAAAATAGTTTATTAACTTTTACAGTCAAATAACAAACACCAATTTTACATCTGACTTATTTTACTTAATTAACAAAATTCAAATTTTAACTTGTTTATTTTTATCTGCTTTCATTTTTTCTTTCAAATAAAAATAAACAAACTAACAACAAAACATATGAGTGATAATATTAGTAATTTTAAAATTGCTTACTAGATGTCACTACTTCCAACACTCCTCCTTAAGCAATTTTAAACGTAAATTTTCAAAAATGTTTTTAGATAAACCTTTAGTTAAAATATCAGCAATTTGTTCTTTAGTATTAATACTAACTAAATTTACTGTCTTGCCAACGTGTTGATTAATAAATTTTCTTTGCCTCTTGTAACTTTTCCTTCTTCAATATTTTCCAACATGTGTTTAGCTGCTTGATTATCTATATACATATCCGTAGGTTCACTTGAAACATTTATTTTTAATTCCTTCATGATTCTTCTTACCTAACAAATTTCTTGAATACCACTCACTGATGACAATGATGTTATTGATTGTTTTTGTGCCAACCAAACTATTGGTCCTCCACAATCAATTAAAACTCCACTTGTTGAAATCATATCTTCTTCCGTGCGTCCATAATTTGAATCGGTGTATACTTTTAATTCTGATTTTCCATCAAAAAATATACCATAATTTTCTGTGCCTCGAAGATATTTAAAAATCCTTTCAACCATACTCCAGTGTCTAAATTGTGGATTACTAACTTGTCGACTCAAATAATTTACAGCAAAACTAATATCTGGTCTTGATATAGTAGATAAATATAATAAACTTCCAATGGCTTCACGATACGGTTTATTTTTCAACGGCTTATCATTTATTTTCTTGTCTGTCAACATTCCAGGTTCAATAGGTGTAGCTACTGAGTAAGATTCTTCAAAACCAAATCTTGATAATATTTTGTGAGTATATTTTTCTTGTGTTACCAGAATGCCGTTTTCTTTTAAATGAATTTCCATTCCAAGATAGAATAGTTTCCCATCTTTAGCGTCCGTTGATTTCATCTTGAATTTTTCCTTCAATTTTGCCAATACTTGTTTTATTACTTCTTTATTTATTCCAATTATAATACCATCATCTACAAATATTCCGATAATAACTCCTGTCGGAGGATCATAAAAAATACATGGATCATCATCAGTATCTTCAAATCCCATTTCTTTTAAATTTTCACTTAACATAACATTCCACTCTTTTGATGATTGTTTTAGACCATAAAGACTCCTTTTTAAACGACAAACTCTTCCAGAATTATCATCAAATCCTTCAGGCTACATCATAAATATTTCTTCTGACAATTTTCCATTTAGGAAAGCTGTATTTACATCAAAAATATAAATTTCCCATTTTTTATTTGCTGCATGACATAATAAAATCCGAATACTTGCATGTCTTGCTACTGGAGCAAACGTTTCAGTATAGTCAATCCCTTTTTTCTGATCAAAATCTCTAGCCACAATTCTTGCTTTTAATCGTCCATCAACTTTTTCACGCAATACCCATTTACATGTTAATGGTTTCTTTCCTTCTGGTAAATCTACTAATTCCCATACTTCCATAGATTTTAGAGCATCAATTTCTTCTTGCATCGCCCTCCTCCATCTTGGATCATTTAAAGCATCTTTCACTGGAATATCATCAACTTCTCCAATCATTACATAGTCATTATATTTAATCGGTGGATTTAAATTTCTTCTCTTTCGTAGATTGTATTTGGGCATATTAACTTCTGCTTCTGAATCATTGCTTTCACAACTTTTATAATACTCCTCCTGACCTTCTTCATCTTCTATTTCAGACTCTGAATTTTCTTCATTATCAATCTTTAAATTTAATTCAGTATTATTAATCATTTTGCAATTGATTTCCATATGACTATCTTCCGAATCAATTTTCTCATCAAAAATAACATTACACGAGACTTCAACATGCCTTTCATTTTGTAGATAAATTCGGTATCCATGTTCTTCCAAATCATATCCAACAAAAATACCTTTCTTGCTCTTTTTTATCAAGTTTCTGACGTTGATGATCTGGAATCAACATGTAACATTCACAACCAAAACTTCTCATTGATTTTAAATTCATTCGACGACCAAACCACAAATCAGCAGGTGATTTATCAACAACATTACTCGTTCCAGTTTGATTTATTGTAAATACTGAATAATTTAAAGCTTCAGCCCATAATGATGGATTAAGATCCTTTGCATAAATTTCTGACCTTGCTGCTTCCACCATTGTTCGCATTTCTCGTTCAATTCTTCCATTTTGTTGAGGTGTATAAGTTGCTGATCTTTCATTAAATATTCCTAATTTTTCAAAAATATTCTTACTTCTGATATTTTTGATTTCTGTACCATTATCTGACATCAAAACTTTGACCTTTCTTCCAAACTGATTTTCAACTAGATTTAAAAATATTTCTAGTTTTTCAATTGCCTCTGACTACTTTTTTCAGAAAATAAATTGTCCGAAATCGACTGAAATCATCTTTGAATAATAAAAAATATTTTGCACCACCAAGAGACAAAACATTCATTTCTCCTAGATCAACATGAACTTTATCAAGAACAGCTTCAGCAATTTTATCATTCCTTGGATGTGATATTCTGTGTTGCTTTCCATAAACACATCCTTGACAAACATCTTCCCAATCATCAATATATTTTATATTATTTTTTCTTTAGAATATCTTTAACATAACGAATATGCTGATGCGCTAATCTTTCATGCCAAAGTTTCAAACCAACTACTGACAAACTATACTCTTTCTTTTTTACGAAAAATCATTTTAAATAATCCTCCAATTCTTTCAGCCATTAAAACAATTTTGTTCCCTTCCATTATTAGTGAATTTTCTGCCGTAGTGTGTTGGGTTTATCTTTTGTCAAGAAGAGTTGTGGCGGAAAAAAAATTTAATGTGTGATCTGGTACATACAATACATCACGTAATACAATAGGATACCATTTTTCATTATCATATGCATTTAATTCTACGTCACCAAATGCAATTCCTTATAATTTTGTTGAATCTCCTATTTCTACGAAAATTGGAACATCTAATGAGCGCATATTAGTCAACCACTTCAAATTTCCAGTCAGATGATGAGTAGCACCACTGTCTTGGATCCATAAGTAGGTATACAAAGCCGCTACTGCGCCAAGCTGGCCCGTTGCGATTCGCGGATGGCATGTGTCCATCAGGAGAGACCATTCTTCGGGGATCGTCGTCAATGACCAGAGGGTCTTCGGACCAGAGGCTGTCGAAGAGTTCTTCGTGGGGCTGGCCCGTTGGGATTTCTTCGTTCTGGGGCTGGCCCGTTGGGATTTCTTTGGTGATCGTCAATGACCAGAGGCTTCTGAAGAGTTCTTCGGGGGTCGTCGTCAATGACCAGAGGGTTAGTTCAAATTTCTGCCGCTCGGATTTGATAGGTGGCGCTGTCGAAGCTTCTGGGGCCCGTTGGCTTCGGTGATCGTCTTTGGGGGTTTTTCCAGAGGCTGTCGAAGTGGAGCTGGCCCGTTGCGATTTCTTCGGCGTTGACGTCAATGACCAGAGGGTTAGTTCAAATTTCTGCCGCTCGGATTTTATAGGTGGCGCTGAAGAGAGGCTCTGAAGAAGTCGGTTAGTTCAAAGCCGCTCGGGACGTGACTTTAGTGTAAACAAATTCAAGCCGCTAGACTAAACAAACTGTGGATTCTAAGAAATGACTCGTGGGAACGCAGCTTCAAGGTCTAAAGACAAAAAAAATAGGATTCTAAGAATCTGCCTGCGTCATAGAAATTCAAGTAAATTTGCTGGAATTATGGGTAGAGTGGAGCGGGAAATTTGAAATCTGAGGATGTTCATACAGTGGAGCGGTTGAAATTTGAATTATGGGTAGAGTGGAGCGGGAAATTTGAAATCTGTTGATGGGTTGAGTGGAGCGGGAAATTTGAAATTTGAAGGAACTTGGCATGCAGTGGAGCGGTTGAAATTTGAATTATGGATTGGTAACAGTGGAGCGGATGCTGGAGGTTGGTAACAGTGTGGGCGGTAAATTTGAATTATGGATTGAGTGGAGCGGTTGAAGGATCTTGGCATGCAGTGGAGCGGGAAATTTGAAATCTGAGGAACTTAGATGTTCATGCAGTGGAGCGGGAAATTTGAATTATGGTATCAGTGTGTGAGCGGTTGAAATTTGAATTATGGATTGGTAACAGGGTGTGAGCGGTTGAAGGATCTTGGATGTAGTGGAGCGGGAAATTTGAAATCTGAGGAACTTAGATGTTCATGCAGTGGAGCGGGAAATTTGAAATTTGAAGGATCTTGAATGTTCATGGTATAGGAGAAAGAGAGAGAGAGAGAGAGAGAGAGAGAAAGAAATAATAAGGTGATAGAAATAAAACACAAGAATAACTTTTTATATTAAAATTTATTAAATAAAAATATATATCAGTGTACAAAAAAGTTTACATTTTTTTTTCTAAAGGGAATTTATTTAACATATATAATCATGATGAAATTCATATACACAAATTTTTGAAATATCTAAAATAGCCATTCCTATATACAGGAGTTTTTTATCGAATATAATTGATAATAATAAAAATATATATTAAATAATTGAATAATAATTAAAAAATAATGACAATGAACGATTTCAGCGAAGAATAAAAAAATTTAGCATTGATAATTGAATCTGTACTTGCAAAGAAAATTTCAAAAAACAATTGAATAATAAAAAAAATGTATATTAAATAATTGAATAATTGAACAATAATTGAAAAATAATAATAATAATAAAAATAATTGATTAATTGAATAATAAAAATATATATTAAATAATTGGATAATTGAATAATAATAATAAAAAATAATTGATTAATTGAATAATTGAATAATAAAAATATATATTAAATAATTGGATAATTGACTAACAATAATAAAAATATACATATAAAAAAAAAAATCATTGCCGACCTGCCCAGCATATTACAGTTGGCCGCTCCTCCACCTCCGGCTCATCATCAGACACCAAGTCAATTATGGCTTCGGCATCGTCATCCAGGTCCATAATATTTGCAATATCTTCCTCGTCGTAGATGACGATGACCGTATCCTCATCCTCGGAGTCCGTGCTATAAAAAATAATTATAATTGAAAAAAATGAATTGAAATAAAAAATTTTTTAACTTACTAATAAGCCGGAGGTGTAGTAGGTCTAGCAGGAGAGAGTCTCAAGAGGGGCGGGGGCAGGTCGTCGATGTCGTTCTCATTACTGTAAAAATAATTATAATTGAAAAAAAATGAATTGAAATAAAAATTTTTTTTTTAACTTACTAATAAGCCGGAGGCGTAGGTGAATAACTAGGGCTAGCAGGAGGAAGTCTCAAGAGGGGCGGGGGCAGATCGTTGTCGTCATTCTCATTACTGTAAAAATAATTATAATTGAAGCACTGAATTAAAAAAAAAAAAAAATTAACTTACTTTTCTCTTAAGTAGGCCACCTCAGCAGGATCGGGTGGTTGTAAATCCCACACTTCCTCTTCATTAAATTCACTAAAAAATAATTATAATGTAAATTAAGTTAAATAATAATAAAAAAAATTAACTTACTTTTCTCTTAAATAGGCCTCAGGATCCATGGGAGGCGTATATCTATTTGTAGCTTCTGCCATACGCAGCCACCAATTGTCTAATTCACTAAAAAAAATAAGTATAATGTAAATTAAGTTAAATAATAAAAAAAAATAATAAACTTACTTCTCGAAACGCACTTCGAAACTATTTACTAACTGTCGAGACATCTTTCTTTTGTAAAATTTGAAGTTGAAATAAAAATGATTTTTATATGTGTTGGTTTGGATGCAGATTATTTTTTTTAATATAAACATATATTTTTACAATCGTTCAGGGAGAGAGTAAAATGAAATAAGTAGTTAGTCACGTATTAAAATTTGGTAATGTAAATATATTCAATACAAAAAAACCGTTGTGGTGACAAAATTCGGCGTCTATTGAAATATGTTTTCTTTAACATGATTCTAAGAAATGAACTAATAAAAAATTAATTTATTTAACTTCTTGAAAATATCAGCGTTAGAGTTCGTGCACTTAGTCACGTAGGCTTGCCCTTGATAAAAAATGCAAAATCAGCATGTTTCATGAGCAAATCTTGACTGAACGTTGGTGACGTGTGCAAACTGACGTCACAGATGACGTATGAAGCATTTACGTCACAGATAATATAAAAGCTAGAGGTCAGGGTTTTTTACCATATGTTAATAGTTATTGCTCAGTTACGTATTAGCAAATAATTGAACTTTGTGTGTTAATTGTTTTTGCGGTCTTATAACTACAATAAAAATAAAACGTAAGTAAATTTTTGTTTTATAAATTTCAATTTAATTTAAAAGAAATTCTTTTTTTTAGATGGATTTAAAAAAACTTAATAAAGTTGCACTTTTAGTAAACAAAGAAGTAGTGAGACTGGCAGCATTACCAGAAAATATTCCCCAGGTCATATATGGGGCCCAAATAATAAATACCAAATACGGAGAAACTGTTTTATTGGAATTGGAAAAAAATAAGGTATTTTTACCTAAAAGAATATTGCCCACAATCAAAGAAAATTTGACACAATTTACTGATGGAAAGTACAGTATAATTTATGAGGGCTTAAAAGATGTAAATAAGCCTTCTATGGGCGTATTATTCAAGTTTATTGAAAGTAAGTAATCCGCATACATAATTTTTTTTAAAAAATATTAAGTTTGTAATTTCTTTTTTTTAGCTGAGAAGAAAGAGTGATAAGTCACAACAATTCATATAAATATAATAGACAGAGACATACATTTTCATTTACTTCTGAACGTGTTGAGAGAGCGATCATGGCTTCTGAAGAAATAAAGAATATTAGTGATCAAGTTGTAGCAAAATTTAAAGAAGTGGAAGTAATTTTAGATCAAAAATGTACCCCAAGAGAGAGAGACATTTGGCTTAAACAGGTAAAACATCACATTAGACTTTTCAATAAGGCCATTAGAAAATCTGATCTATCTATGGGTGCCTTGAAAAAATTACAAACAAATTTAGGACATCTTAAAAGATTTAAAAAAATAGTTATTGAAAATTTAAATTATATCGGGGCGGGATTGGAGGTAAAACAAAAACGTAGTAATAGAGTAAAATGGGAGGACTTAGTATCGGCTTTTAAAAGTAGAGTTCGTACTGGAGTAATTATTAATTTAAAACATAAAGATTTGGTTGAATTTTTCAATGATGCTTTTCACCTTTTCAAAATTAGAATAATAAATGCTATGAAAAAAGTACCCACGCTTAAAGTTAACACTTGTTTCTGTGCCGAGTTTATAAGAAAGTCGGAGGACATAGAAATTACTGAAAAAAAATATTTTAATACAAAAAATAAGGTAATTGATGCAGGGACGGATTTAAATCAATGGTTTGGGGCCAATGTAAAAGATGATATTTTTAACACTTTATCAGAATTTTCAGAATCGGGTAGTGGGTGGGCTTTAAGTGAAATTATTAGCTTAGAAGTGAATATAAATAAATATGAAATTGGGAACGGAGTCTCATCCTACATTAAACTACCGGAAAAAATTTTAAAAAAGCATGCGTGCATCAACATTAAAAATGATGATGTAGCCTGCTTTGCCTGGAGTATCGTTAGTTCACTTTTTCCTGTTGCTAGGCAAAATCACCCTGATAGAATATCATCATATCCGCATTACACAACAGTACTAAACATAACGGGAATTGAATTTCCTATGACTTTACCACAAATTTCCAAATTTGAAAAAAATAACGATATCTCAGTTAATGTATTTGGTTTGGAAATGGATTCAAAATCAAATTTCTCCGTTATTCCCGTCCGTGTAACTAAACAAAAATTAGAAAAACATGTAAATTTATTAATTATTCAAGATAAATATTTTCCAAAAATAAATGAATTTGAATCGATACCCGATGACAATGAAGAGGAAGTAGAAATTAAGTACCATTATTGTTACATTAAAGATTTATCTAGACTTTTAAATTATCAAATCTCTAAAAATACTCATAAAAAATTTTTCTGTGATAGATGTCTAAATTATTTTAGTTCTCAGGACAAACTAAACGATCATGTTGTGGATTGTGAAAAATTTAACGATTGCAAAATTGAATTTTCTAGGGAACGGTACATTAAATTTAAAAATTTTGTTTACAAGGAAACGGTTCCCTTTATTATTTATGCAGATTTCGAATCTTTGCTTGAGCCATTTAATGATGATGATAGTCATTGTAAAACGAGTAGATATCAGAAACACATAGCATACAGTGCCGGGTATTATTTTAAATGTAGTTATAACAACGACTGGTCATACTATAAAAGTACTCGAGGTTTAGATTGTATGTCTTGGTTCGAACAGGAATTAAGTGATGTAGCAAAATTTGTCTCTTCAAAATTAAAGCAAGTGGAGCCCATGAACTCTGAAGTTAGTTTACGGGATGCTAGTAAAAACTGTCATATTTGCGAGGAGGAGTTTAAGGAAACAGATAAAATTGTTAGAGATCATTGTCACCTCACCGGAAACTTTAGAGGTTTTGCTCATAATAAATGTAATTTGAATTATAAAAATTCCTTTGTTATTCCGGTCGTGTTTCACAATCTTGGCGGATACGACGCACACTTTGCAATAAAATTCTTAGCAGAACGAAATCATATTACACTATTACCTGAAAATAAGGAAAAATACATTAGTTTCACAGTTCACGATAAAGAAACTAGCATTAAATTTAGATTTATAGACTCCTTCAGATTCATGGGTTGTTCACTAGAAGAACTAGCTTCTACATTGAAAGATGAAAACTTTGAAAATCTTAAACGTGAATTTCCAGACATCGACGATGAAAAATTTCAATTATTAACACGAAAAGGTGTATTCTTTTATGACTATTTAGACACCATTGAAAAACTAGATGAAATAGAATTACCTGATATAAAATACTTTTATAATAAACTTAAAGATGAAAACATTGAAGAGGCAGATTATGCACATGCACAAATCGTTTGGGAGAAATTTGGTATGAAAACACTAGGCGACTACAGCGATTTATACATGAAAACAGATATCATGTTATTAACGTGTATTTTCGAAACCCTTCGCAAGACATGTCACCAGACATACGGTCTAGATCCTAGTCACTATTACACGATACCCGGATATACTTGGGACTGTATGCTAAAATATACAGGATGTAAAATAGAAACCGTTCAGGACGTAGATATTTTAATGTTTATAGAGGGGGCAATCAGAGGAGGTTTGAGCCAATGTTGCAATCGGTTCTCAGAGGCCAACAACAAGTATTTAGATACTTATGATACCAGCAAACCATCCACGTTTATTCTTTATTTAGATGTAAATAATTTATATGGATGGGCTATGGGACAGCCTCTCCCGTACGAGGGATTCCAGTGGACCGATTGTAACATTGATGTCACGAGTATTCCCGATGATGCTGAGATTGGCTATATTCTAGAAGTTGATCTCGAATATCCTGAATCATTACATGATTTACATAGAGATCTGCCATTCTGCCCGGAGCATCAAACCCCGCCAAATTCAAAATTTTCCAAGTTAATGACCACCTGTTACAATAAGCAAAAATACATTATTCACTATAGAAATCTTAAACAGGCTATACAACATGGAATAAAATTAACACGTATCCATAGAGTTCTACAGTTCAAACAGTCTTCGTGGCTGAAACCTTACATTGACTTAAACACATCATTAAGGGCACAAGCAAAGTCGAACTTTGAGAAAAACAACTATAAATTAATGAATAACGCCGTGTACGGGAAAACAATGCAAAATGTTCGAAAACATAGAATCGTTAGACTAGTAAATAAATGGGAGGGGAGGTACGGTGCTAAGAATTTGATTGCCAGTCCTAATTTCCAAAGCAGATCCATTTTCAGTGATAATCTTATGGCAATTGAAATGAAAAAATCTCGCATTATATTCGATAAACCCCTGTATATAGGAATGGCCATTTTAGATATTTCAAAAATTTGTGTATATGAATTTCATCATGATTATATGTTAAATAAATTCCCTTTAGAAAAATGTAAACTTTTGTACACTGATACAGATAGTCTCATGTACGAAATTCAGTGTAATGATGTATATGAAGATGTCATCAAACAGGACATTCATAGATTTGATACCAGTGATTACCCACAAGATAATCGTTGGAATATTCCTTTAGTAAATAAAAAAGTCCCTGGTTTAATGAAGGATGAGAACAATGGGAAAATAATGACACATTTCATAGGTTTACGTTCTAAACAGTACACGTATAAAGTTGAATCAGACAAGGTAGTTAAAAAAGCAAAAGGTGTAAAGTCTAATGTGGTGAAAAACAAAATTACATTTCAAGATTACCACAACTGTATAGAAAAATTTGCTTCAAAAAGTTCACAGGAAGAGTGTTTATTAAATAAAACTCAGCGCTGTATACAATCAAGATTACATGAGGTATACAGCGTTGAGCAAACAAAAATTGCTCTTAATCCCTTTGACGATAAGAGGTACATTCTTCCTGAAGTTCATGATACTCTCCCTTGGGGTCACTACTCCATAATGAACACTTAACATCACTAATATTCTTTTTTTTCTTTGTTTAATCAACAATCTCTGTCTATTATATTCAATATCTATGGATTCTTGTATTATATGTATATTATTTAATCTTTTATATTCAATATTTATGTATTATATTTTTATTTAATCTTTTATATTTAATATTTATGTATTAATCTTTTATATTTAATTTTTATGTATTATACTTTATTTACTCTTTGTATGTATAATAAAATGTGTATTTATAAAAAAATATGATTTTTTTATTTCAAACCTAACCTAGAAATGAAAGAAAACACGATTATATAAAATATTTATTTAAGCACTTGTTAATAAAAACATTTTTCTATCTAAATCATTTAGTACATTATCTCTATAATAAATTAAACATTCACGCATACAGTATGTTTGAATGTTATCTCGATACAAGTCACATAAATTTAACATAACAATATATGGAGGTAATTCATAATTAGATTCACTTAAAATATTATTAGTAACATTCAGAAAATTATTATAAAAATGATTAAAATTTAAACTATGTAATAAGTCCAAACGAGACGATATTAAGTTTTTATTAATATTTATTATTTCGCGAACAGTTTCTTCAGAGAAATAAAATGTAGAAAGACCATTGGTCACTTTCAACGTCTTATTGCCAAGAAAAGGTGCCTTTAGTATGGAATATTCACAGAACTGAATTTCTTCTTCTTCTTCTTCTTCTTCAGAATCTACTTTGTTATCAAAGTAATCGGTAGTGAATTGTTGAAGGTAAGTTATGAAATCATTCCAATCTTCTTTATTGAAAGAAATGTTGTCAGGTTTCGTAAACACTTGTAATGTATTAAATATTATCCTTATTGCTGGAACATAACCTCTTGCACTACTAAATCCCGTAACTATCTTGTATGTAGAATTTTTAATGTTTATAGCATTCTCATAAATATATCGTTCCTCGTGCTGTGCAGCTACTCGATATTGTTCACTAATTCTATCAACTTCTTCCCAATAACCGGAATCCTCTGATGAAAAGGTAGGACTTGGTGAACGGGATGTCATTGCAGCTCTCGAACACACAAAGATTAATAACTAACTGATTATCATCTATCATGTTGTTCCTTTTATATCTCGCGAATCGAACCAAAGAAAGCAGCAGGTACTATAAAAAAAAAGGGCCCCTAATCTGATGGAATTTGTGTCTATTTTCCATAAGAAATAATGTAATTTTGTGGTATTGGAGTGGAGGTGAATCACATTCCCATTTGAAATACATGTAAATCGATACAGATTAAAGAATGTTATCCGAATCGATCCAGCTGTTGTTCGATGAGTCCAGGCCCAACCATTTCACGTAAACCTTCTTACCACGTCTACGTAACACTTTCTCTACGAGGTATACGTCAGCATTTTTTGTCTTTTGCAATTCTTCCTCGTAGAAACCTCCACTAATCGGTGTGCCTTGCATATCTTCCAGTAAATATGTGGTAGGGTTAGTAATTCGTACTTTTACTATTTTAAATAACTCGGTTGTCCAGTTAGGAGTGTATCCTTTTTTAAAAACATGCTTGTTCTTACTGATACGTACAATGTCGCCAACCTTGTAGCGTCGCGGTGTTGCCAACTTAATGTGCTTGTAGACAGAATTTAAAATTTTCTTTTCATTACTTTTAGTTATGTCGCAGGGCTTCATTCTGATTGTTCTGTGCCAACGATTATTATAGTCTTTAACAATATCTGAAAGTATGTCTATCCATCTGTATGAACCGTTTAAACTAAAATACTTATATAATCTTTCCTTTAATGTTCTTATGACTCTTTCAACTATAGCAGCTTTTTTTGTACTATATGTACTATAATGGTTAACTTTATACTTTTTCATCAAGTTTTTAAAATGAACATTATAAAATTCAGTACCCTGATCTGAATTTAAATTTTTACATGTTCTCTTACTCTCCTTAAAAATTTCCTCCATTGCCTGCGTAACGACGGGACCATCCTTGCTTTTTATAGGTTTCGCCCATACGAACTTTGAAAAACAATCGATAACAATCAATATATATCTATTTTTACTGTTTTCTCTAGCATAATTACCCATTTCAGCTAAATCAATCTGCCACAAGTCGTCAATACCTTTTATTATTGTACGCCTGCGATTGAAATTTTTACGTGCAGGCTTATGTAGTTCGTTAACCACTTGAATTTTTTCATTTGAATGGTTCATCGCGCGTGCAGCTAAATCGATGTTATTAAAGCAAATTAACCTCGGACGTATTAGCATGTACTTTTATAGCATTTCGAGATGCAACGCTCGTATCTATGGCAGTCACAACAGTTTTTAATTTTTCAAGAGATTTTTCGATGGTTGTCAGTGAGGCTTTTTGTTCAGCTAAATCTGACGTGAATTGTGTCAGTTGACCGGTACACTTTAATTCAACGGAGGTTATTTTATCATCTACATATTTTTTGTTAGTAGCATCATCGTCCTCCGTAGGAGACTGAACATTACACAGCTTTAGTTTTTCAATATCAATATTTCCATCTGCGGTGAAAACTAAACCACGGCGATATTGTGATAATAGATGTGAGCTAGCTATATCACTGCTACGAGCAGCTGACCTTCCGAACTTATCGAGACTCATCATGGAAATGATGTAAATTACACATACACACTATTTAATAAATAACTCCAGCCTCACGTAATTCATTAATAATCGCTAAAATTTCATTATCATGAGAATCTGTGTTTCCCGCAGCCTTTGAGGCATTCAAAAGTCTTAACCTATCAACTAGTTCGTTGACGTCATCCCAGTAAACATATTCAATAGGTTTTTCATTGTAAACCATACTTATACCTTCTCCGCTATATGATTGACGTGGTGATGATTTACTTTTAAATAACGGCTTTATCACTTCAGTATACTTAAAAGATCGAGTTCCGTTAAATTGATTTAAGGGATCATAATTTCTTCTATGTGCGCTACTGACTTCTAAAATATCTTTATAAACATGTAAATCCTGTTCGTCGTAACCTTTAGGTTTCTTCATAAATAGCAATTCGTATAAACCCTGTTTTCCAGGATACATTTTATTACCAATATTTATTTCAGCATTTGGACCGATATGTAATTCTGTAGAACCGATATAAAATTTATTCGTTTCAAAATTGACTCTGACACCATATGTTTTATCGAAATCTTCGCTCTTGTTATAAAGTCCTATTATATAATGCTTAGTTAAAGAAGGATACTGCTCAAAATATTCCTTATTATTAGCCTCTTCATATGTATCTTCAACGATAGAGTATTCCTCTTCTTCATCTTCTTTATGTTTTACTGGTGTTTTTTGTGATGATCTAATATTTTTACCTTTAGTCATTTTCACCGACATATCCATAGATTTCTTCAGTTCTTTTAATGGATCGATAACGGGTTTCAATAATCGATTAAGGCCTTCATCTTCCTCAGCTTTACCCAATTTTAATGCCAAATACTTCTTTCTAATAGCTTTGGATGCTTTATTAATTTTTTCTTTAAGTTTCTTATCTTTTTCCAATACATATGGTTTTACCTTCTTGGCTCTCTTATACGTCTCGAAAGTTATTTTATTAGTCTCCATTGTTGAACAAAACAACAGGACTTAAACAGGTCTGTATAGTTTTTTAAACAGGTCTGTTCAGATTTTAAACAGGTCTGTTTAGATTTTAAACAGGTCTGTTTAGATTTTAAACAGGTCTGTTTAGATTTTAAACAGGTCTGTACAGGTTTTAAACAGGTCTGTACAGCTTTTAAACAGGTCTTTTTTAAACAGGTCTGTACAGGTTTTAAACAGGTCTGTACAGGTTTTAAACAGGTCTGTACAGGTTTTAAACAGGTCTGTTTAGATTTTAAACAGGTCTGTATAGTTTTCAAACAGGTCTGTTTAGATTTTAAACAGGTCTGTTCAGATTTTAAACAGGTCTGTTTATATTTTAAACAGGTCTGTTCAGATTTTAAACAGGTCTGTACATCTTTTAAACAGGTCTGTTTTATTTGAATACTTGTTTACTAATAACTGACTTATTCAAATCATATGCTTATATACTGATCAAAACCCTTTCGATAACGACCATTATGTAAATCAAAATCTTTCACGATAACCATTACACCATACTGATCGTTCCAACATTGTCTACACATATCCTCAAATTGATCGAGTGACATATCAGGTGTCACGTGATCATCATACACATGTCGCAAATTCATTCTATCTTGTTTGAATAATATTATACAGTTACAGTTATCCCGAATAAGGTGCTTAGGTATACGAGTATAAGTCTGACAGAGATAGAAGCAGTCCACAAGTTTATGTCTACCCATACTAAAATATGCTCTTATTTTATCCTGTTTATCGCAAGCCACATCGTCGAAAATGAATACTGAATTAGTTTTAGCCTCAGATGGATCGATTATACTTTCACTACTTGCATATGGAAAATAACTAACACCTTTTACATTCTTCAACACTTCCTCTAACAATTTGTATTTGGGTTGATATAATGACTTGGAGTACACGTATATATTCTCAAACCACAGTCCATTAGGATCGAATAATAGACTCAATAACAAATTAGTTTTACCGGCTCCACTAGGTCCACATATAATCGTTCTTAGTGTGCTGGGAAATAACTCGCCATGTTTCTTCTCTCCACCAGATTTATCTGTTAAGAGATCCAGATTCTCCACAGGTAGTGACACCTGTTGTCTTTGAACGTGCATTATGAACTCATATCTTTTTTGATTATGCAACGCTTTATATAGAAGTTTCCATACACTTTGCATCATTAACAATCTAGATGACGCCGAGGAAGCACGGTGGAGGAGTCGTTAATAGTCTAATTAGCAAACTACCTTTCGAGTTACATATACCGGGATATCAATACTGTGGACCCGGTACAAAGTTGGAAAAACGCCTAAGTCGCGGGGACCCTGGTATTAATCTTCTAGATAGAAGTTGTCGTGAACACGATATTGCCTACAGTAAAAGTTCCAATTTAGAAGATAGACACAAGGCTGATTACGAACTTGAACAGCGTGCTTGGGAACGTGTTAAATCAAAAGACGCCAGTTTTGGGGAAAAGGCAGCCGCTTGGGCAATTACTAATACAATGAAAGCTAAACGGAAGTTAGGTATGGGTATGATGTGTAATGCAAAGAAACGAAAATTAGGTATCAGGAAAAAAGTTGGATTTCGAAAGACTGTCCTGTCAGATGTGACTAAATTACTGAAAAAACATGCAAGTCATAATATAAAAAAAGATAGTGCAATGACGGTGAAAGCAGCACGAATTGCTGTCAAGAATGCTGGAGGTCGGAAAAGAATCAATACGCCTCGTGTTTTACCTTTGCCAAAGACCGGCGGTGTTTTACCACTGATACCAATCTTTGCTGGTTTAAGTGCACTAGGAGCTTTGGCAGGAGGTGCAGCCGGAGTCGCCAAGGCCGTTATAGTTGCTAAAAATACTAAGAAAAAATTGGACGAAGATGGAAGGCATAATAAAGCCATGGAGGCCATAGCATTGGGGAAAAAAGGATCCGGACTCTACATGAAACCATATAAGAATGGATATGGACTATATCTGAAAAAACAAAAAAAACTACCATTGAAGCTACCCAATAGAGCACTTTCCGATACGGACCTGTTGAACTATGTTAAAAAGTTAAAAATTCCACATTTCAGAGGCGTCTTTATGCGTGATTCGTTACCATCATCTCCACCTAGAAAATATGAAAGTGCCATTATTAACTTAGACAGCGTAGAGGGTCCGGGTACGCATTGGGTAGCATACAAGAAAACTAATGATTCTGTTATATATTTCGATAGCTTCGGATCATTGAAACCACCAATAGAATTAGTTCGATACTTTGACACGAAATGTAAAATTAAATATAATCCTGATGCTCTTCAAACATACAATACAACAAACTGTGGGCATTTATGTTTAGAATTTCTCTATAAAAACAATAAACATGTATGATTTACATTCATTATGTCTCAAATATTCACATTAAGAGGTCGAAGATCTACGCTGTCTGTAGACTTTTTTAATCCCATAGAACTCGATCCCCAGTACGATTATTCGCTGGCACTGATTGGTCTTCACACCTACAACAGTATACCTAACATCGAGCAAGGTGTAAATAATAAGTTTTATTACTGGGAACTTGGTGATAAATCTAAGGAGAAAGTCATAGAAATACCTACCGGATCATACGAGATAAGCGACATCGAATCTTATCTGCAGAATAAATTAATACCTAGTGGTGTAACGCAAAGTGATTATTTTTCATTGAAACCTAATAATAATACGCTCAAGTGTGAAATTAAAAGTAAACACGAAATTAATTTTACACCTAAAGATAGTTTGGCCACTTTATTAGGTTACAGTGCTCAAGTGTTAAAACCTGATAAATTATATCAATCTGATTTACCCGTTAAAATAGTTAAAGTTATAACCATCCACGTAGACTGTAATATTACAGCAGGAGCGTTTTACAATAATAAGCCATCACATACGATTTTTGAATTTGGTTTGAAAGTCGACCCCGGATACGCTATAGATATAGAACCCAATAATTTGATTTTTCTACCGGTGAATAACAAACGAGAAATACGTAATATCACCTTGAAGATACTCGATCAGAATTCCGAGCCTGTCAATTTTCGAGGAGAAGAAGTTATTGTAAGGTTAGAACTAAGAAAATTACTATGAGGAGGTTGATATTTAAATCTAAAAACTATATAAACGACAATTCTTTTAACCGACATCATTCAGTACTTAATCGGTGTTCAGAGAGGACAACGACAAATTCCATTTTAACTCCAGCTAATATTTTATATTTAAAATCTTTGGGTTATAATGTTGGAAGAACTACAATTATTTCAAGACCCAAGTTACGATGAGTCCATCGTCAGGGAGGAGATCCGATCGTACTATCCTTTTGTAAAATCATTTGGAAATAACGATGAAATAGAAATTGCTATTTATCAACAGGATGCATTGTTGTTGATGAGCGAAGCCGCCATATCTATCGAGGGCACTTTAAAGAAAAACGCTACTGGTACGGGTACCATTGAATTTACCAATAACGCGGGAGCGTATTTATTCGATTCTATAAGTTATGAATTAAATGGGAAGGAATTAGATAAGGTACGTGATCCTGGAACGGTGAGCTTGATAAAAAGCTACTTGTGCTATGACAGAGATGATTATTCTCTTAGTATTGGAGGCTGGAATTATCCCGAAGGTCAGTTGGTAACATACGATCCCACAAAAACGACATTCTTCTTAAGGATACCTTTGTGGCATTTATTTGGTTTCTTTCATGATTATAAGAGAGTGGTGTTTGGTAAACAAGTTTTGAGATTAATTAGAGCTCGTAGCGATAACGATTGTTTCAAAGTATCGAAAGATGATACTACTGGTGAATTGACCATAACCAATATTGAATTGAAGGTTAAACATGTATTTTTAAATGACGTTCCAAAGTTGAATTTGCTAGCTGAAATAAACAATGATAAACCGATCTTAATGCCATTTAGACAGTGGGAACTTCATGAGCTTCCTGCGCTAACGAATGGTACTACAAAACAAATTTGGTCCGTTAAAACATGTGCTAGTGTGGAATGCCCCCGATACATTATAGTAGCATTTCAAACTAATAAAAAAGGCCGAAAGATGGAAGATGTCACCCAATTCGATAATATTGATGTATCTAATATAAAATTGACGCTAAATTCTGAATATTATCCCTATGAAGATATGCAATTGGATTTCAGCTCTAGAAAATATTCTGAAGCATATTATATGTATACCCAGTTCTCAAAATTATTCGCTTCCAACAATAAACCAATGCTGGACTTCATGGCTTTCAGTAATCGAGCCTTATTCGTTATAGATTGTTCCAAGAGAAATGATTCAATAAAATCCTCTACTGTAGACATCAAAATAGAGATTGAAAGCAGAAAATCATTCCCAAAGAATACTAAGACTTATTGCATAATTATTCACGACCGTGTGATGGAATATTTACCTCTAAGTGGAGTCGTAAGAAATGTTATGTAATAAGAGACAGAGAGATTACCATATTATGTCAGTAATGTAAGAACAATACGTTGATAAACATGCAATTAGTTGTTGTTGACATTCAGGGATTTAGTCTCCCAGAATTTTACCCCAAAGAAATATCGTTCGTTAATGGTCAACAAAATTCTCACTATTTGATTAAATCTCCAGTGCCATACAGTACGTTAAGTTCTGATTTAAAAAGACAGGTGAAATATTTAGAATGTAATCATCATGGTTTGAAGTATAGCAGCGGTTACGTAAATGACGAGGATCTGAATGAAATATTGCGCAATCACCTTTGTGCTGTTAATATTGTATACGTAAAAGGACATCAGAAACAGGAATTTCTTGAAAAAAGACTTCATGACTTGGAGATCACAACGCCATCTGTGGTCAATGTGGAACACCTTAATGTTACCATGGAACAACCTCCAAATTTCTGTAAAGATTTACCTCTGTGTTTATATCATTTTAATAATTATAAAAAGTATATGTGCAGTTTAAGAAATAGTTTTAAGCTTTATAATTGGTTGTATTCGAATTTGCCTAAATAAAAAAAACATACATATCTCTTATTGGTTGTTTTTTTCTTTTCCCTCCCCTCCACTATTCACCTCTGGTCTCTGTTAATTATTATTATTCAGTTATTTACTAGATGTCATAGCAGTAACATGTCTGTTTCTTTGAACGATTTTAATTTATTACTAGAAGAACATTGTCAAAAATTAGAACAGTTGAAAAGTATTATAAACTTTTACGAAGAAAAACAGTGTGTGTTTTCAAGTTTTCAATCATTAAATATCAACAACAACAACAACAAAAGTGTATTTAGTGACAGAAGGCGTTGTGGAAAAATTTTACGTTCAACAGCAGCACGAAGAATTACTCCGCAAAATGTCAAAACGCTCTGAAAATCCAGTATTTTTACCATGCGGCCATATAGCCAGTTCTATAAACAGTTGTTGTAAATTGTGCGAGTGGCGTAAAAGAGAAGAGCAGAAATGTAAAATTTGCCAAATAAATGATCAAGAAGTGAAATTTCTACCATGCGGACATATTGTAAGCTGTATAAACTGTAGTTTTCGCATTAAAATCTGCGTAGCCTGTGGAAAAAGTTGGGAGGTAGCTGTATGCAAATAAATTAGGTTACGTACCTGTAATTAAACAGTATATTGAGAGATAGGACAATGTTAAGTTCACGATTGATTATTCTGTGTGCTGTGCTCCAGAACACTCTGTACATTTACAATCCATTCAATCCTAGAGAAATCAATGTCCGTTTCGATGACAACAACAGTGAATGGATAAAGATGTTGCCGTATACTGTAATTAACAACAACAGTGTACCTACATTTACAACATCTATACCTAGCAACACAACAAAATATCAAATACAAATACGATTTCAAAATGGTAGCATTGATGAATTCGACTGGATTACGTTTGTGGAGAGCCCCGTTACCAAACCAAGTTATTCAATCAGTACTACTGAGTCGTCAGTTATAGGTCTGCTCTGCTACCTAGTACTTTGTACTTCAATTTTATTGTTAAAGTGCCTAATTAAAATTACAAAAGGAAAAAAATGTATGTTGTTGGTACGGAATTAAAAAACTTTGAAATAGAACAACGACAGGGAAAGAGGGTCCAGTTCAGTGATGAGGTTAGAGTTCGATATATTCTTCATTGGTCCTTTGCTCACCAGATGTCGAGACGAGGAGACTGCTGGATACAGAACACTGTAGATCACGAACGATTTCAGCGAAGAATAAAAAATTTAGCATTGATAATTGAACCTGTACTTGTAAAGAAAATATCAAAAACATAATCTCTCTCTCTCTCCTCTCAAATACAATTATACACTTATTTTTGTATGATGAAAAAATAAAAAAAAAATATATGTTCCAACTCCTTGTTTTATTATATTCTCAAATAAAATATGCATTCCACTAAATAATACTATTCTAAAAAAATTACATAATTCGAATTCCTCAAATTTCAAATTTCCCGCTCCACTGCATGAACATCCTCAGATTTCAAATTTCCCGCTCCACTGCATGCCAAGATCCTTCAATCCGCTCCACTCAACCCATAATTCAAATTTACCGCCCACACTGTTACCAACCTCCAGCATCCGCTCCACTGTTACCAATCCATAATTCAAATTTCAACCGCTCCACTGCATGCCAAGTTCCTTCAAATTTCAAATTTCCCGCTCCACTCTATAACATCAACAGATTTCAAATTTCCCGCTCCACTCTACCCATAATTCAAATTTCAATCCGCTCCACTGTATGAACATCCTCAGATTTCAAATTTCCCGCTCCACTCTACCCATAATTCCAGCAAATTTACTTGAATTTCTATGACGCAGGCAGATTCTTAGAATCCTTTTTTTTTTGTCTTTAGACCTTGAAGAACTGCGTTCCCACGAGTCATTTCTTAGAATCCACAGTTTGTTTAGTCTTGCGGCTTGAATTTGTTTACACTAAAGTCACGTCCCGAGCGGCTTTGAACTAACCGACTTCTTCAGAGCCTCTCTTCAGCGCCACCTATAAAATCCGAGCGGCAGAAATTTGAACTAACCCTCTGGTCATTGACGTCAACGCCGAAGAAATCGCAACGGGCCAGCTCCACTTCGACAGCCTCTGGTCATTGATGATCCCTCGAAGAACTCTTCAGAAGCCTCTGGTCATTGACGACCACGCCGAAGGCAATCCCAACGGGCCCCCAAGAAGCTTCGACAGCGCCACCTATGAAATCCGAGCGGCAGAAATTTGAACTAACCCTCTGGTCATTGACGACGACCCCCGAAGAACTCTTCAGAAGCCTCTGGTCATTGACGATCACCAAAGAAATCCCAACGGGCCAGCCCCAGAACGAAGAAATCCCAACGGGCCAGCCCCACGAAGAACTCTTCGACAGCCTCTGGTCCGAAGACCCTCTGGTCATTGACGACGATCCCCGAAGAATGGTCTCTCCTGATGGACACATGCCATCCGGGGGGAGGGCGGGGGGGGGGCGTGGGGGCGGGGTGGTTTTTTTTTTCCCTCCCTCCTTATGGCAAGTTTTTTTTTTTTTTTATAAAAATTTTTGGGGGGGGAGGCACATTTAAAAAAGATTTTTTTTTTTTTTTTTTTTTTTTTATTTTTTTTTTTTTTTTGGGGCATTCTTTTGCAAAATCCCCTTTTTATGACATATATTACAACCATATGTCTTTTTACAATATTCAAGATACTCAGCACAAGATTTGTTTGTACATTCACGTTTCATGTGTCCACTTCCTCCACATTTAAAACATTTTATTTTACCAGATTTAGACTAACTATTACTTGCATTTTCAACTTTCTTTTGTGACTTAACTTGATGTTTGTTTTCTTTCTTGAATTTATTAAATTTGCCAATGAAAGCATTTTCAACAATATCTGACTCACGACTCTGAAGCCTAATTTCTTCCTGTTGAAGACGATCACGTAGATTCTGTAGAGATTTGTCTGCTTCGGCTACTGACTCCCAGGCTGCATGAAAATGATCAAATTTGGATGGCAGAGAATTTAATATTCTTGACATTATCCAACTGTCTTTGACTTCTTCTCCGTTTGAACGTAAATCTTGAGCTAATCCATCAATTAGCAAACAATTTTCGGCAACAGACTTCAATTCATCATATTTATAACTAAAAAAATGTTGTTGTAACATTGCTGTCGATTTCTAACTTTTCTTTCCATATATAACCCTTCTAATCTATTTATCATTTCATTTGATGACTTACAAGTTGAAATTTTCAGAGCAATTCTTTCATCAACATTTAATCCAATAATTGTTTGAGCTTCAATATCCTTCTTGACCCATGTTCCATAATTATCACTAGTTTCCTCTGGTTTTACAATAGCACCAGAAACATATTCTGACAAATCTTTCATTTTTAATAATAAATCCACTTTGAATTTCCATGAAACGTAGTTTGTCTTTCCATTGCTGTCAGCGTATTCAATCAATCTGTCCAAGTTCAATTTCGTATCCATTTTATAAGTATAATTGGTGTCAATAATTTCAAAGTTAACTTTTCTTGAATTTTCTGACAATTAATAAAATTTATTTTATTAATTACTTTTAATTACTTTCTGGGCCCATAACCTGTTGCAGAGTTTTTAAGTAATTATTTATTTCAAAATAGTTTATTAACTTTTACAGTCAAATAACAAACACCAATTTTACATCTGACTTATTTTACTTAATTAACAAAATTCAAATTTTAACTTGTTGTTTATTTTTATCTGCTTTCATTTTTTCTTTCAAATAAAAATAAACAAACTAACAACAAAACATATGAGTGATAATATTAGTAATTTTAAAATTGCTTACTAGATGTCACTATTTCCAACACCCACTCTTTTTTCTAGCTACAAATGCGTTTACGTTTCTTTGGCGGAGTGTGGGAAATATCCTCCGCTTCTTCATCACTAGCACTACTGCGTTTTTATTTTCCCGCCCCCTAAATTTAAATCTTAGGAATCTCACAATAAATTGAAATTAATTAATTAATGTCAAAAATATATTTATTAACCAATCAAATGAAAACCCACAAATCGCAAATCACGAATGCATGAACTTACCTTTACGATTCTGTGATCAAAGTCGAAAGAATATAGTTATAGTTGTTCTGTGGTCGAAACAAAGCTGCTATTATATCAAAATAGTTGTTCTGTGATATCAAAAATGAGAAAAAGTCGTATAAGCAGAGACAAGTGAGGTTATCTTTGTTTAGCGAGTAAATGTAGATTTGTTTCTAGTTTTATTGTGAATGCATGTATAGCAGATACCTAAATCACAACATATATAAGAACTATATATGCTGTGCCTAAATTATGAATTTCGAAAACAGAAAAGTGTGTACATTTTGTTTAATAACAATATGCAAATTCAATACAATTGGTGGAATTACGAGGCAAATGGTTGATTTGCTTATAAAACCTGTAAGTTTTCAAAATATATCGTATGTAGAACAAAAAACACTTATAAGTACAATCATTTTGACAATTGTTTAAATACCATACAAAACTTTAACCTTATATGTTATGTCAGCAGAGATGACAGTTTTAATAATTGATAATGGATGTTACTTAAAAGGGGTGGAATACCATATCTGTAGAAAATAATGGAATCATATACCTGTGTTTTTAGATTTTCAGATCACCGTCACATGATTTCGGCCTCTCTTTTTTTATTTAGCAATTACAGTATTTTCTTTTCTTTCTCATGTTGGTTAAACCTTATTTTGTATAAACTTTGGTTGCCGAGTAAACCAAAACAATAATTATAATGATAAATTAAGGCATATCAGGACAATAATTTTTTTTAGTTAATGTTAGGAAGTTAAAACATGTCTGCTGCTACAATTCATAATAGCCTGCTTTGTGCCGTTAGTAGATTTCAAACTTTTTTATTACTTTTTTATTTTTTTTTTGAATTTATGAATATGATTTTAATAGTTTGTTAATATTATAGTGTTTAATCTAGATATTTAGATAAGCTTTCACATCTGGTACCATATTTTTAATTGTATAGATACAACATTAATATTCATGCAAATTGTTTCAAAATTTGTGAAAATGCCACTAATAACAAACTTAGCCAACCAACTGTTCAGGAGGGAAGGCCCAGTTTGCTTTTCGTAGTAGCATTAGAGGAGAGGGGCACATTGAGCCACTTTTTTTTCATTCTTATATAAACATTTTATTTATAATAAGAAAACTTTAGATTTTAGGAGTACAAAATGTTGTCAGTTTTCAATAAAATCAATGTGTAAAGTTTAAATTTTCTGCACCACTTTTACGAAAAACATTTTTTTTTATTTGGAAATGGCCCAATGTGCCTCACGGGTTGGGTAGTTTAGGCCAGCCGGTGGGGCAGTTTGGGCTTATTTCAGAATAATAGTAGGTTGTAAAAATAAAATACCACTTAAAAACATAGAAAAATATATTAGTTCTCGTAATATAATAAATATTAACATTATAATGTCAAATGACATATTTTTAAACGGTAACACAACTATTTAACGTCATAGGCTGCCAGGTTCATTTTAAATGTAATCAGACCTGCAGCTCTTTCAGTTCCTGCGGGAACTTCTTTATGATATCTTTAGCATCAACAGTAGCAATGTCTGCTACATCAGGCTCTGCAAACTTCATTCCACCTTCTTTTTTTCTGAAAAATCTAATTTCGTATTCATCACTACCCTGTTTTGCCTCTATTCTCCCAACATAATAAAATATAGTGGATTTGGTAGGGAAACGAACAAGGACAAAGTTATGTACCTCAAGTTCACTATAATCTTCATCTTCAGTCACATCACTGAAGTCACTATCACTGTCATTGTGTATAATGCTTGTCTCACTATCTGAGGATGACACACTTATCTTGGCCTTTTTTTTCTTGACTGTGATTTATTGTTAACCTCTTGACACCATGAAGATCCTTCATTTTTAAATATTTTACATTTGACTGCCTCCTTACTTTTTACTGTCTTGTTCTTTGCTTTCTTGATTTTTGCAAGTTCCTCCAACCCATCTTTTTCTGGCGTGTCTGTGTATATTCTATAACTTTCCCTTCCTTCCCACATTTTCATTTTTCTAGTGCATTATTTTTGGATGGGGAAGCAAACATTCCGGTGTTATCATAGAGGTGCTTGGACTAGGTTCAAGTTCATGAGCTTCAGTGTCTTCAATCATAGAGCAAGTATATAATCTCTGTGGAGTTAATAGGGTTTTACGAGGGATTTAATTAATTACACATTCATTTATTGTACTGTCTATTGTCTCCAATGTAACAATAAAATCATTTTCAGTGAAGGTTAGTTTATTAAAAGATACAATACCTGGCACTTTGAAAGCTTTCTGAATATTTTCTGGTGTAAAAGCTTTCAAAAATGGTGTATTTGTCAAAGCAGTAATATTCAAAATTGAAATTCTTTTGCCTGGATTATAACTATAATATACAGCCATGTCTAAAGGTTGAAGGCGATGAGATCTGTGGGGGAAATACCCATTATCTTGTCTTTACAATAACAAATTGCATTGAAGCTCACGAGACTTTCGTGATTACCTAAGAAGAGTATTATCGGCTTATTTTTAGAACAACTCGTTTGTTCCTTAATGTGCTTTAGCAGTTGTAAAAACAGATAACTAGTCATCCAACCAGACTTACTTACCAACCCCATACTTCCAGTGGTTGCACCATTTAAAAAAATGTGGAAGATATTTCTGCCTTGGAAAAATTAAAACTGGTGGTACAAAATTGCCAGCAGCATTAATTATACCAACAAATATTACTAGAGAACCCCGTTCTGCAGAAACTATCTGGCCAACTTGTTTCTTTCCTTATTGAGCTACTACCTTTGGAGTGGTAAGCACGGTGGTCACTCCTGTCTCATCAAGATTCCATACATCTTTTGGTGCAAAATTATATTTATTAAATACATTTTCCAAATTTGTGAAAAACAATTCAACACTTTCTTTATTAAAGCCACACACCCTGGCAAGGCTTGTGTTTTCTGGCTTATATAAACTCAAATTGGAATGTCTCTTCATGAAACATTTTAACTATTTCCATCCACTATTTTTATCATCCCAAAACTTTAAGTTTTTGGCATAGTTATATGCTATTTTTTTTAATGCATTTGTAAGTTAAAGCCATGCTGTAAATCGGATGCCTTTTTAATGTAATATTCCAGTATGTATTCCTGTTCATCATTGAACATTTGTCTAATGCGTTCTTGGACCGTTTGCTAACATTTGGATCACAATCAGAATCATGACTCGAATCTTCCTCAAGACTTTCTGTAGTCCCACCTTTTGCAGCATCACTATAAATACAATGTTGAAGCATACTACATTTAATAGCATACGTTACAGCTGCTTCTTTCTGTGACATCTTCTTTGTTATAGCATTTACTGCCTTTCTGATATCTTCTTCATTTAAAAGTGCTCTATCACTTTTCGTTTATAGGTCCTTGCGATCTAAAAATAAAATATGGATATTTTAATAAACAATAAAATTGATAATAACCGACAAGGCACATTAGGCCAGGCCAAATCTACCCTAACTACATGTGGCTCAATCTGCCCCAGCTGGTGTAATACATTTAAAAATGTTGCAAAATTTTATGTGCATATGAAAGGTTATGTTGTAATGGTTGAATTTACTCTAAAATAAGCTGCAGTTTAAAAAAAAATGTGCCATGCAAATATGTAAACCTGGAATGACTTACTTTGTATTAAAAATTCTCAAATAATACAACTATTTGACACAAAAGCTTCAGTGCCTGATCAAAATGTTTATTAAAATGTATTATTATTATTACTTTAAAAGTCAGTAAGTTTTATTGCCACAAAGATACATACCTATGTAGTTTTTAAATATTAATACCACTATTTAGTTTTATGTTTTTTTGTTCAAACATATAGAATTCAGTCGTGTGACTTAACAGACATTGATTACTAGTAAACATGTGTCCATATAAAACAATAAAAGAAAGCCCCTGTTGTGTGCAGCTTAGTTTTGTATTGTATTATTATTTTTATTGCAGCATTTGGATATCGGAAAAGAGAATGTGATGTGATGAATGTTCAATGAAACTTCAAAATGCTATTGATTTTAAATCAGTTTGTCTTAATACAGAAGAGAAAAAGTTACCTTTCACGAATTGAGAAGATGTAAAGTTGGTATTGAACAAAGAGAGTGCAAGTAGCATGTAATTGCAGAGTTAGTGATCATTTGTCAGACCAAATATTTTACAGATTTTGTAACAAATTGATAGAAAGTGGATGTTATAAATATTTGCAGGAAAAGAAGGACGATGTATTTATAATCGATGTGGTACAAAAATATATTCCAGAACTGGTAAATAATCATTTTATTAAGTATTATTACAGTGTTTAATTATGCCAACCATTGTTTCGTAGAATAACTTCAATGAGAAAATCCATCAAAATTTAATCATCCAAACAATTAAAAACACGATTTATACAAACTTCAAAATTTAAAACTTTAATCCATTGTAATTTTGCACACCTTTTGTAGATACAAATACGAGAAGTTTTTAAAGAGTTAATTTTGTGTAAATTTACTATAAGTTCATGTAAAAAGTGTTCCAAACCCTTAGTAGGGCCTGCAGGTAACGTGAACTGAACCCCAAGCCTTCAGAGCCGATGCTCGCAACCCAAATATTGATTATAACCCAGTTTTGCCACTTCAAGAACTACAGGATTTAAAGAAAAAAAAATGGAAAAAAAAAACTCGTTTGACGTTTTCTGTTAGGTTTATTAAAATAAATTTAAAATTCAAACTGTGAAATTATGATCTGAATAAACAATTAAGACAAAGATTTAATTTTAAACTAAAATTTAGAAAAACAGCATATTATAAAAATTTGTTTCTCAGAGGATCATTATTTACAGCTAAGTAAGTGTGACTTATAAAACCACCCCCAAATCTCGATTACGAGTAAATGGAATCAAAACGATTCAAACTACAAAACAAACAATTTAAAATGTATACTTATCAGTTTTCTCCAAAACGTCTCGGCTCTCGTGGCCAATGTCGGTGCATCATCACACTTATATTTAACCCACAAATTTATTTAAGTTTCATCTTTAAAATGTTCAAATGTTCACTCTTTACACACGGCTAAAACAGTTAGTTTATTTTTAGTAAAGTATCCTATCCTTTATTTATAATTTTGGGAAAATTTTTAATTCTATTAATAATTTATAATAATTTACTTAGATTTTAATTTGGTTTTAATCTAATCACGACATCGCCCACATGTTCTACTCTTCGATGCCCGTACCTGATCTCTCTTTTTTCTCCCCGACATCCGCTCGCCAGTTCTTTATCAGATCTTTCTCACAGAAACTGCAGCTTTGCAAATTACTTCTCCAGCCCATGCGGCCCTACATTGTATGTCGACTCATATTCATGATTTATACAGGTTGGTGTCACAAAAGTGGTGGTTTCTCTTTGCAGTCATTTGGTCAAGGGACTGGAGAAAAAATAAGATAGAATTACATATTTTGTTAAGCTGCTTAAGATATGCAATATCACATATATAGTACCATAATATGCATTTATCCGAAAGAGAAAAAAAATTGTTATCCCAAACTATAATCAAAGTTGAGCAATAAATTGTTGGTCGAGCATTAAATACAATGATTAATTGGTGATATTTGTTAGCTGTATGTCTGATATAAATTTATCTAAAAAATGAAGTATTGTATAATATCCATTTCATAATAACAAATTATTCGATTCAAATTTTACTGTTAAAAGTATCTTAGCATAAATTAGTTATTACCAGAGACAAATACATCGTCTTTGCTCGTACTAAAGTAGCAGATAAATTAAAATTTAGTTTAATCATTGGATAGAGCATAACTGATACTGAAGATAACAAAAATTGATCAGCCATAAGCTGACTTCCTTGTTCTCAAACCTCTCCTAAACACAACTGTAAGTTTTCAAACTGTGTACATTATATTATTATCATCACACTGACATTTTTTAGAAGTTTTCGAAAATATTTTCACTACAACTATTTAAGCCAAATTTAAATTAATACGAAGTAATTAATTAGGTTGGTATAATAAATAACACTGGGATGTAGTTTATTTGGCATTAAAGCAGAGAACATGATGCCGATGGTCGAAACGAGACTGAAATATAATTGAGGAATAAAAGTAATATCTAGATAATTTATATTCATTTAACACACAATACAAACTAATCTCTTGATGGTCAAGCGGTAAGCCTTTCACCTTGGAATCTAGTGATGGATGGGATTTTTTTCTAAATCATGAATTACTCCTAGCAAATTTGGATAATGGGTGTGTGTGTCGGTTGTCACTAAATTTTATTGTATTAACTGTGGTTTTTTAATTTTAAATTTTGAATGTTATTTGACAATTACAAAAATATGTCAATTTTTTAAATGTGAAAATGCATATTAAAATGAAAACATTGTTTTTAGGCAACCTTCTAGAAAAACAAATTGTAACAATGTGCGCAATGGTCACTGTTATGTAAACACTGGCGACATGCCATTGTAGAAATGATTTCATTGTTTCTTCTAATAAAATTTTACATTTAATTCTAATGCTTTTTATGACAATATGCTTAATTTATATTTTAGAATTTAAGTATTATGGAAGAACTAATAATATGCAAACTCTGTCTTGAATCAATACAAAGTCTTTCAAATTTTGTAACAAATTGCTTGAATGTGGAAGAAAAATTTAAGGAGAACATGGATGAAGTAAAAAATTTAAGGAGAACATGGATGAAGTAGATGTTGAAGATAAATTCAACACGAATAATGTATAAGACATAGTATTGAAGTATGAAGTTAGTTGCGGTGATATGCCTAAAATGAAGGGCACAGATGATGAAAATGAAAAAGTAATTAGTGAGAAAGAAGAAATAGATTGTCTATATCATATGGAAGCAAAAACTCCAGAATTAAATGTAAAGAATGAAGAAATTGAAATTAAATTGGAGCAAAACTATTTTGAGAGGTAATAATCCCAGTTGTAGGTAATTAATAAATCAGTGCGGATTAAAATAATAAGCTCATCCCTGAAATAATTGATATACTCTAATATCCTTTATGGTACTTTCAAATTGCTGTGATAAGATAATCTCATCTACAGTGTGTCCCACTTAAATGGAACCACCTCAATATATCTGTAGTTATTGGTCGAATCAAAGTGCAGTTTATTTTAGCACTTTTAAACCTGAATTGTTTTAGTATAGAAAACATTTTTTTTATTTTTTTTTTCATTTTGGACCTCAATTAGTACAAAAAAAGTAATTTCAAGAATATTGCTCAACATTTTTTATTAAAAAAATCATGTCCATTGACGAAGCAAAGATTTACCTCACATTTTAAACAGTATACATGCATTTTTCCCGTGCATTAGGTATTTTTTGCATCATGTTGCTTCTTTGTTTTCCCTCATTTCCAACGTGATTCACAAGCCGAGAAATAAGTCATGTCGTTTAGACAAAACAAACGCCGATAAAATAAAAGTTGATTATTTCATACTTATTTGATTTGCAAGATAAAAAAGCTTTCTTGACTGTTTGCCTAGACAGAAACGCACAACGTTTTTTCTTTAAATTGTGTATGAAGTTAACAATATTATAATTTCTCAAAATTACACATATTTACTAAAACATATTTCATTTTGCTTAATAAAGCCCATAATAATTTGAAATTGAAAATCAGGGGCAATCTAGAAATCTCTTAATTGATGATTTAAGGTGAATTTAGACAGACCTATCTTAATCTTATCTTCGTCTTAACTTAATCTTAAGAAGTTAAGAGGCCAATATTATATGGTGAAGTTTATAAACTCTTATACTTGAATTAGTAGCGTCTTTTGTCTTAATATCCGTCCTTGAAAGTTCCCAACTTTTTAACTTTTTCTTAATATTGCCTTAGCACTAAGATTCGCGCTTGCGCCTTATTGAACTTGTTTGTTTTCGACATCCTGTCAAAGGTGCTATAACCTTAAAATTCTTATGCATATGCAAAAAGAAATGCATATTCGTTATTTGTTTCCATTCATTTGGTATTCTGGAAGTGAAAATCTGAAAATGTCGCTGCTCTCCCAAATGGAGGAAATAGAAATTGACGACAGTCAATTACTACAACATATTGAACAGTTTTCTGTTGTGTTTGATAAAAAACATAAAGAGCACAAGAACAAATGAGCTCTGGAAAATGCATGGAAAACGATAGGCTCGATAATGAGTTTGCCTCGTAAGTATTTATCATTTATTTATGAATATTTTTAATTAGGTAGGTTCTAATTAAAATGTCACGAAATTATAGGTATATAAAAATAAGTGATGTGAAAATTGTATTGTTAAAATTTATTTTCTTGTTTATTTTACAGCTGAAATATGTGAAAAGAGATACCAAGTTGTGAGGCACAGATACGTTCTAGAGCGAAGAAATATATCAAAAGTTCCATCGGGCTCTGGGGCATACTCCGTTTCATGACCATTATATAAACAATGCCAATTTTTAGAGGAACATGTAGTACCACGCAAGTAAGTTAAAATATTTTTAATACTATTTTCAAGTTTCCAACATACACACTTTTTAGATTATTTAAGAAAGGTTCCAGCAATTATTGTTCACAAAATAAAGAAAACGTGTGGGATTCAGTCTCGCAAATTTTGAACGAAATTGCCTTGGAAAATATAAATGAAGTAGAAAGTGAAATATCAGAGTCAACCACTTTGGTTGAATCAGATACTACTGAAAACATTGAAAATGTTGCGGGCAGTAGTAAGCAAAATCAAATGAAGTCGTTGAAAAGAAAGGGAGTTACTACTCATAAAAGCAATAAAGGTGATACGGATTTTATAAAATTTTTAAATACAGCCGAAAAAACCATAGAAGCATTAGGTACCAAAGGCAATATGGAAATTGACACAAATGAAAATGCTGCATTTGGCACTTACGTAGGGATGGAACTGAATGCAGTCAAGTCCATGTCTAAAAGAAAGAGGAAGAAAGCCCAGATTATAAAAATATTAATGGACAGTGATAGTGATTAACTGTTTTTCTATAACTACTAAGATATCTACTTAATAATATATATGCATATATTTTACAACTATTTTATTTTCAGCGTACCTACTTACCTATTTGTATTTGTTTTTAATTTTAAATAGAATAAAATTCACACGAGTATACCAATAATTATTTTTATTTTCTCTATATTTGATTTATTTCCATTTAAAAATTTACATATATAAATATAAAGCTTATAAATAAATCTATAAACCACACTGTCTGCAGAAACTACTACAGACTAGTATATACATTGAGCTAAACAGAGCAAAGACTGATCTATGTTAAAGAAAGTAAAAATATATATTTAATTGGGTAATGACCCTGTCATAATTATGTCGTATTGCCAGGGTACACTTCCAACATCTGACACCAAAGATGATGCTAATTTGTCCCTAGCACCTTGTGCACTTCTAGTGGCATTGTTACTTCCCAACCGTGTGGCAGATCTTAACATATACTCCTCTTCTCTCCACATTCCCAATATCAGATGTCCATTTTCGTCAAACGAATCTGCATAACCCATTGGAGAATATCGCCTCTGTTCCTCTGGAATATCTTCCTCTTTTTTCTGCAGAAAATTGTGAAGAACAATAGTAGCTTTTACAATACCCTCACAGGTGTCAACATTTCCTATAATTGTTTTTCTCAAAATTCTCCATCTCTGTGCAAGTATTCCGAAGGTGTTCTCTATTGTTCTTCTCGCGCTGCTTAAACGATAATTAAATATGTTTTTTTCTTCCCCCAAATAAGTTCCTGGATAAGGCCGCATAATGTTCTTATGCAGCGGAAATGCTTGATCTGCTACAACATAATGATCAATTTTTAAATTGCTATTTGACTGCTCTTTTGGTGGCGGTATATCAATATCTCCATTAAGAAATGCTCGTCCAAATGCACTATTAGAAAAGACATCAACAGCACCTATGCAATTTGGTAAATTCCATCTTTGTTTAAATCCTTCAGCTATACATTTGAACTCCTCACAGGATGGTGAAGGTAAAACTATTGGTTGTAGAATATCCCACAAAACTTGGCATGTTTCTTTAATTATACAGTGCACTGTTGTAAGTCCAATCCTGTAGTTCCATGCAATTTCTTGCATAGAGCAACCTTCCGATAAGTAACTACAAATATTATATACCTAATGTAAACAAATATTTCACCATTAATAAATTCTAACTTACTGTAATGTTAACATGAGACGATGCGCTGGGTTGAGGGGGTTTTTTGGTAGGATCCTTTTTTAACAATGGGCCAACAATATCTAGTAAACTTCCAAACAGTTCTGGCGTCATCCTTGTGTATTTGAAAAATTGAGTATGATCTGGTTCCTTTGACAGCATATCCCTAATCAAAGTATTAAAATGTCCATATAGTTTTCGTTGTCTATTTAGTGGCCACACTTTAAACCTTCTGTATCTCTTTGTATCACCAACATATTTTTTAAAATAGCAATACCCAGTGACAACAATGATAAATAATAAAATGGTTCTATTTTGAACCATTGCAAAACTTCTTGAAGTCAAAGGTGACATCTCAAAATATCTAACCTACAAACCCAGAATTACCAGTATCGGTTGTCAAAACAATAACAAATACGCATGCGTCAATATCTTAGAAAATTCTGTATAAATGGGCATTTTGGTTCTTAAGATAAGTATTAGTTTAATATTAATTTAGGACTAAGATATAGGTCTGTCTAAATTCACCTTTATTACTGTGAGAAAAATTGTCAAGATGGTTTTAGGTTAGATGTTATTAAAAATATATTTTCTAAAGAATATCAGATTTGGGTCATTCTTAAATTAAGAGATATTTTGAATATTAAAAATGGATAGTCAATTTATATATGTAATTAATGAAACCAATCATAAAATTTAGTACAATATGTATTTATTAATTAAAGTACATATGAAACTGTACACATTTGTGAAAATTTAAGAAAAAAAAAACAAGAAAAACGACATGGTAATGTCAAAAAACGTACATGGTAATGCCAATAAGCATGGTAATGTCAACATGAACATGGGAATGTTAAACATTACAAAATTTGTTTAAATAAAAGTAAGATTTTTACTACAAAACTTCATACAAAACTAAAAAATAACAAAGGCATAAATACGTTTTCCAGTTATATAATTTTTAGTGCATCAATTTCTTTATTTTCTGCAATTGAAAAATATCTAGATGAGCATGGTACAGGGGGTGTTTTAATTTGTATAGTATTTCCTCAGCAGAAATTGTTTGCACATCCGTTTTCTCAGGCCAGAAAAAACTTTCACCTTTTCTTCCCATAAATTCGATATCCAATAACCCATTATTTTCAGACAGAACAACACCTAAAGAGTAAAAAAAATACATATTATTGTCTTTTAATACTGTAGTGTAACTTACCCAGGTCTCTACAATCCATGGTTTCTTTTATTTTATTTGGCAGTAATCGTCTAAAATAAACCTCTACGTGTTTAACATATATAATTTAAAATTTATGTAGAATGCACTGGTTACCGTCACATTATAGGGAGATTTGAGGTAAAGAAATAATACACGACATCATATTAGAAACACCTACTTATTTATTAAACAGTAAACGGAAATCAGCCGATAAACGTTTAAATAAAAAAAACGATAATACTAAATAGTGCAAAGAGTAAGCAGTAAAAGTGCCGTACTGGACCTTGAATTCACGGGGAAAAGAGCACGGCAGAGAAACCCCGATCTCAATTTAAAACATCGAAAAGATACTGAAACATTTTGAGCTTGATGTATTTTTCCTGTTCTAGTAGTTACAGTCTCACATTCGCACTTGAAACAAAACTGAAGGTGTTGTGTTAATTAGCCGACTTAGTCGGAAGGTACTAAGTCCCCAGTCCTGGAACTCGTAGCTATTGAGTTGAGGGTTTTGAGCAAAAATCAAGGCATAATGCACTAGATGTTTGGTCAAGCACGGGAGAAAATCGTTAGTATGTTCAACAAGGCCCATTCAAATGAAAACTAACAATGTACTGATAACCAGAACAGAAAATTAATTAAAACATTTACTATATCCACCAGTATCCATTCGACGCAAATAAAATACATATTTGAGGTAGTAACACAAAATAAAAAATAAACAAACACGAAAAATACTTAGCCGAACACATAAAATATAAAAAAAGAATTAAACAGTTTGATAAAAATGCAAATATTGGATGTGACTAACAAACAGCAAAGTATTATTTAAAATTCCTACCTTTGGTAACACTCGGGAACTACACACAAAAACTCAGGACGCCCGTCGCTTACTTACTATATAAGTTTTTCTCCAGGAATCAACTGTGTTTTGTTTAACTTGCCGCCCACGCTCTAGTTCGCGGAAACTCTAACTGAAATTAATACAGGGTGGTTCCCTTCAGACGCCCCTTTGAAAAATCATCGAATGTTAACTAAGAACAAAATGAGAGGAGTTTTCAATATCCTCAATCTCCAGTAAGCAACAGGCGTACCGAGGACAAATAGAGTACATATAATTTTTAATACAAGCAATATCAAAAGCGATATAATAAGAAAACTATGTACTAATTAAGATTAAAACGTTACACACTTTTTTTTTCTCATTATTATTCATCTGTATTACGATAATAGAACCGTAAGTTCGTTATATTATAATTCCCTTTTCGAAGGGTCGGGTAACACGCCCAAGAACCTCTTGTCGTAGAAATTTTGTTTTGTCTAAATTGACTATGTTTGCCTCTGATAATTTTGAAAAAAGTTTATCTAAATGTTTTAAATGACTGTCAAAAGAGTCTGAAATCACAAGAAGATCATCAATATAGTTATAAGTGAATTGTTGAACCTCTGGACCCAGAATGACATCCATTGCTCGAGTAAAAGATCCTACTGCGGTCTTGAGTCCAAAAGGAAGCACGTTTGGGTCGGTTCCTTCCGGCTCAGATTTAGGAATAGCTACCACAGCTGATGAAATCTGATTGTTCACGCTGTTAAAAAATGGTGGTGACACAGCGCTGGCGGTGTTGTCCACCATGGGTTGTCCAATGGTTCGCATCAGACCTTCGTTGGTAATTGCCTGTTGCCGGATAAAGGACTCCAACAGCTTGGCTTGTTGTTGCACCAAGTCACGCAGTTCTCCGATTTCCCCTTCTCGCGACGGAATCAACTCGTGTCCTTCTCTCCATTCCAAAGGACTATTAGGTTCTGCATCCCCCATTTTTATTGTTTTTTTCCTGCGAATTAATATATCTGGCAGAATCACACTTAATAGAATTAGTTACTACTTAATTTAAGTCCTCTTTGCACTTTTAGTTGTCCTCCCTGTTATAAAAATTATTTTCAACAGCAACAACTGAGTTGACGAAATGTAATTTTATTTCATCAACACATTTAAATAAAACGCAAACGAATTTTCTAGCTACAATATTTATCATAAACTCATCTTATTTAAACAAACTCTTTGTAGCATATTACTAGCAACAACGACCAATCGTGCCGGAATACAAATAATAATAATAATAATAATAATTTACTTTATTCATCTATGAAGTTACACATAGTATAACTTATCAGACTAGTCAGGTAACAAAGAGCATAATAAATAAATATACAAAACAAAACTCAATAAATAGTAGACAAATCATATACAGTTTAAAACTTACATTTACGATTGTAAATAGTCATTCGCAGAATAAAATGCATTATCAACTAAATATTTTAAGAGGACTTTTTTAAATGAATTAAAATTATTAATATTTCCGAATAGCCGGGTAAATTTATTAAAGCAATTAATGCCTTGATAGATATGAGAATTTTGTCCTAGACTTAACCTAGAAAAGGGCATGTACAGTTCGTTATTCCTGCGTGTATGATAGTTGTGAACATTGTTGCATTTTATAAACAGACTCTTTTGTTTTTTTATATTTATTATGAGTAAGAATATGTAAAGGGATGGTAGGGTTAAAACTGATAAAGCTATAAATGCTTCTTTACAGTGGGCCTGTGCGGATAGGCCAAACATACACCGTATGATTTTCTTTTGAGCTGTAAACACTTTAGAAATATGTGATGAGTTTCCCCAGAAAATTAGCCCATAGGACAACTTAGACTGGACCAAACCAAAGTAGGCTAATTTTAATACATTAAGTGATACTGAGGATTTTAAATATCTTATAATAAAGCACGACTTACTTAATTCCTTCGATAAATTTTCCGTATGACTCTCCCATGTCATTTTGTGATTTAGAGTTACTCCCAAGAATTTTATTTTATTTGGACTATTGATTGACCATCGATTTTGATTAAAGCACTTAAATTATGAACGAGATTCTTTGGCAAGAATGACATAAAAACAGTTTTACTACCATTTAGAACTAAACCATTGCTTAAACACCAGTTGGAAAACTGTTTTACTGATAGATTAGCTTTACTAATTGTAGTTTCCAAGGAATTATTACTGACTAAAAAATTTGTATCATCTGCATAAACGATTACTGCATTTGGTGATATACATGAGGAAAGCATATCATTTATGAAAATTAAAAATAGCAAGGGACCGAGAATGGAACCCTGCGGCACCTCAGTTGTAACTTGTCTAAAATTAGATTTACACATCTATAATCACTACCTGTTTTCTATCATTTAAGTAGGAGGTGATCCACTGATGGGCTACACCACGTACTCCTAGTCTAAAAAGTTTTTCTAAAAGCACACCATGATCGACCGTATCAAAAGCTCTACTCAGGTCAAAAATAAGGCTATTGGTTGCTGTTTATCATTTAGTGCATTATAGACATATTCACATAATTTTTGAATAGCTGTTATTGTTGATCTATTTTTTCTAAATCCATTTTGGCATGGAATTAAGAGTTTATGATATTCTAAAAAATTTGTTAATCTATTATTGAATGCAAGTTCAAAAATTTTTGCGAGTTGATTTGGTACACTAATATTTCTATAATTGCATGCCTCCATTCTGGACCCCTTGTTTTTATAAATTGGAATAGATTTTGAAATCTTCAATAAATTCGGATAATGGCCACCAGTGAATGATTCATTTATCAGATATGATAGTGGAGTGCTAATTTCATCCACTACAGCTCTTAGCACCTGACCTCCTACCTCGTCTATTCCTGGTGCTGATTTTTTTGATGTCTTAAGCAACAGTTCTCTAACCTCTGTTGTAGTAGTAGGGAATAAATAAAAATTATTTACAATATTAGACTGCAATATCAACTTAGTCATATCGGGTTTAGGACAATGTAAATCCAAGAAAAAAATCATTAAAACCATTACAAATGTCTATGGTATCAGTAAATGTTTGGTCATTTATTGTTATTTCTGTAATTATGTGTTTTGAATTATTCTTTCCCTCATTAATTATCTTCCAACTCTCTTTCATTATATTCTGTGCTTCATTGATTCGTCTATTATTATAATTTACCTTATCAGTTGTAACCTTTTTTCCATATATGTTTTTTAATTTTAGATACCTATTTTGAATGACTGCATTATAAGGGTAATCTTTACTTATTTTATGCATATCACACAGAAGATAGTGTAATTGTTTTAAATCACCACTAAACCATTTTTTTCTGTGCATGTTTGGTTTAATTTTCTTGTGAGTTATAGCATGATTAAAGTGAAACATAAAAGACGAATAAAATACACTAAATTTATCACTAAAATTTGTGGCTTCATACATTTCCGGCCAATTCTCATTTTTCAACAAATTTTTTTAGGGTGTTTAAATTATTTTCAGATAAGTCCCGCTTAAATGTATTAGTATTTTTTACATCAATATTTGCTGGAGGAATATTGAATCTGCATATCTGGTAGGTGTGATCTGATAAATAAGTATCAGCAAATGAAATGTTACTAGCTGTTAAATTTGAAAAGATAATGTCAATTGTAGTTTTACTCCTACCAGTTATGCGTGTTGGTTCATCTATATGACATTTTAGGTTAAACTCATTGAATAGATTAAAAATATGATTAGTTTCTGAATTCTGGCTTGCTAAATTAACATTTACATCACCACATACTATGAAATGATGTTCGTTTATATATAAGTTGCATAATAAATCATACATTTTATCCAGAAACAACTCCAACTCACTGTCCGGAGTCCTATATACTACAATAATTATTAATTTACATTTTGTGTTTGGAATATCCATCTCTGCTACAGAAGCTTCAAAGTGCTTCTCTACATTGAATTCATAGTGTATAGGTTTTAAATATAAGTTTTGTTTAGCAAATATGCATACACCACCTCTAGTCATTGTTTTTTCGACAAAATTTGTTAACCAACGTGTAATTTTCTAGCCTAATTACTGGGAGCTCATCTGAGTTCATCCAATGTTCACTGAAACATACTATATCTGGTTTGCAGGAATCTAACAATATTTCCAGTTTTTCTGTTTTACTTGCAATTCCCTGAATATTAAAATGTAACAAACTAATGTATATATCATTACTATTTTTCCTTACACAACTAACATTTTTGCCTATATTACACTGCCCACACTTACATTGTGATTGGCCTGTATTTCTAAAAAATTATTTTTGTTTATTTCACTCTCACTTTCCAAGATTTCATCTACGATAGATTTTTCATTTTTCTCCTGGATCACCGTATCTATCTCTTCTAATATTTCTATAACAATTGATCTGTCACAATTTGCATTCTGTATCATGTCTCTTTCTACAATTTCATGTACAATAGCTTTTTTCCCTTTCTCCTGGATCACCGTATCCACTCCTTGGTTTTCTTCACGTATTTCCATACCAATGTTCTGTCACAACTTGCACTTTCATTTATTTTTACAAATATGAGAGTTTTATTCTTATTTCTTGAATTCCTAATCATATAGGCTAATTTATTAGCAATATCTTTTTTATTTAATTTGGAACCAAATTTATTATTAATATCTACTAAACTCACATTTCCTTGTGTGTATTTATTTAGCTTAAATATGTAACGCCCGTCGCTTACTTACTATATAAGTTTTTCTCCAGGAATCAACTGTCTGTTTTGTTTAACTTGCCGCCCACGCTCTAGTTCGCGGAAACTCTAACTGAAATTAATACAGGGTGGTTCCCTTCAATACGTTAGCATTTCAAAGCATTTTTAAAAATTTTGTGTATGCAGCTACAAAATACAAAATTGTGTATACCTGGGTACCAATTATCTTCATAGAGAACTGCAACCCAGTCTCCTGATAAAAATTTTGCCATGTTTGATTTGTTGGGGGAACTGGCGACAGGAATACTTTCGCTCTCGTTTGAATCCGTGTTTGGAACTTTGAGGGTTGCTATACCAAAGTGTGTGCAAACTTCCCTAATAATACAGGAATTGTAAGTTAAACTATTGAAAATTAGTATGTTTGTTTTTTTGTTCCAGGTTACGTTGTGAACTTTCATGGTGCCTTTTATGGTAGGCATATCCTTTAATAGTAACAGCTCATCATCAACTTTCTTTATGTCTTCTTCTGATACGGTTTCAATTACAACATTGTTAATGTTTTCTTTAATTACGTTCACAAACTGATCATAGTTGTGTACATCTTTACTTTCGGCAACCAGACGTTCAGCTGTTCGGTTCAATGTTGCTCCTACGCCGTCTGGGGCACCCTTCCCATGCCCAGCTTCACTATAATTCCATGATATTTGAGTAATTGAAGGAAACATTTTTGTGAAATAGTTTGCCATAATTAAAAACATGGTTTTGTTCCTGTATTGTGTACTGGGGCTATCCGATAAGAAATGAATTGTGTCTATATTAGAATTTGTTAAAAACATTTTAATTATTGGATACAAATGAGCTACTATAGCCTTGGGATCATGACGAAGCGATGAAGAAATGGTACAAAATGACTGCAGAAAGCCTTTTTTATAGACCACTCCAGTATGCAGAGTAATCTGCTGCCTTGATGCTCCGAAATGCACTGACAGCCTCTGAAAAATATTTTCCAGAATAATTTTCAGAAAAGTCAACATGGATAAACATTTCTGACTCTTTAAGAGATTTTTTTATATCCGATACTATTTTATGTTGATGAAATATATTCCAAACATGATTTAGGTACTTCGGAAACAGTTTTTCTAATTCACCAACAAGTCTGTACAAACTGGTCGAAGTGTCTTCTTTTAAAGTTATCTGTACAACTATATCTTTGCCCGTCTTAGCACTTCGTCTGGTTTCTTTGTTTGTTGTCCATCTTTGGTATGTGCATATCTCGGCGCCATCAAACTCTGCAAACGCAATTACTTTTTCTTTACATTCTGAACATTCTCGAGACAAGCAATTTTCATTATTTTCATTGCAAGTTACACTTTTTATTAATTCATCAGGATGACTGACAGAAATAACATTTAGCCTATGAAGTTTTTCAGTAATAAGCTTAACATTTTCATGGACTACACATAGACAAGTATCTCGAGCACCAAGTCTTGGTGGTACAATCCAAAATGGACGTAAACTGCAAAAATTGGCATACGAAATTTTGAAGGTACTTTCCTTTTGAAATATTTGATAAAGAGCTTTCATCGAATTGTTAAGGTAACGCTTCTGCTTTTTTAATTTTTTTGAAGGTAATGCATTCCTTTTTTGCCTGGACAAAGACGACTATGATTGTCGTTTTCTAAAAAGTTTTGCACCTCTTGTTGGAGATATTTTACAGAACGTTTGTTTTTTTCGCTCGTAAACTAAATATAAAGGTTTTCTCTGAGACATATTTGCCGAATAATATTTGTGGGGTAAAAATGATTTTGACATATTAAGTAACCGATATTTTTTTTAAAACTTTTCCTCCAACAGCTTTCGTAAACAGTTGTTTTGAGCGATCATCATTTAACGTTTTAAAATTCTCAGCTGTTTTTGTATACATTCTCCAAATAAAAGTTTTCTTTTGACTTCTACTGGTACTTCTATTCCTTGTGTCATTTGTTGTACTTTTGTAAAAGGTGTCAATTCTTGAAGTGGCTCGGTCTTCTTTTTTCTGTGCCTGTCTTATTCGAGAACTTCTCCTTTTATATAAAGAAACATCTTTTTCCAGACGTTCTATTATTTTTTTTTGTTGAGCAATTTTTCTGTATGTTGCTGTTTTATTTCTTGCCACCTTCTTTCTGCCAGAACGTCTATTTTTTTAATACCTGTAGTTGAATATTTTCAATATTGTCTTGAATAGTTCCTTCTACATGCTCAATGTCACTTGAAGGTGGCGTCTCTGTAATAATTTTGTCTTCTAGGAGCTTTAACTGTTTTTTCTTTCTTCGATAAGTCTTATTATTTTCAACCCATTTGTTTCGTTTGTATCGCTTCTGCCTGTCAGACAAATCAGAAATAAGTTTTATTTTTCCTTCTTTCTTCCGCTTTAAGTACCTCTCTTTTTCCTTCTGGCGCTGTTCATATTTTTCTGGGTCGTTTTTAATTTTATTTCTTCGAATTTGCTCACGCTCTCTTTTTATTTTCAATTTTTCTTCCAATGCTTTTTTGGATTTTTTTTCCTATTTCAAGTGTTTCATTATTCGTATTTAATTTGCCTTTTGAATCTCTTTTCCTAACTTTCACCATTATTCTTCTAATCTACAAAAACAGTTATAAAGAATTTTTAGAATTACTTAAAATAACATTACCATGTTCTATGGACATTACCATGCTTCCAAAAAGACACGGTAATGTCAGGATTATGAACATGGTAATGTTAAAAAATGTGAATATTTTTTTAACAAAAAGAAAATAAAAAGTTATTATACCTATATACTTACTTGTTGATGATCATGTGTACTAATTGAAGGTATAATATGGATTACTAATTTTACACATTATGCTAAAATATTCCACACACGGTATTGTCACCAATTTTTATACTTGCACAGTAATTGAACACAACCTTCTCTGTTACATTTGAAACTAACAGTAAGAACCAAACCTAATACATGGCCCATATATTAGATATTTAGAGCAAACTTTTACCAGTCATCTAACATAAGTTTATACACTAATAAAAAAACTATTTTTTCCAAAGGCCATGGTAATGAGCAAAAAAAATTGCACACATTTTAATACATTATATAATTTGCTGTACGGGTAATTAATTATAACTGTACATGAAATTTGTTTTATTAACCCTTCAAAAGATGTTTCTAATGTACAGTTATTTAAAAAGTATTTTATTGTATTTTTTATAATTGGTAATTTAAAAAATAAGTAGGGACAGCCATGGTAATGTCGTTTTTTGCTATATTTTGTGTTTTTTCTGATGAAAGACCTACTTAATCGAAAAAATAATAATTGAATCAGAAAGAGGGCAGTTTATTACTTACAATAAGATATAATTTGAAAAAATATAATTATAACTGTAAGAGTAATATAGAGGGATATTAAAATTTCCCCGAATTTTGAAATGACCCATTTCTTTTATTCAATAATTATTCCTTATAATGCAAAATAATATTCACAATAAATGTTTATATAGTCGGGTCGGTGCAAGATTGCAACTTTCTTCTTAAAGACAAAATCATAATTAATGTTATTACTTTCAATTGTCAACAGACCAGTTGTGCATGGGTATACTCAAGTGATATATTTACAACTACTTTGTTGGATGATTATAGTGTAGGATTGGTTAACAGTGAATCTCAAACAGTAAATGAATATATTTTTGCTTTTATTTTGAAATTAGTATTTTGTGTTCTATTATTTCTAAAATTAACAATGCACAAAGTCTAAAAAATTATTTTAATAATAAATATTAACATTAAATGATCTCAAACAGGAGAGCGTTCTAAAACTACACCTGACCGCGCTCCTGTGACAAAAAGTCGTTTGTGTAATCTGATTCTTTCGTACAGGCCTTTTGTGCAGGAATGTTCGGTGAGACATTGAGGTGTATAATCAAATGCCGTGACATGCGCAGTAGTTACTTTAAACTGTCAAAAATATTCATATTTGTGAGGTTACTTTATTTGTTGTCAAAGTAAGTTTAGTGAAGGTGTCAAGTATTATCAGTATTGTATATGAAAATTATCCAGACATGGATAATCGAAATGAAATTGTTTTAATACAAACGCACTGAAAATGTCCTACCAGTTTTTTTTAACGAAACTGTATCAGATCATTCTGAAGATGAAGCTGATTTAATGATTTACATATAAGAAGACTGCAGAACCGTATTATGGGAGAAAGAAATGAACCAAACCGAATACAATTCTTTGTTGAACAAACAATTTTCCGAAGTACTGCGAAAGAATTTCAGAGTCATTTTAGGGTAACTCTTGAAGCATTTGAATGGTTACATGATAGAATACAACCACAACTTCAAAACAATAATGTTACTGGAAGAAACTCAATTGTGCCAAAAAAGCAGCTGCTTGCTGTTCTTTGGTTGTTAGCAACGCCAGACAGTTACAGGTATAATTTCTTTCTTCTGTATCAGTACTTAGTAAAACACCTATTTACAATACTTTTGTTATTTTTAGATCTGTGGGAAACCGGTTTGATATATATTTGTGTCAAGTCTTTTTGAGTTCTTGAACGAGTTATCAAGGCGTTAAATTCTCATGCTCCAGAAATAATAACATGGGCTCAAGGAGACAAAGCTAGAATCGTTACAAATGGATATGCTGAAATGGCTGGTATATGGGGAGTTAGAGGAATGATAGATAGAACCTACATACCTATTAAAGCACCACCAGTAGAGCCTCAAGTTTATGTTAATAGAAAATGTTTTCATGGAATTACGTTACAAGTTGTGTGTGATCATGATAGAAGAATAATAGATGCATTCACTGGGTATCTCAATTCTGTGAGTGATGTACGAATATTTAGGAATTCTGATTTATATAGACACATATCTCAAAATCCACCCAATTATTTTGAAGAAAATATAGGAGATAAATTCTACCCAAATAATAATTGGTGCCTACCCCCTTATATTAACGGGGGAAATCTTTTGCTCTGGCAACAAAACTTTACAGGTTACATGCTCAAACAAGACAGATAATAGAGAGAACTTTTGCTCTCCTATTTGGTAGAATGAGGAGATTACGACATTTAGATATGAATAGGATTGATCTCATACCAGCTACAGTAATTGCCGCATGTGTAATACACAACGTGTTTAAATTATTATGATCAAGATATGGAGAATTATCAGGAAGGACAAAATTTAGTATTTGAAGAGGACGAAATAAACAGATCAGAATGACATTGAGAATAATGTTGATGATTTAAGAGATAGATTAGCTAGAGAGTTGTTCGCTAATAATAATAATTAATATTTAATATATCATAGGCTACTGATTATGAATGTAGTTTTTCTTAAGAGTTCTAGTCAGCTGTAAGGTGCTGTGTAGACAGGCTACTATTTTGTAGTAGCTATCAGGACTGGTAGTCCATGTGCACTGGTCTATCAATTGGCGACTGTCGTTGTAGTTGCCAGTAGCTGCCACAAGTTTACCAAAGAGGTAAACAGGTGACAATATCTTCTAATGAGCTGTTATTAAATTGTTTTTATTTTTGTTATAGGGATCATAACTTTTCAAAAATGGTGCATTTTACATCACTGGCAAGGATTTTTAAATAATGTAACTTTTAAATAAAATACATGGTAGTGTTTTTTCTTTTCCTTCATTTTTTTTTTTTGTAGTAATAAGACAAAGAAAATAGGTAGAAGTTTTATTTATAAACTAAAACTAAACTGTTGAAAAAATGTAACTATTCTTAAAAATACATCAAACAAAATATTTATTTTAATCACATATATTTGTCGACCCAGTTTTTAAATGAGTCTGCCAGATTACTAAAAATATTTATTGCCTGATCTTGCCTCTGTAAGATTTCTGTATGTCTTCTCTCTTTAGCTTCTTCTCTTTCCTTCAGGTTTTCTTCATATCTTGCTAGTTGTTTTTCTAAGATACTCTTTTTCTTTTTTTTTTTTTTTGATTTGATGCTGCATCACTATTATTTTCCAATGATATAATATTACCTTCTCCACGACTTGATGAGGCTATTGCTACAGGTTGGAGATGTTTGGGTTATTTAAAAAAATTTCATCAAACTCAGTAAAATAATCAAAACGAATAGCTTTCTCTCCTGTTTTTCGAGTACTCATATTATCCTTTTTTTCGGTATACTTTGCTTTTAAATATTTGAATTTATTTTTGCATTGTATTGCTGTATGTCAGTATATATCCACTGCCACACTTTCTCATTTTTTACAGTGGTAGTTTTAAAACTTACTATGTTTTTGGTATAGATGTATTAAATTAAGAATATCGTTTCTTGTCCAAGGGCAACGGTTATCATTAGTTTCTCCTATTTCAGTAGATGAGAAGCAACATAAGGTGCGTTTTATTTGACCCTACTCGGAATCAAAAGAATAAACAGAAGTTTGTAATTAAAAAACGACAAATTTCATTGTCCGTCATCTGACAGTTGGCGGCAGGCTGTCAAAGTCAAAAATGTATTTTTAGGTTACCTTATTATATACTTATCTAGGGTTGGTTACCTGTTAAAATTAATTATGAATATGAATATTAATCAAATAGTTGGGGCTGTTACTGGCGTGATAACTACCCAGGGAGAACAAAATACTACTTTCCTTTTAAATAATGATGAAGATGCAGATATAATAGAGAGAATCGTGGACCTGTATGTACCTATAATTTATTTTTAAAACTCAATTTCAATTTTGGGAATGTTGAAAGGTGCTTTTTCTTAGGATGAATAGTAATGTAGTCCCTAAATGTCAAAACTTTTATGAAGAAATTATTCCTTCGTTTAATTTGTCTACGTTTAAAAGCCATTTTAGAATGACACCAACTGCTTTAGAATTTTTATAGAGAGAGAGAGAGAGAGAGAAATTGTGTGTGACAATACAATATCGTTTACACTCGTCAAGTAAAATACAAATACTAAAGACATTACAAATAAAATCCGTTTACACCGTAAAATTAACATGAAATATATTACAACTTACTAATAGAATAAAATACACAGAAACTTTCTACAAATTATTAAAATGAGTGATAAATTCATTAATCTCATAGAACACGTTTTCTCTCAAAAGTCTTAACTGTCCTAGCAAAACTGACATCATTCAGATTTCTCCAGTCATTAGGTAGTCTATTATACAGTTTTATCGATAGATATCTAAAAGAATTTATATTCTTTGTTAAGCGCAAATAAGGAGCTAAAATAGGTTTATGTCTAGTATTATAGTAATTTTGAATTGGATAATGACAAACATTGTTTCTTGCAAAGAGGATATATTCAAAGATATATTGATTTGTACAAGTTAGAATTGCTAGTTTTTTAAATGGTCTGCAGCTTTCATTACTTTGAGTTAGTAATGACTCTGATAGCTCTCTTTTGGAGTTTCAATATTTTAACAGCATGTGCAGAGCAACACCACAGTAAAATTCCATAGCACATAACGCTGTAAAACAAGGCATGATATGCTAACAAGACTGTATCATGATTAATTAGATTTTTTATTCTTTTTAACAGATATATGATACTTGACATATATAACAGCATTGCACATTTACCAGAATTTATGAAAAGGGAATATGGTGGAAAAGACCAAACTGGAAAAGTTCTCCTTATAGTGCTTTGGACTCTAGCAACCCCGTCGTCATACCGTTCTATAGGCAATCAGTTTAATGTTTGCAAGTATAGTGTTTTGATATGCCTACACAAAGTGGTTAAAGTTATAGTTAATCATTTATGCAGACGGTTTATAACATGGCCCTCACCAAATGAAATAAACTTAGTTGCAAATGGCTTTAGTAGATATGGCATGGAAAAAGTAATAGGAGTGGTGGATGGATGCCATATAGCCATTAAAAAAACCTGTCACTCATGGTACAGATAATTTTAATCGAAAACACTTTTACTCCGTAGTATTACAAGCAATTTGTAAATCTAATCTTTTATTTAGTGATGTTGATGTTAGGTGGCCCGGAAGCGTTCATGATGATAGAGTATTTAGAACATCCGAAATTTATCCATTTGGTTCAGCTCTATGTGAACCAGATTATTACATTCTTGGGGATGCTGCATACCCCTGCAAAAACTGTGTAATGACCCCTTATACGAACAATAGTCATTTAACACAAACCCAAGTATAAATAGAACATTCTTTTGCCCTTTTACTAGAACACTTTAGAAGATTAAAAGAGCTGCTTGACATGAATGAAATAGAGAATATCACCAGAACTATAGTAGCAGCTTGCGTTTTGCATAACATTTGTATACTGCAGGGTGACAATGACATAGAGCAGTTCATAAATGAAGGTTTGCAGAATTTTGCCTTGACGAGCTTTGAAAATGTGAATCATGATGGAAATGAGGAAAGGGGGTTTCAACAAAGAAATATTTTAGCGGAACGTATATGGAATAGACATGTTAGACAAAATAATTAATTTTAACGATGGTGACAAAAAGACAAATATTTTGTATAACTTTTATTTAAATAAATCATTTTCAAAAGCAAATAAACATCTTTTTATTATATATTTATAAACTTAACAAAAGTATTTTAATAATGTAAAGCATGTATATGTTGTAGCCATCTAGTGTAATTGACTTTTCATGAAAAGTGAGTTTAAAAGAGTGCATTTGTTGGCGGTATTTCATGTACTGTCCAGACTTTTCATGAAACTGCCAATTACACTAGATGCCTGCGCAAATATATAAAAAAAATTATTTCCTAAAGGAAGAAAATATTTTATGATTTTTTTTAATAGAGTTAAAATTTCTGATAGCATTTCTTTATTTTCATTATGTTGTCTTTCAGCTAACTCCATTTTTTTATTTTCTCTCTCGGCACAATTCTCTTTATACTCCTTCAACATCTCAACCCTTGGAGAACTTCTGGGGCCCAATTTTCTCCTTTTTGGTTTTGATTCCGTTTGGTTTTGATTCTACTCGTAGATGGACTATCACTATCGATCACATTTTCTAATTGTGCTAATTGCAAACTTGAACAGGATGTTACAGGTGTTATGTTAGGTCTATCAACCACATAATTTTGCATTATTTCAAAATATTCCCATGTTTTTCTTGAATTCCCAGATTTCATATTATGATCTTTTACTTGTTTATATTTCGTCAATTTCATACGATACATGCATTATTCGTATGTAAAATTATATTATATCCGAACATTTGCATTTCCTGTGCAATTTCTTTGTAAATCGCGAACTTCTTATTTCTAGGATTATCGAGGTCCTTTTACTTATTAGTGCATTGTTCTAATAAAAGGAGGGTTTGTGCTCTGTCCCATACATTGAACTTTATATTATTTAAACTTGAAGCAATTTCTTCGTTATTTTGCTCATTATCTTCTTTTTCATTTTGAAAGGATACGTTGTTATAAGTATCAGCTAAAAATAAAATCAACATGTCTTAACATATCCAAATTATGGTATGTACTTATAAACTATGAGTTTTTCAGAAAAATGAATTAGGTTATGTGTAAAATATCTTAATATAAAATTCACTTACTTTCTGGCTCATACATCACATATTCGCCTACGTCAGTTTCAACCAAATAACAATTATTTTGATTTTGCTGTGTCATTTTCACTTATTTTATTAAACTTTCAAGATTTATCGTTTATGTTCTAAAATACAAATATAAAAATTGACGTTTCCCTCAAACCATCCCTTCTCCAAGTTTTACTTCCTTCCAGTTTCACCCAGTTCCTTCCAGGCTGATGGACCGTAGTAAAAGTAGCAACCAGAACCAGAATGATGTGAAATAAAACGACAATTTCCATCAAACCGGTTGTAGAATTGCAATAAAACGCACATATAGTCATTGCCTGCTGTTACTGGAACACTTTCAATAGGAGTATTCTGATGGTGGTCCACAATTTCAAAAAAGTTTATAACTTCTTCTGTTGATGTGATGTAAAATATGTTGTGTGCTACAACAAAAAAAAATTAATAAACAATAAAATAATCACAAGCAGTTGATACAAGTTTTTTGTGTTATTTTTTAAAGTAGTAGTAGTAGTAAATATATTTATTGAAAACAAAGTTCAATAGGCTATCGACCGTAGTCTTTCTGTATATTTTATTTTGGCACATTGTGTGTTGAATAAGATATTCCATATTTTATTACAAAAAAAAAGAACATTTTGTAATGACTGAAACAGTTAACCAAATAAAAAAACAAAAAAATATATATACATTTAGATATTCATATAGTATAAGTTTTTTAATTTATTTTGAGTTACGAAGCATTTTCGTGTTTTTCTGTAAGGATTTGTTCAAGGGTTTGGACTGGATACCTTCTCTTTCTCGTAATTGTTTCATTTCTCTTGCTGATAAGTGGGTTGATGGTGTTGATGTTAACTGGGTTGGTTGCAAATTTGGTTGCTAATACTTCTAGTCTTTCTAATATTGGTAGTACTTTTGTTTTCTCGTACAGCAATGTATTGGACGGATTGTGGATTGGATTGTTGGGGTGTCGTATTTTAGTAATTATTCTAAGGCAACTCCTTTCGGTAACTTCAATGTTGTTTTTTGCTGGCGTCTTGCAGTTTAGGATTAGTACATTAGTATATTCTATTAGTGGTCTGCATATCATTTTGTATATTTTTGTTGCATTTGCTGTGTCGATTCCTTCGTTTTTATAGGTTAACCCTCTAAAATGTTTGGCTCTTGTTATTGCTTTAGATTTTATTGTTTGTGTGTGTAAATTAAAGTTAAATTTGTTGTCAATCTCAACTCCTAGATATTTTGTATGGACAGATGGTTCGATGGTATTGTTTTGCATTGTGATTATAGGGGAGGTATTTTTTACATGGTGGTTAAATATTATTAGTTTGGATTTTGTAAGGGTTAGGTATTATTCTTCATTTCATCATCCATGCTGTTGTTTCATCTGTTCTTCTTTGGAGATTATGAATACATTGGTTTAATGATTTGTTATGTTCGACGATTGCAGTGTCATCGGCAAATTGTAGAATGTAGGAATTAGGATTAAAGTACTGGGGGTTTGGACTATTGTGATTGTAAATATCGTGGCAGTATATATTATATAGGAAGGGAGATAGAGGTGATCCTTGTGGTACTCCTTGGGAAGCAGTGAATTTTTCAGAATATGTGTTGTTTATTTTGACATATAAGGTTCTGTTGTTAAGAAATTTTTTAATTAAGGTCAATAAATATAATAGGCAGTTGATTTTATGTAGTTTGTACAGTAAACCTTCATGCCATGTGCTATCGAAAGCCTTTTTTATGTCTAAGAATAGTGCTGTGGTTTTCTTGTCTTCTATGCTATTGATCTGGATATTAGACTAGAATTGTAAGGGGGTGAACAGTTGATGTTTTGCATTTGAATCCGAATTGGTAGTTAGGAATGTGGTCTCCAAGTACTGACTCTAGCCGGCCTTTCAATATTTTTTCAAATATTTTTCCAATTACCGTGAGAAGGGTGATTGGGAGGTAGCTGTTTGTTTTGGAGTTGTCTTGGTTAGGCTTTGGTATAGTAATTATGATCCCAGTTTTCCATTCCTCTGGGTAAAAGGAGTGTATTAAGCAGAAATTGAGTATCTTTATTATGTGGGCATGTACTTCTGGTGTTAGTTTCTTTAGCAGTTTTCTTGGAATATTGTCGTAGCCTGGAGCTGTATTTTTTCCACTATTTAGTATGTTGTAATATTTCTCTTCTTCTGTTAGTAATATGTCATCTTGACGTTGTCGGTTAATAAGATAATCCTCGTACCAACTTTTGATAGTATTATAATTTTCCTCATCGAATTCATCATTTTCTGTTTCCTTGTATATTTCCTTAAAATTTTCTGCAAAAATTTCCACTTTTTCTTGATCTGTAGTGTAAGTTTTATTGTTTTTGTTTATCTGTGGCATTATGTTTTGTTTTTTTATATCTTGCCAGTTTTTTTATTTTTTGCCAATAATTTCTACCTTTATCCTTATTTATTTCTTGACATACTTCTAACCACTTATTTGCTCTAAATTGTTGTATTAGCTTATGTGTGTTTGTTTAATTCGTTAAACTTTCATTTTATTTCTGGGTCTTCAAATTGTTTTATTTCTCTAAGGAGGTTTCTCTTTTGTTTTATTAATCTTATTATAAATGGTGGGAGTTTTTGGCAGTAGTAAGTTATTTTATGTTGTGGTGAGTTATTTTTTATTGATGTAGAGAGTGCATTTTGAAATGCTGATATGCTCTTGATCTATCTCATTGTTCTCGTGGATAAATTCAATTAGCTCTGCATTCAGTTTTCCTATATCACATTTTTCAAAATTGTATTTAGTTTCGCTCGCACTTGTGTTTGGTATAATGTTTAGATCTACTGTGATTTTCATTGCCAGGTGGTCGGAACACAAATCAGGTATGAGTTGCACTTTTTTTATATTATTTTTAATATTACTTGATATTAGCATGATGTCTGGAGTACTACTGGGGTTATTGGCCATTATAAATGTAGGTGGTGTGCGAATTTTTTTCAAAGTTTGAGTTTTGTATGAAGTTTTGTATTTGTCTTCCTTTTTGTACATTAGTATTTAGATCTCCGATGATAATAGCATATTCGCACAGAGATGCTTTGGTAAATAAATTGTCCTCTATAGGAGAAGTTGGGTGTATAAAGGTAAGAAAGACATGAAGTTTTGAATTATGGAAAGGAATGGTGAAGTGGAGTACGTCACATAAAGGGTTGTTGATACTTGGAGGGTTTGCTTTTTCTAGGTTTATTGTTTTCTTAGCTTGGACTAATGTTCCCCGTGTACATTGTTGTTCATTTTATTTCCTTTTCTGTGTATGTATTGCCAGTCCCTATATTTTACATTTGTATCCTCCTTTGTTTTTGTTTCTATGTCGTTTGTTTCTATATAGTGGTTTATTATAGGTTTTTGTGCATGTAGCTGTTTATGTTGGAATAAAGTAGTTTAATTTGTGTTATCGATATTAGTGCTAACTTGAATGCCATCTATGGGTTCTGTGGGTGATTCATCCTTTATCGTAAGATCGAACATTAGAATATAAACTCGGCTTCCTGAGAAGACTGCTGCTGTATCTATATTATATAAGTTTATGAATTTTTTCTTCAGCTTGTTAATTAATTCTTGTCTGTTTGTGTTTTTGGGGTCGTTTATTTCTTCTAGGTATATTGTTATAATTGAGTCGTGAACTGTGATAGGTGTATGTATTCGATTGTTTCTTGTTTTTACCTCGTCGATTTCTGCTGTCCTTTTGTTGAGAGATTTGACTTTGGTATTTGGTATGCCTTCGATTGGTTTTAACGGTCTTTTAGGACATTTAGTGGACCATGCTGGATGGTCATCCGTATGGCAAACAACACACTTATATGGTAGGTTGGTGACACATTTATTTGAATGATGTGGCCCCTGGCTTTTTTGGACATGTTATAGGAGTATTGCAGTTTGCTGTGATGTGAGTAAGAAGCGAGCATTTTCCACACGGTATAGGGACATGTTGTGGTGCTAAGCTTGGATATACTGGATAGTGCCTGTTGTAATAGAAAAAACCATTATTTAATAGTCTTTGAAACGATTGTATACATCCAGTATTTATTCTTATAAGATAGGTGTTTTCCTGTGTTGCTCTTGATTTTATTATTTTGCAAAAACGATGTTTTATGTTGTCTTTACTCAGGTGTGCACTAATGTCTTTATCCGAGATTTCCGTTTCTACAGATGATATAACGCACGAATACGTTTCTTCTTGTGGTCTTTTTGTATTTGCTGTCGGAATGTGTTGGTTTTCTTCATACTGTGTGATATGATGGCTTTTTATCATTTCTTTTAATGTCTCTGTAATCAGGCTTTTATTTGTATCTGATTTTAAAATAAATCCTTTTGTGGTTTTTAAAATTATGTCTATTGTTTGGGTTATATGTTTCCCATAATTGGGCTAGTTTTATTCTTGTCATATCCTGTGGTGTTATATAAAAAATGTATTTATATTTTTTATTTATGATGTCACTCATTTTTGGTGAGTAGTTTATACTGTTTACTTTGTTTTTATGTGTTGAAATGACTTTTTGCTGTTTTTGTTGGTGAATATTTATCTGTGTATTATCAGTGGATATGCCTTGTTTTTGCTGGTCTAGTAATTTAACTTTTTGTTGTAGCTGTTTTATTTGGATAATTAAAAAGTCCCTTTCCTCTATATTCCCACTATAATTAAATCCTCTTAATTCTTCGTCTTCATAATTTTGTTGTATTTGCGTGTTTAGATGTGAGGTAATGTTTGTAGAACTGGAGCCTGAATCTATAATAATTTTATTTATTTCTGCCGTAGATAAAGGTTTGTTTTTTTTTTGAGATGCTGCCTAATCTGCTTCTGGCCTTTCTTTTATGTTTGACTTTTTTCCATTGTCCATTATCACAAATTTCCGTTTCACTATAGTCTCCATCACTTTCAGAAGTCATTTTCGTTCAACTAATGTCACTAAATTATACTGTACTATAAGCTAGAGATAAATATATGTTCACTCTATCACTGCTGGTGTACAACTGTAATTTTTAAAATATGTAACATTTTTCCTATATGCATTATATATGCTAATCATATAAAGTTTACTTTTACATCTCATAGATAAGTGGTATGTAGTAAGGTGAATGCGGGTGACTGGGCCGTATTTTTACATCACTCAACATTCAATTTGTTCTGGAACAATAAATCACTAATTCTATTAAATGGTATTATACTTAGATGTAAATGAAAACTTAAACTAACAGTTCACCAAATTGCAGATTAATCGCTTACGGAGTTTTTGTGTAATTTTTTTTTATTATTTTTTTGGTCATGGTGGCCAAGTTACCCAATATTTTGGGGCAACTGGGTTATCCCCTTGTATTTCCTTATCTGAAAGTGTTGCTAACCATTGCGGGAGACTGGGCCATTCCCTTCATTATTGTTTACATTTTAGTATAAACCCGAGGTTTTTATCTTGATAAATGTCAAAGTTATAGGGAATGTAATAGAACTATGTCAAGAGTAGTACAAAAGTTTATTAATATTTTTAATACAAAATAAGGCTTTTTAAATGATAACAACTTTAATAAGTATTATTTGTTGTATGACTGCAGTGTATCAATTTCTGGAACGGAGTAACAGCCTCTATGGGCTGAGGTTTAGCGATGATTTTGAGTATTTTCGACTCATCATATTTTAATACATCGGGTTCATCCGGCCAGCGAAAAGCAAATAGACCACTTTTCTTCATATGAGTGATTTCAACCGAACTGCCTTCGACTGACAAAACTTTACCAGGATAAAATTGACCATCACAGTTTACAATAACAAAATCCTCTTCCACCACTGCCACTGAATCAGTAGTTTCTTCTTCTGACTCCTCGATGTGCATTTCTTCAGAAAAATCCTCGGAGTCAGAAGTGTCGCTAAGGTCGTCATATTTAGAAAGAGTTTTCTTTACCGGGTGACGATTTCCTTCACATTCTTTTTTCTTTGTGTCAGATTTTTCCTGAGTTTTTACTGGTTTTCTCTGTTCACTGGCCATTTTTCGCTTTTCCTGGTTTTCCTTCTTTTGTTTATCTTTTAACTCCTTCAATCTCTTTTTTCTTGGCCTCAAGATATTCAGCTGTTGTTATTATCTCTGCTCCGGTACAGATTCTCTTTTTTTTTATTTGGCGGGGCATCAACATTTGGTTCTCTTTGGTTCCTTATTAAATTGAAGAGTTTCAAGTGTTCGTTCGCTTGTGCTGGGAAAATCTTCCAACGTAAGTTTTGAAGGCCCTACAATAGCTTCCTGCTCTTTTAGGTTCATCTGAATATCAGTGTTTTGTGTAACAGGTTGTTTACTTTCTTGCAATTCTGGTACTTCTAATTGTTGGTCATCTGTCACATATTCTTGGTTTTGTGTTTCCTCGATCATTTTTCCGTGCTGTTCTGGTGGTTCCTTGAACTGTTCACCAATGGCAGCGGGTTGGTCATTAATATTAGTTCTCTCTTTTTGCTTATATTTTTCCACGTTGTTTTTCGTGAATATCTCTTCGGAAATTTGTTTTCTGTCTGGACCATTTAGTTCTGGATTATAAATAGCAGTTGCCCTGAACCCGTTTATAATATTATCACTGGACAATTTCTGATATTCTTCATTCCCTAGTTGAACAAATCTATCCTTTGGCAACTTCTTTCGAGGATTGCTTCTTTGCCATTTGCACAGTTGTTTGTCCCATGCGGTTTTCATGCTTTTAAAGATCCCCACATCCAAAGGTTGCAAAACGTGGGTAGAATGTGGGGGAAGCTTCAGGATAGTAATATGATTGTCCATTGCTAACTGTATTACGTCACAGGAAATGTGGGATACATGACTATCGACAATCAGTAATGCTGGGCGCTCGTTTGGAATGTTTGGTATAAAACATTTTATAAACGATTTATGGAATATTTCCGAATTCATCCACCCTTTATTTGAGGCAGCATATGCAGTTTTATCCACAGGGTTAGCCTGGCGGGGTAACCAAGATTCCATTATATTTTTTCCCTTAAATATTGAAAGCAAAGGTAACTTATGACCAGAAGCAGAACAACATACTAACACTGTCGTATTTTCTCGACCAGGCGTTGAAATTGTTCTTGTGCACGGTGTGCCAATTTTCCCCACAATTTTTGTTTTTGAGGGATCTACTGAAAAAGATGTTTCATCGCAGTTGAATTTTAATGTAGGCTTCGATTTTAGTTTCAAATCGTCAACAGTTTTCTCTAAAAGGTCAAAAAAACCATAAACTGTCCAAGGATTTTCACTTTTCCTGCGAGCAATTTCGACACCTTGGGGTTTCTTTAGAGACGGTTTATGTCTTTTGCAGAAGTTTAGAAACCACTCCTGACCTGTTCGGTCATCTCGGAATTTGGTTGTAATTTTTTTTTTTACATAACTGCACGAGATCTAGAACCTCCTCTCTAGAGAGTCCGTAGCCCTTTTCTGCATTGTATTTAGGTATGTGGCTAACTTCTTTTCGACCTTCAAGTCTAGTGCCAACTTTCCACCACCACCTTTTCCAAGTTTGCCACAATACCCTTATTACCTCTGGTGCTAGCAGTGTGGTGCCGTAAAGTAGTAAAGTTGGAATATTATAACGCTTAGCGGCGCCGTACACGGTGGATATTCCGTTCATAATATCTGCAATAGCTTGATTTAGCTGCTCTCTAGTGTAGTTAGCACCATCCGCACCCTTCTCCGCCCTGCGATGATAATTTCTAACCATTTTCTACAACCAGAACAGTATGTTGGCGCTAATGATTTAAACAAGTGGGTAATTGGACACTATGGCCCAGTTGTCCAAAGACTTGTGTCCCAGTCTCCCCGATTTCACAATTTCGGGGGACAACTGGGCCACAGGGTCTAAAATTTTTATTTGAAATTCTATCCACAAAATACGATATTTCAATGCTTTTATGAAATTATCAAACTACTCGAATTAATGAAATCAATGTTGCAATAAAAGTAAGCTTACCTTAAATTTTTAAATTTACCCTTGCAGTGGGATGTTTCACAATAATTGAAACAAAATGTAAAAAAAACAAACGCCTCTCAACAGAAACCGTCCACATTGTATTTCTGACAACTGCTAAGGAAAGTTTAGGTACAGGACTGTGTGTCACCAAATGTCACCGGAACCAGCAGCAAAATAACTAGCTCATGGGTGCTAAGTCACCCACTTGCGGCTAAAGCTCACACCTAATCCCTACTACGGCACACGCGCTGATAAAGCGGCAAATTCAAAAATAATATTTTATGAACCAAATAGTTTGCGGCTGGCTGGCGTCAGAAAAAATATATCTACTCCTTGAGCACTATGATTGAAAAATAAATCGTATTAGTAACTTTTACTGAATGGTATATATTTCATACGTATTTACTTAAAACTTATGTTTTTCAGTTATTTAAATAAAAAAAAAATTATACATTTTATGAATATTTTCTACAAATGCCACAAAAATATTATAAAAGGCTTACTTCTTTATAATGTACCTATAAATACATACATAGTTAATAATATAATTAATAAATAGTATTAAATATATGTATTATATAATAAATAATATTTATATTCTTAGGTTCACTTTTTGATTTTTTTCACTTTCAATAAAAAAACAAACTCTTACCTGACTAAATCAGCAACATACAACAAATAAAATGAAATCAAAGGAAACTAAACTGTTTTATTTATTTATTTAAAATCATTTACATAATCATGTTGAGAAGAGTCAAGTCTTCATTATTCTCAACTTTTTTTTGCATTTTCATTTTCGTTTTCTTTCTTAAAGATGGCAGGTTTCTTCTCTGTTGGTGGAACGCCTTTTTGTTATGCGGAACTTTTTCATTTTATGGTGAAAAGGAGAGATTTCAATCAGACTGATGAGAAGCCATTGCTTTTGCTCCTGCCTTTAATGTAGATACATTTTTAGAAATGTACAAAATTGTGTTTACATTGTTCACACTATTGGTTACTTCAGTCAGTTCATTAATTTTTTGAAGAGCCAATTGTTTTTGATAAAATAAATCAATATTTTTTGTGTCTTGACTTTCAGTTGACAATTGGCTTGAAATTATATTAAGTTCATCCTCATTACTACATTTACTTTCTTCAGTCCTTCTCATTGTATTATTTGTAACAAAAAATTTCTGGCAAATAATGTGGATGTGTGCACATATTGAACTGTATTAAGTAATCAGGACATGTACATGACATTCTGTGTAAACACATATTGCAATCGTTACAAAAAAACTTGCACTTACAGTCTGCATTTTCTTTCAGTAACTTGACACAGCAATAATTTAACAACAATTGATGCTCTTGATTATTTTTGCTTGACCGCACTTGCCACTGAACAAAAGGAACTTCTTCAAGGGCTTCTATGATTTGCAAAATATCTCTGGCTCTTTTATGTCTTTGTCATAGTGTATTTAGTTTGTGAGGAACTTTATTTCTAGAAATGGATACTAAGCGTTTCAAAAATTTTAATCTTAAACATTCGATGATATTGTTGACACTCTTAGCAAGTCGTGTCTGGCACCTTCCTTGCATTCTTGAATTATGTTTAATTTCTTGATGCCATTTTTCTAAAGTCATGTTTGTGTTCCGATGAACACCTTTCCTATAACAATGGGCCCATTCTTCTTTCCTGCTAACAAAATGTTGTAAAATATTTTAAATATTTTTCAGTATCTTCTGATATCAGAGATTTTAGAAAATATTGGAGAGACTTCGCAAAAGTACCCTCATCCAATTCATTTATCAACGCATATAGCTCCTTCTGAACTTCTTTTTCTCTTTTCTGGTCCAGAAATTTTTGATAAATTATCTGATAAACTCCTCTTAACATGCAATTCACATAATAGTTTTCTAGGAAAGCAAGAATATACATCCGTAAAGGCATTATAAAAAGTTGAACAGTCGTCAGACATAAATACTGCAGGTGTAATATCAGGAACTTTCTCTTTCAAAAGTGAAAAAAAGTTTTATGTATTCTGTTTGAATTACAGACCACATAAATGCCATAGGAAATCCTTCGAAGTCATCATCCAAAACCATTAGAGTAGTGAGCTGAATGTTGTAGTTATTTGTCCAATGTGTGGAATCAATCATTAATATGGTATTGCCATATTTGTTTAACAGTTCTTGCTGTGCTCTATTCATAAATACCAAGAAAAAGTTGTCCATTGCCCCTTGCCATGCCGCAATTGTGAATACTCGCATACCCTTTCATCTGTATATGAAAACGTATGAAACTTCATTTTTAGGAGAACTTCGATTTGGACTGTATGGAGAATCCACAGGACGTGGAGAGTAATGAAGTTACATATAACAATAAATAAAAAACGAGGTTTTGGAAAGGCTTTGACCTACCTTTTCTTGTTGTCAGCCGACTATCGGGATGAATCAGCAATAGGGTCACTTTTCCAATGAATAATCGGCACCTTAGTTTTGAGATTATACGAGGGTTTTTATTTTAACGTGCGTACACTTATCACGAGAGCTGGTCTCGCAATCTCACCCGTCAGTTATTTATTTCTGCGCGCGTCTTCTTCACTGGGGGGTCTCACCCTTTCCAGAAATACACCACGAGAAAGAATAGAGATAAAAAATAGAAAATGAAAATAATAAATATAAGAATTGCTCTAATAAACAGAAATAAAGAAAAATAATACTTAACCAATATATACAGGGTGTGGCCGTAACATTACCGCCCACCTAAAATGATAATCATTTTACGGAATTTCATTATCTGAAATTGGCAAAGGACATAACTTTACAAGTGGCCTTTGGATTAGACCTTGAGAAATCCGCACAGCCACAACGCGACAAATTCCATCCTTGTCTGGATGAAGGATTTCAACTTTTCCCGAGGCGCTATTTTAATGGTGGAGATATATCATTTTTGATAAGAACTAAAGTTCTAGGAGCGATGGTTATCGGTGTAGATTTAAACCATTTACTTCGTTGTTGCAACGTATGAAGATATTCAATATGCTAACGCTTCCAAAAATCTCGCTGTACCCGTTGAATAAGTTGCCAACGAGTTAAACGGTTCATAGCTATATTTGAAAGGTCTGGATCGGGAAGCGTCGTAAGAGGTTCTAAAGTTAAAAAATGACCAGGAGTGAGGACGGAGAGGTCATGACGGTCAGAACTTAAGAGGGCATAGAGGCGGAGAATTTAAAACAGCCTCAATTTGCACAAAGACGGTATACATTTCTTCATATGTTAAGATCTGATCACCTATCACACGAAAGAGATGTGATTTAACGGATCTTACTTCAGATTCCCAAAGTCTCCCGAAGTGGGGAGCAGAAGGGGGATTGAACGACCAAGAAATTGTTTCTGTTTCTGCGGTTAAACGCATGAAGTTATCCAACTCCCTTTTAGCCCCAATAAAGTTTGTACCACAATCTGAAAATAAACGTGCACAACGACCTCTTCGAGAGATAAACCGCCGCAAAGTCGCTGGAAAGCAATCAGATGTTAAATCGGAGGCAAGTTCGAGGTGTATTTCCTTAGTGGCAAAGCAAATAAACAAGCATATATATACCTTTTTGAGACCGTACACCTCTAGACTTTCCGAGAGTAATGATGACCGGGCCTGCGTAATCTACCCCGGCACATTGGAATGATTTAATTTGATTAACCCTGGTTGGGGGTAAGTCGCCCATAAGAGGCTGAAACGGAACAGGTTTGACTCTGAAACATTTAAGGCCGAACTTCTTTGTCGAATGCAAAGTCAGGACTTTCACTAACAGCAGTAAGAGAAATCACAGCTGAATGCTGATTCTCAAACTCTTTGTAAACTTCATCAATATGTTCATAGCTAATTTTAAATTTACCGTGACTATTTTCATCGGCTTCAGCTGATTGTGCAAGAATTAACATTTCATCGATCAAATCTACTTGGAGTTCGCGAAGTGCACGAATTGGTTTTATTTTATTTGCCATTTTAAACAGGAAATACTTGGTTTGCAAAAGAAAACGTATAACACTCTGTATATATGAAAGAAAAATATTGTAAATTACTTTACATGGAAATGTGAAAGACACAAATTCCAGGGCACACTGTATATAAGAAACAATTATAAAGTTAACTAATAAAATGTAAATGTAAAGGTTAATATTAATTGCCACCTTATGGTAGTAAAAAAGCCAGACACCTAAACAAAAAATAATTACTTTTAAATGAACTGTTAAAATTATTAACAATAATTTATTGATTTTATCACAAATATATTAAATTTAGGAAGAATTAGTTTTCAAAAGAATAAACAGCTGTTAAAATTAAATGTAAATGAACTAAAAATTATCTTTATTATAATTCCGGCAAGAGTGCAAAGAAAAATTTATAAATCAATTCAAATTGAAATGTCAAAGACTCACAAATTTGAGTGCACCCTGTATATAAAAATTAAGTATAACGTTTATTAATTTAATGTAAACACCGGTTAATATTGATTAACACCTGATGTTTTTAAAGAAGCAAGATACATAAACAAAACATAGGTACTTATTTTCAACTTAAAATTATTAATAATTTATTGATTTTATCACAATTTTATTAAATTGCTGAAGAATAACCAGCTGATTTGAAATATAAATATAAATGAAATGAAAATTCACTGTACTAAGAATGGAACAAGAGCGCAAAAAACTGGGTATAGAACAAAAACTTATCTGTTTTTATGAATTAAGAGGAATAATTTTAATACGAATAGATTGTAATAATAAGATAATCAATTACAGAAAAATACTAGAGCAATTATTATAAATTTTTAAATTTTAATCCGACTCGAAGGACCAAATGAAAACGTATGAAACTTCGTTTTTAGGAGAACATCGATTTGGACTGTATGGAGAATCCACAGGACGTGGAGAGTAATGAAGTTACATATAACAATAAATAAAAAAACGAGGTTTTGGAAAGGCTTTGACCTACCTTTTCTTGTTGTCAGCCGGCTATCGGGATGAATCAGCAATAGGGCCACTTTTCCGATGAATAATCGGCACCTTAGTTTTGAGATTATACGAGGATTTTTATTTTAACGTGCGTACCACTTATCACGAGAGCTGGTCTCGCAATCTCACCCGTCAGTTATTTCTGCGCGCGTCTTCTTCACTGGGGGTCTCACCCTTTCCAAAAATACACCACGAGAAAGAATAGAGATTAAAAAATAGAAAATGAAAATAATAAATATAAGAATTGCTCTAATAAACAGAAATAAAGGAAAATAAAACTTAACCAATATATACAGGGTGTGGCCGTAACAGTATACTTTGAATTCGTTTGGTATAAAAGCCTTTCCTGCATCTGTTATTAGCCTTTGGATTACCGAATATCGTGATTATTTTATCTAAGGCTTGTATGGCATTTTTACTTGATGTATCTGGAACAGCTCTTAAGTAAACAAACTGCGGATCTGTTAATTACTACTAAAATATATTTATTTCCATTTTCTCTTATAACAAACGGTCTTTGGTGGTCAGCGTGTAATGTATGATGTGGTCGAACGTATTTCGGGATCGAGTGTAGATATCCAGGTTTCTCCCTACGAGGATGTTAATGATACAAGCATTCTATACATCGTCAATGTATTTCTTAAAAAATCGCCTTATTTTTTGAAACCAAATATCATTGTCTGATTCGATCGATAGTTTTGTCAAGTACAAAGTGGGCTATGTCATTGTGGTTTGCTTTAACCGCTTGCCACCTACATTTTTTGGTACTAGCCACCTTCTTCCAGATTTGATAAGTCGATGAACTTTGTTTCCACGAAGATCATATTGTTGTCTATATCTCCAGATAGAAAAATTTCTTTAATTTTTTTAATAGCTTTGTCAGTGTCTTGTGCTTCACGTAAATAATCATCTTCGAATATTAAAGACACATGTTGAACATTTTTCTTCATTGATAGTCTCGAAATTTCGACGAAAAATTTTTTAGAAATAGAAACCATCTTGCAATTCTGGGCACAATGTTTTGTTTTCATAAGACATTTTTTTATAGAATTGCAATCTGTAACTATCGTAAATTCTCTTCCGGGTAAATAATATTTCTACCTATCGAGTGTTTTGATAATGGCTAAAAGTTCAAGGCTCAAATCGAAGATAATTTTTCCGCGTTCTACTTGTTTGCCTGCTGAAATATGGATACAGGTTTTTCTTCCATGGCGGTGGTTTGAGTAACAAACCATGCAAATCTATCTCGGCTTGCATCTATGTAAACGAAAGTTTCACATAGGGAGTACAAAATTGTTAGAATTGGTTTGGATATTATCAGGTTTTGCATTTCTTCTACTATCTTTGTTTCTTTCTCACACCATTTTTAAGCACGATGTTTCTTTAAAAGTTAAGTGGTGCTATTCTTCTCGCAAAGTTTTTAATAAACTTCCTAAAAAAACCCTATAAATCCAAGAAACTGGCACAATTGATGTTAATTTTTAGGGATAGGAATGTTTTTAACTAATTCTCTGTTTTGCGCCTGCTTGGTGAGATTTGGTTTAAAGATATTTCATAACCCACTCATCAGAAAAATTTATTTCGACATTATCATGGTTAATCCGTGTTCTTTCAATTTTTCGTTATGAAATAAAACAATTCCTCTTTGTACTATCTCAGACGGTATCAAAATGGTCAAATATGGTGTAACATTGTATTTTTTTAGTGGCAGCCATATTTCATTCATCATTTCTTGGAATATGGATGGCGCGTTGCATAGTCCAAATAAACAGCGCAAGTATTCAAAATATCCTTCCGGTGTAACAAAAGCCGTGTACTGTATTGAATCAGTAGCCATTGGTATCTGGTGGTACCTCGCAGCCAGATTCAAATTCGTAAAATATTTGCAATTTGACAGGCAGTCTATAATTTCTTCAATAATGAGATTCGGGAATGGTATTTTCTTTATTTTATTGATAGCTCGGAAATCTACAACCATGCGTTTGTGACTGTCTTTTTTATTCACTAAAAATGCCTGGCTGGAGTATGGTGACTTGCTTATTCTTACAATATTTGCGTCTTGAAGTTCTTGCACAATATCACAATTTTTGCTTGTCCGTTTAAGCTACACTATAAGGTTGATGTTTTATTATATTTTGACTGGTTAGTTCAATGTTCATTAATACTGAATGAGATTGTTTTAAACAACTCATGGAAACAGCATTCATGCTTATTTATTATTAGGTATAGTTGATATTTCTCCATATTAGTCAGAGTCCCTAAATATTTTTGACAAAATCTTTCCTATACTGGAATGTCAAATTATTGTCAATTCTATAATCGACCATCTTTATTTTCTTTCAATAAATAGCCTGGTGCTTAATGAATTATTATCCAAAATGTTATGGCAAAACAAAGTTTCGGAAGTTGGTAACTTGATTTAAATTGTCCCATAAATTTTATTCACTTGAGTACTAAAAAAAGATTTTACAACATAAAGAAAAATATAACACATTATAAGGTTTTATTTAACACAAGAATTGCAAGCGGACTTAAAAAAATGATCAGGCACCAATAGGCCAAATATTTACTAAAATAGGCCTAAAGGGTTCACACTTAAAATACTTTCTAGAGTGTTTTAAACTTTTAATGCAATAGGTAATATGAAATGAGCAGTCTAGATTCATGGATGATCTCAGTTTTTCCTTCAATCTTTCTTATAGCAAAAAGATGATAAAAATTATTAAAAAACCAATAAGGAACATTAATTTTAATCCCTGAGCCATTGGTACTATGTATCAATTAGGCAACCTAAAATACTCCAACCAGAATACTCATTTGCCTGGTCAAAGTTCAGCTAGACAAATATAAGCAATTTGTCATTGTTATGCTACAACATAGAACAATACCCAGTTTTACGCCTTCAATTTCGAACACTGCCTTCATGTATTCGTCAACTGTTGTGGTATTACCCAAAAATCCCGAAAGTTTAACATTCTGAAATTGTTTAATATCGATACCTTATTGTTAATAGGACATAACCCACAAAAGTAAAATTTCACAGGAGGCCTAAAAAATTGATTATTTCATAACGTACTAGATATAAAAAATGTACAACTTTCTTAATAGTATCCGAACCATGCAACATGATATTTATTTGATAAAAATTAGTATTTTGAAATAATTGCATAGTAATAGGTGGGTTACGACTTATTGCCATGTCAGCAAAATGTTGCATATGACTTAAATAAGTAATATTGATAAGTCGTATTCAATATACCTTATGAGGTATTCAAAATTTTGTTTTGTAATACAACTGAAGGTAGGCGCGTAAGATGATGGCTGGTAATTAAAGAATGCTTACAAAATATATTTGACAAAACAAAAGTAAATTATTTATTTGCCATAAGCGAATGAATAAACAACGAATCAAACATTTTTATGGTTATATCAAACATAAACAAGTCTGTCATTTAGTTTTTCTTCAAGGTAGTCGATTTAGTAGAGTTTTTATCGTTCTTTTTATTTCTCTTTGTTGGTTTATTACTTTCGTTTTATCATCAATATCACAGTGGGATATGGAATCATAAAAATGATGAGTATCTTTAGGCAATACTTTTTTTAATTTCCTGAAGATTATCCCACTTCTTACTTATTCTTAGTCTTTCTGTGTAAAGCGGTTTAGGAATATAATTAAAGTCAATCACTTTTTGCCTCTGAGGCAAAGTAAGATATTCATCAGAATATTTTACTTTATACAAAATTTTACCATCTGGTTGATATTTTAGGCATTTAAGATCGATCACCTTTAGATCGTTTTTATTTTTTCCCAGTCTAATAGTCGAATATCTCATACAATCTTCGTCGTATTTTATAAAGTATCTATGATCCATGTACTCTACATCCATAGGTTTAGGAGTCTTTCGAGCATTTTTGACTATGCCAATGTAATCTGTGGGCAGAAAAATATCTCTTCCTATCAAGCGTCTTTCAATGAGACTATGGGAAGAGTCACACTCCATTTTAGTGTGTCCCTTCTCAAGATATTTCTGTTCAACTACGTCATACTTAGCAGAAAGACAGGATATCGCATTTGATAGGAATGCATTCATATTCTGATATCCACCTTTATCTGAAAATAAAACAATAGGCTTTTTTTTTCAATTTGTAGGGCAGCTTCAAGTTCACCATCTGATTCATTCCAAATGTAATTTTTTCATTCATGTGTGGCCAAATTGTAAATAGTAAAGTTGTGCACTTCTAACTTTGTTTTATAGTACATTGCACTGGCCTGCAATTGAGGACATAGTTTCACTGCCTGTACGTCCACAGTAAATGCATGAATAAGCTTCTTCTCGGCCTTTGCTTTATCGGATTCTTTTGATTTTCTTGCTAAGTCTTTGGCAGTGATGTGCTCTTGATAAGTAACTTCGTCAACCTGTTTCATTTTATATGAACAACAAAGGGCGCATTGGTCTTTTCGAGGTTTGAACAGTGCCAAATTCATTTCATCAAATACTTTAAAAAATGGGTAAATTGTTAGAGGTTTCAAATTATCCTTTAAACAGTTCTGTTTATAGACATTGAAAACATCTGCTTTGGACTTGAAATCTTCTTCTAAATATAATTTAGCGGCCCTTGGTTATTTGGCAATCCATATTTCTTTCCTTCATTTACCCAGTTCTGCACAGTCCTCTCTTTTATTCCTAGTTACTAGAAACATTTTTTTAAATACTTGATATTTGCCAGTCTCATTTTTAGAAAATAGTGATAGGAGTCTGTTCGCCTTGAGGGTGACTTTATATACTCTTTTTTTCTTCATAGGACACCATGTGTAAAACGAGCTTCTTGTGTTTCCATGTGATGTTCCAAAATGTATCAAAAATTTCTAGGTCTTGTTCAAATGAATTACAATATCTATTAGAGGCTTTTTTTGCAGAAGTTAGATGTGCACTCAGACCCCATATTTCTTTTATTTCTTAGCGTTTCATGTTTTATCACACCTTCCTTTGTCCGTGTGTATCCAATGTATGCTTGTCCTAGCATTCTATTTTTCTTCGTGATATTTTTTTCCCCACAAATCTGGTTTTGAATGATGTCTACTTTTCTTTTTTTTTTTTAATTTAGAGTTCCCATTAAGTTCATTAGGATTAGTATTTTCTGATTCATTTTCTTCATTGTCATTTACATGAGTACTTTTGCACTTTCTTTTTTTTCCTCATTATCAGTTCCATTACTATTATTTATATTTATTTATTATGACTTTTGATGTATTAATCCATTTATATATTGAGGAAGGTGATAACAATAGAAGATAAATGTAAGTGCAATACAATTTATTATAGGAGAGAATTTTGCAAAGAAACTTAAGAGATGTAAGTAATCGTTTTGAGATGCCCGATAAAATCTTTATAAAGTTATTTCGACTAAACGAATATATTTGCCAAAATTTAATAAATAATTTGATGCATCGTTTGACTAGACCTAAAAAAAATTCTAGAGGGTACCTGTTTATTTAAGAATATTAACTACTTGCCATTTTTTTTATCAAGGTAGTTTTCAAACTGGTATGGCTACTCATTTGCATTAAGCCAACCTGTGATGAGTAGATGTATTGTCGAAGTTAGCGATGCCATCGCAGTACCTTCTGAATGATTGGATTAAATTTTCAGTTTCCCAAGAAGGAAGACTATATACAAAATTGGGATTTCAAGCAATGGGTCCAGGATTTTTTTCTAATGCCATAGGTATAATACATGGGACCCTCATAAAAATTGCGTCGCGCCCTGCAAACCGTCCTATACATCCTTTCCCACGTTACTGTAGAAAAAACTTCTACGCTGTCAACATTCAAATTGTATGTGACCATAATAAACGAATTTTAGGTATTAATGTTCAATACCCAGAATCAGTTTATGACTTGGCCATCTAGATGATGGTCTGAGATTAGAAGAATACTACAGAGACTATATGTAGAAAATGAAGCAGAAGATTATCTCATTGGTGATAGTTGGTACTATCTAGAACCATGGTTAATAGTTCCATTTGTTAACACAATAGAAAATTCTCCTGAGACATTTTTTTAACACTGCTCTATTTTCTGTAAGAATTTTTGGTGAGCACACAATCGGTTTATTTAAAAATAGATTTCGATGTGTACATGGACATAGAGATTTGCAATATGATCCTCTTAGAGTAGCTAAAATTATTTATAGCTGTGCTGTTTTGCATATGTGTATGACTCTCATATTCCCATGCCACCAGATGAGGAACAGCTCCAAAATTTTCCCCCTGTAAAGCTTATGAATTGGAAAATCAACATATTCAACCAAATTGGTTTAATGAAGGAGCAAGACGAAGGGAACAAATAGTAACAAGATATTTTTGATAGATTGGTTTAAATAAAATTATTTTTAATTTATTATTTGGCACGTTTTAATTGCTGCAATTGTTTTTTGTTTTCAATTTTAATAATTATTATTGCATACTCGTTGCAATAATTTTGAATAGGTAAGCATGTAATTAATGTTTAATTCAAAATTTGTTCAAATGTTTTAATGAAAAGTGACCTACTTTTCAAACATCATTTCATTCGTTGTTTAAAAAATACATATATTTAAACATGAATACTGAGAAAAGAAACACAATACTCAAAATTTTCATTAGAATTTTTAAGATAGAAGGTTGAATACCGACGACTTCGTTTTTCTTTTTATTAATGATTTTGACAACTTAAACGCAGCAGCCAAGTTATTAATGGACACCAAGTATTTTAAGCATTTCTCGTGGTTTTTAGTAATTCAACGTGATAATTTTTCTTTGAATTTCTCATTGCTTGTTTTGTTTTCCCAAGGTTTGTTCTCATTTTTGGTGCACTCGATTCTACTAAAGTAGAATCTAGTTTGAATTGATCGTCTAGTTTGTCCAACATACTTTTGATTACAGTCCTTACAGCTAATTTCGCAAATCCCCGACTTTTCATTTGTTTCAATTTTGTCTTGGATTGCCTAAAAGCAGGCAACGGACAAATTGCAAAATTCCATTCAACCCTTCTAGAACACATAAGAATATTTAAATTAAACCCTAAACATAAGAAAACACTTGAAGAATTAGTTGTATTAAACTAATTGCATATCACTCAACAATACACATTAACACAGGAAGAACTCCACAAGTTCTTTGGCTTCTTGCCACATTATTCCGTGAAATATAAGTACAGTTTCATCCGCGCATGATTAGATTTTGCTTTGTATGTTAGGATTAGTTAATTCCTTTATATTCATATGTTGAGGAATATTGGACCAACAACTGTCCATTGCGGTACGAATTCTTATCGCTTTGAGGTCACTTATCTTATTTCTAATCCTAGTATACTGTACTTTCTAATATGTATTACTTGGAGACAGTCTAACACTGCGCGTCTGTCTATTTGTTTATTTAGAAATGAATACTCAACACGCAGAACCCAATTACACAATATGCTAAAACATACAGTTTAGATATAAATACAGATAACAACTTACGTAAATTAAAATATCATATACATAGTACACTAAATTCATATAAACTGTACGAGTACATGAATAGTAGATGAATATTTCATTTTATAAATTTTTAAGTTAGCTCTGGTAACATGAAAAATATCAACCTTGTCTTGATTATTATTGTAAATTGAACACATTAAATACAAAGCTGAAATAATTTGATTGCTGGTATGAGCGCTCCTTAAATAAAAAAATTCTGAATTTCTAATGGAACGAGCAGGTACATTTAGATTAATTAGAGCAAGATAGATGTCATTGTCATCGTGTAAAAATTTATTACTATGCACTCTGCTTATTGTGTTATTATTTCTTCATTTTTCACATGAAATATTTGTTTAGACCAACGAGTGTAGATGAAATCAATTGTGCCGTCTACAGTTATATACAGGACATTTGTCTATCATTTGATGGAATAAAACTTGCATAAATCGTTAAAAATATTTTTTCTAAACTAGTTTAGGTATCACATTACCCGAGGTAATGGGTAAATATGACACCAAAATGTTATAAATGTGACTGGCCGCTAATTTTCTTTATAAAAGCTGTAGTATAAATGTGATGCACTTAAATAGGGTAAATGTGATTTTTTGAACTATATGTAAATTAAATTTTCTTTATTACATACCAAAATACAAAGAGTAAATATGTGTAATTTTTAAACGAACTTTCTTATAGATCTAGCAATAAATTCCAATGTAATAGTACTATGGTAAATATTTCTGATATTTACATACCATGAAACAAAATAAATTATACTCTTATAAACAAAACATTCACGTATATTTATAAATCTCATGAAAATAAAAATAAATTATTTTAATAATACTAAAATATACCAAAAAAAAATTAACACCAGACTGTTGAGTCGAAGGTATGCCAAATCGAAACCGATCGCGCCTTGTTGATATAGGTTGTGGCAAAATTTGAAAAATTTATTCATAATCAACATCGTCAACATCTTGTTAATCTGGCTAATAGAAGGTATCATCACCCTTTCTCTTCAGATATTTGACTAACCACCCCATTATTCATGGCTCAGACATTTTTAACATATCGTTTGACTTTTTTTCGACGAACCAACTTTGATGATATTTTCAGATTCTATGTTATCATTCTTTGGATTTTCATGCTCAAAATTTTCTGAAGAGTCACTATCGTGAGTAGAAAAGTGTTTTGTCTAATCTGAACTTTCCACTTCTTTTGCAACTTTTGGTCTCTTCTTTACAACTATGCTTTTTCTCAGACTGTTGTTTTTTAGTTTATTCAAAAAATCTCCTCTAGTAATTATTTCTGCGTTATTAGTATTAACTTTTAAATGCTTACTTACTACCGTAGGCTTTCTTTGAGTTTTTTCTAACAGCAGAGATTCAAAACTGATTGAACATGTAGTTGATAAAACAGGAGTTATATTAGAAGACAAAACATGAGAGTAAGGAGTATGAGGAGATGAACTTTAACGAGGCGAAGGAGCTTGGAAATTCGAGGGATCATTAGGAAGATATGAATGTTCAATAGTGTCAACATTGCCTGATAGGCCCTGAAGAGGACGGAGTAGTCCCTTGGTACAAAAGACTTGTAATAATTTAAATCATTCGGGTTAAATATATATATATATATATATATATATATATATATATATATATATATATATATATATATATATATATATATATATATATATATATATATATATATATATATATATATATATATATATATTTCCTTAATTACTTTTCTGTGAACTGGAAAAAAGCCAGTTAACTCAAACCCCTTTTTCAGCTTGTCACTTGTCAAAGTTTCCCATAGTTTTCCTATTAATACAGAAAACTGAGGTTTCCCAAGTGGTTGTCCGTAGTTCTCTTTGCCACGTTATTACTAGTTCGTCCCATTTCTTTTTAAAAACTGAACTGTCAAGTGGCTGGAGTATATGCGTAGTATGGGGTGGCAGTTTTAATAAGGTAATTTGTTTCTGTAAAGCAAGTTCTATAAGTGGAACGGACACATGGGACGTATGCCCATTAAGCATTAAAGTAGAATACGTTGTTTGGGACAGTAACTTAAAAAACTATTATTAAACCAGGCAAAAAATGCGTCCTCAGTCATCCACCCATGAGGTGTCGCTCTATACTCAGTACCCGGATAAGCCTCTTCCGGAATCCAAATGTCCCAGAAATGTTAAGCTTTGTATGATTATAGGGCAGCAATTTTTCCCCACTGGCTAAACTGCAAAACAGAATTGGCGTATTTGTTCTCCCAGTGCCATGGATTGTTCTAAAAACTGCTTTATTTTTTGTGGCAACAACTTTTGTTCATTGAGGGCCATGGCACATAGAAATCTTATCTATACTGAAAATCTGAGAAGGTTTATCAGTCAAGTCCAGTTCTTCCAGAAGTGATTGATACTGGTCGAGAAAACCGTAAATTATTTTTGAATGGGTCTGCTCCGTTCTTACACTCTGACATTTAGAAGGCTTTTTGCGTAACAAATTCCAACGTTTGCAGAATCCGATGAACCAGTCCTTTTCGTGCCGGCTTTGTTTAAAACGATTTTTCAATTTTATTTTCTGTGAGATACACGTAGATTAAATTTGTCTAATATATTGATGTTTTCAGTAAGGGCCTGTCTACCTCTTGACTTATTTCATTTGGTCTTCCTACGATTTTTCTGATTTTTTCGATTTTTCCATCCTTTTATATTCAGTATATTTACAAGAGCTGACTGGGATATATTAAACGCAGCAGCTGCTGTTTTAATAATCCATCTTATATCAACTAATTCTTTGGCTTTTCTAATGTCGTTCTTTTTATACAATTTGGTTTTTGCTGATTCTTTCTCTTGATAGGAGGCATTATTGCCTGGAAATAAATATGAAAATATGTCGTCAATGATCAGAGTAGTACCTACTATTAAATTCTAAAATAGCATTGGTACTTAATTAAAATAACGTATTACAAATAGTAATTTTATTGATAAGTAGTGTCACATTTAAAATTATAAAAAGTCAGAATTACTCGTCAATGTTAAAAACCGTCGTGTAAATGTGACACTTCTTAGAATTCTCCCGTACGTTGTTTTAGGTTATATTTACAAGTGATTTATTGTTTAAATTATATTATTCTACTAATCTAGTAATATAAATCAGGTTAATTGGTAATATATACAAATTATTTAAATTTGAACTGAATATAGGTAAAAATTTCCAAAAATGAAAAAGATCAAATATAAAAAATACCCTATGATTCTCCCAAGCACACGACTGCCGGTTGAGCAATCGGAGAGCGCGTTGTGGCCACCGCCATTCATGACTTATAATTGAGTGCCACAATCACCAGCGTATCACAATTTGGTGAATGCACAATATTATACTACTGATTTTTCTGCGTGTTTTTTCGGGGGTGCTAAGATACTGCTCCATATTAAGGCATAGATTGTCTGCCGCATGGTGTATTTGGTGTTATATTTTATGTTGGCTATTTTGCAGTTGGTACATTTTATTGTTTTAGGGCAGTCTTGCTTTTCATGTTTTCTGGGCCAATATGTGCAAGTCCGCATGTGATAATACACCTGGCAGTTATTATATATTGGAATGCTTAAATCCTCATAAATAGTGTACCTCTTTTTTTCTATGAATATTTTTTAATTTGTATGAATTTGGTAAGTAGGTTTGGAGCACATTTTGCGACGAATGTTAAGGATTAATATATGTGATTTTAAGATATTCATTTTCCTGTACGAATTTGTTTTAGGACCTGATGGAGTTTATTTCTTCTTCGCTTTTTTGAATCCTGGTATTTTTATTATAGGCTTTCTAATTTTTGCTTCATTTTCCTTTATAATTGTTGTTATAAATATTAGATTTTGTTTTGTTTTCATGTTTCTCATTCGTATTAAAATTTTTATGGCATATTTCTTCACATTTGATGCACTTTATGTAGTGTATAGGTCGTTTTTTACAATATGCATTCTTTTTCACTTTCGAAAGTTTTCTTACTCGCGTTCTCATTGCCAACCATCTTGAATTATTTTGTACATTTTCTAAATTATTCATTTCTAGAAATATATGTATAATTTTTTCTTTTGCTGTTATATAATGGTTTTGTAAAAATGTTGGCAAACTTCCCATTTTATACAAAACACCATACTTCTTCCTTTGTCACCATTTTCAATAGTATGAAAAAAGAGGCTGTATGCATATATACATCTTTCAAGCTCCAAAAACACTTTGTGGCACTTTTACTAATTTCTAATTGTTTCACACGAGCTCTTGATGGCATCTTAGGATCTACAGATGGTTTTTTCTTTCTCTTCTCTTCACTAACACTACCAGTCGTGTTGAATTTATGTATTATTTTTTATTATAGTTTCTTGGAATGTTAATCTTCCCATCATAACATTAACATTGTGTATTTTTTGTACTAGTTAATATTTTTTAAAATTGTGATATCGTTTTGATTGTGACAGCTAATTATTTCATATGATCTGTAAAGCCGCCCCAGATGAAGTTAGTAGGGTGCATTATTTATTATTTTTCATAACTTAAAATATTTGTCTTTGCAAGAAAATCATTAAATGACACAAGGTAAACAAAAATATAATTATTATTTAGAACAATTTAAATCGTACTTTCATTAAATTGCTACAAAACGTAGAAGTTTTTTTAATTTATGCATATGGGGCAACACTTTTTCACTAAATGTTGACATATCCTGTGTTTCTTCTTTAAAAAGTATTATGCTGAATAATCGAAAAATAATGTATGTTTTTTTTTTTTAGATATCAAGATACTACATACTGATCTCAGTTGATGTTTAAGAAAACAAATAAATATGAAAGTTATAGTTACGAGAGCAGCCTTTCATCTCCAAGTCCACATGCTGACCCATCAAAATTAGTCAGCAAATAGGAATATACAAATGTGAAGTGTTTACATGAAATGTAATATAAAAATAAGTTAAAGAGGTACATGCTTACCCATATTAATTCCTCAGATAAAAATGTACAAGTGTGAACAGTGTTCATATAAGAGTAAATATAAACATGTAATGGTAAAAGACATTTGTTGACACATCAAGATCTTTTAGAGATAAAAATGTATGAATATGAAAGATGTGTATTTGAGACTAAACATAAACGTAGTTTGAAGCAACACAAGTTGAATCACCTAAGCCATTTAGAAATAAAAATGTACAAGTGTGAAAAGTGTTCATATGAAACTAAAATTAAAAGTAGTAGTACAAGACATATGCTGAAGTATTCCACAAATAGACGACCTCTCATGATCAACATCTTCATTCGAGACAAGACATAAAAATAGATTAAATCGCACATGCTGACCAATCCAAATCCTTCAAAAATACAGATTTACCGGTGTGCAAACTGTTTATTTGGGACCAAACATAAAAATAACACAGCCCCACAAACAAAAAATTTTCTGACCTAGCAACGAGACGAGTATATCCTTATGTATTTTTGATCGCTGATTCCAAAAACACTCCCTGAATGAGATAACGCTCTGAAAATGATGTTATCATTTTAATCAATCGTTTTGTTTAATATTTTCGGGAAAAATTAAATGTATTACGATAAAAATAAAAGTAAATTATAGCGTTCACCCTATCGATATGAAACGCACCCCCATAGAGGGTGAGAACCACCCTCATCTGCCACCAAACCAATTGATAACGACAATGACTGAAAAACATTTTAAAATGTTTAAGTTTCGTTAGATTTGCAATAAACTGACGTAGAATTCGCTGTAATTTACCTCTATTTTTATCGTAATACATTCAGTTTTTCCCGAAAATATTAGACAAAACGATTTATTAAAATGATAACATGATAACAATAAAGATAAATTACAGCGTTCACCCTATGGGTATGAAACGCTATAGGGGTAGTTTTGGGGTATTACGTGAATTCTACGTCAGTTTATTGCAAACCTAACGAAACAAACATTTTTAAATGTTTTTCAGTCATTGTCGTTATCAATTGGTTTGGTGGCAGATGAGGGTGGTTCTCACCCTCTATGGGGGTGCGTTTCATACCGATAGGGTGAACGCTGTAATTTACCTTTATTTTTATCGTAATACATTCAATTTTTCCCGAAAATATTAAACAAAACGATTGATTAAAATGATAACATCATTTTCAGAGCGTTATCATATTCAGGGAGTGTTTTTTTGCTCTAAAATTTTTTTTTTGGGGGTGTACGACTTTTTTTGACCCCGAATTCGGAATCAGCGATCAAAAATACATAAGGATATACTCGTCTCGTTGCTAGGTCAGAATTTTTTTTTTGTGGGACTGTAATCTTAAGGAACACATGCTGAATCACCAAAGCCCTTCAGAGACAAAAAATGTATCAATGTGAAAGGTGTTCATTTGAGACATAACAATCGTAGTACTGTCTTACATATGCTGACCCATCGGAGTCCCTCGGAAATACAAATGTACGCGTGGTATAAATCTCTATGACTAAATTTAAATCTAGTCTTTTGAGACACGATATGCTTATACATCAAAACTCAAAACCGTTAAGTGTGAAAAGTGTTCATTTCAAACAAAACTAAAGAGAACATATACCAATTCATTAAGGCCCTTCAGATAGAAGAACATACAATTGAAAGGAATTCGTATGATGTGAAATTTGTAGGTAGCATTATTCAGCACATATCTTTAAAATTTTGTGAGTGTTAGCAATAGTAACAGCCCATATGAATAAAAAATAAACGTATTGCTGATAGCAGCCCAATAAACATTAATCGGTACTAATGGTAACACCTAGTTATAAGGTAACGAAGGTATATAAGAAAGGTTCTGGTAGTCACCTATAGTCACCAAGGTTTATTAAGGTTTTATAAAATTACTGTAAGTTCCAGGCATGTAATGGATGATAATATTTCTATCACCATTTTATAAAATAAGTTTATAGTTTATAGTAACCGTTCCCACAATCTATATAATAACACGAAATAAGTTAAATACAGTAGTGCATTTCGTTGCAGTTTCAGAGAATGTTTTCAGAATCTTAATTTTAGTGCAGTTATCGTCCGCTATCCAAAGAATGTCGGTTCGGATCATCTGAATTAATTAGATCATCACGCATCGTACAAAAACAAATTAAGATAAATATATGTATTTACATAAAAGCGAAAAATTAAAATTAGTTTATGGAACTATCAATTTCAAGTATCATTGTTGATAACGAAGAGGTTATTTTTTTCAGTATCAACCTCATTAGCGCGTTAACGCTTACAATATAAGCGTGAACTATGATGATACCTTATTTGACCAAACTGTTTGTCTTTGTCTTTTAGGTGGAAAATCCAAAAGTTCAAAATGGCCAAAAACTGACAGTCCCTTTTAATAGTACGCGATTCAGTTCAGTTCAGTTCAGACCAAAATGTCTTAGAATTTGCACGTGAGAAGAAAGTATAAATAATATAATGTGTCCAAGAGAGAAAACAAATATTTGCAACGCAGGAAACAGAAATAAGTAACAGTAATCTGGTGACAGAAATATTACCAACACCATTATATGCAAAGTTTTTAAGTGTAACTGAAACACTTCCATAACTCGGTTCATCAAAAAAAGTTATCTACTATTATTCTGCGGTTATATAAGAAGTTATATAACCAAAAATAACGACAATGTTTCCGTTACTGTTGGTTATAAACTCTGAAGTTATATACCGTTACTAAACGAAGATGTTGGCAACACTTATAAACTATCCTATTTAAGTACTCTGTTTATAAGGTAACAGAATTATTGCCGTTACTTTATTAAGTTATTTAAGCTTAGTGATGGCAAATTTATGGTTACATTATTGCCCGGACAGTTTCTAGACGTTTTCCGGGCATTTTTATTAATTATTTTTTTTTATTATCTAGTCTTATTCTACGTCACAAAATGATTCAGTTAGTAACAAATACTATATACTATTGTTATAACTGCATTTAAAAAACAACTGTGTAATATTTGATATTTGAATAAAAACCTCTTCAATTTGCATTTTTATTACACTAATCCACATAGCACCATACTAGCTAAGTATATGCGTAAAACATGAATAAATGATTATGGTATATTCAATATTCATCTTCAAATATACTTTGCATATATGTACTGTGATCGTTCCTATTTAATTAATATTCTTATGGTGTATGAATAAAATATACTCTGTACAAAGACTTCTGTATACATTTTATATAATAATTAACATACTATGCATATTAATTTTGGGGAAGAGAGTATATGCACTTATTTTTGTGCTATGTGGGAATAGGAAAAGAAAATATGAAATTTTCTGTGAACATATCTAACATTTAATAATCATAACATGAAGATAAAAATAAAATCATTTTATTATAATACTAGTACTGTCAAAAATAAACATTGAAAAAAAATTAAACAAAATAAAAAAGTTTGCCATAAACTTTATAATACAAATTTAATTATCGAGCAACACATTAACAGTTGATATGACAAAGTTATCAGAACAACAATTTTTATTCCATTCCATTTTTATTCCAGAAACAAACATTTGGTACATTACTATGATGTTCTGGAGTATTTTTCTCATTGTATTCTTTGACAAAATTCATTGCTATAATGATTTTTTTTGCTGGTCATATTTTTTGCAATTTGTACAATTCTGGATGAAGGAATCGTAAAAACAGAATTTTTTCCTCAACATACTACAAGATGTTTTTCTCTAGTCCAAAAAACAAAATAGATGCCTTCTCAATTTTTGTTTACATATAAACTAACATATGCTAATGATGGTCTGTCTCCTTCAGTTTCTCTAATTGTATTAGATATTGGCACTAGACTGTCGAAAATTGCTGAAACTTTAAACTGAAACGTTCTTCAGACATAATAATTTTCTTCACCGATAGTGCAATTTGTTCACAAAGGTTAATGTCAAAACATGGTGCTTGCAATACTGCCTTATTTTTAAAACAGTTCCTAGCATGTTGGAATATATACCCCATATTTCATGTCGACTAGGGTTTTCAAAGTTGTTGGATTAGAGTATCATTTTGAAACTTCTAAAACACTTGTTTTGGGAGCTGTTTATTACAGAAATATTATACATTTTTAGTTTTGTCAATAGTGTTTTGGATTGTAAGACAATTTCACAATATCTCGCTAAAACATTGAGGCTGTGAGCTATGCAGCCATATGTTAGTAAATGGTAATATTTATGGTAGTACCCATGCCGCTTTCATAGCTGGTGCATTGTCAGTTACTACTCCAATAACCTTATGTGGGCCACCTTTTCCAATTTCAGCAATTAATATAGAGAATACATAATCGGCTGCATGTGATTCAAGATCAGTCAATAGCTCATATGAAAACTGGGTCTAGAGTTGAAAAAAATATATTAATTCGGGAAACACCATTTATATCTGTCCAGCTTTCAGTCATTAATAATAATGATTCAGCTAATTGAAGTTTTCTGAGATAATTTTATTATCTCTAATATATTCATTATCAAGAAGGATTGTTGATAATTGCTTTCTTGAAGACAGTTGATAGGATGGGAGTAGATATACTAGGCCGGTTCAGGACCACTTTCAAAGTCACCGAGCTCCGGATGTCATGTGTTCATCAGCAGTGAGTGCTGCAGAAGTGTGTTGTCAACAATGACCAGAGAGTTAGTTCGTAGTTCTGCCGCTCGAATTTTGCAGATGCTGAAGAGTTCTTGGAATTAATCTGAAGTGTGTCGTCGACAATGACCAGAGAGTTAATTTGGAGTTCTCCCGCTCGATATTTGTAGATGTCGCGGCTTCTTTGTAGCAAGTAATCAATTATATTGCGAAAAATGATTGTTTTTATGAGAACGTGACTTTAGTGTAAATAATATCGGTGGCGGCTTCTTTGAAGCAGCCTGGAGTGGGTTGGAACCTTTGATGTGAAGATAACACTGACGTAGTTTTCCACGAACATCAAAACACTATATACTGCACTCGACGCGCGTTTCGCCAACCAAGTGGGCATCATCTGGAGATGATTAAAACTAAACTTATGCTAACAATCTACCCTATTTATACCTAAACTATTGTCATGGTTCGGCGAACCGTGACCCACTAACCAATAAAGCGGGCTATTTGGGATAGGCCCTCTGTCACTACTCATACTATTTTTACACTTTATGATTTCCAAGCTTTCAAATACATCCAGCTGTCTAGTACTTATTACATTACTAATTAATTTTAAATTGCTAAGATCTATTTTATGGTTATTCTCAAACGCATGTTGGGCTACACTAGACTTATCTGTTCTACCATATTTGAGATGGGCCATATGCTCTTTGAATCTAGTTTGAATTGATCGTCTAGTCTGTCCAACATATTTTTGATTACAGTCCTTACAACTAATTTCGTAAATCCCCGACTTTTCCTTTGTTAAAAATCTTACCAATACCACGGGTGAATCGAAGATCGAATGGAATCGATACAAATTTCGGATTTTCTCTTTCATTTTGAAAGGTCGAGGAATTTCGAAGCAACTCTTTAAAGTTTCATTTCCTAATTATTTTAGCAATTAAACTTACAGAATATCCATTACTCGTAGCTATATCCTTAATCAATGCCTTTTCTTTTTTAAACCTCCTTACTGAGGGGAAAGCTTAATAGACGATGGACTAGAAAATTAAAGCTCGCCACTTTGTGTTGAGCACAATGGTGAGAGTCCTTAGGGATATATCTTAGAGTACTGGTATCTTTTCTGTAAATGTCAAATTCTAACTTATTTTCACTATTTCTAATTACTAATATATCTAAAAATGGTAGTTGTCCAGAGTTTTCAGTTTCATATGTGAATTTAACTGACGCGAAACGACTGTTTAATTTAGATACAAAGTTATCAATATCAGCGACTTTTGTATCGAACACTGCAAAAATATCATCCACATACCTAGCAAACCCTGGGGAAATACTCGAATTCTTTTGCTTCCGTCTGTTCATGAAGAGACTGGCAATGAATGGTGACAAAGAGTTACCCATTGCTGTTTCTTCATGTTGTTCGAAGAAATTATCGTTGAATCGGAAACAATTTTGTTTCATGCAGAGTTTAGTGAGTTTAAGATATTCTTCTACTATATCTTGACTGAGAGATGTTTTCTTTGAAGCAAGTTAAACGTACCGATAACATAAACAAATGTATTTCAGTTTAAAATTAGTCATGGATCATGTGGCTATTGCGCAATATATAATGCAACTTTTGGTTTGAGATCGCCGAAAATGGTAATTAAGCAAGTCCAGACTTTTTTGTGTGTCGACTCTTTGAAAACTGAAAAAATTACCATGTCTGCCATAAATTAAACGTGTGGGCGTGTGCTCAGAGGCGGGTAAGAGAGTTCTTCGGAGGGGGGTACAATTGGCAATGTCCAGGAAGTGTGCAACAAGTCGTCAATGACCAGAGGCTGCTGAATTGAGTTTTGTGGTGGGGTGGGGGGAGGTTACAGGGTCTGTTCTTGCGGGACGCGACGCTGATGATTTCATGGCATTGGATTTCTATGAGATTTGAAATATGAACCTGATGATGCCAACTGAATAGGCTAAGTAATCAGTTCAATGTAAACGTCAATATTTTCAATTTATGATGTCAGATCGAAGTAAAATTTTACGTGGGTATACTAGACATCGAATATGATTGTTTGCTAAAAGAGCCTTAACCTTAACTTTGCCTGATTTCGATTTAACAAAAGTTAAAATTTATTAAAAAATAACTAAATCGAAAGGTAGAATATTTTTGATGTCAATAATGTAAGATTGACTAAACTACCTATGTAATTAAACGCCGGTTAGTTCACTATGTCTTTATTCTTTTGTGTACCATAAAATACTGACTATATATTTTAAGCATTGAGTCCTTGGTCTCCTCGCAGACCAAACGTTTGCTCATTTAGGCGCCGGTGTTGCTGACTCCGCAAAATTGCTTATATTCGGCCATCCTGTATCAGTTCGGCGTCCTCGCTCAACGATTCCATCCTTAACCCTTTCATGGGCACGAGCTTGTCGCTTATTACAAGTCCTATTTTTACTCATGTCAAATGTTTAATCCACCTCTTGCGTATTTAAGCAATAAAATACATTTTTTTACTTTACAAAAATTTTTCCTCGAGGTGGGAAGTATACTTCCCGCTACCCACTAATGTTACTACATTTTAACTAATTCTAATTAACAAACAAACTTAAATAACATTTTTATTTTATAAAAAAAGAATGTTACATTATTATTTTCCGTGAAATTTCAAAAAACGAGGACTAATGCACAAAGATACATTACATTTTGAGCAACAGTATTTTGATCTTTTTTCTTTTGCCTTTGTACTGCACAATCTGCATCTTCTAAATTTTCCAACATTTTGCGACATATGATTCCCAACTCCTGACAGTCTTACTTCTGGAATTTGTCGCTTATTTGACAAATACGGTGCTGGCCTAAAACGTCGCTTTCGTGATGAGAAGGCACCTATTAGCTGCCTAGCTAGATTAATCCTAAATGAAAAGTGGTCAATTTTTCTTCTGTTGCTTATATCCATAAGGATATAGGCGTTGACTATCGCCATGTCGAGTAAATAATACCATATTCGGTGCCACCATTTGGTGGATCTACGTCCTATTTGGTATCTTTCTTTATACTAATCAAACTTGTCCACTCCGCCCATGATTTTGTTGTATTCAGAGACTACCCTTAGACAGTACACATCGACTTTTGATCCATCTTTATTTTTGCGGTTTACTGTGGTTATATCTTTCGGTGAAAAACATGAAGTAAGAAAGTGAACCGGTTTGCTATCCATCCACTTGACCATAGCAACTTTTTCGGTAGTACCAAACATGAATTCTCCACGACTCAATACATTCTTGTTGCGTACGATATTTGCTGGCAAATATTGTCGATCAGATCTTACTGTTCCAACGGTATATACAATGCCGGATTAAGGATGATTGGGGCCGGGCGCAAATTTTTCTATGGGGCCCTTATTTTAGATGAAATAATTATTGTTGTTTATAGTAATTTTTAATCAATAATATGGATACATTAGAAATATAATAAAGCGAACTAAAGATATTTAATTTAAATGAACTAAAAACTGAATACTAGATTTAAAAAGGTTTTTTCCTTGCTTTATTTGCAGCAAAATCTTTTATAAGCTCTTCAAAGCTCATATTTCGTAATATGTCTCTTTCAATAGTCATTAAACTTAACGCATTCAACCTTTCGTCAGTCATACTGGATCGAAGATCATTTTTTACCCTTGCCAACTTGGAAAATGCTCTTTCAGCGCTACAATTACTTATTGGTAAGTGAGGTAAATTCTATATGCGACATATACATTTGGCAAAAGAGATTCCAACTTATTTCCTTTTATTGTTTCTAATGCCTCTAAAGGGGAAGGTGTTTCAATGCCATCAATAAATTCTTTGAACTGTATTATTTCTTTCCCAAAATGTTCTAAATCTGTCTTATAGGCATTAAGATTTCCTGCTGCAGCAGCAATTTCGTCCGAGTTCAGTGATTTAAACTTTAATAAAAATTCGAATTTTTCTTCTATGGCTGTATAAGCAGATAGCCTATCTTCGAGGCAAATGCGAAGTTTATCAATTATCGGTAAGAATTCATTAATTTTGTACTCTTGAGGTCCATGCAATAGGCGAGGGGACTGTAATCAAAATTACAAAAAAGAAACATCATGGTATTATAGTAGAGACTAAAGGTCTCTACTATAAATATTACTAAAATATAATTTTAGTAACCATATTTTGTTTAATTGTGAAATGAAAATGCTGGAAATGAGGATGTATTTCAAATGAAAGCAATCGGCGGTCTCATAATGACGTAACAGCGTAGATACGACGCGCGCATTCCAGGGTAGAAAACTAACTAACAAGGTTATTATAGTGCAGGTGTTATAATTATTGATAATGTAAATTTGCGTAACTGTAACTTCACTAACATTTCCACAACCAGGTACAAAACACTTCTTTACAGACATTTAAGTTTCAAAATAATGTAATGATATACAAAACAACAAACAAAACATTAAGGTTAAATATTCAACTAGCTCCGTTGCCAAATTTCTAAAAAAGAAGCATGTTCCCTGAAGTTTAATATCTGGCTTTTTAAAATAATTTCTTTTAACACAAATATAAACACAAAGCATGTAAGCATTCCCTATATTTAACCATTGATTAATGTCTAATGGTTTACTAATACTATAATAAAGGATTGCTCTACATTAACACAATTTTATCTTAATTATTTAGAAACATGGCAATGCAGCATTTGTTTCCTCGCTGAATCTGTGCTGTTGCGTCACGGCGAATACTAGCCAATACAATTGGCTTGGGAAAATGCGGGAATATCTGACCGTTTAAAGAGCGCTTAAACTTTACGAAATTTTTTTAAGCATAAGATATTTAATAAAAAAAAATATATATACGGGTCAATTATTTTAAACTGTAGATGTTATTAAAGTAATAAAAAAAAAATTGTCCCCTTGCCTATTCTACTTCACCTTCACGAGTTTCGTCGCCGGCTAATTTTCGTTTTCTTTTTCGGGAAACTTCACAGTTAAAGTGTTCGTTTACGTGTGGTGACAATTTGCCCGCTCTTTCTTGAAACTGATCAAACATATCACGGAAACTGACCACCAGTAATTTTAGAGAGCGCAAAAGTTTTGTAGCCGTCGTTAAATGAGTACAATTGTTTTGAAGCGTCCTACTTGTAGCATTAAACCTTTCAAGAATATCATACCACAATGTTAGTATGAATGCAATATCGAGGGACTTCATTTTCTTCAATATTGCCTTCGCTTCATCTCTAATGTTTTTCTTTAGCTCTTTGTCCTCGGAAATGGTTTGTAAATTTTCATATATTTTATTATAGTTTTCGTAGACCACTTTAGTGGATATAGTTCTGGCATTCCAACGAGTGCCACTGAGACTTTTCAAAGTAACTGGACGAACATTCATACTTGTGAGATCAGTACATATGTCTTTCCACCTATAATTATATAACTGTTGCAAAAAACTAAAAAAGGTTTGAGGCAGCCGGACAGTCTTCTACTGCATTTACTCCAACCAAATTTAATGAGTGCGCTGAGCATGGAACATATTCCATATATTCGTTAATGTCTTTCAAATGCGCTTGAAGACCGTTATATTTTCCGGACATATTAGACGCATTATCGTATGCCTGTCCACGTCCATTTTCTATATCGACCCCTAACTGTTCGAGAACGTCTAAAACCCGCAAAGCCATGGACTGCCCTGTGTGGACCACTGAACTTTCATATTTAATAAAACGTTCTTGGATGATTCCTGTTTTTGTTACATAACGCAAGACAATCACCATTTGATCACAATGAGACACGTCTGGTGTAGAATCAACGATTAATGCAAAATATTTGGATGATTGCACTTCATGTACAATTGTATTTAGTACTTTTTTGCCCATTAATATGATTAGTTCTTCATAAATGGTTGATGAAATGTACGATGTATTACCTCTGCTTTTATTACCCCGTTTTTCTAAATGTCGAGCCATAAATGGATCAAATTTTCCTAATAACTCTAATACCCCCAGAAAATTGCCGTTTTCAAAGTCTCCAATAATTTCCGAATAAATAAATAAATAAATAAATAAATAAATATTGTCTTTATTTTAATTACCGAACATTGGCGGAGTTCAGCTCATTAGAGCTGCTCTTACACTCAACCAAATATTTTTCATAACAAAAAAGGTTAAATACTAAGAGATACAAGTAATAAATGAGTAAAATTAAAATTAAAGCAGTTAAAATAAATATGTATTAGAAAAATAGCAATTTTCCTGAGAATTAACTGTTCACTGGTTTAATAAAAATTTTTTTGTATTTATGGTTAAAGGAGGTTATAGATAGGTGCTTTATATCGACGGAGATAGAGTTATAGAGAGACGCTGCAGAATAAGCAAAAGTTCTATGAAACAACGTTAGCCTATACCGAGGGATTGATAACATATCTACATATCTAAGATTTTTTGAGTGAAATAAGGATCGAGGAGTTAATAGATCACTAAGGTATTGGGGAGTAGATGTTTTTATTAACTTATGGGTAAACGAAGCCATGTGAAGTTGTCGTCTTTGAGCCATATTAAGCCAATTTAATATTTTTAATTTTTCGCTAACATGGTCCCTTCTTGTCAAATTAAAAATGAACCGAATACATGAATTCTGAACTTTCTGAATTCGCTTTGCTGTATTTTGATCAAGACAAGGGCCATAGACTATATCACAATAGTTAAAACATGACAATACTAATGAGTCGCACAACAGTACTTTAAGCTTTTGACTGAGAAAATGTCGATTTGAATATAATTGTTTTAATGAGCCGTATGTTTTTTTCAATACATTATTTACATGTGGAACAAATCTTAAATCTATGTCTACAATAAGCCCTAAATTTTTAACATTCGTTTGAAAAGATAATTTATGATTTTCTACAAAAATATTAAGATTATCATACATGAATTCTTTATTTTTACCAAATACTATTACTGCAGATTTTTGCGCATTAATTTTTAAGCAATGTTTATGAGATAGTTGTACTAGATGTTCAATATCCTTGTTGATATCTTCTTCTGCCTGAAATACTGACTCTGGATTAAATATGTGGTAGATCTGGGTATCATCGGCGTAAAAATGAGATTGACATGATATCAACCTTTTATTAAAATCCGAAGTATATAAAATAAATAGAAGAGGCCCTAATATTGATCCTTGTGGCACACCAGATCCCAACATTCCCAAGCCCGATTCAGAATTATTTATAATTACTTTTTGCATTCTAGAGGAAAAATATGATTGCATAAGTTTCAGTGTTTTATCATTAAAACCATAGAATTTCAGTTTTGATAACATTAGTATATGATTAATAGTATCAAAAGCCCTAGAGTAGTCCAGCATTACTAGAATTGAATTATTGCCATTGTCAATACCACTAATTATATCATTTGTAACTTTCAGTAGAGCACTAGTTGGACTGTGACCTGATCTAAAACCTGACTGAGTATCAGGAAGAATGCTATGTTCCTTAACAAACGATATAATTTGGTTATATATTAAACGTTCCAAAATTTTAGAAAATATTGGTAAAAGACTTATTGGTCGTAAATCTGACAGAGTTGCTGGATTTTTTATTTTATTCAATGGTTTAACCACTGCAATTTTCCATGATTCAGGAAATACACATTGCAAAATGCACTGATTAAATAAATAGGCAAAATACACAGTTAAATGAGGCATACAAATTTGAAGCATTTTTTTTGAAATACAGTCCCCTCTAAGTGCCAAACCCCTCTCACATAAGAATTTTAGTGACTCAATTACTCTCCTTAAAACTTCTACCCAGTACCGCTGTTCCATTTCCGTTTTTAATAGGGAATCGTGTTAGAAGGATAGGGCTTTTATTTAAACACTATATTTGTTTTTAAAACGTTTTTATTAGTCTTGAACTATTTCACCGACCAAATATATCTAACTCCAATGCTTTCATTTTAATATAATCGAGGCACCAGCTTCCTGACACAGCATAAACTTATATATATTATTGCTTCTTAGAAGCGTGGTATTTATTCAGATTAAATATCATATTTCAGTTAAATAATTATTTTGATTTTGTAAACATATTCCAACACTCCCACTCAAAATAAAAATAATTAATAGAAAATTAAACATAGACAAAAAAAATATTATTTTAATCCTAATTCTGAACGCAACAATTTAAATTTCTGCAGAGGTAGTCCTTTTGTGAATGTCAGCGAGTTGATTCAGTAGGCATTTCGGACGCTGCTCGAGTCGGACGTGCTGCATCGTGCTCCAAGTTAAATCACATAAAACGTCAGTTAAACTAATATCTATTGTGAAATAAATTTAATAGACGACGACAACAAAATTCAGTTCAAACAGTGCAATTTATAACAATATTACAGTTAATATAGTTCAATAAACAATCAACAATAAATATTAAAGTGTAGTGTTCAAGAGTAATAGAAAGTTAGTTCAAGCAAGGGACACATACATGCATAATAAAGATAAAGAAAAGGTCAGTTAGGTACAAGTACAACATTTCAACAGATCTGCAGGTATTGCTAACAACCAGAGAGCAGGCTAGAAAAGAAGTTATAGACCGGCGGGATTTCCGGCCTTTATTGGATATATCAACCATAAATGACCTAGAAAAGAGAAGTCAAGACCCCATGTGCTTGTGAAATAAAACTCGGAACAGGACTGTACTTAAGGAAAATTAAGAAATAGAGAGCATGATAAGATATCTATAGTGCAACCAACACGAGTGCTGACAAGACAAAGCTAAAGCTGAAAGTTAATACACCACTTTAATTTCTAATCTGATTAGATATTGACGACTAAACTGTCCAAGTTCTACTAGATATAAGTATTACCACACATAAATAACCAACCATGCCTACAAGACAAGCCCAAGCCAATTTCGAGCAAACTCTCATTGATGCGCTTAAAAGTAAAAATGTTGTTGAGAGTATATCAGATATAATTATAGCGGCCATCACGTCACAATTGGCTGGAAAATTTAAGATGTACGATGACAAAATTGCAAAATTGGAGATGGAAATCCAAAACCTTAAGTCTCAGAGTATTAACGATAATTTAAATCCAGCTACTGCTCATCAGAATAAAATTGAACAACAACTGGATAATATTCAGCAACAATCTAAACGGAATAATATAAGAGTGATGGGCATAAAAGAAAGTAACAATGAAGACGTTCCACAAAAGGTTATCGAAATATTTAGGAACAAAATGCAAATGGTCATCAGCCAAGATGATATATCTGCAGCATACAGGGTTGGTCAAAGTTCCAGCGACCGCCCGCGACATATTTTAGTAACCTTTCAAGATAATGCTACCAAATCCAATATATATAAAAAAGAAAAAGATGCTTAAGGGAACGGGATGTGTCATCAAGGAGGATCTAACTGCATATCGTTTGAAAATCGTGAAAGAAGCCTCGGAAAAGCATGGATTCAAAAATATCTGGACGGTCAATGGAAATATTTTTGCTAAAACTGAGAATGGAGTGGAGAAAATTTCACTTTAACACAAGACCTTTTTGTCAGCACTTGAATATTTTATAGGCATATATATTTTAGTAGTTTTTGAGTACTTACCTACATTATCAAAATCAAGTTCAAATAGTGTTTATTCGCACGTTGCATTTTAGTCTTCCTTATTTTTTAGTTATTAAATTTAAACGTTATAAATAATAATATGATAGATTTACTTAGGTTAATAGATGAACAAGACAAGGTTAAAACAAAAATACACGGTAGTTTGAAAGATGGCTTTAACGATATGAAAAATGGGCATAACTTGGGAATATTACAATTAAATATAAGAAGTATCAAAAAAAATTTTGAGGAATTCTTAATATACGTAGAGACAATAAAGGAGTATATCGACATTATTGTCCTCTCAGAAACTTGGAACGTGGATGCGGTAAGTTGCTTTAATATTCCTAATTTTACTATTTATTACAACGAATCAAACTATAATCAAAATGATGGAGTAATAGTGTATATCAAAAATAATATTCCTGCTAATGTGGTCAATTTCGCACTGACTGAAACTAAGTTACTAAGATTCTCAATTGAAATAAATAAAGTCAGTATAGGTTTCGTTGCTTCCTATAGACCTCCGTCCACAAACCTGAACACTTATATAACCGAACTAGGACAATTCATCACTGAAGTACATAAAAATAAAATTGAAATATTTCTAGGAGATATTAACATTAATTTGCTTGATACAAATTCAATAGAGGTGAATAACTACATAAATATGTTGGCAGAGAATGGATATATATCATATATAAACTCATGTACGAGAGTAACGGAAACTTCACAAAGTATCATAGATCATATATTTATTAGGCAGAATAATCAAACTAATACTTGCACTAAAATCAATGCTATGATTATTGAATCAGATATTACCGACCACTACATCACATCAGTAGTTTTAGAATTTCTTAATAATGATACATGTAATAAAGAGTCAAAAAATAAACTAATTAGTAAAACTGATTTTAAAAAATTAAAAAATATATTAGAACAGGAAACTTGGCAAGAAGTAATAAAATGTACCCAAACTCAAGACAGCTATAATATTTTTATTAATAAAATTCATACAGTTATGAAAAAATCCTCAAAATCTGTAATTGTCAAAAACAAATTCTACAAATTAAAGCCATGGATAACTGATGGATTAATAAATTCTATTAGACACAGGGACTACCTAAAAAGAAGGTTAATAAAAAATTACTCACCTGAACTTAAGAAACAACATGCAGAATATAGAAATATGCTGAATAAATTAATCAGAGATGTCAAGAATCAATACTATAAAAATCAGCTTGCAGATACACAAGGAAATTGTAAAAAAATTTGGGAAATAGTAAATAGTGCCTCAAATTCGACGACAACACATAAACAAATTAAAAACATCAATATATTAAATGATGAAGGACTAGAAGTAACAAGTAATATAGAAAAGGCTAATGTTTTTAACGATTATTTTATAAATATTGGCACAAGAATGTCTGAAAGAATTGAAAAAATTGATAACCTGCCTAATAATATCTTAGAAAATGATTCCATGCTATCATCGATATTCCTTAAACCTATAAAAGAAAATGAAATCATTGAAATAATTAGCAGTTTAAAAAATAACTCTTCAGCTGGACCAGACGGGATATCAGCTAAAGTAATAAAATCCATACACTTATATATAATTAAACCATTAGTACATTTAATTAATTTAACATTTAAAACTAGTCTAATACCATACCAATGGAAGGAGTCAAACGTTACCCCAGTGCATAAATCTGGTGATTACAAAAATCTAAACAACTACAGACCTATCTCAGTTATCAATAATTTTGCTAAAATATTTGAAAAATGCCTTAAAAACAGACTGGTGGAATTTTTTGAAAATCATGATGTGATCACAAACAGACAATTTGGCTTTAAAAAAAATATAGGTACCGAGCATGCAGTGATGGACTTAATACAAGAAATTGTAACAAACCTAGACAAATCAAAAAAAAGCATGGCTGTATTTCTCGACTTAGCGAAAGCTTTTGATACCGTGCCACATCAACTGTTACTAAATAGACTCCAAAACAATGGTATACGTGGACCTACACTATGTCTAATGGAACATTACCTCACAAATAGAAGACAATGCGTAAAAATTGATGACGTATACAGTGACTCGCTCAACATCACCATGGGCGTACCACAAGGGACTGTATTGGGTCCAATACTTTTCCTTCTGTATATTAACAGCATTACAAAATTAAAACAATTTCAAGGCCATTTAGTATCTTATGCTGATGACACTGCCATTGTATTTGAGGAAAATTCATGGGACACAGTATATAGCAATGCAGAAGAAAGTTTAACTCTGATTTCTAAGTGGCTAAACTTTAGTTTATTGAGCTTAAACATTCAAAAAACTAAATTCCTAACATTCACCTTATTAGCTACCGATCAACCTACTAGAGAATTACTGCATATACATAATAATACATGTTTACAACAAATAAATTGCAGTTGCCCAAAAATTGGGAAAACCAGTACCATCAAATATTTAGGAGTTATGCTTGACCATCATCTAAGATGGGACGAGCATGTTACTTACGTCACAAAAAAAATTAGACAACTTACGCATAAATTCTTTACTTTAAGGGATATATTACATAGGAAAAATCTGATGACTATATATAAATCGCTAGTAGAATCACTGATTAGATATTGTATTATTATCTGGGGGGGTTACGTAATAATATAATGAATATTCTGCAAACAGCGCAAAATAGTATTCTAAAGATAATTTTAAAGAAAAAAAAACTCTACTCCTCTACACAATTATATAAAGAAGCTGACGTATTCAATATAAGAAATCTCTTTGCTTATCACTGTTTATTACACATGTATGACAAGAACCCCTTACCAGCCCATTCTAGATATGAAACCAGGTTTACAGAAAATAGGTCTATAGGATTGCCATTAGTCAAAAAAAGCCATACACAAAGATTTGTCTACTATCTCGGACCAAAGTTATATAATATTTTACCGCTGTATCTAAAAACCATAGGCAAGTTTAGTAAATACAAAATTGAAATAAAAAAATGTATTACCCAAAATCATGATTCTATAAAGAATATCCTGCATTAAATGGAAAACTCGACCATAATAAGTTTAATATCTTCGATCTAAGTTGACATAATATAAGACATTTATCTTCCCAATCATAGTATATTAGTATTATAGTACGTACTAACTTACTGCCGTGTGTTGCTGGTATAAATCCTGTCTCGTTTTGTCAATAATTATTAGTTAGAATATTTTCCTATCTCTCTCTGTTCATTTCTCTTTTAATATAAAAAACTATACAATTAATTTACTGATCAACCAGGAAGAAACGAAATTCACAAAACAAGCATTTTGTGCTTAGGTGATTTCATCTCGGCCTGGTGATGCTGATTTACATGTGTTACTTACTATTAAATGTATTGTATATTGTAATTCTAATATATTTTAGGTTATAGTCTACCACAAAGTGTAATAATATTGTACTATTCTACTACTCTACCTAATAATAAAATTGAATCTGTGGAAATATAACTTAAAATTATTAATCCTTCTTGGATTTTCTCTCTAATAAAATGGTATTTTATATTTATGTGTTTGGTTCTTTTGTGATCGGAAGGATTCTTAGCTATTGATATACAGGCCATATTATCTTCATGTATAAGTATAGGAGTCTGAATATGTATGTTTATACTGTCACTGAGCGATTTGAGCCAAACTGCTTCTTTTGTTCCTTCAAAAGCTGCTATATATTCTGCTTCTGTTGATGATATTGCGACTGTACTTTGCCGTCGACTATTCCATGATATGGAACATGAGTCATATAATTTGAATATATAACCTGAGGTACTTTTGCGAGTTTCTGAATCGTTTGCCCAATCGACATCTGTGTACCCAACAAGTTCTCCCACTTTCGTGTCTTTTGTTTTAGTAAACGTTAATTTTAAATGTAATGTTCCTTTTTATGTATCTAAGCACTCTTTTCAAAGCTTGCCATATCTACTTAATATATTTATGGCTATACATAGATCAGGACGTGTACACAACATCACATACATCAGACATCCTATTAAATTTCTACAGGGAGCATCGTAATATTCATCTAAATTTAACTTATCATAGTCAAGTTTTACAGGCAACGGTGTATCAACTGGCTTGCATTCTAGCATATTAAACCTTTTTAAAATCATTGATAAATACATATTCTGATCAAGAGTAATTATATTTTCAAAACGTTTTATTCTTATTCCTAAAAATAATTGAATTTCATTCAAATCTATCATTTTAAAATTTTGTTTTAAATAGTTTTTTATATTTATCATAGTTTTCAAACTTTTAGTAGCTACAACTATGTCGTCAACGTATAACAAAATATAAATATTTTTATTTACGTCGTTTTTATTTAGAAAATAGACACAGTGATCTACTTTTGATTGAGTAAAACCAGCCTTTTTTAATGTAACATTAAAATGTTCGTACCAACATCTCGCAGCTTGTTTCAGACCATATATTGATTTGTGTAATAAACATACTTGGTTTTCTTTACATTCTACTCCTTCTGGAGCTGCCATGTATACAGTTTCTTTTAATGATCCGTTCAAAAAGGCTGTTTTTACATTCATATGATGTACTAATAATGAAAATTGGTTGCTAAAAGCTAATAATAGTCTAAAGCTGGTTAGCTTTACTACTGGAGCAAAAATTTCGTTATAATCTTTAAGATATTCTTGGCTAAAACCTCTTGCTACCAGCCTTGCTTTATATCTATTAACGTTTCCATTTGTATCAATTTTAATGGTAAAGACCCATTTACAACTAACTATATTTGTGTTTGACGGAGTTTGAACGAGAGTCCCAAGTTTTATTATCTTTTAATGCTTTCAACTCTTCTTTTATTGCTAGCTCCCACTGATCACGATCTTCCCTACTCTCGATTTCTTTAAATGATTTTGGAATATCTAGCGGGAAATTAGAGGCATTTAATAGTAAGTATGTTTCTTGGTCATAAATGCTCTCTTCATAATTTATTACTGGACTATTTTTAAGTCTTTTACTTCGTCTAACACCTTCTAATGTTTTTTCTTTGTCTGTTTCATTATCACACGCTAACTTTTGTTTATTATTTTCATTATTGGTCACCCGTCTTGTTTTGGGAGTACCATTTCTGTTTTTACAAAAACCATGTTTAAATTAGTTTCATTTAGTGTTTCTAATGCTGTTATTAATCCATCATACACTGGCGGCATTGTTAAAAGTAAATGTTGCACCTGGTCCATTTCATCCAATTTTGCCCCTGCTGTCATAAGTTCCATTATCAAGTTTTCAAAATTTGTAAAATGTTGGGATAGTTTTTCATTTGGTTTTAATTTAAGAGTAAACAGTTTCTTGCGTAAGGTTAATTGTGTCGCAAGACTTTTTCGCTCATAGATACTATCTAATTTAGTAATGATATTGAAACCGTGCTGCTGATCTTTGATTGAATTTAGTAATGTGTCACTTAAATATTCATAAATTATTCCGCAAACAATTGAATCGTCCTTTGTCCATTCCTCTGTCGGTTCCGGCAGAACAGGATTTTCTAATTTATTTATTTATTTGAATACACCATCCAACAGCCGAGGCCAATTATGGGATGGGAAAATACAATTACAATAATTACATATTGATTAAATTAATTATACATTACATGCTACTTAACACTAGGTACTTGAACTAACTAAATTAAACTAAATTAGACTAACTGAATTAGGGGTATTTATACATTATCATATCGTACTCTGTATAAAAAAAGTTGGTATATTATATTTTACTAATGAATTAAATAACTGCGTATGCAGCTGTATGTAAGTCCTATAAATAATGTGTATATTCTTATACAATATAAGTTAAACTATTGTTGCATTTGTGCCATTTATTAGGAAACAGTTGAGATCGTACTGATATAATGATTTAAACTGGAATTGTAAATATCAACTTGTTCGCCAAGAGTATTATATAACTCCATCATAGAATAAATAGGAGACTTTTTGAGAATATTTGTACGATTAGTGGGACAGTAGAATAGAACGTTTTGACGTGCCTCCAATCTAGGGATTCTAAAATTAATTTTTGACAATAGCTCTGGGGAGTCAATTAAACTATGAATTAGCTTATACAAAAATACTAAGATGATTACCCTCCTTCTATTCTCCAGGGACTTCATGTTTAGCCTTGTCAATAGCAGTGTATTTGGGTATCCTCGTTCTGGATAATAATTATCTGTCTTAAAAACCATGTACTTCATAAACTTTCGTTGAATCTTTTCCAGTGAATGTGAATGAATATTATAAATCGGGTCCCAAATTATCGCACCATATTCAAGTTTTGAACGTACAAGTGAGTAATACAGTGTCTTGAGCGCTTCTACATTAGAAAACTTTTTACAGTTTCTTATTATAAATCCTAGTGACTTAAGTGCCGAATTTGTTGATGCATTAATGTGCTCTATGAAATCCAGTTTAGAGTCAAATAAAATACCCAGGTCTTTTGTTGTTTGACTTCTTATCAACTCCGTGTTGTTAAACGTATACGAGAACTCGATAGAATTCTTTTTACGCGTGTATGATATAACCTTACATTTTGAAACGTTCATATCCAATTTGTTAGAGGTGCACCACACTTCCACTTTGTGTAGTTGCTGTTGTAACGCTGTGCAATCTTCGATGTTGTTAATACTACAATATATTTTAAGATCATCAGCAAATAAAAGTTTCTCGCATTCTAATTCTATACATAAATTATTTATAAATAAGTTGAATAAAAGTGGCCCCAGATTTGAACCTTGTGGCACTCCTGACGTTGCAAGGTACGTACTCGACTTAAATCCATTATACTGGACATACTGTAGCCTTTCTTCTAAGTAAGATTTAAAGAAATTCAACAATGACTTATTAAAACCAAAGTGGTTTAATTTTTCTATTAGCAATTTGTGATCTATGCGATCAAAGGCTTTAGAGAAATCGGTATACACCACGTCAACTTGACCTCTATTGTCTAAAGATTCTGTGATAAACTGTGTTAAACAGGCCAAATTTGTAGAGGTAGAACGTTTCTCCATAAAGCCGTGTTGATGGACAGAAATTGAATTTCTTACACCAGTATAAATTGTAGCATAGATTGCCGCCTCAAATACTTTTGCGAAATTGGGCAGGATTGATATACCCCTATAGTTCCCTATGTCTGCCTTATTGCCACATTTGTAAATGGGACACACTTTGGCTAGCTTCCAGCACTCAGGAAAAGTAGAGGTCCGTAATGCAGTATTGAATAGGGTTAGCAGTGGCACAGTAAACACATTCGCGCAATCTTTGATTAAAAAACTAGGAACCTGATCATGTCCTGATGTCATTTTATTTTTTAATCTTTTAATGGCTATTTTTATATCTGATTCTGATAATTGATCGATATTTATACATGGCAAATTACTTACGATATTAGGAGCTGGTATAGCGTTAGAGAGCGGCAAATAAACACTTTTGAAAAATTGACTGAAATGATCTACAATGTTTTGTGGGTTTTCAATTTCATGGCCATCTATATTCATTCTGCCAGGTATTGTGGTAGTACCTTTCTTGTTATTTATGTATGACCAGAATTGCTTAGGGTCAACTATCAAAGCATTCTCTACATTTTCTAAATAATTATTATATGCTTCCTTGACCTGTAAATTTATCGATGATCTTACGCGCTTGTACTCTTCTAGTGAGTTGATGTCATTATATTTATTGTAGTTTTTGCGGTAGTGATCTCTCGCTTTAATGTTTCTTATTATTTCGGTTGTATACCAAACAGGAAATTTTGTTCTTTTTGTGTTTTTGTATTTTGGGACATGCACATCAAAAATTGAATGTAGTTTATCATAAAATTCGTCGCATGCCTTGTTGACATCATTGGAGTTTTCTAGGAAAGTCCAGTCGGTTTGAAGTAAAGAGTTGTACAGTGCTGGGTAATTTGCTTTCCTAAAGTTATAAATATTCTTTTCTCGCGAGTTTACTGGAAATTTGGCAGAGTTAATTCTTTTTGGTAATACATTGATGCATAGGGCTGGATGGTGAACATCCTCTTTCACGAGAGGTGAAGTGTCTCGCGAAACAGTGCAGGTTTTCAAGTCAGATAAAACTAAATCCAGGAGTCTCCCATTTATATTTACAATGTTATTAAACTGTGTCATGTTGCTAAATTCTAAGAATGATTGCATAAGTTGTCGTTTTGTATCAAAGATATCGTTATTAAAACTTGGAATATTAAAATCACCCAGTATTAATGTATTATTATTCGCACCAACGATTTGTTCAAATAAATTAAAAAATAATTCAAAATGCTCCACAGAAATAGATGGTGGTATATATATAACGTATATGAATAAAATGAAAAAATTGTTAATTAAACATTTACAGCCAACTATGTCCACTACTGGAAGATTGTCTAGAATGTAAGATACATTTACAGGTTCGGAAAAAAAACTCACTTTTTATAGCTAATAGTGCACCCCCTCCTTTTGAAAGTCCTGTTGCGGCAAAGTTTCGATCGCACCGTAATACTGTGTAGGCGGTTGGGAAGTACTCGGTGCTGGCGACATCATCGGAAAGCCAAGTTTCGACCAAACTCACAACATCATATTCATTACTATTTACTGCGGAATAAAGCTTATCGACCTTGCTCCGCAAACCTCGTACATTTTGGAAGTAACAAAGTAGTTCTTCATCAGTTGGTATCTTGTTGTTAACGTGCCCAGTTGATTTATGGTGGTCAGTTTTCTTTATAAAAAATCTATTTTGTTCTTTCTAATCTCCAAATTTCTTATGTAGGCAGGACATTGTTTACTCCAGGTAGGATGGTCAAAATTGATTCTTAATTTGAGTTTCTCTGCTGCATATTTGCAATTTACACAAATTATGTTTTTGTCCTCAGTTTGACATTCGTCTGTATGGTGAGATCCTCCACATTTTGCACATATGGAGTTCTTAGTGCAATTTTTGGCTATATGATTAAATCCATGGCATTTAAAACAAGCTGTAACATCAACAGCGTCGAAAACGTGACATCTGTCCCATCCAATGTTAACTTTAGCAAGTTTAAGTATATCCACATATGTTCCTCCATCTACTTCTACGTATGCGATATAAGTCCGATTGTTTCTTTTATTTTTGGTGACATGAACGACATTTGGTCTTCCTTTGTTGAAAATTTCTTCATTCTGCGCAACCAATAACTTCTCAATTTCTTCGGGCTCGTTTGTTTCCGTAATACCAACAATTTTTATCCTTGGAAGCTGTTTTTTGGGTTCACTTATGGTGTACTTTTGGCCTAGTTTGTTTTCAACTTCTTTTTTTAAACTTTCCGCTGCATTTTTGTTTTTGCATTCCACTATGATTCCTCCATCCTTTGCGTTCTTCATACCAGATACAGCCATCTTTGTTGGGTCAAACGAGTTTTTGATTTCTGTCCGTGTATCATTATTAGTCTGTCTCATTTTAGGCTTAATGACAACTACCGGATCGGCGTTTTTTAATTTAACTTTATCTGCAAATGTTTCATGACTGGTTGTTTCTGTGATTTTATTTATATCTCGCTTTATTTCTTCATTCTTCTTTATTGTGGCTTCCGAAAGTGTTTCGATTAGTATGTTTTGTTTTTCGATGGACTTATTTTGATTCTTCACTTCTTTTTCTACATCAATTATCTTCTTGCTAAGTGAGTCTATCAAGTTTTTTATGTTTTTTTGTGCTAAACATATGTCACAAAGCCATACAAGATTCTTATATCTGTCAAAGATCTCGATATCATTTGGGTCTACTTTGCTACATGACAGGTGGACTAATCGCTCGCACCAGTGACAGGCTATAATTGTTTTGGGGACAGATTTTTCTTGATGCCTTTTAATGTTTTGTGTACAAACAGTACAACTTGACCCATTCATGGCTAAAGCTGAGCTTATTACTCGACCCGGCGCCTCCTCTAAGGCAATAAATGCCTTTATGGCAATCCAGATGTTTCTACCTGGTGAGGCTGTTAACCTTTTTCAACACTGGACGACCCTCTGATACTTTCCTATTTCTTACAAACTGACCACATGCATCACGAATTGATATTTAATAATTACGTTGCACACTACACTATCTGTTATTAATACTGTTCAATTAATGTTAGTTTTCTTATTACTTATTCTTATTTTATCTTATCACTTTTGTCACAGTCCACTTTAATTCAGTTCAATTTCGTGTCATTTCAACCACTATTCTGCCACTATTTTACGGACTCAAGTCAGAGCGCCTTTTTGTACGACCGCCCGGCACGATGGTCAGATACTAATATATATAATACATTCATTTCATCTAAAACAGCTTTTATACGGAACTTCCATAAAGCACATTTTTCCCCATTAAATGGCTGGATATTTCGTTTGCGGGTTAGAACATCCATTGTGACACTTGTTGTGCAAACAACAACAAAAAAACTTATTTATTCCCTGTCTTACTTTTATTTTGTTGAAATTGTTTAAGCCACTAATCACCTTTATTGTTATTTACGTTATCTGGGCCCATAAACTGTTAGAAGGATAGGGCTTTTATTTAAACACTATATTTGTTTTTAAAACGTTTTTATTAGTCTTGAACTATTTCACCGACCAAATATATCTAACTCCAATGCTTTCATTTTAATATAATCGAGGCACCAGCTTCCTGACACAGCATAAACTTTTATATATTATTGCTTCTTAGAAGCGTGGTATTTATTCAGATTAAATATCATATTTCAGTTAAATAATTATTTTGATTTTGTAAACATATTCCAACAAATCGATCTTGTTTTTTTTTTGCTGGTTTTACCTACCCAACACTGCACTGATTGAAAATGGTCATTGTCTTTTTGGTGTCTTAGCAATGCTCTGTGACCGTGATCCCACTGACAAAATCCTTTTTTTGAAGGGATTGTTTTCATCTTTAGCAAATAATAAACAAAAAAAAACAGAATATTTTTCACGTAGACGGTGAATACATCAGCCAGTCTCTGTCTAGACTTTCCCCATTTTTTGATTTGAAAGTAAAGAATGCCAAGCTGCAATAACGAGTTACTCCATCCTTGCCGACACGCTTTGACGCTGTAAAACTTCTAGATGTTATATTCTGATTTGGCAATTCTTGCCTAAGAATCCAAAAAATTTGAGTAGATTCTTCCAAAGGTCATAAGGCGGGATCTGTCGGCAAGTCCGGCAGCATATCTGAAGTGCTAGCCTCATATTTGGAAGCCGTTGGTATAATTGTGCTTCTTCCCTGTAGTGATAACACCGCCGAAATTAACAAAAAATTGTAAAGGTGTTTGTATAATTAGATAATTACCTCTGTCTCCTCAATTACAATCGGCTCTACAATTTCCGTCTGGTCTTCTACTCTTGTCTCTGTCTTCACAATTTCATTTAGGCACCTTGGCCCTCTTGGTCTTTTGAAAGTCTCCGCAAGCTTTAAAAATAATATATTAATAATAATTCTTACTTAATTATCCACAGAGAAAACTAACAGGATGATCTATCTGACTTGATTCTGACTCAGTATCTATAATATTTCCAGCAGAAAGTCCAGTATCTGACGCACTAACAGATTCACTTACACTTGCACCAGTTGCATCCCTACGATTTTGTAACGAAAAAAAAACTGGTCAATTTATGCGTTTTATTTAGCACATTTTTCTTAAATCTATCTTCCTTTTCTTTTTTTCTTGAGCTCCACTTTCATAATGTCTTTTCATAGCGACCAAAAAAAAACACTAAATATTAGCCAAGAGTGTAGAGTTTTACCACCTAAATTCAGCGAAATGTTCTACGTTCTACTTCTAAACGAACTAAACAGACTAAACAGTAAGGTTATAGTAATTATGGTGGTTCGACTGGTTCGTGTATCATCGTCTATCATCGAGACTCATAAAAGTAATAATAGGTAAAAAATAGTGTACTTCATTTTGTTTCTTGACGAATGACGATCAATGCCAAATGCTGACAATAGGATGCCGGTAAATAAATTATTAAACTAAAATAACAATAAATTATTATGTTACAAATGCAAAAACAAATGTCACATGTTGTATGTAAACAACTCATTTAGATATCGGAAGCAATACGATATACAGTCGACCAAAAATGGTAAAAGTGTAAATTAAGCGGCCTCTAATCTAACAACCAATGCTTGCATTAACATCCTAGCTATACGGCTGATGGTTGTATAAAATGGGAAATCTCAAATCGGAGGCAATGTTCGATATTTATAAATATTGTTTTCTGAAGTTATTGTGACATTATTTAAATTTTCTTCCAAAAATAAAAAAACGATTTTTTTTTCGGGATTTTGTTATATTTTTCCCATTCCTGTTAGAAAAACTATATATTTCCACGGGGCGCGGGGCCCTCGAGTCTTGGGGGCGGGCGCAGTTGCGCCATTACGCCCTGGTTAATCCGGCATTGGGTATATATCTTTTTTTTTTCCAAATTGTTTACTAGAGGAAAACTAGTGAAGAAATTGTCAAAGGCCATAAGACAATTTTTGTTTCTTAATGACGAAGTCAGATTTGTTATCACCCGCTCCCCTAATCCTCCTTTTTTAGCTGTATCTGATTTTCCAGTATAAATCTCAAATTGGTTTATATAGCCAGTTTTGGCATCAGCCAGACACCATACCTTGTAACCTCTTTTTATAGGTTATGCTTTAGGGAACTTCTGCCTTTGAAAGGTATCATCGATTCATCCACACTAAGATAAGAAGAGTGTTGATAAATAGATGGCATTACATTGAGCCGATCTACAAGAGGCCTTACTTTGTGAAGTTTGTCATACCCTTCCTGACTTCTTTGAATGTGTGTTGAATTATCATTTATATGAAAATTTTCAACAATTTTCTTAAAGCGTTTGGACGACATAACTTGATTAACTGCTTGGACAGACAAAAAAGGATCTGTTGACCAATAATTGGACAACTGTGGAAGTACATGTATGCCCATGACAATAAGCATTCCAAAAAAAAGCTTTCAGTTCATCAATGGTTATATCATCCCAGTTCTTGGAAGGACCAGGTACACCACGTTTTTTATTGGTTCTTCTATTCAAATTTTGTTTTGCATATAAGTTTGTCTGCTCAACAATATTTTGCAATATATCCTCATCAAAAATTTTTGTAAAATAATCGACCTCTTTGTCTTTAATTGAAAAAGTATGTTTAGTCTTAGGAATATGATCAAAATCTAATTTTAGCTTATCGAAATGCTCGGTATGTTCACTCCATTTTACTTCATTTTCCTTTTTTCCTTTGTTTTGCAGACGTTTTTTTCCCCTTTGCCTCTGAGGCATGTAAAACGGGAGCTTCATTTGAAGTGGCTTCTTTAGTATCTTCATTTGAAGTGGGTTCTACGATATTTTCAGATGTTTTTACATCTATATTTTCAGGGGTTTCAGGTGCAGTGGGGCTTTCGGAAAGTATGATGTCAACGTTTAGGTTATTAATTATTGTAAGCTCTGCAAATGGCACAACTGAATTTTTCGCTGATAAACGTCCAGAAGACAGATCATTATTTTCTAAAGCTTCAAACTCTTCTACAGCTCCATCATCGGCCTCTTCATCAGAATTCACTTCGTTTTCTGGTAATCTGAAGAAGTAGTTTAGTGCTGCTTCAGCAGAGGTTATCCAAGTCCCACATCACCGAAATAATTTATTTTAACGTATTTTTTCCAAAAAAATGTGTAAAAAGCGATTGGAAAATGCAAATACAACATGGGCGGTGGGATAAATAATTCCCACCAAAAAAATTGTTTATTGTATATTTACAAATAACATTAGTATTACAATTACTACAGTTACAAGTGAAGGAAAGACTATTGTTATTAGCCCAAATAGCACAACTTAGTCCAGTAAACATCCAATGGACATCCAGTGGATGAATCGCTATAAAAACTAGGATGTACAATGGACATCCAAATTGCATTCAAATTCAGTCCATTGGATATCCATCGGGTGCCACTTTGTCACAACTCTGGACACAATTTTGGAGATCCAAAAGAGGTCCAAACCGAGTCCATAAAATCATGACAGTACAAATCAATCTGGACATCCAGAGTGCATTCAGTTCGTGTCCATTGGACATCTAAAGCATGTCCATATACAGGGTGTATGCCGAAATTAGTGTGCAATATTTTACGAGCGTCTTCAACGACCAAAAATAAGAAAAAAGTTTCTATAAACATAGGTCAAAAAATGCTTCTGAAGGGAGCCACAACCCCCCTTAAGATGAGCCCCTGAAAATATTTTTTAGGGTGCTGTGGCTCCCGTTGGAAGCAATTTTGGACCTATGTTTATAGAAACTTTTTCTTATTTTTGCTTGTAGAAGATACTGGTAAAATATTACAAGCTAATTTCGGGACATCCTTTATCAAAGTATGAAAGGTAAAAATGGTTTACATAGAAAAATTACACGGGGTAAAAATAAAAAAAATTGTTTTATTTAAAAAGTAATAACACCAGACAAAACTATTACGTTCTTTATTTGCCTCCACACTGCTTCCTTCTACATTTCTGCCTACTTCCTCTCCTTGGACCGACGCAGCCACTTCCTTATATTTGTTTCAATTTCTTTATTGTTTGTAGTTTGTGTCCTGTGAGCTGCATCTAAAAAATATATTCCAAAATGAAGTTCCTTGTACAAAACAGCTTTTATTATTCGTAAAGAAGTAGTCAAGCAGGCTATACGAAATTTAGTTATTTTTGATCATTAATTTATGTCCTCCAGCAAAATCTAGCATCGAAACAGCTTAAAAAACACGCGGCCTTGAACCTAAAATCGTTGGCACGAGAGAAATGCAAAAAATATAAAACATGCAAATCGATCGTTTGGATCACATAGCACTGAAATAAATTTATATCATATTAATATATACTTACACAGCTCAATGAAAGTCTTCTCTTCCCTTCTTTGTTTAGAATTTGGTGGTTATTTCTAAAAAAATAACAGATATATAGGTTTTAAATTGAGAAACTCTCGCAGCTTTATTTTCTTTTTAATGGGAAAACGGTCATCTTTGTTTTCTTCCATTTTTAAATGGGAAAAGTGGTGTAAATTACATTTTGTCAATCAGACGAAAGCTAAATTAAGAAAACTGTTGGCAAAAAAATAGTGTTATTCTACTTTTAGTGTTAGGTAAAATATTAATTATAGCCATGGCAGCTGGCAATTTTCAGAAAATCATAGGTATATTCATCGTTTTAAAAATTTGATTTGTCGCAACTGTGCCGCAATTATAGACAATGCTCCAATAACATGTGCACGAAAATCAGCACAAGGATTGACGCAACAGAACAGTAAATAAAATTTCTAAAACGAATATAGCTCAATCAGATATCTCCAAAATGTCAAATTATTTCTAAATCCACTAAACCGTTCTCACGTAAACTAGATAACTCCACACAATAAAATATACCAAACTTAATAATTCCCACGTTAACGGTCATTTTACACAGAACACCTGTAGCAGAATGAGGTTAGTTTCGGTCCATGAATTGAACAATTAAGATATTCAGTTTTTTGTGTCTCTTGTAAAGTTTGTTTTGAATTTGTAGTCTAAGCAAACGATACATATAGAACTGTATTATTTCATATTGTGTAATTAATAAATCACGAAAAAAAATTATTAGGTACTTATAGTAATACGCTCCCACAATAGCAATAGGTATCTAACTACTTTTCACTTTCACAACTGTTTACAACCAAGAACAATTATTAGAACAAATAAAAAACACAACCACCAGCCTCAACAAACAAAATCCTGAAAATCTTTAAAATAATAAAAATGGCTGCGGCGGACGGCGTGGTGTACTAACTGAAATAACGCAACGCCTGCGTAAAAGTCAATCATGGCCGGTTGAATAAATAAAAGACGTAAGCGTACCACTTCATCCTTTCTCTATTTATTAACTGAAAAGAGCAAGCAATGTGTCGTATCGCTAGACTAGAATTAAGCGACAATGCACCTTTCAAGATCGAGAGAGTGGTCGAATGTGTGGTGAACAACTTTCGTCCAAATGGCGCCAATGTTTAAATGAAACACATTTGCAAGTCTTGAAAAAAAGGTGCAAATTTTTTGCTATACCATTAAAATTCTTGTTTATACTCGGATTAAATAATGAATATAATATAAAATACATTCACAATCGCTTCAACGTGTTAAACTTTATTAGTTGGTTAGCAAATATGAAAGGTTATGCATTTGCAATTACGTACGATACGCAAGGGGGCATAATTTGCATGAAAACATATAAAAATTTTGGACTCAAACTGGACAGCCAGTGGATATTATCAACTTCTTGCTGTCCAATGGATATCCATTTACTTGCAGTCCAAAATGGATATCCATTTAAATGTCTCTGACATCGGGACACTCTAATGGACACAAAATGGATATCCATTGTACTGCAGGTAAATCTATATCCATTGGACATCAAGAATTTGATATCCACTGGATATCCATTTAATGTCCCTGGACGTAGGGACACTTAATGGATACAAAATGGATATCCATTGGATGTTGATGGTTATCTGGGACGAAATACAATATATTGCTTATTACTTACCGTTTACGGCGAAAATAAATTTTTTTAATTGAAATTGTCGTATTCACTCACTATTTACAGCTCAGAATTGTGAGAAATGACATTTATTTGCAAATTGTGAAGATGTGGAATCTGTAAACGTCGGTTACTATTTTTTTCCTACATTAGTCTACTTATCACTAGATGATACCAGCAGTTCTTATACCAATTATTCTATTAAGTTGATTATACAACTAATAATACACGGTGGGAAATATGTATCCCCGTGCCGACCAAAGGGTTAAAACATTTCGGCTCAGTCGGCCCTTGACCACTTTGGTCTTTGCCAGCCGCCTCGGCTCATCAATACTTTGGCCCCGTCGGCCCTTGACCACTTCGGTCCTCAAAGGTCATGGTTCAGTCGGCCCTCGACCACTTTGGTCTTTGCCAGCCGCCTCGGCTCATCAATACTTTGGCCCCGTCGGCCCTTGACCACTTCGGTCCTCAAAGGTCATGGTTCAGTCGGCCCTCGACCACTTTGGTCTTCTATGCCATGGCCCAGTCGGCCAGACCGCATTTTGGTCCTCAAATAGCCACGTTGGCTGACAAATTCCTTGGCCCAGTCGCCCTGACCACAAATTGGCCCTCACATAGTAACAACTATTATTAAATTAACATAGTACTTGTTATAGTTAGTAATTACATATTCTAATGTAAGTTATGATTACAGCAGTATCAATGATTTAGTTCATAAAGATAACAAGCAAGAGTTAATGTTTCTTTTAAAATTATAAACATAAATGGAATGTATAACACTTTAAAGTGTTTACATTATTTAGACACACTGGTTGACGTGTAAAGTTTTGTCTCACGAACTCTCGACCTATACCAACACTATACTTGACCTTCCGTCTCATCATATTTTTAAATCAACTTTACTAGTATGATACCCACGTCACTAAAGGTTCGACCTAATATTTCGTTTTGTTTATTTAACAACACTTTATAAAATAATTTCACAGTTGCATCGTTATCCACCTTTTCATATTATCTACAGCCATTACGGTAGTGGCGTTGCGGTACCCTTCTCGTAAATCTTCTACGACGTATCTGTCATTAGGCAACACGCACTTTACCCTGAACGGACCTTTAAACTTCGGATGTAATTTCCCACTTGTGCCCGTACTAGCGTCACTGGTTCTTCGTATAGACACCAAATCTCCGATGTTATATCGATCTGATTTTGCTCTATTCTTATCATAACGCTCCTTTTGTTTACGTTGATTTTCGCTGATGTGATCCTTTATTTGCCTTCGCAGCTGTTCAAGATCTACTCTCCATTTCAACCTTCAAGGAATTTATCAAGGACCCTTCTGCAGTTGTTTTACTCTGATACCCGAGTAAGGCTTTAACAGGTGTAGTATTAATACCTTTATTAAAGGATGTATTTAATGCACTTTGTAGGGGTTTTACGTGCGTGTCCCACATATCACTTTCACTTTTGACACTCGTCGTAGCTAGCATATTTAAAATTGTTCTATTGTAACGTTCACACTGTCCATTAGATCGCGGTGTGGCTACTGCATTTAACACATGTTTGATTGAATAAGAATCACAAAATAGTTTGAATGCTCTTGCAGTAAAAGCAGTACCCCTGTCACTTATTATGAGAGTTGGTACACCAAAAATGTGCATTAAATCTTGCAATACACGTATGGCAGCTTTAGACTTCGTAGATTTCACAGCCTCAATGATGGTAAACTTTGTAAAGGCATCTACTATAACGAATAAATATTTGTTTCCTTTCTTGCTTGTCTCGAACGGCCCTACGTGGTCAATGTGCAGAGTATCGAATGGCACGTCAATTTTGTTATTGGATGTAATTCTCCTTGCCTTTTCTTACTGGAATGTTTATAGTAGTGTTGTTAATTTACCGGTAAATTGTTATATTTACATAATTTACCGGTAAATTTATCCGTAAACAAAGTCGTTTACCCTGTAAAATACCATTTTTCAATTCTTAGGTATCTTCTTATAGAACATAGTTTTTTGTTTAATTTGATACCAAATACATCATATTTCGGCTTTATATAGGTAGGCTGTGCCGCAATTCTAGCAAAAATTTGTTTTACAAATTTGAGGTTGTTGAACTAAATAAGTGATAAACGAAAAGATAGTTTTAGTTTTACTAACATATAACATCAAAAACCAAGTACCTGTTTATAAATGAAAAGGCTTAACAACATCTTTACAACATGTTCGGAAATTTATCTCTTAAACTTTTGTGAGTTTCATCATAAAATTTTAGATGTAAATTTTCTTGATTTAACTAACCGACTTACTTTGAAGTTGAACTTTATAATTTTCCACACCTACATAAGAAGAATACAAACAAATTGTATCAAAAGAAATTTATTACATAAATACATACATAAATCGTAAAAACAAAAACTATTACACAAAAAAAATGCAACAAAGAATAACCTCTGGAATACAAAAAATAAATTAATATTCTGTTTAGGTCACTTTATTTCATTTCTTACTATCTTGTCGATCATATTCTTTTTTTATTCAAGACCTATCCCGTCCATTTCTCTCTCATCCATTTCTTCTGTATCATTACCTTCAATTATTTCAGTGATTATTATATCATCATCTTTTTCAGTATCTACATAATTTTCCTCCATTTCACTTAATTCCTCTTCAGATATTTCTGATAACTTTTCATCCTCATCTTCAGTCTCATAATCATTCTCATAAACCTCACTTGAGTATGTTGATTCATTTCCATCATCTTCATTTAAATTTTCTACACTTTCATCGTTTGAGTTTTGTGGTTGTTTCTTAAATTCTTTCTCAATTTCTTCATAGTTTAACAAATATAAATTAGATTTAACTGATACCAGTTTATGTGTTCTTTCCACTGTCAATTTATTCCTTTTTTTCGTTCTAATGTTGGCAAATTCGCTTCAATTTCTTTCGCATGCTGCAGCTGTTACAGGTAAATTCAAAATAAAAGATGCAATTCTAGATAATTGCCTCTTTCCACAAAATCCTTTCCACCATGTCAATGGATCCATATTCTCCGCAGCTTTCCATAAAGAATCTCTGGACCAAATAGCTTTACGAGCATTATATTCTCCTATATCTTGCAAAAGAATCTGGGAGTCTAATTTTAATAATTCTGCCCTTTCGACAATAAAATCGTTAGCATCCTGTTCTTCTTGTTCAGATAATGTTGCGGTATCAGTCTGTCTTAATTTTGGACTTAATAAATGGGCAGCCAAATGAACTTTATGGTACATAAATTCCTGTCGGTTTTGAAGGTATCCGATCAGTTCGTCCTTCTCATTTTTTCGTAAAAATAGACTTTTCTTGCATAGCAATTTTAATTTTTTTTAATTGAAAATTAATACTAGACAGATTTGAAGAATCACCTTCTATGACTGTGATGACTTCACTAGGTACTTTGAATAAATCATAAATATCCTGAATTAACGGCCAAAAATTCTCTATATCTAATATATTTTTTTCTTATGTTGATGCCGACTATTTTGGAAACGTTTTTCGAAACAACAGCAGTCTGCAAATCTTCTTTATTTCGTAACAAGCTTTCCAGAAGAGTGTCGTTTGAGCCCCAACGTGTATTCACTGGCATAAGTAATGCTTTAGTTTTACCACCGTTCTCGAGTTGTGTCTTCTTCAATTCTTGCCGAGCCAATTGTTTATTATTAAAAAATGTCACAATATTCTTGGCTTGAATCATAGCCTTGCCTATTGTGTAAATTGAAATAATATCCTTTAATAAAAGATTAATGCCATGAGCGTTACAACCATAAATAATTAAATGAGGATATTTTAATTCTAATATTCTCCAGGCAGATTTCATGTTTGCTGCGTTATCTGTTACTACACCAGCAACTTTAAAACAACCGACTTCTTCAATTGCTGCTGCTAATATATTTGCTATGTACTGGACAGTATGTTTTTCAGTTTTTGAATCGATACATTTGTAGTAGAAAATACAATGTTAATAAGAGATGTTCCATTTATATCTGTACATCAATCAGACATAAGTGACAATGTGTCAGCATTTTTAATTTTATTTTTAATTACTTGTTGGATCATATCATATTCTTTGTTAAGTAACGTACAAGAAAGCTGATATCTACTTGGTGTTACATATGAGGGCCTGAGCTCTTTAAAAAATTGCCTCCAGTAGGGATTTGATACTAAACGTAATGGGGATGATGAAGCATAATATATAGCTCGAGCTAGAGACTGGTCTAGTTTTATTTTTTTCTGATTTCTTCATAGTATCAATAAAAGAAAAAATATTTCCCAAATTTGTTGTAACCTCAGTTTCAGCCAAAACATTACTGGCACTGCTGGCTACCTATAAATAGAAGAATAAATTATTCTTAGGTGTTATCTAACTAATTAAACCATAACAGAAAAACTAAAAGTAATACATTTTATGGTTGTGTTATGTTGACATAATAACACACCTATTATTTTACGATTTTTATATGTATATTCTACTTACTAATGAAGTGTAGTCTTTCTCGTTTATATTTTTTTCGGCGTATTTTTCTATCACGAATATTTGAAGAACTTGTTTTACACGTTGACTGTCCAATGAGTCACATATGATTCATAATATGTTTTCCCTGCACGTCCGTGAGACATATGTGATTCATTTACATACCTCTATATTTCATGCTTTCATTTTTGAACGCTGCGTTCAAAACAATTTCTATTAAGTGAGCGTCTAAGGCAAGTATAAACTATTTTTATTTTCTACGGCAGAATCATATTTGACTCAGACTCTGAGCATTATAGATATTAGAAAATGATTTACGAAAAAGGCAAATATACATAGAAAATTATTTATTATTGAGAAAATAACGGAGATAATATATTTTTATGCTTAGAAATAAATGAATAATAGTCAATAACACATTACACCATATATAAACAACATCAGTGGTTTTCATTGAAGCATTTAAGACAGTAAGCTTTTTGTCATGCGCTACACTCAGTACTCACTTGTTTTGTGCGCTTTGCAGCAAAATCCGAGTCTCTATCTTCCTTATTTTTGTTGTAGCATACGTGGCATCGTTTACGTCTCAGTGTACCGTCAGCTTTTCTAGGAATTTCCTGTAAAAAGTGGTTGTTGCTGGTTCTCAAATTGAAATATCTGATGCAGTAACTGTTCCACAAATTCAAGTTGTCTAATGTTTTTGCCAGGGCATAGTTCGTTGAATATCAGCCAAGAATTTACAATAACTGATCCAGCAATCAACTCAATGGCAACTTTTTTGTACCAAATAAGTGACTTTCTTAGGCAGCTATAGTAGCTGCTCATTTGGTCAGAAATATCAATTCCCTGTTTACCTTTATTGTATTCTAATATTATATTAGGTTTTGTTTTTTCTGGATCTCGCCTAGTAGCAGCTTGTGTCATTCCATTTCCTTGACATGTGGAAAGCATCAGCACATCCCGTTTGTCACACCATTTCAATACCGTGATATTATTAGCTTGCATGGCAAATGACTCGCCGCGTTTTAACTTAGCATTTACAACGTCCTTGGGGAGAAATTTCTTAATTTTTCTCAAAGTACCACAGAGGTCCATATTACGGTTCTTCAAATATATTGCTAAAGGAATGCTCGTATACCAGTTATCAGTGATGAAAAGGCGACCTTCGTTTAACAGTTTTTCACCGAGTGTTACCACAACAGAACCTGGTTTGTCCAAAGTTTCAATTGTAGGATCATTACCGCAATATATTTTAAAATTCCAAACAAATCCGTTAGGAGTACAAAGCTTGTAAATTTTAATGCCATATTTATTGGTTTTGCCTGGGTTATATTGGCGAAACTGGAGTCTACCTCTGAACAAAATCATTGATTCATCTATGGCAACGGTTTTTCCTGGTGTATATACTTTTTGTATATTAGCTACGACTGCATCAACAAGGGGGATACTTTATAGAGTCGATCATTGCCATCTCTTGGTAGGGAATTGTCAACAAAATGCCAGCATCGGAGCAATAGGGAAAACCGATTGTAACTCATTTTTATTTTATGCATAAGAGTTTCAAGTTTCCAATAACACTCGATTTTTGGAAAATTGACGATACCCATAAATAGTATTACTCCTAAAAACTTTTTCATTTCATCCATATCTGTATTTTTCCATCTGGTCATGCGATGTCCACGAGTTCTGATATTAGACCCTAGCACCTGACTAGCATATCGGTTTGTTTCAGTCACCATAAGTTCTAACACATTAGCATCAATAATAGTAAAAAATATATCCACGGGAGTAACTTCATTATTTTGCAATAGTTGGCCTTGAATACCTTCATTGCCAGTAAACAGAACTCCAGATATTGCTTGAAAATTATGTGACCAAATAAGGGATGCTGGTTCTACAGGAACTGTCGAATGACTTACATTGTCGTCATCGGTGAGTTCAATCCTATCATCAGAAACGTCATCACTATCTGATTCATCTGCACTAGAATCCATATAGTCTGGGTCCCTAATACTATCATCGCTATCTTCGAAATTCTCCATTTCGTCCAGTAATTCCGCCTGAGTTAAAAATTTTCGCGCCATTTTTCTAATAAAAACATGATATTAGGCATTTCGATATCAAAAAAACATTAGTATCTACTCACCAGCAGCAGTTTACAATGAAAATCACCGTATCACTTTTCTATTATTTACTCACATGGGTGCGAACAACATGACTGTACGTGCCGAACTAATTGTACCGCGCTTTAGAGAAATTAGTAACGGTTTTGTTCATATGTGATTCATGGACGTATGAGTAGAAAAATTATACTGATACGTCCATGAGTCATATATGAGCATGTAAACAAACATCAAAAAAATGTTATAAATATTTTTTTATATAGTGAAATATGATATTCTATGACGGTAATATTAAAAATATTAAAAAAAAAAAGTTTGGACGTAGGAGGATCAAAAAAAATTCCTTATGGGGACAGTCAACGTGTTAAAAATGTTTTTTATTTCCAATGGACAACTGTCACATTTTAAAATATGTTTCTCCATTCTAGTTGCGTTCGTAATGTAGTTTTGTTGGCAAAATTTGCACTGGCCTGTTTTATATTTCCTCTAGTTCGTTTTTTAAAATAATTCCAGACTAAACTCTCTCTTTTTGGCATTTTGACTACTGTCAGTCACAGAACATAATAGTTTCAGTAATGAGTAATGAAAATGAATACTAATGAAAAATGCAGAATGACAACATCACTGACGACTGACAGATAGTGGAGGGGATAATTTACCTCTGGTAAATTAAAATAATTTACCGGTTAATTATCTGGTTAATTAACTGCTCATTTTTACCAGTAAATTAACTACTAGCAACACTAGTTTATAGTACTGGCAACTTGAACATGCTTGTACATATTTTGTAACAAAACTACGCATTTTCGCAAACCAGTAATATATTTAAATTCTTTGTATCGTTTGATCAATGACTTGCTTCATCGTGACACAATCTGACTATCTGCCACCTTGCGTCCTTGGGCACCACCCACAGTTTCTTTCATGTCTTTAATTTCCTATACACCTTATTATTCTTTATCATATAATCGTTCAAATATTGTTTGGTGTCGTTATTTACGACTCCCACCTTCAATATTTGACGGATTCTTCGCAATTGTTCATCCTGGAGTTGTGCTGCTAAAATCCAATCCCCTTCCGTAATATCTATCTGGTGAATTTCTTCTTCTAACACTGGATATCTGCTGCCCAGATAGCACAATCTTATTCCTGGAATAATCACTGAATATACTTTTTGGAAGATTCGATTATTCTTAAAATAAGTTTTAAATATTCCCGATATTACAAGAATATTCTTTTTCATGCAAATGGCAGTCTATAGATATTCTGGGATCATCCAAAATCTATATTACAGGAATATTCAAGTTATCCTGAGAATATGTTTAAAATATTCTCTTAATATTTTTTTGCCCGATAGAATATTCTTAGGTTATCTCTTCACTCTCACGAATATTGAGGGTATAATCCTGTATTATTCTTATTTCCGAATTCATACCCAGAATAATTCATAAATCAATTTAGATATCCCCCAATCTAATTTTTGAACTTAAGATTGATAACCAATTTAAAACTATGTGATTTACTATTTAAGATTATCTTTTTTTTGTCCGATAATTGCACAATATGAGAGCCGAGTTCAGGACAATTAATAATAATGCAGTTTCTGTGCTTAACTATATTATTCATTCTGCCTTTTAATAATGTTTAAATCGGTCATCAATTTTTTTAGTATCTGCAATAATAAAAAATAGTTGCATAAATTTATTTTATTTTCATTAAGTATATGTATAACTATATATCTATTTTACTCTGGTACATTTTCCTCATTCTTGTTTTTTTTGTCTTTCAGAAACCTTAGTCAGCCACACCGCAGTACAAAGCTCTATTTCTCTTGTAGTCGCTGCAAAACCTGATAACTTTACAGACTCTGAAAAGAACATTTTCTTAAGTAAATTTAAGACAAGAAATCTAATTTATTGCCGAAGCAACTAATTTTATAAACAGTCAAGAGAAAACTGTTTCTTTGCAAAATTTACAACAAATCAGCCTAGGTGTTATTTGACTAGTAGTAGCAATTAAACTTAATAGCAACCTGAACTATTTTATTGAACATATAGGTATCATTTTACCCATTTTAAAAATTAGAACGTGTGCAACACACACAAAATCATTACTTAATAGCAAACAATTCCTAAACAAATGAAGTATTTACCTACCAGTAATTACTTGGAAAAGTTTTGTAGTAACAAAAACCATTATTGCCATGGAGGCGGTACAATTCGGCAACATTATTTTTTAAAATTTTACATAAAATTCTTCTAACACATTCCTTGTAACATGATCTGCCTAATCTAGACAAATAAGCGACCTAAAAACAAACAAAAAATTAAATAAAAAGAATATCTGTAACAGGGTTCGGATTCTTGGAGAGCCATTAAAATCCCTGACTTCCAGGTTTTCCATCGACTCTTACTTAATTTAATTATCAGACATTCTACCTGTTTATGTTTGTAATAAAAAAGAACGGTTAAAGGAGGTACCTATCAAATTTTATATGCAACATTTTGTGAATTCTTATATAAAAATGTAAAAATTACTAAAATTTTGTCAATGCCTTGAAAAACATGTAGAAATTTTAAATCTGTTTTAATTACAAAATATTTTTCATTGTGTATTTTAAAGCTCTCTAAGAAAACCTCACAAAATGTTGGATGGCTTGAACTAGCAGAACCAAATATATGCTACTGCTAACTCTTTTAAATTATACAATAACAGAATAAGTACCATAACAAATAAACAATAAATATTTTGCCAACATTTTTATAAATTAGCAGATAATTATTGGTTAACCTTAAAAAGCCGAAATATAAATACAGCACACTTACCTATTTGCCAAATATCGATAATCCACATCCAACACGCACAGAATTAATCATAGGAAATAATTATATTATTAAATCAAGAATTAATAAAGTACAATCTCACAAACTTGAAACTGCGTTGCAGTGTTGCAAAATGTCTGCACCACAGAACAGACGAGAGTAGCGCCAAAGCTGCCAAACCACGCACTGCCACGGAGTCGCAGACTGTGTAACGCACAGAACGTTTAACAAATCGGAGCATGAGTTGATAGCTTCGAGAATGGTTACCTCTCTTCAGTTTACTCTATTTGTATTAGTCGCATCTCTTGTTATCTGCTTATAACCTGGACCAAGAAACACACCTTATGTACCAATCACTGACCCGGCATTGCCCGGTAGATTATTATGGAATTTAAAAATTAAATTAAATTAAATAGTTTCAAATATAAGAGAATATAAATCAAACTTTAATTGTAAGATGTCATTTTAGTCATCTCTGATATTTAAATAATCAATGTATTTTGGTATTAATAAGGTGGTACATAACAAATATTACACATTACACCACACCGAAGTTATCATATTATCTATATTTCATATTATAGCATTAATTCGATTTATATTATTAAACAATTTTAATGCTGTATTGAAAAAAAAATAATAAAATACAATTCAAAGATAATATTCATATATTATTTTCCTTGAATATTATTGTTTCCTTATGAAAGAATATTCGTAGGATGATTTTCCCCTGAATATTACTGTTTCATTATGGAAACATATTTATATTCTAAGAATATTAGATTATTATTCACGAGGAATATTCCTTTATTATTCGTATGAAATATTCCTAGATCATCATAATAAATTACATATATTCTAAGAATAATAAAATAATATTTCGAATATATACATTCCCCGGAGGACATTTACAGATCATTCTTAGAATATCCTGTACTATCTGGGTGAGAGCGTCGACATGGGGCATCTTAGCACCTGATCGATAAGTGATATCAAAAGTGTAATCCTGTACTTGTAACCACCACCTCCCTACACGAGGGATTAAGTCTTTCTTCGAAAAGGTGGTTCTAAGAGCATTGCAGTCCGTTACTACGGTGAATTGTAGGCCTAGTAGATACACTCAAATTGTCGTAATGAGAGCACGACTGCCATCGTCTCTAATTCATAGGAGTGGTATTGTCTTTGATCGATAGAATTTTGCTTGCTAAAATATGCCACGACACGCTGCACACCGTTATGGGATTGAAGTAACATTCCGGCTACTGCTTCTGCACTAGCGTCTGTGTGAGGTTCGGTTGGCAATGATGGATCAAAAATTGCCAACACCGGCCGTGAAGTTAACCTTGCTTTGACCGTCTCAAATGCACATTGTTGTTTCGAAGTCCAAACCCACTGAACATCGCGACGTGTCAGCCTTGTTAAAGGTTCCACCACTTTCGCATAATTTTGCACAAATTTACGAAAATAACCCGCTAACCCCAAGAACTGCTGCACTTGTTTTACGTTTCTTGGTGGCTGCATTCCCAAAACTGCTTCTACCTTTCGTTTTCCTGGTCTAATTCCAGAGGCACTCACTTCACGACCCAAATATTCAATTTCTTCGCGAAAAAAAGGAACACTTATTCAACTTCAAAGTCAGGTTATGTTTCCGTAAACACTCCAGCACCAGTTTTAGACGATTTAATCCTCTCTCGATTGTCCGGGAGGGTATTATAATGTCGTCGATGTATGGAAGTGCGATAGCATTCTTTAGAGGACCTAGTACCATGTTGATCAATCGTTGAAAACATGCGGGAGCATTTGCCACTCCGAACGGCATTCTCAAAAATTCATAATGATTGTCAGAGGTGATAAAAGCCGTTTTAGGAATCGAGTTCTCTTCAGTTCCCTTGATTAGAACCCACTAGCTAAATCCAGGCCCGTAAAGTATTTTTGATTCCCCAACCGGTCCAGCTGTTCATCTATTAAGGGCAATGGATATTTGTCCTTAATTGTAATGGAATTAAGACGTCGGTAGTCCAGTACCATTCGGTAATCCTCAGTCTTCTTTTTCACTAATAAGACTGGGCTAGCATAGAGCGAATTGGATTCACTTATTATATTATTTAATAGAAGCTCATTAATAATTCCCTGCAAAATTTCCTTTTCAGTCTGCGCCATGCGGTATGGTTGGTATGAGACAGGTGTATCAGTTGTACATTTTATTGCAAATTGTACAGAATCCGTTTTGCCTAAATTCGCCATTGATGTTGTTATACGATCTTTGTAGTTATTCAATAAGTTCAAACATTTTTGTTTAGCTTCATCAGGAATTTCACCAAAGTTTATACTACTCACCACTTCACTGGTCGTATTAATTGTTTGTTTTGATTCGGTGAGTTGAATGTTAATATTTTGTTCTCTTTTAATTAACGTGACTGTCGGCAAACTCAATAAATCACAGCCGATTATACAGCCATAAGACATTTTGGAGTCTTTCACAATTACCGCACAAACTTCAACACTTACGTCACCAATACGCACGTGTGTCCTTGCTATTTGATTGCTTATTATTTCATTTCCAGCGAAGCCTCGCAATACAGAACTCTTTGTCTCTATCGGTAATTCTAGTCTTTTACTCACACTGTCTTTAATTAATGTTTTCGAACTTCCTGTGTCACTTTCGCGACCGTAGGATTGTTCACGCTATTACATTCCGCTTCCTGTTCTAGTCAGGGTTTCGCGTCCTTATTCTTGATACCGCTTGTCGGGCATTTGTTTTGTCTATGCCCTAGTCGTCCACACCCGTAACACTCTATTTTTGGTTTCGGACACTTAGACACACGATGAGGGCCCTGGCAATTGTAACACTTAATAGGACGTTTCTCCCTATTTAATCCAATTGCACCGCCAGCTCTTACTTCGGCTCCTTTTGACGGCATTCTGCCCATCGTGCTCAGAAAGGAGTATACTTCACTGGAATTGGTAAATCTAGATGATCGAGCGGCCCTGGCTACATTCTGGTCGGGTATTCCCCCAACTATGGCATCAACTAGGTGTTCTTCTGGTATATTCAACTGCAAGGCTCGTAGTTTCTCTTTTTTGACGAAACAGTACTCTGCTAAATCTTGCCCGGCTGTTGCTTCATATAAAGCGGCATCCTTTAGGAGTTGCGCAAATGGCATTGGCTTATGAAATTGCCCCACTAAGAGCTTCTTCATTTGGTTCCAGGTCTTCGTCAGGCCTTGCGAATCGTACCACCTCCTTGCCATACCTGACAGTCGAGCAGCGGCAACTACAGTTGAGGAATGCTAGCGGTAATGTTCCGCCAGTTCTTCTACTCGCAAAATCCATTGCTCTACCGACTGTTTATCTTGCTGGGGGTCAAATATCGGAATCACCTTCTCATCGACGCCAGGAATATACATGGGCCTGTCTCCTTTGTGGTTGGGACGTTTTTCCGGCGCCTTAAGTGTCGTCTTCTTCTTCTTGTTCTTGTGGGATCTTTTTCTCTTTTTGCGTGTGCCAGAGCTACTGGAGGAACTCGAAGAGGAGGAACTTGAAGTCGATGAACTTGATGAACTGGTGCTCGAATTTCTTTGCCTCATTCGTTTCAGAATAAACCGACGACTCCCTGACGTGGACGGCTCACCCTCCGGGGTGTTTCGCATGTCGGCGACGTCACTCATCACTAATTCACTCTAAGTTACTAATATTACTGGTGTAGGAGAATGGGCGCTACTGGGGAATATCCCACTAGCTGAATTGTAAGATTGACTAAACTATGTAATTAAACGCCGGTTAGTTCACTATGTCTTTATTCATTTGTGTACCATAAAATACTGACTGTATATTTTAAGCATTGAATCCTTGGTCTCCTCGCAGACCAAACATTTGCTCATTTAGGCGCCGGTATTGCTGACTCCGCAAAATTGCATATAATAAATAAAAAAGTTTCAACCAATAAATTTATTATATAAGAATTTTTTGAGTTAATCATTTTAAATTTTTCTGTCTGAGTGGCAGACTAGTAAAACTGTATGTCAGAACACAGATCCAAACCAAGGTCTTCAGCGCTCTTTCTATCGACACGTAAATAAAACAATCATAATTAGGTAACATAAAATTTAATCTAATCTTGATTATAAATATTATATTTTACAATACATTCGTTAGATGACATATCTAATAGAGAATAACATATTAAAGAAACCTTCTGAAATCATTTCTTTTAAAAACACATCAAGAGTAAATGAATCTTTGTAAAAGATGGGTACATAATTCTTCAGCTCGACCATTTGTTTTCAGTGTATACCGTAAAATGGGGTGAATAAGGTCAATTTTGAATTGTCAGTTGCTGTAACTTCGAAACCATTTAGTGAGTAGACCCACTCACAACAAACCTAACCTAACCTATACAGATATAGTTTATATATTGTACCTCCGGAAGAACAACGGCACAAGTACAAAAACTAAAATTTGTCAGAAATCACATTTAAAGTTTCATTACATTTGAATTGATTTGGAACGTCGTATAATATACATTGATTAAAAGTTTCTGAGGTCTAAATAACGTTTTATACTTTTAGGCATTTGATTTTATACCTTTTTTCTCTTTATTTTTTTTATCAGCCCTTCCAAGGGTTTTAGAAGTTAGATGCCTTCCAATTACGTCATTGTTCTTCCAAGTATCAGATTTTTTTCAATTTATTATGACAAAATGTTATTGTACAAGAAATGTAGGGTACAATAAAAGAAGGTAACACCATATAAATCTGAACATTATTTATTTCATTACAACTATAAATCAACTAAATGAGGATGGGCTTAAAATCAAAAGTGACCAATTCCAAAATGTTAATTTTTGAGAAACTGGTAATTTTGTTTTTTTAATTTTTAAACATAAGCTTATAAGAATAAAAATTTAAGTAGAAAATCCATATAAATGTTTTTATAAATATCATAATTTAAAGTTTTGATTCTCACTATCTATTTTGAAAAAAAAATGGACTTGGTCATTTTTTTGAGAATTTTTTAAAATGCTTGTTTAGACATAGACAAGCATTCCAGCAATACATTTTTGTGATTTTAACAAGTTTAAGTTTTAAAAAAGGTCAAGAGGTAAGAGAAAAAAATGAAGGTACATAGTAATTATAATTTATATTTTTATTATAAATGAAAAACTGAATAAACTATGTAACGGTCCACTTTTTTGGCCTAATCGACAGCCCTATCTTTAACCAGTAAATCACCTGCGGTCGCAATAAATTAGAGCTTATTTAATTTAAAAATTTGATAATACGGCCCTGCAAGCTTAAATTATTATATTTGAAAAGTCAAAGGTTGGACGCGAGTCGGAAAATACTCAATAAAAATGCATCTGCCAAATAATATGGGAAAATAACTATAATCTCTGACGTTAAAAAGAGATTCTTTGTATTTTGTGTACCTTATATAAATTTAAATCTGGTGTGCGTGACCTTGTCTGTTTCCGCGAAAGTTTGCATAACCTGTAGCCCTGTGGTTGGACAAAAACCCGGGAGGGCACGGAAGTGCGCGGGGGGCTCAATGGCCTAGCCAGTAGGACGATCGATGATCGAACAGTCCAGGAGGATCAATGATAGAGAACAGACGTATGTAGGTGTGTGCTGCAAAAAGCATTAGTGTCCTCGTATAGAGAAAATGCTATTGAGTAGTTAGTAACCGCGGTGTATTTTGGCCTTATGGAATGCGGTGTCTTGACCAAGTTATTGTATGGTGTTTTTTGATCCCAGTGGAGGATTACCTTTGGTATAGAGAAGATGCTATGGAGCAGTTCGTGAATGCGGTGTATTTTGTCTAATGAAATGCGGTGTTTTGAGCAAGTGAAATTACGGTGTTTTTTGGATACAGTCCAGCAGGACCTTTGCGATTAACGAAAGTAAGTGTTTTACTTATTATTGCCCACCCCTTTTCTGACAAGTAATATATACTGTTTATTGAGTGAACTCCAGTTTGAACTTGGGTTATTTAGTTAAATACCGTTATGTTTATTTGACATTTTATGTCGTATGTTGTTTACTTGTTTTGTAACCAAGTGGTTAACAATTATTGTCTTTTGGCTAACTGTAAATACCGTTATGTTTATTTGACATTTGATGTCGTATGTTGTTTATTTGTTTTGTAACCAAGTGGTTAACAATTACTGTCTTTTGGCTAACTGTAATATTTGATTAACCCTAATTTTTAATTACTGTGCATTCTGTTTTGTAACCGAATTTGTATTCATTTTTTCCAGTTTTTATTGAATATATATGTATTTTGTTTAATGTAGTTTTTGTGATTCATTATCTATTCTTGAAATATAAAAAACTGGTGGTGCCCAACTAAAACCCTGTATATATAAATATACATTTAAGCAATCCAAGCTAAATTGGTGGAAAGGTTAAAGCTCATCCCTGGGATATACAAATGTGGAGGATCTCTTGCTTGCTAGCTGGGTAAGTTTTAAAATAACTGGCTTGCTTTTTTATAAAACTAAATTTGAAATAAATGTAAAAAGGGGGTCGTTATAACTACAAAACCGAACTATAATGCAATAACAGTTAATTATTAGATAATAAAAGTATTAATTATTAGGTCCTGGTCTTTATTGTTATTATTTATTTCACAACTACCTATTCGGAATATTCAGTTTCAGAATCACTGCTGCCTGCAGGCTCAGGAACACGATTTCTTAGTTCTTTGTCAAGAGCTTCGTACCAAGCATGGTACTCTGGTGGTATATCGTTCCGCTTGCAAAGCTTTAACAAACTTTTTTTTCTTTTCCGAAATTGCTAATTGGCCTTTATACAACTTGTTAATCTCTTTCGGTATACACCTTGACTTTGCCCGTCCAAAAATGTTTAATTGTTTAAAATCCGGATCACTATAATTATTATACTTAAAGAAAATTTGCCCTGGTTCACTTTTTTTATAAAGCATGACTTTCATCTTCAACCATGATACCTTGTTGCCATCTTGATCTTTTTCTTATTTTTAATAAAGGTGCGTCCCAACGTTTTTAAATCAAGCATATCTCCGAATCTTAGTTCTCTACATTTGTAAGGGTCACTTTTTTTGTTTCTAAGACGTTTAGAACGAGCAATGTGAAATACATTAAGAAGATCATTCATGGTATAAATTCCAATTTTTTTTCGCCCTCTCAATGGCGCTATGCATCGAGTCAACTTCCATGTAAGAATGACCCTTTTCTAGGAAGTTATGTTGCACTTTTTCTAACTGTGTATTTTCTACTATATACAAAAATGAAGCCGCAATGAACTGATTTCGATTCTGGCCGCCGCAGGTATCAGAAAATAGACTTATTTCGGTAACAGTCTTTGGTAAAGTCTTGATCCATTCAAATAGGCCTGTACCAATTTCGCAGCTGCCCCTTTGACCATTTACTTCAGTCCATGCATAGCAGTATGCATTATTTGGTGGGGCTGACTCGTATACAGTTAAGTTAAAGGCACACAGCTTCATACTGTAATACATTTGGGAAACTTCTGAAGTAGGTATTTGCAAAACGCTTTGCAAATCTACGGTAGCACTTACAAAGTTTTCTTGTTCTGAAGCCCGAATTTTATCCTGAGTTTTAGCGAAGTTGGCCTCGTCACGACGTCGTAAGTGTTCTTTGTATTCCACTTCTGATATTTGTTTGTTTTTGTATTTTTCACATGTAGAACACTGGTCCTTTTTTGGCTTAAAAAAAGCCAAATTGTAATCAGTGCAAAAGATTTTTCGATAGATGGCTTCAGAAACTTTATTCTTGTTATTGTTCTCACATTCCTGAACGTACAAATTATACATTTTTGTGATGGATAAGGTAGGATCCAAATATTTCCGCTGATTTGTTTTCCTGCAGTAATGTGACTCCATTACTGGGAAACTCTCTATGTGATTTTTCACTTCTTGAATGTCCACACCTGGTGTCTTATTGGCTGGTTCTTTTCCTCCGCGCCTGTCAGGTGATTTAAAAGAACCATGTTCATTTCTATCCTTGAAAGCTCGATCCACTGGCCCGTGACTAATACAAAGTTTTCAAAAAAAAAAAAACGATTTACAAACCCTTATTTCTTCTTCGCCTTTTTTGAAGAAATAGTACCTGCTCATTCCTTTTGGTTCTCTTAAATTTGTTCGATGTTTCCTACACTTAGGTGCCGTACCTTTTACACAACTCAAAATAAAATCTTTTTGTCTGCAGTAATCAAAGTTCCAGTAGTTAGCACACAACAGCTTTCTATATTCTAAATCAAATTTTTGATTACACTTGTACTTGCTTTTTTTAAGTAAAAGCAATAAATCTTCCTTTTTATTTACTGGTATAGGAATTTTAGATTTGTATGCTGGCTTAAGTTTGATATCTTTTATGGGTTTTTCTGTGTTTCTGAGCGCCGAGTCCGAATTTTTACAGCAATCCACTCTCCACTATAACTGGTCTGGTACAAGTACTGATCAGATTCTTTTATGAAACGCACCATTGTAATTCCCGAAAGTTTTATTTCCTCATTTTCGACGTTTTTTGACGTATTGAATATCATTTCCTCGCATAGGGACTTTAGATCTACAAAATCGAGATATCCCATTTCTTTAACAATAAAAGGTTGTCCATGTTTTTTTTGCATTACGAATCAAAGATACGTATTGATCGGGGATGTAAATAGGTTCTGATTTTTTTTGCTCTTTTTTACTGCTTTTTCGATAAGAGAGTGGGCCGAATCTCCTTCATTTTGCGTGTGTCCTCTAATAAGAAATTTGTGTGTTATGGACTTGATATTCAGTGTTTCTATGGCATATAAATACATAGCGAAGACAAATCTGTAGGAAACAAATTAGGTATTTAATTACATAAGTAAGTCATCTTTGTATAACTTACCGGTTTTTCTGCTGACCACAGCAATTATCTGAATACTCTAGCCAATTCTTCGAGAAACTTGAATACGCAAGATCCAATTTCAATAGCGCCTCTGTGGGCTAATCCCTCGTGCCAGAAGAAACATGTCGTAGCATGGCATTCAAATTCGATACCTACAATAATGAGATACATGTTAGTGAATAAATCGATACAAGGATTACTGCATATTGTCTAAAAGTTATTTGCGGCATTCTGTTGATTTTCTTTCCTTCTTTTTTTAATAGACCGGACAGTTTCTGTTGTTTTGTATATTCCATGTTCTATTTTTAGAAGAAAAGTGGTAGAAAAACCCAAAAAAGAAGAAGGAAAGAAAAAGAATTACTGCATTTTGCCTTACGCTTAGGTAATAAATAAATATGAATTAATTACCGTAAAATTGTAACAGTTGAGCTTCGATTTATAAAAAAAATGCCGATGATTCTCCTACTGGTACTGGCAATACGGCTTGCAAATCGTAGATAGCTATGATCATAGTCGATCCAGGTTCTTTTGAATTTTCAATATCTCTTGTTTTTTCTTTGCGGCTTGGTTGTTTTTCTTCCATGTGACGTTGATATGCTTCTTCTAAAGTTGCCTTTTCATTTTCAGGGGCATTTTTGTATGTTTCGCATTGATCACATTGATTCTTCTTAGGAACAAAGAATCCAATGATGAATTCGGTATTAAAAATACGTGAATAGGCATCATAGTTAGCTGCAGGTTTCTCGGCGGAAATTCGTTGAGCTTCATAATTTATGTGCAATTCTGCAATAGTCAGACCTCCATCTATAAATTCTCTCGTTGTTTTTGCTCTGATGTAGTGGCTTTCAATTCTAGGTATATAATTTATATGCGTTCGAATTGAATCCAACATTTCTTGATCCATTTTCGTATGGTTATTATGTTTGCCACGTCTATCTTCCGGGATGATCCCAACACCATTAGATTTTGCCTGAATCACTGTGCGAATGGTACGTCCTGTTATTCCTAAGGTGTTAATAATGAAAGTTTTGCACACCCTGATAGTTTTTCCATCATTTAATAAAGAAAACGAACAATTTTGTCTCCTTGGTTCTTTTGTATTGTCCACTTTTAAGCGACGATAAATAATTTGTAAAGGTTCAACGCAAGAACTCAAGTAGTCACGCTGTCTCTGCAACGAACCCATGGTCCAGTATTTTTTAAATAATTCTGATCTTACGTCGTCTGGAAATTTAGTTGAACAAAAGAGTTTACATTTACACGGTGGCCCCATAATCCTTTCTTCCACAATCTTTCCAGTCCTTGACGTATATTGTTTCCCACAATTTTTAAAAATTTTGGCCTTAGTTTTCTTCCATTGCTCTGGGTTTCTTTTTCTTTTCTTTGCTCTCTTGGCTGGTGACAACTGGCCGTTTACAGTAGAGCTGCAATCTAATGCTGGCTGATACTGTTGGGGACATTCCTCGTCAGCAGATGACGAAGTACTGGTATTCTCAGATGGAATATAATCATCACTCTCTTCCCCGGAAAAGTCTTCATCCGATGTATTGAGAATCTCATAACCACTAGGTTTTCTGACTCGTCTCAATTTTAACTTTATATGGTCAGTTTGTTCGGTTGAAGAACATGGTACCATATTAACTAAAAAGAAAGGAAAATGGAGCTTCAGAGTAAATTATAGAAAAAAATGTTTGAAAACGTTTCTTTGTATAATGTAAATACCTTTGGCAAATGAGTTTTTGTTCACTTCATGAGGTTCCAGCTCCGGTTCAATAGGAACAGAACTTTCTTCTGAAATGATAGGCATATTCAGAGCCAATTGTACCATTTTTAACCCACGTTTCTGTATGTCTATAAAATGTTAGTTTTTAAATTTTCAGTATAATCAAAATAACTATCAATTAATTTGAGTTAATAAACCTATACAGTCCCGACTTCAAGTAGGTTTAATAAAGTTATAATTGAGCAATGGTCAAATTAAATACAACATAAAAAGAAAATACAAATAATATTGTAAACCATTAATCCCCTCTAAAATAACATGTGCGTTTAGTAATCAAGATAGCGGGAGAACATTGACATAAGGTACATTTACGTCACATAAATTATTAGAAAATAGGAAAAACCATGACACAAAGTACATTTACGTCACACAAATGATAACAAAATAGGAATAACAATGACACAAAGTGCACTTACGTCATTGTTCCTCCATATAGGATATAAATTATTTGTCTCACCTTTACGTCTTTGTAGAAACAAGAAATGTACACACTACACTTTCGGAGAGTAACTGACAAATCTGCCGTTTTTACTCCACGACGCGTTAATTTGGCGCGAAAAGAACAACGACTTCCATGCTCTCTGCTGATAACTCTACGTACTACAATTAAGTCATTGATCTAGCGGGAAAAAATAAAGTTTTTAAATTTGTTAGTGAAAATACGTCAATTTTTAAATTTTTGCAGTTGTGTCATTGTTCCTCTGGAGGTACGATATATATACAGGATGTCCCGAAATGAAAAGCCATACTTAAACAGCAGATAGGGATTGTTGTCCTAAGTAAAAAATGTCTAATGAACATAGTTTCGGAAATGCTTCCTAAGGGAGTTACAGCCCTTTGAAGATGATACCCAGAAAATATATTTAATTTTCCAAGCTATGTCTTACAATTTTGAATTTCGGTAGTTAATTTACAACCAACAAAAGCTATAATCGAGGCCTAGTGGCCAATTCGAATTTCAACCAGGAGCGTGCAAAAGGGGGAGTCATAACAGTAATTAACCCTGATTCCCAGACAGCACATGTACATCTTTAAGACGTGTTAATTACGTACCTACTGGACGTTCAGTACGTACGAAATACATACATTTTTTATCCTGTGTACATACGAGGGACGTACGGGGGATGTCAGATTTCCACTAAATTGTATGTACCTAGTACGTACAATTAAGGTCCATGTGTGGATTATTATAGGACATATGGATGTACCTAGTACGCACATTTAAGGTCCATATGTGGACTATTATAGGACGCATTATGAATCTATATAATACGTACGTTTTAGGCTACAAATACGCAAAAAAAATTTGGAAACATGTTTATTAATCTTTAATATAAAATATGTCCTACAGTAAATTTGTAATAAATAATAAGGACACTATTCTGGCTTTTTCATCCGGTCCTTGGCCGGTCTTAGCCAATTCCCATACAGCACTGAAACATGCATAAAACATTACAAAAATATTTGTCTAAAACATTATAATGTTTTTATAACATTTAAAGTTATATAAATTACATTTATGGAATGTTGTATAAATATGTAGATGTCCCACTTGTCCATATTCCCGAAATGTTACTGAAATATTCAAACAATATATTCTCAATCTTTATATAACATTTTGAATTATTTAAATATTACAAAATATGTATAAAATATGTATATGATATTTAGTAAAGATCTCAAACAAACAAAAAATATTATTTGTATATATTAGAAATACTACATATATAATGTTTAGTGATATACTTTAAATATATTTGTTATATTGGCGGGTGAAGCTTGTGGTTGCATCATTAAATATTGGAGCAAATGATCTAAACAAAACCATAAGATGACTACCAAATCTAAACAAAAAAGTTATGTTAAATAGAAACAAAAATGTTTGCACATAACTTCTTTGTTTAGATTTGGTAGGTACATATATCTTATAGCTTTGTTTAGATCTCCAATATTAAGGTATGGCGGCAACCACAAATTTCACCTGTCATCACTATAGGTAGATATTTATAACAAATATATTTAAAGTAGGCGGTACATTACTATAAAACATTGAAGCAAGAAAAATTCCAAAAATTGTTTGTGATCCACATTATTTTTTACACAATTTATAAAACATGAGTAAATTTTATAAGGTGGAAAATTTAGCGAGTTTTTACCCACACAGCACAAGGCCGCCCAAAGGATGTACAATGGCTAATCCCCTTTAGTATTTGGGGTTGCCCAGGGACATCCTAATATCCTAGCATTCATGCTTTTTGGCTCTCTTTTAGTCATCCCAATGTCACAACTTGGTATTAGAAAAAGGTAATACAATGGCTGTCTTGAAGGACGTACGAGGGCTTATATAAGGATGTACTAGAATATCCTGGGATATTTCAGGATGTCCTAAGTATTGCGATTGGACTCCCGTACTGAGTGCTTATTAGGGACCAGCCTAAAAAGGACATCCTAGGATGCACAAGCCACTTACTGATATATCCCTGGACATCCTGGGATGTACAAGTGGACATCCATAGGCATCTAAATTTTGGCCTATATTATGTACTAGATAGTCCTAAAAAGGATATTATAGGACTACAGATGGACTGGTGAGATCGATTTCAAAAATATGAATATTTGACAAAAATATCAAAAATTCTATGGAAACAAAATTTTTCAAAACTACATTAAGTACAATTTGATGTAAAAATAAAAGTTCTCATCCCCACTATCTTTAGAATCTATACACTAAAAAATTGCAAAATTCTGTCAGTCGTTGAGACCTTTATTTTATTAATTAGTACTACTAATACAGTTTTAAAAAATTTGAATTACAAAATAGGACATTTGAAATTTCTGGCAAATAGGTATTGATATTTTTAAAATTTAATAGTATATATTGCACAAGTGATGAAAATAGCACTTATCACAAGTGTAACACACTATACTTTTTCTGCGACTGCTTTGAAAACTGTTTAAAAACGCACTACTAATTATGCTTGAAAATATTGTTTTCACATAGTGTTAGATGAATCCTTAGTACACGCTACCATCGTATGAAAAATTTTCACACTCTTTATATGCTTGTCTATATCGTTCGTTAAGAATTTATCACACGCTATGTGAAATCACTAATTTTCAAGTGTAGTTAGTATAGTGCGTTTTTGAACACATTTCAAAGCAGTCGTAGAAAAAAATATTTTCACTTGCCCATGTCAGGAAAAAGTTGAAAATTATTACTCACCTTCTCTTTATGTCTAATGAAGGCTTTTACGAGTACAAAAAAATATTTAGTCTTTAATTGTAGTAATTACATTGGACAAATTCTTTATGCTCCAGATATTAAGCATTTCTTGTAGTTAATCGTTCTGAACATAAATAATTTGTAATGTAAGTAATGGCTGTATATATTTATTAGTTATTTATGAACATATTTTTTATTGGGTAGTTGCGTCTGTGATGATTGGTGGTACATTCGTCCTATCAGAAGTCATCTAACATTTGTGGATTACATTTTCTCTGAGGTTAGCACAAAATATATAAAGAATGCATTATTGTATATTCGTTACAAACACCAGAGTATTATAACATTTCGCAAATATCATATCCGAATGTTGTCAAGATACTTCGGTATATTAAAAAGTGTACTACCTACCTATTTTTTGTAAAGTTTAGGTGAAGGATAAAAAAAGTGATTTTGCTTAAATAGATGATGAATTAGTTCAGAATTGCTAAATTTAGAAAAGTACTTAATAAATAAACTAATAAAAAAATTGATACCAGAGGCCTTCGTTACAACCCGAAAGGGTACTGATTGTTCACCCCCCATTACTGGCCACAAAAAAAAAGTTTATTAGTGCCCTCCAGACAAAACATTGGAGACGACACTTGCTACGTTATATGTTGAGGTACATGTGTACCCTGTACTGATTTGTATTATGCAAAGTAATATATCCAATAAATATTTATTCATTTATTTATTATCTTCACTATTATTCATTTACCTATACCGGGTGACACAGGAGACATGTAACACCCCGTAGCATGTTTATTTAAAAAGATATTATTTTGATATTTGGTACACTTATATAATGCGTGATTGTCCTTTTTTAAGTACAAAAAATTTTTGTCCACCACTTCCGGTTTCACCCGAAGTGGCATCTACTCTGTTATTTTAAATAGCACCCTGTATACTTTTTTTACCTATCTGATTCGTCTCTAGATTTTCTTTTCAACCATGTATCGGAACATGGCATTTGTTTTTAAAATGACAGTTAATATCAATTTTAGTTTGTTAAGTCTAGGTGGCCCTGATATGAACCTTGGCAAATATTGATGCGTAGTGTGCCGTGATATCGAAAGACCTCTGGCATGCAACTTTGTGCCTCATATTTTTTTTGGGAATAACCAGTAGCTGAACAGACTAATAAAATCTAACTTATTTTAAAAAAATATCTTTAAACAACCCACGATATCTTAAAAACCAAGATAGGAACCCCATTTTTTTACTTCACCTAGTTAAAAAATACTTATTTATCTTTTATTTTTGTCCAATACAATTGCTGTGCCTATCATATTTTGCTTTCTTCATTAAAATTAGTATCGAATGTTATTGCATAGTAATGAATATTGTACTGCAACAAAAATATTTAGTAGGCAGGCGGTGGAAACAAAAGAAGGTAAAACGACGCGTCATTTTGATTTGACAATTAAGAATTGTTTACTTGGCAGCAATTTAAGTATTTTTCATTAAATTATACCTAAATTATCACGTTTTAAACTCTATTTTACCATGTATTCATGAAATGAAAAAGTAGATATGCTACTAATCTATGGCGAATGTAAAAAAAATAGCAGGCAGGCTGCTGTCTTATTTGAAGAAAGATTTCCCGAAAGAATTCATCCACCAAACAACTATTTTGTAAGAGTTGAAGGGCAATTCAGAAGTGAACCAGAAGTACCGGAAAATAATTTCATTATCGATAAAGACTCGGAAATCAATGTACTTGCAATTGTCGAAGTAGATACCACGATTTCGATAAGACAGATTGAGGACCAAACCGGTGTAAATCGGGAATCAGCTCGACGCATTTTGAAAAAACATAAATTTAAATCATACAAGTACCAAATACACCAGCATTTATACGAAAATGATTTTCAAAGAAGATTGAACTATTGCAATTGGTTTCTGAACAGACACAATTTGGATAATAATTTTCATGAACAAATTTTATTTTCCGACGAGTCCAGGTTCACTAATTTGGGATTATTCAATCTTACAACACCCGTTATTGGGCACAAGAAAATCCCAGAAATATGAGAGAAAGTGCATATCAGGAGCGATTTAGTTTTAATGTATGGTTAGGAGTAATTGGCAGAAGAATTATTGGGCCAATAATTTTTGATGGTCCATTAAATGGAGAAAGGTATTTGGGATTTTTGCAAAACCAGATACAAGATTTTTTGGAAGAACTGCCACCTAATGTTAACCCAATAATTTTTCAACAGGATGGGGCTACATAACAGCAGAGTTGTTGTGAATTATTTAAATGAAAGGTTTGGAGAAAACTGGATGGGAACAAATGAGCCCGTTCGATGGCCTGCAAGGTCACCAGATCTTACGCCGCTTGATTTTTTTGTATGGGGCCACCTCAAGGAAATCGTTTATAGGACTCCACCAACAAACAGAGAAGACATGGAAATGAGAGTCAGAAGAGCAATCGATGGGATTACTGAATTACAGTTAGATAACGTGCTTAGGGCTACCGTCACAAAAACACGATTGTGCAGAGATAATAACGGACAACATTTTGAACATCTGTAGTAAAAAAATGTTTTTTGTATGTAGTACTTCAGTAAATATTTTATTTTAATTTCATTCATTCGTTGTAAAAATGTATTACATAGTGTAATAGTTTTTCATCAATTTTGTTCAAATGTGTTTCACTGATGTTTCTTATTTATTAAAAAAAATCGTTTTATCTACTTTTATTTTGTTTCCACCGCCTGCTTACTAAATATTTTTGTTGCAGTACAATATTCATTACTATGCAATAACATTCGATACTAATTTTAATGAAGAAAGCAAAATATGATAGACACAGCAATTGTATTGGACAAAAATAAAAGATAAATAAGTATTTTTTAACTAGGTGAAGTAAAAAATGGGGTTCCTATCTTGGTTTTTAAGATATCGTGGGTTGTTTAAAGATATTTTTTTTTAAATAAGTTAGATCTTATTAGTCTGTTCAGCTACTGGTTATTCCCAAAAAAAATATGAGGCACAAAGTTGCATGCCAGAGGTCTTTCGATATCACGGCACACTACGCATCAATATCTGCCAAGGTTCATATCAGGGCCACCTAGACTTAACAAACTAAAATTGATATTAACTGTCATTTTAAAAACAAATGCCATGTTCCGCTACATGGTTGAAAAGAGAATCTAGAGACGAATCAGATAGGTAAAAAAAATATACAGGGTGCCATTTAAAATAACAGAGTAGATGTCACTTCCGGTGAAACCGGAAGTGGTGGACAAAAATTTTTTTGTACTTAAAAAAAGGACAATCACGCATTATATAAGTGTACCAAATTTCAAAATAATATCTTTTTAAATAAACATGCTACGGGGTGTTACATGTCTCCTGTGTCACCCGGTATATTATCCTCACTATTCCCCTCTCTTCTTTGCTTCACTCCTCACTTTTGCTCTCCTGAGATACTCTTTTAGTATCTTTTCTGCTTCATTTTTAGTGCCTCTAAACGTATTTGTTATTGCAGCTAAAATATAAATGCACCATTAATTATTGTTTGAATAGCTTATAAGAAAAATTCATGGTTAGTGAATGCATGTAAAAGCTGGGAAAAAATAACAGAAACGAGTAACATAGCAGTTAAGTTAAAAGTAAACTGTATTGGTAAATTTATCATAAACAATAATTAATATATAGAAAGTTTATAAAGAATTTATTCTATATTGTTATCCATTGGCATAGCAGATTTCTTTCTACTATTTTGATATAATAAAGATGTCATTATTTTCTTATTTTCACTTTAACACGTTCACTGCCAGCTGATGATAACGGTCCAACACCGCTCACCGGCCGTCTGATAAACTAAATTTCTCGCATCGCGAAATCGCGTCCGTGGCGCGCGACTTGAAAATCGTGATATCGCATCCATGGCGTGTCACTAATAAAACTATGTTTTTAAGAATAAAAAATAAAACTGTATTTTTAGCTTAAAGTAAAGTAACTTTTAGAGTGTGTCAACTACAAAAAAAGATAATACAAATATAACAAAGAAAAATATCTAATAAAAAAAACATTGAAACATTATTGAAAATTTTTGTGGTATATTGGGAAACATTCAAGGCACAAAGATGGCTGGTCTTCACATTCTAAACAACAGTACATTGTGTCTTTTCATTTTCCCTTAGATGAGCACATTTTGCACTTTCTTCTAATCGAACGTTGGTACTGGGTTGATTATTCATTATAACACAGACAAGATATGCACTCACCAACAACCAACAATGTACTGACGTTATTAGTACTTCTATTAACACGCCTGTAACTTATTAGAGTTGCATTCCCACCACCAGTGATTTTATAGCTATTTAAATTAATGTTAACGAAAACGTAAATTCACGTCTTTGGCGGGCGAAATGCAACACGTGCGTCGCGAATTCGCGTCCTTGGCAGTGAACGTGTTAAATGCGATTATTAATGATTTTCTGTTAAATACGTTACTTACCTTTTATAACAGTTGATAGGTTTAGATTTCTAAATGCTTCCTTTCCCTTTAATCCATCCCACGAAAAGTTTTTTGCAAAACTATATTTAATCAGTCTCTCCATAATTCTCTTGAAAAAGTGTTTGACATTATCCCCACCAATTTTTCTTAACTCCATTTCTTAAAACAAAGTATCTACAATAAATTTATACTAATAACAAGAATGATATGCCAAATGTACAAAATTTGTGATCAATAGAAATCTATCTATAAATAAAATATATTTAACCAAAGCATGTTGATTATCTTCTTCCTTTAGTTTTTCTTCTAATGGTTCTAAATCTTGATTATTTGATAAAGGAAAATTATTTTCCAGTAAAAAATTACTTCTTTCTTCTGTCTCTGATAGGGTATATTTATTTTTTATGGAATCCATCAACAACGTCATCATTTCTGTGTGTTGGTCCATTTTAATTTGAAGTAGATTCATTTGTCGTAGCATTTGTCTTTCAAGCTCTAAAATATAAAATTTTACAATTTTAAAATAAAATATGTATACCAGTGGTAGTTTTTGACGTCCATTCATTAGGTGGTATCAAAGAAATTGGTTTCTCTTCTACTGAAAGCCTTATCATTTTTGGTGTACTCTCGGATCTTTCAAAACTATTGACTCATATTTCTAAATTATAAAGAAAAAGCATTACTGCATTACTTATGGTAATCTAAAACTAATTTCTAACTTAATTTCAGTTATTTTTTTTATTGTTATCTACCTGATCCTAAAAAATTAGTTTTTGATCAGTTACTTTTCCTCATAACGAAATAGTTAATTGTTAAAAGAATTATTCTTGCCAGATATAGGAACTAATTCAGTTTGCCCTTCCAATACTATAGGGACTGTGTCGATGTCAATCCAACCTTGTATTTTTAGAGTATTAACTAAAATGAACCAGTTTAATTTAAAATTAGTGTAGTAATTAAAAAATAAAAAACCTCTGTCAGCCTATTGTCTTGCAAAAAGTTTTCTCCTGCAGGATGTATCATTATTTGTAGTACTTGCGCCCACCTCCAACTCCCGTGATCCAGAACACTCAACTAAAACATTTACATCCATCATTTTTAACTTTTATTAAGGTATTAAGGGCACGGTAGCCGAGTGGGTAAAGTGCTCATATAGCTATTTACTCGGTACCAAACGTCGATGGTTCGATTTCATCCTGGGGCAAGTTAGAAATTTAATTTGTAATTTGTTTTGAACTAAGATGGAAGTGCCCTAGATGTGGTTCGGACTCCACAATAAACTGTAGGGCCTCGTCTCTCTGTATCCAACATAAAATTTCAGGATTTTCAGGGGGTTACTTCGGCGACTTGAGAGGCAGTTAACCCTTTCGTGGGTGCGAACAACTTACTAGAGCTAAAATGATTTTACACAACTGAGATATTTCTTTTTGATCTAAATAAATAATTTTTGGTATTAAACAAATTTTTTTTGTCATTTTTTTAATATGGCGGGCGGGAAGAATATCACCCAACGCCCAAATACTACACTATTTCAACTGAAAATAAAAATGCAAATCCATAAAAAAAAACAGAAAAAAATGGTAAGTCCATAGTTCAATATTCATAGTTATATCTAGTCCATGAAATTTGTTAAAACACGGATGTAGGCACAACGGAACGTCACATCCACAACACGTAATTTTAGTTCTCTTTTTTTGTTGGTTATTGCTACACAGTCTGCATCTTCTATACGTTGTTATTCTATTGGGCATATGTCTTTCAACTCCTTCAAGTCTTACTTCTTCGGGTACTTGTCTTTTGTGTGCCAAATAACTTACAGGTTTATTCCTTCGTTTCCTAGATGAATAGCCTCCAATTAGCTGTTTCGCAAGGTTTATCCTGAATGATAATTGATCCCTTATTTTGGTTTTTTTCTTTAGACACATTAGGATATGGGCGTTGATTATTGCCATATCAATAAAGTAATACATTATTCTATGCCACCATTTCACACACTTCCGCCCAATTTCGTATCTTTCGCGCAGTTGATCAAATCGATCAACCCCACCCATGATTTCATTATATTGTGCTACCACTTCAGGGCACGAAACGTCAATTCTGGAACCATCTTTTTTTTTTGACCTTAGTCGCTTTTCGTGGAGAGCAACATGTGGACAAGAAGTAAACGGGATTATTGTCCATCCATTTTACAAGAAAAACGTTTCCTTTTGTTTCGAACATAAACTCCCCACGGTATAGTTTTTGCTTACTTTTCATTATGGAAGCTGGCAGTCCTTTCGTACTGTTCCAACGACATAAATTTTGTCCTTCATTAGGGTTCCCATGAGTGAGCAGGTTGTAAAGAAATTATCAAAGACGACTAAACAATTTTTATCTTTTAGACCACCAGTTAGTTTTGTGACAACCTTTTCCCCAAATACTTTGTTTCTATCAGCAGTATCATCTTTGCCTGTGTAAATGTCAAAATTATACACATATCCACTTTTGGAATCACCCAAACACCAAACTTTGTATCCCCATTTAATTGGCTTCTTGGGCATATATTGTTTGATACAAGATCGTCCTTTGAAACGGATCATTAATTCATCCACTGCCAAACAAGCCGAGTGTTCATATTGCCGTATAAAATATTGGTGTAAAAGGTCAAGCAAAGGCCTCAGTTTGAATAATTTATCGTAGCCCGGTTGGCCCTTTGTAACAGCATTATTATTATCATTTATGTGTAGATTTTCAATGAGCTTCTTATACCTTTTTTGATGGCATAACTTGGGCTATACAAGGTACACACATAAGAGGGTCACTTGACCAGTAATTGAATAGGTGTGGCAGCGTGTGTATCCCCATAAGTATCATTACACCAAAAGGTGCTTTTAATTCCTCTATACTAGTGTTTGTCCAATTTTTTGCTGGACAAGGAGTATTTTCCTTTCCTTTTTTGGAACTTCGAGGTATATCTTGATTTGCATTCAAGTTTGATTGGTCAACGAGCAGTTGGAAAATGCTGTCGCCAAAGACTTTAGAAAAATAATCTATTTCTTTATCCTTATTACTAAAGTCATGTGTAGGCTTCGGCATTTTGTCAAATTTTACGTTAAACTCGTCAAAATAATCTGTAATTTGATTCCACTGTACAGGAATTTCTTGTGCTGGATCCTCTTGTCCAGGCAGCTCTTCTTGTGACTCACTGTGAAGGTGAACAAACTCGCCAGCATCAGGAGTATCTTCTCCAATATTACAATATTGACTTTGTGTGATTGAACTTCGAACTGGACTCTCTCCTTGATGTGAAAGGGCACCAAAAGTAGAAGGGGTCGGTTCATAAGTAAAATAAGAGGATGCCGATAGATTATCAAGAGCCTCTAATTCCTCAAGTGCATCCTCGTCCGCTTCCTGGTCGGAGTCTTCTTCATTTTCAGGCAAGCTGAACAAGTACTCAAGGGCAGCTTCAGCTTGTTTTGGGTCATCTAAATCCCACTTTTCCATCACCTTCAAAAAAAAAATTAAATTTATTATTATTGTATATTTCGATTAAATAGAAAACTATTTCAATGGTATTGATATATAAAAATGTACATAGACCAAAAAAATATATTCAGTTTATTGACAAATTCGGAAAATTATACACGGAGGAAATTACAAAAAAAAAGTTGCCAGGCGGGCAGTGGGAACACAAGTTCCCACATAGAAAAGCGGATATTCTGATTACATGGAAAACTATTTCAATTATACTGATATATAAAAACGTGCATAAACTCAAAAAATATATATTCCATAAAAAATCCTTATTGCTTACTTTTTTTCGAAAATTACAAACTTTCTAACCGTAAAATCTGCTTAGGTACAGTAAAAATTCACTAGAAATGCGAACCTGTAGGAGAAATAAATAAAATGAGTAAGATATAGATCCTTGTAGGCGCTACTTAAATTTTTTTTTTGGTTGCCACTACTCTTCGGCAGATGGCAGCACAATATTTGGTGGGAATATGCATTACCGAAGCACTCACAGCGGAATTCTAACTCGGTATCGTATCGTTTGAGACGACACTTTCTCGATACATTTTACTCGATACCTAAATGCCTGTCGTTTTAGAAATACGATATATGTTTCTTTCTCTAATGTACCTAATATCCGTCTTTTTCTAGTACTACCTTTTGCGACTGCGTTTGTTGAATCGGCGAAATTTTTTTATTCTTTATTTGGTGTTTATATTTTGGCTAAAAATTTGTTAGGTACTTTTGATTACAAAGATAAAATTTTAATTACTAATTAGCGCAAAAGCTCCACGGTAAAAGGCAAAGCATTGGAACCATTAAAATTACTTACTTCGTAATACATATAATTTAATAAGGTATGTATAGATATATTCTTTTATGAAAAATTAGGTTTTAATTATTTTAAAATGAGATTTTTTGTTCTTATTTTAGAATGCTGCCAATATTTCATCAACAAATGTTGCAACAGAATCGACGAAATATTAGAAGATTAAGGTTAAATCGACGGCAGTTAAGAAATGCAGCAGATCCATTTAATTTACCTAACAGGCGTTTCATTGAGCTTTATAGGTTAAGTAAACCTCTCGTGAGAAGACTCATAAACACAGTAGCACCACGTTTAAGAGATCCCCGCATATCAGGAGGCGTTTCGAAGGAAACAAAAATATTTTGTGCCTTACGCTTTTATGCTACTGGTGGTTATCAAAGAGGTGTAGGGGAAGAAGTAAATATAAATTTAAGCCAAACCGTGGTTCATCGGGCCATACATGAGGTAACTCGAGCCATTGTGGAATCAATGGCAGCAGACAACATTAAATTTCCAGTAACTTTGGAGGAAAGAAACCAAGTTAAAATTCGGTTTATGGATAAATTTAATATTCCAGGGGTTATTGGAGTGATTGATTGCACCCATATTGCCATTTTAAAGCCACGTGGAGATGAACACAATTTTATAAATAGAAAAGGTTTCCACTCCTTAAATTGTCAAATTATCTGCGATGATAATTTAATAATAAATAATGTATTTGCTAATTACGGAGGATCAACTCATGACTCCTTTGTTTGGAGGCATTCTGCTATTAGAGAGTATATGCAGGAAATTTACAATAATAGAGAATCGTCATGGTAAATAGGTGATTCCGGTTATCCTTTACAACCTTTTCTTATGACACCATTTCAAAATCCACCGGAAGGTAGCCCACAGCAGAGATTTAACCATGCACATATAAGAGCCAGAAATTGTGTGGAAAGGTGTATAGGTGTACTGAAAATGAGATTTCGATGCCTTTTGAGGGAACGTTCACTTAGATATCCTCCACACTTTGTATCTAATTTAATAAAGGCCTGTGCTATTCTTCATAATTTATGTGTTAAAGGTGTGTCATTATTAAATGAAGATATTCATGATCATCCCGATCTAATGGACGTACCTCATCCACCAGGAAACGAGCCAGGAGAATTAGCGATGCGTGGATTACAAGTGCGAAATACAATTGTAGAACACTATTATCAGTGAAATGCCTTTTAAATATTCTAAAGAAATAGAATAAAAAATGATTCAACAAAAAATTTTTTTATTGATTATGTAAGAATAACGTATACACGGTATAATTTTTTTGAATACTTGTCTTTAGTGTTAAGTACCTAGGTATATTTGTAAATTATTGCTGCATCAAAAAAAGTGAATATATTTTAATCGTTTTAGATGTGAAATGAGTAAAATATCTAAATTGGAACCTATCTAATGTTAATTTTTGACAACTCTATTCGTAAATTTAAAATAAATGTAAAGCAAATCGCCAGTTGAATATTAATTCTTCATAATACAATATACCTATACTAAATGGGAATAAAAAAAATTAAATCAAAATAGAAGCTATATATCCTGGTAAAAAATTTGTTGCTGTGTTCGTATTGCTTGCGATATCTAAAAATAAAAAAATTAGATACTGTAAAAATTAATGTAATCTAATCACCTACGTCTGCAAGATTAACATTGATTGCCTAAACTCTGATGTTAGGTCACTTAAATGTTGAGATATTCCATCCAAAGATTTTTTTATTGTTGTTTTAATATCCCTTAATTCATTGATGGTTTCCCTGTATTCACTTTGATATTCTACCCTTTGTTTTTTCTTGGGGGAATAGAGCGGATTAATTATTTTTTCGTTTTGCTGCAATTCTCTCTTTGGAAGGACTAAGCGTTATAGGAGCTGGTGTACCGTCTTTACTTGTACCTGGCTGTGGTTCCTAAGATATAAATGGAGCAGAACTAGTGGGTAACCCACATTCTGGCTCTTCTAAGCCGATAAAATGTTCCCCCAACAGTCCAGTAATTTTAATTCCAATTCGGTTAAGTCCTTTTCTTCTGAAGGACCTCCGCCAGTTTTCTCAATATTTTGTTTAAGAGCAGCAGCTTTCCGCTTTAAATTATATTTATAATCAGACCATGTCTAAAACAATATAAATAAAATTACATTTTTTTAAGATTCGCACTTCATCGTTTGATTTTATTACTTTTTGCCATTTTTCAGTGCTCCTGCTACCAAAACCAAGAGCATTTAATTTTTTTTGCCGTGTCATCCCAAATTCTCTTATAATTTTCCTTGCCTTGTGGCCCTACGAACTTTCCAGTTGCAATGACTGGATTCTTTTCCATTGCCTCCAAAAGTGTTTGCCAATGGGCGTCTCGTACTTTTAATGACATAGCTGAAAGTAATAAAAGAGTAATTAAAAAAGTCTTAATTTAACTTATTTTCACCTCAGTAAACTCTAGGTAGTATTCATTAATTACAGAATTCATTAAAAAAATTCTACATCTGAAAGTATGATATTACTTACCAGTATTTCAAACAATTTAGAAATAAGAAATTAAAACTTCCACTGTACTCTAGTCATATAACTTAAAAACTGAAATATGATGATCAATGGAAATACATACAATCAATATTTATTTTAGTTTTCTTAACTTACATGTTACATGTCATAATTAATTATTTACAATTGTAAATAAAAAGGGAACCAATATAAACAAACTGAAAAATGACTAAATCATCATTTTCCTATACGAATTCAAATTTACCACTCAAATTATACAAGTAAAATGTCAAATTTTTTCTCGTTGGTTATAATTTCGTCATTCCACTAGATAAATCCCGACGATACCCGAACATCCACTCGATAGAGACTTAGAATTCCTAGCTGCTATCGTATCGAGTATTGTTGCTATCGTATCGAGCTCGACTCGATAGCAACTTAGAATTCCGCTGCAGGTTGAATTTTGTAGATGGGTAATTGGCTTCCCAGTACCTACGAAAGGGTTTTAACAAAACATATATAGAAAAACATTTATTTGTTTTTAAAGTTAAAGGTTCAGCACCAATTCTGTATCACCATTAGTGAGTATATTTTCAGGCATATAACATATAGTACTGAAAACTGATATCTAAAATTACAAAATCTTCTAGCAAACTATTAGCATCAGTAGGTTTTTTTATAGCCATGATATATTCCGATTACAAAAACTTTTTCACAACATAATCGATGGATTTCGTTATTACTTATTTTTCCCAGTGTAGGATATAAACAGCTTCCCGAGCTATTACTTATTGGTACTCCATATATATTGATTGATATTTTCACCTTTTCTGGTGTTGTCAGTATGTTGTCATATTTTTTTAAATAAATAAGTTAATTGGTGCTCAATTCCAAAATGATAACTCTCATTTAAACACAATGACTTTATATTTGTGCTTCTTGGAGTATGTAAAAAGTTCTCGTATCCGTAGGCAATTCTTGGAGTTCTTCCAAAGATGTTGTGGTTTTAAGTATTACAAGGAGGTCATTAACGGCACTATGTGAAACATTCCACGTAGTCACCCACTTTTGTAATTTAATGGAAAGTCTGTCTATCTCTGACATCAAGTACTTACTATAAAAGTATGAATTAAACTTTTAAAAGAAATAAAACAAACTATATACTTACTTGTACGCAACTGCATAGACAGTCGTTCCATCATTCATATCAATCTCATTATCAAATTCTATTTCACTCATTTCTGACTCATTTTTTTTACCAGACTCCATAACATTTTCTTCCAAAACAATTTCAATGTTCTCTTCTTGAAGAGAGTTTTGAGATTCGGTTTCAAAATTTTCTGATTGTCCTTCATTAAAAATAAGGGAATCAGAATTTTGATTTAATTCTGTAAGGTTTCTATAAAACTTCTCTTCTTAGCTTCCTTTGGCATATTAAAAACTTTTAACAATAATGTAATGATATTTAATTTTTCTGATTAAACTGACAAGTGACAACTTACGCCTAAAAATTTGAGGTTAGATGTTCGATTGTTCGGTTTAGGTGCCGCAAACCGTGTCAATACTTACCCTCACAAAACACATATAGAACACGAATAAAAAGTCTAATATATAAAACAACACAGACAGATATGTAACGGAAACACCACGAAACACGTTCTATATTATTAATCAAATAATAGAAAAAAGACTAAAGAGTCAAAAGAGATTGAGTTAGATGTAGATCACAAAATATTTACACGTCCTATCAGAAATGAATTTCTTTTAGTTGATCTAAGGGAGCGACCTGATATCAATGAGCCTTATTACATACTACGATAAAGATCACTTCTATTTAATTGTATCACCTAGTTCAGCTCAAAAAATATGCCTCTGGAAGCAAGGCCTTCCATAGGATATCCATTTTTAATCCATATGTCATCCCACGTTTATTGTCAATATCACGGTTCATTAATGAATGGAAGAACATACAAGGTGTCGTCATAATCATGTTCTAGGAAACTTCGTATTACAAAAATCAAATTCATTTAATAATTTTCAAACGAGACGAGATTTTTACCTTTAAATTTTGTACGTGTACTATTGGATCGTCTATTTTCCAAAAAAATGTATAGTACTCCACTGTCTAACATAGATAATGACATCATTTTTTTAAATCTATCAATTTTACTGAAAAAAAAGGTTTTCTCGTAAAAAATCTCGTAGGATAATCCATTTTATTCTGCCAAAATTTACTTTTTTCGACCCTTGCTTTCTTACATTTTTTCTTGATGGAATAACAAAAACTAAGTTGTTTAGGGAAAATTCGGGGATGAATAAAACGCTTGAAAATAATGTGAGAAACCTGAAACAATATAATTAAATAAATTTTACCTCGATGTCCTCTTCTTCACTAACTATACATTTTTCTATATAAGTTGAAAGTTTTTTCGTATTATTTTTAAGCATTTTATTAATTTCCGAAGTTTCCTAAAATATAAAATTGAGACACCCTATATATATATATATATATATATATATATATGTATATATATATATATATATATATATATATATATATATATATATATATATATATATATATATATATATATATATATATATATATATATATATATATATATATATATATATATATATATATATATATATATATATATATATATATATATATATATATATATATATATATATATATATATATATATATATATATATATATATATATATATATATATATATATATATATATATATATATATATATATATATATATATATATCCTGCGTAGGATATGGCTTCCGATAATAGACCATTTACATGTTATATGGCTTCCGTCTGCGATACGTCTTCCGTATATGGAAGCCGTAATGCAATTAATGTAAAATCATTCCATGATGCCTTAGTTAGCCATTGTGTTAATTTCAGCTGGAAGTCAGATACTCGGTTTTTGAACGGTCCCGTATATTTTAGTTCACGAAGCGGCCACATCAACGAGAACTTCGCTGTTTACGTATATTCCACGACGTATTAGATAATTTCCATTTTACAGTGGATAGGTCTTCCGGTAAATATCGGCAACTCTGTATCACATGCTACGAGAGAAATTAGGTATGATCTGTTTTATTTTTAAAGTTTCATTTGCTTATTTATTTCTGCAAAGTGTTCTTTGCCACACCAAACCACACCGAAGCGGTTTTATGTGTTGCTAATTGTTGTGTTTAATATAAGGTAAGTACCAATTTAGGGAGTAATATCATTGTAATGAATGGCTATTGTTTATATCAGCACTTGCTGTGCTAGTCAAATTGTAACTATATATACCACTGTATTCCAAATTAAGACTCAGTTACTATCATTCCTCTCCTGTCGCTTAACGAATTACTTCAGTTTATTTGTGTTTACTTTAACTTGTGTTTTTTATAATAAAATAAAATTTTTTAAAAACCAAGTTCGAGTTTCAAGTTATTTAATTAGGGGATTAATTTGAAGTGCTTATTAAGTAGTGATATATACGTTATCCGAAATCATAAAGATACTGTTACTAAAAATAAACATTACCTTTGAATTGGCAGCCAACCACCAATTCAAAGGCAATTTTTATTTTTTAGTAAAAGTATCTTTCACTTGGCATGGCATTTTCGTTTCGTTGCGTTTCGATCGTGATAGTATCAAAAATAAATTTGTAGATATTTTACTTAAAGTTGACAGATGATGTTTTAGGAATTCTTTCTTAAGGAAATTTTGAACATACTAGATTTTAATTATTTATACTGTGCGAAAAGTTCAGATGCGAAGAAGTCTGGTTTCTTTAATGTTACAAATTTGAAATCGTGGAGTGTCAGTTAATGCATAAGACGGCGTAATGTAGACTAGTTATCATTATATTATTACTCCTTTCACGGTTGTCCATGACAATTTTCGAATATAAACTTTGGAGAAATAAATGTTTGTGCAAAGATTAACTGATTTGCCATTGACGTAGTTTATGGGAGTATGTTAGACGTAAGAATACCAAAAAGAAATCTACTCGAAATGAGTTCATTCAAATTAGTCCAAAGTAAAACAACATTTAAAGTCATGGCTGTAATTTATGAAAAAAATATTCATTATTACTTTAAAAAAATAATTAAGGTTACCTCAGAAAATAAAAATATGGTACCTACTTAAGTTACCGATCACAAGCAGTGGGGTTCCTGTTATTTTCCAAACATTCTCATAACAAAAAAAAGATTGCTTTTGATTTCCCAAAACGCTTTATTTTTTATAGCATCATTCCATACCAAAAAAAGAAAGATTTAATGTTAATATAATAAAAAAAATATATGTTTTTTTTAAACTTGCTTATTTTAAAGTCGTACTAAAAAGTAAAAAATAATTTCTTTTCCAAATAATTACTTTAAAAATTGTTTTAAAAGCAAGGTGTGCGCACTTTGTATGATTGTATGCAGATTGTGCAAAGTGCGCACGCCTTGCCTTAAAAAGTTTTTATAAAGTAATTACTTGGCAAAGAAATTATTTTTTACTTTTTAGTACTACTTTAAGAAAAGCAAGTTTTTTTAATTTTTTTTTTCTACTTTTTAGTCATATTTTAATTAAATTATTATCATACATTAAATTATTTTTTTTAATATACTTTTGCAGATTTTTCCCTACGTGGGGATATTTGCAAAAGTAATGATGGAATATCGTATTGTCATCTGACCTTAGTAACTGTGCAAAATTTCATCAATTGGTTAAAAAATGATTCAAAAACTTCAAATTTTAAATTCACTCGTGAATATTATTGAAATCTAAAAATGCCAGTTATTAATTTCTAGAGAAAAATGACAAAATAATTATTGGGTATTAGATAAGTTCTTTCAAACCTAATATGATAACAATAACAAATACCTACAGTTTCTTACATTTTATACTGTCATTCTGAATATGCTAGTATAAAAGTTTTAGGTAGATAATAATCAAACATGACACTTTAAATACATTTTATCGCAGAAACTAATAAAACAACTACTCAGTCTAGACAGAAGATTGCAGTGGATTAAATAATAGTATTTTTAGTATTAGAAGCAAAAAAATATTGAAGTTAAAAAAATATTGACACAAAGAAGAAAGTTTTTTTTTACATTTAAAAAATGACTGTTATCATATTACATAAGAATGATTATGTTAATACCCAATAATTACTTTATTATTTTTTTTTAGAAATGCATAAATACGAAGCAAATAAAATGTCAGATTTTTTAAAATGCCAGTTTTAATTACACAAATCGTTTTAAAAATGATTCCAAATATGAAAACTAGATTTGCAATGTTCTGTCAGTAGTGTAATTTCAATTTTTTCAGGTGTACCATATGTCGCGTTTATTTTCTGCAGACTACGTAAGTCATTTCATACTTACATAAGCTGAAACTGCTTTTTCTACTTTGCATGTATTATATTTTTCAGTATAGTATTTGCTCTTCGAATTATTCTAAACCAAAGAAAAGACAGTGGTTTTGTAATAGAGCCCCTACCCCAACCAATACAATGGTAAATGAAGGACATACAGATTCAGCTGTACAGGACAATTCTGTCACATCATCAGATGATTCAACGATTGCTGTAAAAGTATGTTAACAAAATCCAAATTTTTAGAATGAAATGTCTAAAAGATATTTTGTTTTCAAAACTTTTCAGGAAGTAGGCCAGGAAGATATGTCTAGTGATACCGAGTCCGTCGATGATTCCGTGAAAGATCCAGAATATGAAGCCACCTCTAGTAGTTCAGACGTAAGTATAACATCTATAAATGCTGTATGCTTGAAAATACCCCATAACATACTTCTTTTCAAATTTTATTAATAAACTAGAAACCTTAGTATTGGAGCATGAGACTCGAGCGATACTTTAAGGCTTAACTATCAAGACTAAATGAAAAAGTTTTACAGAAAAAAAAATTGCGATTGAAATTTGCGAAAAAAAGTTGGGAAAATTGTAATCCCCCCAGGTTATTTTTTAAACGATTTGTAAAATATTTGCGAAACATTTTTTTTTCAGTCGGGTGGAAAATACGACAAATTCAAATTTTGTAAAAAAATATAGATTTTCTATAAAGTTACACCGTTTTGAAATTTTATTTTAGATTCATTTTTCACTGTGCAATAAAAAATCACAACTTTTTTTTTCATTAATAGCAGTAACTTAGATATTTTAGCGGTTTGTTATACATCATTTGGGAGATCACATGTTGTTCTAAAAGTGGTAAGCCAATAATTGGTCAATGTAGTCAAATGCTTATACAAACTTTTGTATTTTTTTGATTTGCAGCACCACAGTTTAAAGCACACTCTTGGATAATTTTATAGCCAAGATACTCATATATGTCATAGGGATCAGAATATAATGTCGATTTACATTTCAGCGCAGCGCATCGATGCAAAAGGAATGTCCCAGTTTTGATGATCCCTTGCCCACCTTAATTCATATCAAGCATTTCGGTTAAGTCCAGCTGACCATGCAGCCCATTTAATGTGAGCAAGGAATTATCAAAACATATTCCATTTGCATCAGTGTACTGTGCGCTAATGCAACACTAAATGTAATTCGACATATTCCGATTCCTATGACAATAGTGTACCATGTGGCACTACTGATATAGGAAACGGAAGAATACGCCAGGTATCCAGGAAACCATAAATGTCACATAAATTATGAAAAAGTTACATACGTTTTCAAAAAGCAATTAAGTCGTCTACCTAAATTAGTGAATGGCAGCTTTTTTCTAAAACGTCCTGTATAATAAAAGTTTTACTTGAAACATTTTTTTCTAAAATTGAGTTTCTGAGATTTTTGTAAAAAAAACACGAAAATTGGGATTCCTAGTTCTTAGGATTTTTAAGAACATATTTAAAATTTATTAAGAAATACAGTTTAACCAACTTTGTAACTCTCACGGTGTCTAACACCAGGCGAACAGAAAATAGACACGGTCTATATTTGAATAACGCTTAGATTCTGTTGATTAAGTAGCCCTGGAATAAATCTACCCCTTTTTCTCTCATAATTGATATTTTGAAACATCTCTGAAAAATTTTTTTTGCTTCTGTTACATCTTTCGAAAACTGCTTCTAGGTGTCTAGATTTTCCGTCCTCAATAAATTATCATTACGTATGGACTAAAAATCGCCCACTTGGTCTTTTTCTCTTTTAGTAGACGTCAGCTGAATGGTTAGTAAGCATTTTGATTCATGTTATCATTTTTAAGTGCCTCTATTACTTCTGTTTGATTGAGTACTTCTTGATTAATTTAAAGTCACTGAATAATACCATAATCACTTTATTCCATTTCATGGTTTGATGGTGTCTGATGGATTTGTAATTGACAATTAAACGACTTAATGTTTTGAGGTTTGCCTCAACTTCTGCAGTATGTAGACTTGAGTAATCAGTCCTATTTTTTTTTAGTGTGTGAAGAATTGCAATTTCGCAACACTGTTTCAAGAATGTGTGTAGGTTAGGTATTGGAAAATTTCTTGTCGCTCTCATATTTCGCGACATTTTTAGTGACTGCAACAAAAAACTGGTAATTTCGAAAATATTTTCTTATCTCTAGCGGCAATCTGGAATTTCCACATGTTTCTGCAGGTAACATTGAGAAAATGTTTTTCTCTGAAACTTTTTAAGTACTTTGCACAAAAATAAGTGTGTCCTTTTTCGCCATATTTTCTCTGCCCTCTATAGGAGAAATACCTTTCCTTTAGGATCCACTTTTAGGTCACTGATAATAAGTTGAAAATTCTGTGAAAGGGTCTTCTGTCTGACATAAAATGTGCAGAGCTCTAAAGATGACATTATTCACAGCAGTAAAATAAGAAACTTTATTGTTGAAATTATTTATTTTTGGTAGTGTTTATCCTCTTATTTATTTGGGTACTTTACCATATTTCTGAAAAAATAAGTTAAGTAAATAAACCTCTGTGTATTTCCTTTTTTTTCTACTTTTTTCAAGTGAGATTGGTTATGCGGAACTAGATTTAAAGAACCAATTCCTGACTGATTCTTTTTGGTGCAGAGGTTTATTTATTTAATTTCTTATTTGTTTTCAGAATCGTCATAAGATACCTAAATAAATAAGAAAAATTACTTTAGATAAGTAACATTTCCAGACTTAACACTGAGGTAATTTTCCACGAGCCACCAAAACTATATGCTGCACTCGACGCGCGTTTCGCCAGCCAAGTTGGCATCATCTGGAGATGATTAAAACTAACCTTATGCTAACAACGTACCCTATGTATACCTAATCTATTGTCACGGTTCGGTGAACCACTAACCAATAAAGTCGGGCTACCTGGAATTGGCCCTTTGTCACTATTCATACTATTTTTACAGTGACAAAGGGCCAATTCCAGGTAGCTCGCTTTATTGGTTAAGTGCGTCACGGTTCGCCGAACCGTGACAATAGTTTAGGTATAAATAGGAAACGTTGTTAGCATAAGGTTAGTTTTAATCATCTCCAGATGATTCAAACTTGGTTGGCGAAACACGCGTCGAGTGTATAGTGTTTTGGTGTTTCGTTTCGTGAAAAACTACGTCAGTGTTATCTTCGCATCAAAGGTTCCAACTCATTCCAGGATTTTCAGACTTAACAATATTAACTTTTTAGTAAAATTAAATGAAATTAAGCGGTTAAATAATCTTCATAAAAATGCATTTTTTCGACAGTTTAAAGTTTTCTATTTTTAAATGGAATCTTTGTATATACCTTAAGGATATCTGGTTTGGTACCGTTATCATCATCGTCGATATGGCGATAAAACAGCGCCTTGAGATTGATGTATAAAAAAAAAATCTTTCTTGGCACACTTTTGTGGCGTAATTTTATCGCAATATAAGTTTATTAAAGGTAACAAGTTAAAAAAATACAACATCTGAAAATGTTACTTATCTAAATTAGTTTTCCTTTACTGCAGCAAATAATTTTTAATTATAATTATTTCAATTATTTTCAGGATGAGTTTGATGACGATTATTCACGTAATAGACAGGTCGTGGATGACGACTATTCAAGTAATAGGCAAGTAGTGGATGACGATTATTCAAATAATAGGCAGGTAGTGGATGATACATTCCAAGAAGATATTTCATCTTTGGCTGTAAAACCGACCAAATGTGCAGAAGACCTTCAAGACTCTATTTTTCGGAAGCGCAAAACAAGCTTCTTGTTATATATGCGAATCATCTGTCACAAATTTTGCTAGACATATATATAGAAACCACAGTATGCACGTTGAGGTGCAAAAAATCTTAGCTCATCCAAAGGGAAGTAAACAGAGAAACCATATGTTAACATTGCTTCGAAAAAAAGGAAATTATTTGAATGACCCAGAAGAAGGAAAACCTGTAAGGAATGGCACTGAGTCAACAAGCTATTTACCGTGCATTCATTGTTTAGGATTTTATTCTTCAAGAAATCTTTGGAGGCATAGGAAACAATGTTTAGAAAATCCTAACACTGCAAAGCCCATGGCAGGCACTAAGGCCAGTGCACAGAATTTTCAACTCAATTATCTAAAAGTGGATCCTGACTTAAGAGAAAGGGTATTTCCCCGTATGAGGGCGGACAAAATATCTCTCGTGGCTAAAAAGGACCCACTTATCTGTGCTTTTGGTGCAGGGTATTTAAAAACCCATAGGGAAAAACATTTTCTCAGTGTTACATCCAGAAAAATGAGAGAAGTCTCTAGATTACTGCTAGAGATAAGAAAATTAGCGCCAACTGTAAAAAAACCTTTTTGATGTTCTCAAACCACAAAATTACGATTTGTTGGTAACGGCTACAAAAAAATGTCGCAAAATATGATAATGATATGGAATTTTTTCAATCTCCAACCTATGCGATGAATATCAGCACATCCTTAAAACGGTGTTGTGATATTGCTATTCTTCACGCGCACTGAAAAAAACAGGAGTCTACGCAAGTGTATCTACAGCAGAAGTCGAGGCGGAACTTAAAACATTGAGTCACTTAATTTCCAATAATTGGAAATTTGATGTTTCAAGTCAAGCCAGCACAGACCTTCAAACCAACAAATGGAACAAGATCACTATGGTACCATTAGCCAGTGATCTTAAATTAATGAAGGATTACTTAATCAAAAAGGCAACAGAGGCAATAGAAATACTAAAAAAAGAGAGCACAAATCAAAATGCTTACGTCATGTTACTTGAAACTATATTTTGCCGGCTAGTTTTGCTGAATAGAAAAAGACCAGGCGAACTTCAACGATTTTACTTCATACTTATGAAAACTCATTGAAAACTGAAAACCCAAACACCTATGAGGAGTTTTCTGAAGTTGTAACAGAAGCGGAAAAGGCTCTAATGAAAAATTTTAAACGCATTGTTATCAGAGGGAAAAGAAATAGGGGCGTTCCAGTACTATTCAGTCGAGATATTCAAGAGCATTTGAACATATTACTTCAACATAGACTGTAGATCATGACTCAATCAAACATATATTTATTTGGAAATCCTCGCACCAATGAACCCATAGTTGGCTACAAAGTTATCAAAAAGTATGCTCTTAATTGTGGTGCCACAAATCCAAACGCTATTACTTGTACACGATTAAGGAAGCATTTGGCTACTTTGACGCAGCTGATCAATTTATCTGAAAGTGACATGGAGCAATTAGCTTCGTTCATGGGCCATACTCGGCATTCACAGATCTTCATATAGACTCCCAGATGACGTATTTCAAACTGCCAAGATATCCAAATTGTTACTATTAATGGAAAAAGGTGGTGCTGGTAAGTTTAAGGGCAAAACCCTGGATGAAATAGATTTGAATATGGATGAAGATCTGATGGAGACTTCGGAAGAGGATAATGTAGAGAATATGATGAAGGAAATAGATGGTACTGAAGGTGATGAAATCAGGAATGTCACAGAACAGGACACCTTGTCAAGTGAAACGCCGCATACATCAAGTGAAAATGTGCCAGTTAATTTCAAAAAAGGCAAGAAAAGAATTTTGATACGGTGGACAGAAGAACAAAAGAAAATCGCAACTACTTTCTTTAAAAAGCAAATAGAACAGAAAAAGGCCCCGAAAAAGGGAGAGAGTGGAGAGAGTCTAATAGATAAGTATCCTAATGTTTTCGCAAATAAAAACTGGCTTAAAATTAAGGTATTCATACAGAACATATATTCTAAACCAAAATAGGCGCAGGAGAAATTTTGAGTTCATCAGCGCACTTTTAGATTTTTATTTTAATTTGGTATTTAAAGGTTTGCTTTAAATTATGAATATGTTTGTCATGTTTTTTATTTAACAAAATAGCTCCAATAAATACTCGCCTGTTTTATAATTCTCTCATAATATACAACAATTACGGCTACGACTCGTTACATTTAGACGACCTCAACTTGTTGTCCTGCTGAGCAAATAGATCAATCAGTCTAAGTTTTCTGTTATATCATGTATATCATTATGACCACCTATTATAAAGATATAGTCTTATAGGTAAAACTTTTAGATAATGACAAATATGTTCGATGACCTGATTAAACGTGCACCTGATTTTCTCACCGAGTAGATCTCGTAGAGCTTTAGTCCAGTAATTTTCTCACTTACCAGGTTATATTTACCTCCTTATATGTTAGCAAAATATTCTTTTTTTTTTTGTTATTTTTTAAGTTCATTTGAGTTATGAGTCATTATTCTTTCAGACAGTTATATGCTTAAATTTTTATTTTCACTGTACAACTAGCGGTATGCTATCAATGTCAGGTTTTTCCTTGTTGTCTATTAGTTTTTTAGAGTAGTTCTTTATTTGTTATTTTATTTCTTTGTGTACATCGTGGTGTTTATTCAGCCATTGTGCATAAAATAGGGTATGTAGTAGTAGATGCATTTTTATAATTTTTTATCAAATAACTGTTTATACCTTTAAAAATTATAATTAAAGTTATTAGTTTAAGGTTAATGTTAAACAAATAAAATAAGGAGTATAAAATAATAATCATCTTAAAAATTCTGACATTTTATTTGCTTCGTATTATGAATTTCTGAGTGAAAATAACAAATTAATTATTTAATTATTTACATGAATTTGAATTTCGTCTTGCACAATGTCAAGACGTAAAGAAGACAATTTGGACATTTAATTTTTTTTGATTGTATTGCATTTATACAAATTTTCATAATCATTTAAAATGTACTCTTTTAAATGGAACTACTAAAAGTAGGGGTTGTCATTTAAAAAATATGTTGATACGTCATAACTTTTACAAGAACAATTCTAAAAAAAATATTATACATGTGAAAATAGAGGAATATATTTAAAATCGACAGATCCAAACGATAATCGAATTTATTCCAATCTTTATGAGCATACTATGTACTCGTATATCTATATCCAATATGAAACCAAAGAAAATAAACAAGAATTTAATACCGATAGGCTACAAGCATGGCAACCCTGTGGAAGTCGCATCCACTGTCACCTCTCAAATAATGTATATTTCGGATGCTACATAGCTGCAAAATGTAATGAGCCATATATTATCGGAAGCCATACACATCACGTTCTCTGTCGGATCTCACAACCATCGCGATTTGATGATGTCAAGAAAATTACTCCTTACTGATAACTGAAATGTGACTCACGAATGGAGATATATACACGAACTAAAATATATATATTTCCACTCGTTCTGTGGAAGCCACATATACGCACTTTATACTGGAAGTCATATAGATATGGAGATGTAAATATATATATATAGTATATATATATATAGTATATATATATATAGTATATATATATATATATATATATATATATATATATATATATATATATATATATATATATATATATATATATATATATATATATATATATATATATATATATATATATATATATATATATATATATATATATATATATATATATATATATATATATATATATATATATATATATATATATATATATATATATATATATATATAGGTATATATATATATATATATATATATATATATATATATATATATATATATATATATATATATATATATATATATATATATATATATATATATATATATATATACATATATATATACATATATATATATATATATATATATATATATATATATATATATATATATATATATATATATATATATATATATATATATATATACATATATATATATATATATATATATATATATATATATATATATATATATATATATATATATATATATATATATATGTACTTACAAATGATTGTGTTATTCTGACGTGTCTCTCTTACTTTAAAGCGGACAAGCCAAGCCTTAACATGACATCTACTTCTGTCGCATCTTCTATTGCCATTTAATCGAACAGCTCCTAAAGTGTGTCAACTTTTTAAATTAAGTAAACTTATAGGCATTTAAAAACTCACTCAAAATTAGGTTGGCCAACTTCAAATTTTAAAAAAAATTTACCTAAAATCCTTCAGCTATATCCGATTCCTAGAATATGCCAATATATGATTAAGAATTCTGTTTATTATGTCTTTAATTGTCTCCTCCCACAAGAGATAATTCCTTGGCCTGTAAAACAAATATATATTATTTTAAAAACATAATAAAGGTAGCACTATCTACATATACCGTGTCACCCTTTTATGTATGTAAAAATACAGTTATTACTACACACACAAATTGTGTGTATATATATATATATATATATATATATATATATATATATATATATATATATATATATATATATATATATATATATATATATGATTAAATATGATTGACGGTAACAACTACTCAGCGGGCAATACCCCGACCTGCATGAACCACCTTCAAATCATGATAGATCGATAGCCAATATCATTGATATTGGCTATCGATCTATCATGATTTGAAGGTGTAATTCAATGCAGGTCGGGGTATTTTGCCCGCTGAGAAGTTGTTACCGTCAATCATATTTAATCACATTAGTTTAGTCCACCTGGGCTAGGGGTCGCCGCTCTCGGTACTTGCTGTGATGCAAGTCGCTATCCGCCACAGAGACATCGAGGATGTCGGTCGGATAGTAGCATTCAGACCATATGAGAAGTTTCATACCTCTCACCACTATATATATATATATATATATATATATATATATATATATATATATATATATATATATATATATATATATATATATATGTGTAAACACTAAGCACTCTCTTGTATGTTGTCGGTGTCAAAGTTTTCGACTAGGTCCAGGAGCAGAATCATTTTCAATGAGATTGTTGCAAAAATCCATTCTGTTTCTGGGCATTAAAGGCACTAAGATTTTTAATTTCCTCCTTTTTTTTATTTTAATACCCCACGTACAGGTAAAACTTCAGGAATATTTTTAAAACTGAATTTCTTCTGTTAAAAATCTAAAGATGTATATTGCGACTGATCAAAATCAGTTTTGTATTCCAAGTATTTTGTTCCTCTCTTGAACCGTACCTCAACTACACGACTTAGCAAAAAATCGTTTAACGGATCCTCTTCTTTGCCATTTTTCCGGACTTGCCTCTTCTTCTTCTCCCACTTATGAAAAACATTTACATCTAGAACTTGAATGCCTTTTCTTGAAGAGATTACTGCTGTTTTAAGATCATTATAATCATATATATTACGAATCTTAGCTATTTTCCTTTCGATATTCCCATGAACACCATCTGCGCTCATATGAGTATGCCCCTTTGTTAGATACCGCAAAGTCACGCAATCCGGTCCAGTTTCTTGATTCACTAAATATATTAGGGATGTGTACAAGATCCAATTTTTATTTTGTCCTGTACAATTGTCTGACCAAATAATAAACTCTTTGACATCCCGTTCTTCCTGCAAAACTCTGAAAATAGCGTCAACAATATTATACCCATCACGCCCTCCTACACCCTCGTGCCACATAGAGCAATAATTCTTAAATGGAGCCTTTTGTTTTAAAAAACAAAATATCAAATTGAATGCTGTAAGACGACTTATAAAGAAGATATCTTTCACGGCGGGCATATTGGGGATTAAAATCACTTTTTGCAAATCCATCGAATATATTCGTATGTTTTGATCATCTGGTAGGAGACTATCCTGATGGTATTTGGCAGTAGCTTTTGAAGCCTCAATTTTGTGAAGATTCCAGTCTTCATCATCTATGAAAATCTGCTTAATGTCATTATTTGCCTGTGACATCTTGTGGGATTCACTGTCTACGCAAACATCAGATTTTGGCATACACAACGAAATATGCATAGATTTTAAAGTCTCTCTATAAAGTTCAATCTTACAGAATCCCGAATATTTACTATCAAAATCACTAAACATACATTGTACTGTCAATTCTCTTGGTAAATATTTTATGTTTGGTGCATTGCGGCGCCGATAGTGACTAATACAAGGCTTGTAGCTATTAATGTGATTCATAATCATGGTTCTATCCCGTTTTCTTGCATAATTTCCAGTGGTTCCCCTATTTTCCTTTATAGCTGATAGCATGGAATCTTTTTGCATTACTGCACATAGTTCTGTGATAACAGAGTCGTTGGAATATCCCAGGGTATTTAAAAAAAATTTGCGACGAACACACACTTTTGTTTTCTTTCGGGAAAAAAAAACTGGCGGCTATCAGCTCTTGCGTAGCCTTTGTCACTTGCCAGTACAGTTCTTCTTTTTATAGCTACTATTTGAACATTTTTTGGCTAACCATTTGCGTCGTAAAATATATACTAAGGACCAATATTTTTCCCAAATCTCAAAGCGGTCTTCTGCAGAAAACGTGGAACTACATTTCTTTTTACACTTTTCTGAACACGGTGTTTTCATAGGATGTTTTCCTTTGTTGGGAGCAACTTTTTTCTTCTTTAGTTAAACGTTTGTATTTTACGTTTTGTTTTCGTCGTCTTTTAATTGGAAACTGTAAGTTTCCTGCAACAGATGTTGTACTATCATCCACCGTTGGTATATCAGTCATTTCTGTTGCAACAGTTTCTTCCTCAGAATCTGATGAATTGTTAAGGCCGGTGATACCCCATTTATTACTGCCACCATCCGGTTCAAAATCCGGATCGACAATGCTATCATCACTGAAATTTGTTACATCTTCGTCCTTGTCATTTTCTATATCCTCTGGCTCACTAAAAAAAGAAAAATCTATGCATTACTATAACTTTTGTATTGATAGATTTTTTCCAAACAATAAGGTTCGTCCTCTAATTAACACTAACTTACTGACAAAATTTCAATACGATCGGAGTTTCCGTTATTGAGTTATCATAATTACAAGCAACATGACAGGTGGACAGACAGACAGTTGTTCATAATTTGATTATTAATACAAGTATTTGAAAATGTTGCCTTACGAGCGATATTGACGGTTTTAGAAAAGTGCCGCCTAACAAATAATAGTTTTTCATATACTTTCGATGAATAATTTAGTTAATAATTAATAGATATATAAATATAACAACAACTATATATGTGGTATATTTATCTACTACTACCCATTAACATATTAAAATATATACCCACTACTTCCGTTTAAGGTATCGTCAGCCACTGCCAATAAATTGTCGCAGAAAAAAAGTAGGGTTATAATCATTTTGTAAAACTATAAATATTTATTTATTCTAATTGATTCAATACTTACTTTTTTCTAGACACATGGCCACCAATGCTCTTCCACGAGATGTCATGTTTATTTCAATGTATAAGAATCGTTATTTTTCACAAGAAAACTCACAAAAAGCATTAACTCACGGATCATTAAGCAAGCGTGTCAACACTAATTTAACTACCAAAACACAGCATCTTGTAGATAGCGTGTATTAACGCGTCTGAATTTTAAACTTTGTAATTACCAAAACAGAGTATCTGGTACATACTGTGTTTTGGTACTGAATAATGCACATACTTTGTTTTGAAATGGGAAAATGGGAGAAACAGTGTAGATATTGTGCTTTGAGCACTTTATACCTTCGAAATTAGTAAAGTTATTGACGAATAGGCCGGTTCTAAAGGTGCGTCCGAACACAGTATATGCAAAAATGCGAAAAAGTCATTTTTAAAAAAATGTCAGTTACTGTGTTTTGCCATGGAGTAGCCGACATATATATATATATATATATATATATATATATATATATATATATATATATATATATATATATATATATATATATATATATATATATAATATGATTAAATATGATTTGAAGGAAACAACTACTCAGCGGGCAAATACCCCGACCTGCATTGAATTACACCTTCAAATCATGATAGATCGATAGCCAATATCATTTGTCAATTCCTAACCAGACATAGATCGATTTCGAACTTATTTGTTCTCTTCAGTATGCCATAGGTTATGGAACAGACAAATGATAGTGGCCAACCTGCTAGTTATATACTAACTATGGTGAAGTGAATAGTGGTGAGAGGTATGAAACTTCTCATATGGTCTGAATGTTACTATCCGACCGACATCCTCGATGTCTCTGTGGCGATATATATATATATATATATATATATATATATATATATATATATATATATATATATATATATATATATATATATATATATATATATATATATATATATATATATATATATATATATATATATATATATATATATATATATATATATATATATATATATATATATATATATATATATATATATATATATATATATATATATATATATATATATATATATGTATATATATATATATATATATATATATTATAACGTTATATTTTTGATCCTAAAGTATTAAAAAGAAAAAAGGATACTAATTAACATTTCGTTATAAAATCATATAAAAAAACTTGATGGTAGCAAAGTTTATAAACAGCAGTAATGGTTTGTAGACTTCGATATAGTTTTCGGTAGGATTTCTCTTTTTCGTTCGTTGTCCGAGAACCTAAAAAGTAAATAAACATTACCGTACCTGGAGATGTCATGTATATAATGTAGATAGTAGTATGTAGTAATTGAGTGTAAAAGAGTGTTATGTATGTGTGGATGTATTTAGTTTATAGGTAAATCAACTCACCTTTTTTCCTAAGCTGGTATTCTTACAGGTGGTGGTATTTTGCCTCTGAATTTTATTTCTGACCTGAGCTCATTTATCGGGAATAGATAAGTAGTTGTTAATAAATAGGGCCTAGTAGTCACTAGAAATCGCCATGTATACTGCCACTGGGAAATATTCTGTGTTAAACATCAGGTTGTTCCCTACGAATTTAACATTAGACATAACTATTACACTAACAAAATAAAGATTACTTACCTTTCGTCGTGTATCACCCAGTGACACATTGTTTGTTATACTCCCAGGTCGCTAGCATTAATATTTTCTTGTGGGCCATATAAATAATACGTAAAATATTCAACAGGTTGAATTTATTTACTTTTCTTCAGGTAGCTGTCAAATACACGAACTCGTGTGATTTAGTTTAGACATACGTATCTGATCCAGCTGGCTTAGTGAATATGATTTTCGGAGTGGTCGTGTTATTAGTAAGATAAGTTTATCATTTCAATAAAAAGTATCATTTTAATTAAGTTGGAAGAATGTTTGTAATTTTTCCTGACAATATAAAAATAGTTTAGGACCGGCAAGATAAATGCCATCTATCGTTCGCGAGCTAAATCACGATATCCTGGTTGACTCTTAGACTTACGTTCCACCATAATATTATTAATATATTTCCAGTTTTGGTCAATAAATAATTAGGTAGTAAATTTCCATCATAATGTTTTTCCTTTAAATGTATGCCCCAGGTCGAAATTACATTCTCTGGAGCAAAATAGTATTTTTTCGTCACAAATGTTGTAGCGACATCTAGCAGGATGTTTTGGAATAGCTATGTGGGTGGTTTTTTTTGAACATTTTCAAAAAAAGGGGTGCAGATTGTCATTCGATTATTGGAATTGACTGTGAACAGAGAAATTTGATCGGCGATCATCCATTACGGGATACACTCTTTCACAGTTTGTTAGTGATTTTCCGCTTGTTGGGCTAGTGAATTTGGTTTAGCCACTGAAAGTTTGAAGGAAATCGCTCCTTTTAGGGATTAATTTCCAATATTGTAAGTACCATACTTTGCCCCTTTTTAGTGTGCACGTTGTCATTGGTTTTTCTTTTATTTAGTGAACCTCTCCACTCTTCGATATATTAGGAATAACATCCAGTTGCTTGAATGTCCTACAGTCTTTTCTTTGGAGGAGGAAAAAACAAAAGAAACCCTTTGGAAAAAGGTAATAATTTACTTGTACATACTAGTTTAAGGGTCCTAGGTGTAACGATTTTGTATAAATAAGCCTTTTGGCTGTTGTTTTGTCTATTTGGGTTAGTAATCTAGGCACAAGACTGATTTTTTTAATTATTTAGGGTTTTTTTTTTTCGGGGAGCTGAACATCCACGAGGAAGTGCGATATATTTAAGTAGTCGATTTTGGTGTCCCATGAGCCTTGCGTTTCCACCTAGGAGACAGTTTTCCGTGGACCGCTGTTCGGATTTTGGTGCTGGAAATTGCCGATCCACCCTTGGTCTTCAATCAGCTACAGGGAGCTCGGTCAGACACGCAAGTTTTTTTAAGAAACAAAAATTATTATCGTGGGTTTGCGATTCATCACAAGATATAGTGTAGAACCCGTTCCGGATATTGTTTTAGTTGTTATCGAAGCTACCGATTTGCGGTAACCTACACTTTGGTTGTTCTCTTTTTTACACGCCATCTTGTGATGAATCTATCCACAGCTATCTAGGTTGTTTTTGATATAATTATACCTTTAGTTTTTTTTATGATTATTTCATATATTATCGTAGAAGTAACGCACGATTTATCTGTGAGCCTCAGATATAGCTATATCCCGGGACATTAACCAAAACGCCTATTTAACGAATGTAATAATACCATCGATACACATTCGAAAAATATTTGTCGAGTGGCACTATCATATTTCCTCAATTTGTGTATATACTCCCTTCAGGATTTTGTCAAATTTAGTTTTTTTTGATAATTTGTATCATATATATGTATATATATTTATTTTTTTTTACCACTACTTGAGTAAAGTAGTTATTCCTTTCTAAATTGAATAAACACAGGCGTATTTTGGATTCATTTTTTTTTTGTGATTTGTTTCATGTGTCACGTCCTTAGCCTTCAACAAAAAAAATAAGTGCATCACCATTTCGGGGTTTTTAGGGTGATCACTAATGATTTAAATTGATTAGAGTATTGAGCTGTGGAGTGATCACTGATTACAATTAAAAAAAACCCTTAGATAGCACTGCCTGGCATAAACCTCGTGGCGCCCAATTTTTTTTTTCAATATATTTGTGACCCAGCCCGTCTCCACTGTAGCTGGCGGCAACCAGGACAGTGTTAGGAAGGTAGTTAAGTGTGTTTTTGTTGTTTCGCTTATTATTACTATATATTTATTTTTTTTGAAAATTTGTTAAGCGACTTAGTCGAATTTTGGGAAATTATTTTTGTTTATTATTTTAATCGAGGTTATTGTTGGAAAGGGTATTTTGGGGTGTCGCAATTGGCGCCCAACGTGGGGCATGAATAAAACAAGGGTAAGTGTATGGAAATACATTGAATTTTTTTTGATAGTTTGATAGAATTTGATTGAACTTTGAAAATTTTTTTTTTAGTTTTTTTTGTGTTTAGCAGCTTAATGATATACTATCGTAGCGATTCTCACTATTACGAAATTTTCTTAATTATCTTGGTTGTGTTGAATTTTTTTTTGATTTATTTTGACAAAGATAAAATATAGGTTAAAGGTGATATATTATTAGTAGTTTATTATTGGTATTGCTATATTATTATTACTACCATCATGTCTCGAAAAATGTATATAAATCGACTTGACAAAGAAGAACTTACCTACGAGTTAACCGTCCGTGGGATAGGTACAGGTAGTTGCGATGAAATGAGACATCGCTTAGCTCTGGCGATACAAATGGAAAAAGAGGGAGATAGCCTGAAATATCCCAAATATCCCTACAGCTTTCATCAGGATGCAGACGCAGTAATGAAGACTTTGGATAACTTAGCTCAACTCCTAATGTCTTTTGATAATGGACGAGGTAGTAGTGAAGCAATGAAGATACAAACAAAACTGAGCCATACCTTGGGTCGTTTGGATAATATGGAGACTGCAGAAGAGGAAGAAAATATGAAGAAGAAATCTGAATTACTGGCTTTAGCGTTATCACTTATGGAGAAGTTTATCGAAAAAACAGAAAATTTTGAAAAGAATAAGATGGTACCTGCAAGTTTAAGTTTACTGGAGAGTCAAGTGGAGGTGAATACTTTTCAAGAAGGTATACACAATGCGTCAAGGTCATCAGCCATCGTAGAAACGGTACAACCCGAACCAAGAAGCTCATCTGGGGCCGTTAACAAGACGATTTTACCTCATAAATGGGATTTGAAGAAGTTTTCAGGTGATAACAAGGGCATATCAGTAAATGCTTTTTTTGAACGCGTGGAAGAACTTCGTTTAGCACGAAACGTCTCCAAAGAAAACTTATTAGAATCAGGGATCGACCTATTTTCCGACAAGGCTTATCAGTTTTACAAGGACTGTAGAACAAGGGTTCATACTTGGGAGGAATTGGTTGTAGAATTCCGTGGAGAGTATTTATCAGCCAATCACAATGACGTTTTATTTGAAGAGTTACAGAGAAGGACGCAGCACCCGACTGAAACAATTGGAATATATTTGGCAATCATGTCTGGCTATTTTAGCAGACTGAGGTGCCCGATTTCGGAACAAGCAAAGCTTTCTATTATTATAAAGAATCTACACCCATTCTATCAAGATCGGCTTACCGATCCTCTACCCAAGACAGTAGCGGAACTTCGTACGGTATGCAGGCGTTTGGAAGCTCGGAGAGATATTATTAATAGTTATGCAGAACCAACATCGCGTCGTGGGAACGCGATAGAAAAAGACCTAGCCTTCGTGGACGTTACTGAAGAAATTCAGTCTATGGATATTGCCGGACCGTCCTCTAGGATAACTAAAAAAGAAATTGTTTGTTACAGATGTAACAAGCCTGGCCATAAAGCGATTGGCTGTGCTATGGCGACAAAGATAATATGCTTCAAGTGCAAGAAAGAGGGATATACTGTAAGAACCTGCCCAACATGCTCAAAGAAGGGAAACGAGACGCGACGTTCATAAGCGGTCGACTTAGGGACGTCCAATATAACCACTCGACCAACTTTCAACCTATCTTAGACTTTATCCTGGATCATGCGCAAAACGACGAAAGGCCCTACCTGAAAGTAAGTGTTTTGGGAAAACCTTTATTGGGTCTGCTCGACTCTGGGGCATCTACTACCATTTTAGGCAGTGCCGGCTGGAAATTGTTAAAGGATTTGGAACTTAATTTGGATTCCAGTAAGGCTGTAAGATGTACGGTAGCAAATGGCCAGAGCGTTCAGAGTATTGGTGAGTGTGAGATTCCTTTTCGTGTAAGGGATCGAATTAAACTGATAACGGTACTGGTAGTTCCCGAGTTGCTTCACACTCTGATTCTTGGAGCTAATTTTTGGAAAAGCATGGGCATCGTCCCAGATTTACGTCACAACGAGTGGCACTTTTCTGATCAACCAATCTGTGGTTCCATTAATGAGATGGATCACTTGCGAGGTCAGACTATTCTATTACCTTTACAAGAAACCAGACTGAAAGCGTTGATAGACAGGAATGTTGCTTTAATGGGAGAAAAATTAGGATGTACCGACTTGGCGGAACATGTGATTGTGACAAAATCAGCGCCTAACAAACAACGATATTACCCCGTATCTCCGGTGATTCAAGCACACATCGATAGGGAACTGGATGAGATGCTTAGTCATGATATTGTGGAAATGTCAAATAGTCCATGGTCTTCACCGGTTCTGCTTGTAAAGAAAAAGGATGGTAGTTACCGTTTCTGTGTCGATTACAGAAAATTGAACGCCGTCACAGAACGTGATAGCTATCCTATTCCTTATGTATCTCATACCCTCGATAAGCTGAAAAATGCCCATTACCTGTCTTCGTTGGACATTAAGTCGGCTTACTGGCAGGTACCAGTAGCAGAATCCTCGCGACCCTATACCGCATTCACGGTACCGGGAAGAGGACTATTCCAGTTCAAACGTATGCCCTTTGGTCTACATAATTCCCCTGCGACTTGGCAGCGGCTCATTGATGGTGTTTTAGGGACTGATCTTGAGCCCAACGTTTTCGTCTACCTAGATGATGTAGTGGTAGTTACGGAGACGTTTGAGCAACACCTGACCGTCCTGAATGAAGTCTTTAAAAGGCTATGTGAGGCGAAACTTACGATTAGCATTGACAAGTGCCAGTTCTGCCGACCGGAGATGAAGTATCTTGGTTATGTGGTCGACAGAAGTGGACTCCATGTAGACCCTGATAAGGTTAAGGCTATGCTTCAACTTCCGGTTCCCAAGACGGTAAAGGAAGTTCGAAGAATAGTTGGTACTTTCTCGTGGTACCGGCGTTTTATTTCGAATTTTGCATCAGTAATAGCCCCCATTACGGCCCTCCTGAAGAAGTCAAGACATTTCTGTTGGACGCAAGATTGTGAAGAATCTTTCCAAAAAATAAAGGAATGTCTAATAGCCGCACCCGTATTAAACTGTCCGGACTATAGTTTGCCTTTCGTGGTGCAAACGGATGCTTCGGCATATGGGCTTGGCGCGGTTTTGACACAGCCCCACCCTGATGGCGATAAAGTAGTTTGTTATCTTAGCCGATCCCTGACGAGACAAGAACGTAATTTTTCTACGACTGAAAGGGAATGCCTTGCAGTCCTCTTCGCTGTGGAGAAGCTACGACCCTATATTGAAGCAGTTCCTTTCACGGTAATCACAGACCACTACTCGTTAGTGTGGCTACAGAATCTAAAAGATCCAACAGGTCGACTTGCAAGATGGGCCGTCAGACTGCAACAATACGATTTCAAGGTTATCCACCGAAAAGGAAAAGAACACGTTGTGCCAGACGCACTTTCACGGTCAGTCCCTGTTCTAGATTTCGTAGAAACGCAGGAATTACCTTCTACGGACAAATGGTATATAAGGTTAATGAAGAAGGTAACAGAACAACCGTTAAAATTTACGAATTGGCGCATCTGCCAAGGACGGTTGTATAAATATGTCCGGCCAAGATTTATGGAGCTGTCAGACTCGTCAGATTGTTGGAAAGAGGTAATCGAGAAAGAAAAAAAGAAAGGGAGTTATCACCGCCGCACATGATGTGGCTACCTCTGGACATATGGGTACCTATAAGACGTTTAATAGGATTGCTGAGAAATATTATTGGCCTAAGATGAGGTGCGATGTTTCCGGTTACGTTAAAAACTGTATGGTGTGCGCAACCCATAAGTCAGACCAGAAGGGACCAATAGGTTTAATGACCGCCCAACCACGAGTGTATAGACCTTGGGAAATGATATCTACAGACCTAATGGGGCCGCTTCCAAGATCCACTAGGGGTAACAAATACATTCTCGTTGTAACAGATTACTTTAGCAAATTTTTCCTTGTTTTCCCTCTTAGGTCTGCTTCTGCGGACATTGTGACAAGGAAAATTGAGGACGAGGTGTTTTTAATGTTTGGAGCTCCTAGGATATTACTATGTGATAATGGGCCTCAATATAAGTCAAAACAACTAAGGAAACTTGCTGATGAATATAATGTGAAAGTGAGATACAATGCCAACTACCACCCGCAGGCTAATCCCACGGAAAGATACAACAGGACCATAAAAACCATGTTAGCCATATACATCTCAGATAACCACCGGTCGTGGGACATTAATTTAACAAAAATTGCGTGTGCTACAAGAACCGCGAAACACGAATCTACCAAACAGACACCTTTCTATATAAACTTCGGAAGAACAATGGTGCTAAATGGAGAAGATTTTGAAAAGAAGAGAGAACTTGAAAGTACAGAGGAAGAGCCAGAGCAAAATATTCGTCAAGAAGGGTTTAGGAAATTATTTAAGGAGGTAAGAAAACGATTAGACGAAGCGACGAAAAAGAATGAGAGGACGTACAACCTGAGAAGGCGACATGAAGAATTTTTGCCAAATCAAATGGTATGGAAAAGAAATTTTGTACTTTCTGACGCTGCAAAATATTATACTAGTAAGTTGGCGCCAAAGTATATTGGCCCTTTCTACATCAAAAAACGTGTTCCACCGTGGACATACGAGTTAAGGGATAGCGCAGGAACATCTAAGGGCATATGGAATATCAAAGATTTAAAATCCGCTAGCGCTGTAGAAAATTCACCCGAGTAAATTTTCTTCAAGCAAGGGGGGAGTCTGTAACGTTATATTTTTAATCCTAAAGTATTAAAAAAGAAAAAAGGATACTAATTAACATTTCGTTATAAAATCATATAAAAATAACTTGATGGTAGCAAAGTTTATAAACAGCAGTAATGGTTTGTAGACTTCGATATAGTTTTCGGTAGGATTTCTCTTTTTCGTTCGTTGTCCGAGAACCTAAAAAGTAAATAAACATTACCGTACCTGGAGATGTCATGTATATAATGTAGATAGTAGTATGTAGTAATTGAGTGTAAAAGAGTGTTATGTATGTGTGGATGTATTTAGTTTATAGGTAAATCAACTCACCTTTTTCCTAAGCTGGTATTCTTACAGGTGGTGGTATTTTGCCTCTGAATTTTATTTCTGACCTGAGCTCATTTATCGGGAATAGATAAGTAGTTGTTAATAAATAGGGCCTAGTAGTCACTAGAAATCGCCGTGTATACTGCCACTGGGAAATATTCTGTGTTAAACATCAGGTTGTTCCCTACGAATTTAACATTAGACATAACTATTACACTAACAAAATAAAGATTACTTACCTTTCGTCGTGTATCACCCAGTGACACATTGTTTGTTATACTCCCAGGTCGCTAGCATTAATATTTTCTTGTGGGCCATATAAATAATACGTAAAATATTCAACAGGTTGAATTTATTTACTTTTCTTCAGGTAGCTGTCAAATACACGAACTCGTGTGATTTAGTTTAGACATACGTATCTGATCCAGCTGGCTTAGTGAATATGATTTTCGGAGTGGTCGTGTTATTAGTAAGATAAGTTTATCATTTCAATAAAAAGTATCATTTTAATTAAGTTGGAAGAATGTTTGTAATTTTTCCTGACAATATAAAAATAGTTTAGGACCGGCAAGATAAATGCCATCTATCGTTCGCGAGCTAAATCACGATATCCTGGTTGACTCTTAGACTTACGTTCCACCATAATATTATTAATATATTTCCAGTTTTGGTCAATAAATAATTAGGTAGTAAATTTCCATCATAATGTTTTTCCTTTAAATGTATGCCCCAGGTCGAAATTACATTCTCTGGAGCAAAATAGTATTTTTCGTCACAAATGTTGTAGCGACATCTAGCAGGATGTTTTGGAATAGCTATGTGGGTGGTTTTTTTTGAACATTTTCAAAAAAGGGGTGCAGATTGTCATTCGATTATTGGAATTGACTGTGAACAGAGAAATTTGATCGGCGATCATCCATTACGGGATACACTCTTTCACAGTTTGTTAGTGATTTTCCGCTTGTTGGGCTAGTGAATTTGGTTTAGCCACTGAAAGTTTGAAGGAAATCGCTCCTTTTAGGGATTAATTTCCAATATTGTAAGTACCATACTTTGCCCCTTTTTAGTGTGCACGTTGTCATTGGTTTTTCTTTTATTTAGTGAACCTCTCCACTCTTCGATATATTAGGAATAACATCCAGTTGCTTGAATGTCCTACAGTCTTTTCTTTGGAGGAGGAAAAAACAAAAGAAACCCTTTGGAAAAAGGTAATAATTTACTTGTACATACTAGTTTAAGGGTCCTAGGTGTAACGATTTTGTATAAATAAGCCTTTTGGCTGTTGTTTTGTCTATTTGGGTTAGTAATCTAGGCACAAGACTGATTTTTTTTAATTATTTAGGGTTTTTTTTTTTCGGGGGAGCTGAACATCCACGAGGAAGTGCGATATATTTAAGTAGTCGATTTTGGTGTCCCATGAGCCTTGCGTTTCCACCTAGGGAGACAGTTTTCCGTGGACCGCTGTTCGGATTTTGGTGCTGGAAATTGCCGATCCACCCTTGGTCTTCAATCAGCTACAGGGAGCTCGGTCAGACACGCAAGTTTTTTTAAGAAACAAAAAATTATTATCGTGGGTTTTGCGATTCATCACAAGATATAGTGTAGAACCCGTTCCGGATATTGTTTTAGTTGTTATCGAAGCTACCGATTTGCGGTAACCTACACTTTGGTTGTTCTCTTTTTTACACGCCATCTTGTGATGAATCTATCCACAGCTATCTAGGTTGTTTTTGATATAATTATACCTTTAGTTTTTTTTATGATTATTTCATATATTATCGTAGAAGTAACGCACGATTTATCTGTGAGCCTCAGATATAGTTATATCCCGGGACATTAACCAAAACGCCTATTTAACGAATGTAATAATACCATCGATACACATTCGAAAAATATTTGTCGAGTGGCACTATCATATTTCCTCAATTTGTGTATATACTCCCTTCAGGATTTTGTCAAATTTAGTTTTTTTTGATAATTTGTATCATATATATGTATATATATTTATTTTTTTTTACCACTACTTGAGTAAAGTAGTTATTCCTTTCTAAATTGAATAAACACAGGCGTATTTTGGATTCATTTTTTTTTTGTGATTTGTTTCATGTGTCACGTCCTTAGCCTTCAACAAAAAAAATAAGTGCATCACCATTTCGGGGTTTTTAGGGTGATCACTAATGATTTAAATTGATTAGAGTATTGAGCTGTGGAGTGATCACTGATTACAATTAAAAAAAAACCCTTAGATAGCACTGCCTGGCATAAACCTCGTGGCGCCCAATTTTTTTTTTCAATATATTTGTGACCCAGCCCGTCTCCACTGTAGCTGGCGGCAACCAGGACAGTGTTAGGAAGGTAGTTAAGTGTGTTTTTGTTGTTTCGCTTATTATTACTATATATTTATTTTTTTTGAAAATTTGTTAAGCGAGTTAGTCGAATTTTGGGAAATTATTTTTGTTTATTATTTTAATCGAGGTTATTGTTGGAAAGGGTATTTTGGGGTGTCGCAATATATATATATATATATATATATATATATATATATATATATATATATATATATATATATATATATATATATATATATATATATATATATATATATATATGTATATATACATATGTATATATATATATATGTATATATATACATAATATACAGAGTGTTTCATTTATTGTTCTACAGCCTAAAACTTTTAATGAATTGATCGTATGTGAGCTACATTTTCGTGTTTTCAGAAAAACAAGAGAATGTCTAATTGGATTTTTTTTATTTTTCAAAAATAATTAGATGTTCTTTTGGTTTTTCGAAAACGCAAAAATGTAGCTCACATAATATAGGAAACTTTTTCTCTACACTTATCCGCTATATTAATTCGTTTAAAAGTTATAGGTTGTAGAACGATAAATCAAAAACCCTGTATATATGAAGAAGTAACAAGCAACCATCCAATTTTGCTGGTTTTAATTAAGATGTTCTGAAACGTCTAAGGTCTACCAACTAGGCAAATTAAAATTATTTTTAATTAGGGACCGATTTTAAAGATATAAATGTAATCCATCTCAACTCGATTCTAGATTGACCCTATTTTTTTTATTTTGTTTTATCTTTTGGTATCTGATACACAACAAGAATATAGTCGTGTTCTTGAAATATTTTTGTTAATATTATCTAAAATAGGCACCTAATTAAGCTCGTATTAACAAAGCTATTAAGAGATATTTTTTCGAGATTTAAATTACCAAGTCTTACCACTATGTTAAATTTCTTGTCATCTGTTAAAACTTGTTCAATGTCTTGTAATTCTTCTATTTTAATAGGAGACTTTTTAAATAATAAATTTATTTCTTCGATCTGTTCTTCATATCTTCGCCCTGTGTTTCTGCCGTTATCCTGGCCATTTCGCATTGAAATATCTACAGATTCTGTAAGCTCCTTTGTTTTTTTAATAAACAACTCACGCAAAACTTGCCTTTGAAACTCTGCAACATAATACTGAAATACATATAGTTAAATATATCGTCACCAGGTTGAGAATACCTCCAATGTCACAAAATGTAAATTTTACAGTAGACAAATAAAACTGCATAAAAAAACTAAGTACTAATATGTATATCATGTAAATATGTTCAAATGTCTAGTATGACAAATGTCAAATGTTAAGCACATGTTTTTTTTGCAAAAATATGACTTCCTGTAATACAATAATGAATAATAATCCACTTTGGAGGTATTCTGTTCTCATAATTTGCACATTGATGTTATTGTGTAAATATTTTTTCCATAGATTGTGTTAAATTTTTTATTTGTTTACATTCATATTAATTTTGAATAAAACTATTTAAGGAAATAAAAACAAATTTATACCTTAATACATGTATATTTTTTTAATTAAAATAGAATTTACAGAAAATGTATTTTACGAACATTATTTTTTCTTCTTTTTTTTGTTATTATTATGAGGCAGTGCATCATAAAAAAATGATGATCTTTCTCAGCTTTTAATTCTTGAAGATGTCGATACTTATCATCCGTTATTGGTAGTTGCTGGTTGTAGAGGGAATTGTATGTCGATATTGGTTGCTGCTGTCTTTGATAAGGCAATTTTTGCCAGTTTTCAGTATAATCAAGTGTAATACACGGAACCATCAGGTAAATATTTTAACTGTCTAATGTCCACTACTAACGGATCTCTGACTCGTTTTCCCGGCCTTATCGATAGGAAGTTGGATGGGATTTCATATTTTTTGAAAAATGCATGATCCAAAACGTTAATAACAGGGATGATTTTTCCGAGCCATCCTTAATCGTGCCGCATAATCCATAGGAGAGTTAATTGGTGGGTAAAAATAGCGCTCCAAAGTTGAATAAACCGAGTCGACCTCCATCATGGTGTGACCTTTCTCGAGAAATAGTTGTAGAATTGTTACATGTTTTTCGGTAGCAAAATCATTTGACACTTGCTAAAGTCTTGTTCCTATTTTGGTAATTACATCCGTCCGATATTATAGTAAACGATTTAAGATGGCTATTAGTGTTCCATTGTTTTGATAAATAGTCAATTAAGCAAGTTGCAAATTCACAGGATGAAACTCCTCCATTCGCTTCGTGCCAAACATATAGAGCAACATTCTTATCATTTAAGGCATAAATGGTAAAATTGTGGACTTGTAATGTTAATTTATAATAACTTTGAGACACCAAAAGTTTTGGGCAAGTGAGCACGCTTTGAAGGTCCATGGTAATGACGTGGTTTTCAGTGCTTGCACTCTCCTTCAATAACTTATTTTTTTCTCTGCCTGCTTTCTCTTTTCCAATGTGAATTCTGTAATCTTCCTCAGGCACGTTTCCACATTTAAATCCCACACAATTGTCACACTGGTCTTTTCTAGGCTTGTGTATTGATATTTTCTTTTCTTTTAAAATCGACTTAAAAGCTTAAGGTTAGTAGCCTTTTTTATTGTTTTCTAAACATCATGTGTTAAAAATTTTATACATGTTTTGTTTTGATATGAAGGCGTTGTCAACATATTAAATTTTAGAGGACGCCCTGCAATAATGTGATGGAACTTTTAGAATATGGTCTAGCCATTCAACCACTGTATGTAATAATTTCTCTTGTTCTGTTTTCTGTCTAGTTACTTTTTTCTTTTTCTTTAGAGAAATAATACTTTTATTATGTTGTATACTAGTATCCGAAATAAAATCATTTGATGTCTCTGACTCTGAGACTGTCTTTGCTTCTTCCATCCATCTCTTAAGGCTATCCTCTCCTAAACTTAACGTATTTAAAAATAATTTTCTACATACCTTAACTCGTTCTCCTTTTGAATTAGGAAGAAAATAGTCATGCACCACGGTTTTTTTCAGAACGTCGTTATTTTTTCTTTCTTTTCTCCTTCTGTGTATAGGTCTTGTAATGACTTGATTATTGAGGAATATTTTTTTTCGTCCCATGACTAGTTTTCAAAACATCCTAAATATTTCTTGCCTCTCGTTCTCTGCAAGTGGCACAAAAAAAAAAGATTTTTTTTGTAATTTTTTCTCGTGTGTTGTGATGTAAACATCGCTCTCTCATTTTTTTTAGCTTCTCTGTGAATATTTTTTGTTACGGCCTTCCTTACACCTGTGATACCCTTCATAAGATTTTCATTTAACTCTTCTTAGTTGTGCGTGTACTTTTTGTCTGGAAACTTTTTTCTTTCTACTGACAGTTTCATTTATTTCGGTATTTATTTCTTCTACTAATTCTTCTTCAGTATTTCTACAATTTCAAAATCAGGATCCTTTTCTCTATCGTCTTCTTCGTTGATCAAATCTTGCTTTGAATTAATACTTTCATTGCTCTCAGAGATTAGAAGAGTTACTTGGTTGTTTTCTTCTAACTTTCCCACATTTGATAGAGTTTGTGTTAGGTGAGATTCTTCTACTTCATTCTCTGCATGAGGTTCTTGTAATAACATAGGTATCACATTACACGATAAAGTTTGGCAGAAACAGTATTAAAACTTGGAACAATTTTTTATTTTGATTCCTCATTTTCTGAGTTTGCAATATTCTGCAATTGTGCGAATATTTTTCTGCTTCTCGCAGTTATAGTTCCTAAAAAATTTTCAAAATATCAGGAATATTTTAAAATTGTGAGTCTTTAGCAACTTAATACAAACTACACAGTATTTAGTCAGAGTTTTGTATGTTTACTTTCTAAGTAACAGGGTTTTAAATACTTACTTAACAATATTGCATTTTCCATTAAAAAGCAGTAATAATTTTAACACAGTACTTTAGCAAAAAATTCGCCTTAAATTAACACTGACAGTCTTTTTAAGCTTATGTATACAGCATTCACATTCCAAAATATCTCCAATGTGCGTTAATCAGAAGAAATAATATCTCCAAAGTGACTTTTTAAATGCACATTGGATATATTTATTGTCAAGCCAATACTCCAATGTAACATTTAAACACATTGGAGTTACGTCAGCCCTAATTTTTATAGAGATGTCACATTGGAGATTCAAAATTACGTTATATTATTATTTTAATGAATATATACCACATTAGAGGTATTATTAGTCGACGCGAGACATTTAAATAAAACTGTTTCTATAGAAATCGTGTTTTCGAAGTTTGTGTCGCATCGGAGGTATTCTCAGCCCGGCGACGATATACAGGGTGAGTCTTAAGTGCGTAGTTATATTTAAACCACGGATTCTTGACATCTGTAGAAACCCACTGACACATTTTTTTCTCTTAATTCCCACGTAAAATTGAGTTATCGACTTTCAAAAAAATAAGATGAAATTGTTTTGGAACTGCTGATTACTAGAAACATTCCTCATTTTATCTGAAATAGTGCATTGACGTTTAGCAGTGTTGCCGCATTTCATATACAATTTAAATAATTACCTACTTATGCGATTAAGTGCTCCATTTGAAATAATTTTTAAACATTTTAAAATACCTTTTAATATAAGAAATGTACAAGTTGCCTTTTTCTTGCATCAATTAAACTTTCAAGTGTTTCGTAAACTAAAACCAAATTTTCCGATAAACAGTAAACACAAAATGCTACTGACAATTTTAATTTCGTTTTTTCAAAGTTTATAAAAGAATTATTATTTTTTAACAAGTAGTAGTTACTTACCCTGCGATTATAATAATTTGAAGTAATCCTGTAATTTATTAATAAATAAATCGTTTTCTAAGTCATATGTTCGGCTGGTTCATTGACCTGATATGTAAGTCAATGGGCGAGTTACACTAACCTATCTTTTAGGTATTTTAGGTATTTAGGTATTATCAACCAATTTATGATTCAAATTACAGACATCAAGCATATTCCTATAAATTAAAATGGAAAATCTAGTTCAAATCAGTAACTAAAAGTCACTAAATAAAAACAACTACGTAACTTTATTTGTAAACAAAATCCAAGCTTTGACGAGAACTATTCTAATAACAAAAAGCACTTTTAGGTACTGTTAAAATATCGCAAAACTGAAATAAAAACAAGCACAAAGAGAACAACACGCACTTAAATCGAAACTAAACTTATTCTCGATTTACCAAACACTTAATGTCAATGACGCTAAAGACGTTTACGTAAATTCACTCTGAACGATTTCCAATTATTATTTTCTCTATTGCTATAAGAATAACAAAGACAGCGAGAGTGAGTTGGCCTCTCCAGGTATATTTTCGTAAACCGCCATGACCGATAAAGAAACAATAATTTGCTTGTTCAGAGAAAGGGGGAGATAGAACATAATTCACGGCGCACGCTGCCAATTCTCCCACTGCTGGCACCCACCAATCACAGGCAGTGTGTCGGTATCTTCGACAGTTCGATAGCATCCATATTGTATTTCGATGTTCGTTGTGGAAGTGAGGTTTTGATTCAGTGACTATTTTTGTGACTATATAGCGTGAAAAATGCCCAGGTGCGTTATAAAAAGTTGTGTTTACCACAAAACTGCAAACTGTGTGAGGGATAAATCATCTATTCATTTATTTCGGTAAGTTACATAATAAACATGTTTGTTTTGGAGGCCATATTCGATTGTTTAAGGAGACACAGAGCCGTATTTCCCATTTCCATGAGATTTGCAAAGATAATTATTAATTATTGCAATAATGTGGATTAATCAAAGGGGATGAATATATTTAATGTTGGCAGTAGCACGTTTTATACGATTTTACATAATAGGTACTTTAAGATTGTATTATTTTTAGTGTTCCAAAGGATACTGAGAGAAGAGAGGCTTGGAGAGTATCTTTAAATTTGGAAAAAGAAGATATGTTTGTGAATTCCAATGTATGCCACTTACATTTTACCCAGGAGTCTTATGATTTTGAGAAGTCACCTTTTTCACTCCATTTAAAACACCTATTTTTGACATTACGGTAAGTAGATTCGAAAGAAATATATATTAGTTTATTCAGATCACTAAAATAACTATTATTAAAAATACAGTACCTACCTACTTAAATTATTAAACAAAAAGTTAATAGTGTCCAAAAAATTACCTTTTCCGAAGTTCTCAAATATTTACTTACATAAAATTTTATAAAAATTAGAAACGTATTTAAAATTTTGTGCCTAAATTATTTTTACAATAATGTATTTATTCATAACTTTTGTTTATTTACTGTTTCCATATGAGCAGAAAAATTATTTTATAAATACCTATTAAATTTATTCGAGAATATAATTAAAAAAATTGGTGTGTATTATTTAGGTATACTATTATTTTCAAATATATTTTTTCGAGGATTTATTTTTGTGATTTTCTTACAGAAAAACAAATCAATATAGAAAATGTAAAATTTTCCAAGGGCCTTTAATTTTTTTTAAATTCAGGTGAATGATGTTCAATAAAGCAGAAGGATAGTTCAATTAGAAATTTTACATTCGCAATATTCATTTATTTTTTCTGATTGCAAATTATGAAAATTAAGAAAAATCCATAAAACTTAATATTTTTCGATAACTCCTAAAATGAAGTCTACAGGGGGCTCGACAGGGGTAGTGTCAATATATGAAGAAAAACCCCGTAGATAAAATATCAAAAGGATTTAAACAATATAAACAATAACACAGGTATAATACATCTTATTTTTTATAGGATACTAGTAAAAGCTTGACCGAAACTACAGCTGTTTCATCTCAACCATCGACGAGTGCTGCTATATCTTTGTTAAATGAACCACGGCCATCAACAAGTACTGGATTTTATCAGGACATAGAAAGGACAGAATTGCCACAAAGGTCATTTACTAGTTTGGGTTTTGTGGAAAATAAAACACCCCCAAGTTCTCCTATTCGAGGGCATTCTAAAGTAAGTTAACTAAGTAAAATTTATTATTGATTACTATTACTAAGTATTTTAACTTATTGAAAAATAAAGTATACTTATTTAAAAAACATTAAATAAGTTGTTCAAATTGTTCAGTCAGCATTGCCAGGGCCTTTATTATTTAATATTGGCATTCAGTAAGTAATAGAAGTATGTTAAATTAAAAAAAAAATAAACATCTTACGTAAAGTAAGTCTTCATTCAATCTATAATCAAAAATCAATAATAGTGCCAATATTGTTTATTAATTATGTAAATTTTTTTAAGGTTGAAACACCCCGAAAACGAAAACTGAAGTCTCAGTTGACTAAAACTCGTAAAAAAATTAAGAGGCTTAGAACAAGTCTTCGCCATTTTAAGAAAAGAGTTGCTAGGCTTGCTGAGGTGATTAAATCACTCAGTGGCAAAGTCACCGATGAAACATTAGAAACTTTGTGTAAGATACGACCTAATGAAGAATTTTTGCAGACAGATGTACCATAAACATAAGTATGGCGAACAGCTTAATGCCTTTTTATTAACTCTTCATTATTATTCTGTTAAGGCATACAATTTTGTTCGTAATACTTTTAATTCGGCTCTTCCTCACCCAGACTATATTGAGGTGGTACAAAAATATAAATGGCGAGGCCGGATTTACAGCAGAAGTTTTCGACCTATTAAAAATCAAAGGACAGAATACAGATTATAAACTTATTTGCAGCTTAACTGTAGACGTAATGACAATTCGTCAGCATGTGGAGTGGTATGGAACGAAGTATTACGGATTTGTAGATTTTGGAGTAGAAACTGAAACTGACTGTCATCCTGTAGCCAAGGATGCACTCGTGTTCATGCTAGTTTGCATTAATGAGTCATGGAAGCTTCTTGGATATTTTTTAATAGATAGTTTAACCGGTCAACAAAAAAAAATTTAGTGCTACAGTGTCTAAAGTTAGTCAATGAAACGGGGCTACTGTTAGTTTCGATATGTTTTGATGGAGCTACGAACAATGTTACGTTGGCCAAACAGGGTGTAATTTTGATCCCAAAAATATACAATCTACATTTGTTGATCCCAGTTGTGGCAGAAGAATTGCAGTCTTTTTTTACCCCTGTTATATGATTAAATTGTTAAGAAATTTGTTAGGAGATAAAAAAAAATATTATTGATGATAACGGTGATATTATTCAGTGGGAATATTTAGTAAAATTAATGAAATTGCAAGATGAAGAGGGTGTTCATTTAGCTAATAAATTGAGAAAATAACATATATTCTTTAAAAACAAAAAAATGAAAGTTAAATTAGCCACCCAACTATTTAATACTTCTGTAGCACATGCTTTGGAGTTTTTAAACGAAACTTTAAAATTAGAGCAGTTTAAAGATTGTGAAGCTACAGTAAAATTTATTAGATGTATCAATAACTTATTTGACATCTTGAATTCCAGAAATATGTATCGGTATGGTTACAAACAGCCTGTTAACAAACAATATTTTGAGGGTTTTAATAAATTTTTGTCAGAAACAGCAGACTATTTAAAATCTTTGGAATCAGCGATTGGCAAACCTGTTTGAGAGAGTGTAAGAAAAATGGGGGTAATAGGATTGTTGTTTTGTATCGAAAGTATAACATTTCTCTATAACAATATTATTGAAGAAAATCAATTATTGTTGTATATTCCTACTTACAAAATTAGCCAGGATCATGTTAAAACTTATTTAAAAACCTAAATAAACTTTGTTTTTTTAATTATATTGATACATAGGTTTATAGAGTACTATCTATTATTTAAAATACACAATGCATAGGTTAGCTAATATAAAAATTGTTGTTTTTTTTTCCATAAAATCACTTTATTTTCAATACTAATTTTTTTATTTGAATTTATTTTGAATATTTTAGAAGCCAAAATAAAAAATGTATATGATTTTAATAAAAATATTTAAATAGTCTGGATGTTCTTTATTGTGTTATTTAAAGAAATATACCCAAAAAGAACTACAAAAAAAGCATCTTATATTTGAGACACAAAAGATTACATCTAGTTAAATAAAAAAATAAATATAAAGCTAAAACTTTCTTAAATACCTTATTTTTTAGAAATTAGGAGTTAAAATGTTTTGTTTCTTGTTGTACCTCTACAATATAATTATATTAATATATTATGTTGTATACATAAAACCGTTTTATGGCATTGTAATGACAAAAAAATACCCAGAAGAATACTATAAATTAAAATAATGCTGAAAACTAAAACAAAACTATTACTGAAGCTAACCTCTAAATTGTATCAGTTGTAATTGTAGTTCGTGTTTACAAGTGCAGTAATAATTCAGTGGCGGCTGGTGGATTTAGGCTAAACGATATCTCAATATTGGAGCATGGAATCCAAACATTATTTTAAGGCACGGCTACCAGTACTGAATGAAAAAGTTTTGAAAAAAAAAATTAAATAAAAATTGAGAAAAGGTTACAAAAATACTCTGCCGATCCAGATAACTTCTAGACCATTAGTAAAATATTTGCAAACTATTTTTTTTCCTAATCAGAAGGAAAATTTATCACTCCGGTTTTTTTGGTTTTCGAAAATTGTGATTTTTTGTAAAGTTATGACATTTTAAAATTTAAATTCTTCATTGTGTAAATTTCAGATTGTCATAACTTTACAAAAAATCAAAATTTTCGAAAACAAAAAAAAGCGGGGTGATAAATTTTCCTTCTGATTACGAAAAAAAATAGTTTCCAAATATTTTACTAATGGTCTAGAAATAATCTGGATCGGCAGCGCATTTTTGTAACTTTTTCTATTTTTTTTTCAATTTTTTTTTTGCAAAACTTCTTCGTTCAGTAACTGGTAGTCGTGCCTTAAAATATTACTTGGGTTCCATGCTCCAATACAGAGATATGATATAACCTAAATCCACCAACCGCCACTGTAACAATTAATGTTTCATCTATGGGAAGATTGCAACGAGTAAAGTTGTGACATTGTAAGTGTGATATTTTTATTAGTGATTAGTGTTATTCTCGGAAACTGTAATATTATTTAATAGTTATTAGTGTGTGTTTTAGTCCTGTTTTTAATTATTGATTATTATTAGTGATTTATTTTTGCTGTGTACCAGGGTATGTGGATTATTTATAGAAGAGATTATTTTATTTCAATTAGGTACGTGCAGAATGCCAATTTTTTATTATCTATTTCAGAAGTATTAGAATTTTTTATAGTTTAATTTATTTATTAAGGAGTTTAAGTTTTTGTTTTCAGAATTTATTGTTAATTTTACTAACATAGCCTCACCCCAACCACTTCCTGGCAGGTAAAGCTCATACCTCCACGTGGTACTTACTGGGCAACAATAATAATTTCTTATTTAAAATTTTTTTTGTTGGCTAAACTGGGCAAAAAATAATTCTATTGTGGATGGATTATAGCAATTAATAATTTAAGTGAGTAATCATAATTCATTATTGCAAAAGTATTAAATGATCTTAATACGGTCCTGTCCCACCAGACTTGGACGTTTGATTGATTCATGGAACCAATCAGTTTCTCTCAAAAGTGAGACAGACAACTTATAACCTCGCATTATACGAATTGTCAGCAAGGAACTTGTTAGACGACAGAGAATATACTCGCCTAGCACGCGGGTTCGAATCACAAACTTATTTTTTTTTTTTAAATAAGTATTTTTTAGTTCGTTAGTAAGATTTATATGAAGATTACATTTTTTCCTTGCCCTTTATTATAGTTTGTTTATTTTTACTACATTTTTTCCTTGCCCTTTATTGTAGTTTGTTTATTTTCACGGACATCGTCGGGTATGTAGTCCTAAGTCTGCGTTATTTCAATACTCGCAACTGATGTTTCTGTGCCATCCACGTGTTAAGTAAACCAATCTACCTTTCCGTTCTTTAAAGTATATGCTTCTTTATAAAATGATTATTTTCAATTTTGTTTCATTTTTAGTAAAGTGAAACCAAATTACCAGATGTGTACTAATTTAAAATAGATTTGTGCGGAACGCTGACAGTGGCAACACTGCCTTGAGTTACGTAATTTCTATGAACGGTGTTTACACAGATATCCAGTGACCATCAAAATGTCGGTTGCCGGAGGACGAAAAAATTATCAGAAATTCAAAATTTTTTTTTGTTTAAAAAAAATTTTTTAACAGTGCCAATCAATTGTACTCGACGAAATATATTGAGGGTTAAAATATAACTACGCATTTAAAACTCACCCTGTATAACTTTTTGGTTTACCTTCAAACTTCCTAACAAACAAAGTAAAAATATTACTCCCTAAAAGTAAGATATGGTTACATTGAAGTAAAATAACTTTAATACTTAATGCTAAGTATTTTACCAGTTTCACTTAGAGCAGTTGTCACAGAAACAGTTTCAGGTTCATCGGCAGAAATAGAAACATTTGTTGAGAGAGCATAAGAGTTTTGGCCTTGGGTAACTAAAAGCATAAAAATATATACTTATTACTATTATTTACAATTCAAGGCCAGTAGGTATAAACACTATTGCAAAAATAAAAATGTAATTTGTACCTGTTTTATGACTTCTTAATGTAGGCAACGGCAGACTACTTTGCAACCTAAAAAATTTAAAAATATGAAGCTCCTAATACCCTGCAATTTGTGCACCTACCTTTCGTTTTTTTGCCATTAGAGTAGAAGGTATAGCAGAATACTGATGATTGTCAGTTTTATCACTCTGCATAACCAACTGCCGACTACCTCATAACCTAAAAAATTTATAAATACGTAATATACGTATGTATAAACCTCTATGATACCCTGCAATTTGTGAACTTACGTAGGTATCTTTTTTTTTTGCTATTAGACTAGAAGGTATAGCAGGATACTGATATAGCATATAGGTATAGCATATAACTGGGAACTGAGATTGCTGTGAACATTACATTACACTCTCTAATCAAACGTCAGACCAAAAGACACGCACTACGCAGATAAAATTGTTAGGTTATGACTCACGTAACCGCTTTTCATCAGGCGCGTTCATTTCCGACCCTATAGGCATTTACGGAAACCTAACTTGGTTAGTGATCTGCTATTGCTATCTTGTTTTAAAAAGATTGGAAGAACTGTTCAAATGAAACGCCTTGACGATCGGTATTGTATCAAACTATATTTTATCGTAAAGAACACAGGAGCTTACAAAAATGCGACTCTCTAACGTGCAAGCACAGGAACAACTAACTACCAACTTACATAAAAACATGTGGCTTGACACAAACAGCCAATCGTATTTGCGATACTAAAAATAGAACTAAAATATTAAATATAATTGTATACATTATGCAACCAACAGTACAAGGAATGTATACTGTGTTGCCTAATACTTCAACACTCCCACTTATTTAAAATTTTACAAAACAACTTATTCCAGCAAATGATCAGACACATTGAATAATCAAAATACAGATACATAATTTAAACTATTAACAAATTCAATTTATGAAGTAAATTGTTTAGAACTGTTTTTGATAGCGCCTTGGTAAATAAATCTGCTAACTGGTCACTTGAGTTCACATAGCTTACGGAAATATTGCCTTTTTCACACTCATCCCGCACAAAATGCACTTTTATATCGATGTGTTTCGTCCTGTTGTGAAGTTGCTGTGCCTGAGTCAGTTTTATAGCTGATTGATTATCGACGCCAATATTTACAGTTGAAATGTTGATACCAAGTTCTTTAAGAAAATGTTTTAACCACAAGGCCACTTTTACACCAAGAGCCAGAGCTAAATATTCAGCCTCGGTTGTCGATTGAGCAACTACGTTTTGTTTTTGACTCTTCCATGTAATAGGGTTGTTTGCAAGTATGAATACGTAGCCACTGGTAGATTTTCTTGTATCTATGCAGCCAGCATAATCTGCATCGGTATAACCCATGACTTCAATCTTTGCAGTTTTAGAATATACAATTTTATAATGAACAGTATGTTTCAGATAACGGAAAATCCGCTTTACGGCTTGACAATGTTAATCAGACCAATTATTAAAGAATCTACTTACTTGACTTACCGCATATGTAATGTCTGGATGACTTGCTGCTAGAAAAATTAACGAACCAACTGCCTCACGATATGGTAATGTTTTATTGCAATCTGAATTATTACCTACTGATAAAGAAGCACTAGGTTCTGCAGGTATCTTTAAAGTCTTGGCATTAGTCATATTAAATTTGTTGAGCAGTTTTTGTTATGTAGACCTGTTGATGGATAGCGATTGTCCCTGCACACAGATCTTGTTCAATCTCAAGGCCCACAAATTGTATTATTTTAAACATTTGTTGCAAAATCTTAATAAGTTCTGTAATAGTATTTTGAGATATTGACATTAAGAGTCCATCGTCCACGTAAATAGCTAAATAAACTTCAGCATTCGCGAAACTACCAACAAACACGCATTGGTCGCTTGTTTAAATTCATATTTATTAAGAAACGAGACAAACTTACGATTCCAGCACTTAGAAGACTGTTTTAGTCCATATAGACTTCTGTTCAATTTGCAAACTAGGTCCAACTTTTCTTTATGTTTAAAACCAATAGGTTGCTTCATGTACACACACTCTGATAGATCACCGTACAAAAATGCTGTCTGTACATCGAAATTTGCAATTTTTAAGTCTTTTTCAGCTGCTAACGCCAACAGAATTCAAACCGAATCATACCGCACAACCGGCGCGAAAGTGTCCTCGTAATCCACACCTTTCTCTTGCATAAAGCCGCGTGCCACAAGCCGTGCTTTATACCGTACCGGCTTACCGCCTTGATCGGTTTTAATACGAAAATCCCATTTATTGTCTATCACTTATCGGGTAATTTCACTAAATCCCACGTATTGTTGGCTTTGAGCGCGTCCATTTCTTCTTGCATCGCCAGATGCCACTTACAAGAATTTTCACATTTTATAGCATCCTCGTAATTCGTAGGTTCAAAAAATGTACAATAATATGCAGATGCATGCGATTTTAATGAATTTTTATTAACCAAATTGCATTCTGGTCCGGGTTTCACCTTGAACTTCATAATCTACAAATTATCGCTACGTACTCCAATACATGATACTTTTCCACTGGTATCACGGAATTCACATTTATTTTTATAAGAGTGGTAAGTGAAGTTTTTATCAGTCATAGCTCCCACTGAAAATAAACTGTGGCTAAGTTCTGGTATATAAAGAACATTATTTATGGTTCGGTCATACCACTGACCTTCAACAAAGGCTTGTATTTCAATAACACCTTTATCGACTGCAGGAATTAACGTGTCATTCGCTATTCTAACGAACATAAGTTCAGTTATGGTTTCTAACTTTGTAAACAGACGTTTTTCACCCGTCATATGTAGGCTTGCACCGGAGTCACATATCCACTCATTTTTCTCTACGTCAGACCTGGACAAGAACAGAGATGTAATATCACAGATATAAGCCGAACTCTGCTCTGAAATGGAATCTTCCGGTTTTCTTTCTTTATTTTTTGAGTCTGCTATCCTTTTTCTGCACTCGCGTATCCAGTGGCCCTAGCTTTTACAATAATTACAGCTGCTATTTTTCTTCAACTCTTTTATATTTTGTTTCTTGGTATTTGTAGCTTCTAATTTGCTTTGTAAAGCCTTAACCTCTAAGGCAAGACGAGATGCTTCAGAATCATCATTCGTCATTCTGGTTTCTTCTTTAAGTAACCTTGCTGCTAGATTTTCAAATGTTTGTAGATCACTTGGTACAGAATCCCACGCTGTGCGAAAAGCATTATATCGAGAGGGTAAACTATTTATTACCTTGGAGCAAATTGCACTGGTGCTAATAGTTTCCTTTACATTTTCAGCTGTCTAACTAATAGCTCAATGGTCGAGATATGTTCTGCAATTTTTGAATTTTCCGCCATTTTATACTCGTAAAACCTCTACCAAAGTAATTCCCTAGAAATCTCCGTTTTTTGCTCATGTATTGCGATTAACCTTGACCACATTTCTGCCGCATTTTCGCAGTTTATTAAATGTTGCATTTGATCCTGAGTTATGGTTGACAACAAAATAACCTGGGCTCTTGAATTGTTTGTGTCCCATGTTTTCCACTCTACACTAGCTTTATCTGCAGGTTCCTCATCTTTCCCATTGACAACTGAGAGCAACTTCTCTGCTTTAAACAAGATGTTGATACTAAATTTCCATAGTTGAAAATTGGATCCGTCGAATTTCGGAATATTTCCCGAGTCGAGCTTAATCACTGCACTTGAACTTGACGCCATCATGAAATTTTTTTATAATACTTACGACTCGAACGTGACTTCACTTCAATACAACGACCTACAAAAAGGTGTCTGGGCCCATAACCTGTTCAAATGAAACGCCTTGACGATCGGTATTGTATCAAACTATATTTTATCGTAAAGAATACAGGAGCTTACAAAAAATGCGTCTCTCTAACGCGCAAGCGCAGGAACAACTAACTACCAACTTACATAAAAACATGTGGCTTGACACAAACAGCCAATCGTATTTGCGATACTAAAAATAGAACTAAAATATTAAATACAGTTGTATACATTATGCAACCAACAGTACAATGAATGCATACTGTGTTGCCTAATACTTCAACAAGAACAAAGACAGAGATAGTCCATAGGCTAATCCGAGTGAGTTTCCGTAAGGCTGGGTTTATTGCTAGGCGTTTTCGCGTTGACGTGAAAATTTACTACGCTGGAATTGGTCGGCTGTCGGTCCCACGTGACTATCAGCCAATCACAGTTCGGCATTATGCCAACGCCAACAAAGCCAAAGCTAAAGAGCCCTGGCACCAAACCCGCCTTAACCCTTTGTGGACTGAATTATGGATTCAAAAGAAAATTTTATGGCTTATGGAAAGTTTATTTATAAATGATCTATAAAATTAAAAAAAAGTAAAAAAAAAAATTAATATTTAAACTAAAAAATATCAAAAAATGGTGGTCTACCGTAAGGACCACTGAGCCTTTAAGTATCGTTAACAAAATTAAGATTCATGATGTAACTTGAAACAGTTTCGCTCCTTTTGTAAACATAGTGGTACTTTCACATGTAATATTTGTGCGGTGAACATCTTTTTTTCGTACTACAATAGTGGCACCTCCTTTTAGTTGCGAAGAAAAGCATGTGAGCAGCCTGGTCATATCGCTTTTTTTGGCAAAACTGTAACTTTATACTTATTTGGAGTCTTACTACAACCAGGTCTCCCTCTTTTTGGGGTTTGATTCTTAGCCCCAATTAATCCAGTAGCCACCGAGATTCGAAATTGCTTGAGAGGTAGACGGGCACCTTCGGATCTTGATTTGTAAATTATATAAGCATTTACGACGCATAAGTCCAAGAAATAAAAAAATATTCGGTGCCACCATTTCTTGCTCTTGCGGTCTACTTCATAACGGGATTTGAGCATGTCAGCTTTGTCCACCCCTCCCATGTATCGGTTGTAATCTTTTATGACTTGTGGGCACGGAACATTCACTACTTGAATTGTATTGTGACTTTCTGCTTTCTGTCGACTACTCCAATCTTAGTTGGATCGTGAAAATTTGATCCCATTAGTACAGAACGATTGTCCTTCCATTTCAAACATATTATCCCGTTTTTCAACATCTCATCTATGTCTCCTTTCTCCATGTCTTTGTCAGCTGCTAGTACTGGTAGGTGTTTTCTGTCCCGACGCATTGTTCCGCATCCGTAGATTTGTTCCTCTTGTAGTCGAATCAGCAGAGGTATGGAGTTGAAAAAATTATCATAATATATTTTATGATTTTTGTCCACAAGGTCTCTACTCAGATCTCCCACTACGCGTTCTCCCAAAAGCTTTTAGGTGAAATTGTCCCTTTTCCCCGTATAAATTTGAAATTGATGTACAAAACCTGTAGTACTACCCTCTTTATGGGTTTTTGGCATATACTGTTTTATATTTGAGCGACCTTTAAATCTTATCATGGACTCGTTTGATGTTCTCCTGGAGCCCAAGACTGCTTATATGTTTCTGCTATACAATCCAGTAGTAGTTGGACTTTATACAATTTATTATACCCTGGTTCGCCCTTTTTGGGTTACACCAAATTATCATTTACGTGAAGGTTTCCCAGGAGCCAGCTAAATCGAACTCTCGGCATTATTGAACTTATATACTCATCTCGCATTTCTGGTAAGGAAGACCAGTAGTCTTTGTAGCTGGGAAGTACCTTCAATCCCATCATAAGGTTTATGCCAATAAAAGCCTTCATTTCTTTATTTGTCGTTGGAATGTATGTTTTGTTGGCTTATGTGGCATAGAGATTTGTTTGAAATACTAAATGTTCAAAAAAATATTCAGGAAATAGTTGCAAAAATGCATCTAACGGCGTTTCACACTCGGAAATGGACCCATTATCTTCTGTAAATTTCTGAACACTTGGAGCATGAAAAAATACGTCTCCAAACAATTTGTTTCCTAGGATCCGGCACAAAATGTATCAAAGGAATGTCTTCTTCATCAAGAATGTCATCAGAGCTGTCTAAGTCATTGATAAAAGTGACATTACGGTGTCCATTGTCTTCCAAGAATGAGGACCCTGCTTCCTCTTCCTGTTCAATTATTTCTTCCCCAGTTATCACTTGTTCTTGGAATTGCTCTGGATTTTCTATATAATATAATGACGTAGCTAGGTCTACAACGGCTTGTTCTTCCTCTTCATCCGATACAAAATCGCTAGCATTTGAATCAATGTCAGAAGGAATTTCTTCTACTAAGGTATTGAATTCATCAATAGAGAGATTTTCAAGATCTTGAAAAGCCCGTTGTCTTTTTACGATGAATTGACGCAATTTATCATCTCTAAATAATAATCTAATGAACCACAAAAATATGAAAGGAAAGTTAAAATTATGTACTTATGCATGAAAAACTTTATTTATAAAAGTGCATGAACATGTGCGGCCTAGTGGTTCTTGCAAGGACCACCAAATATTTACCGCATTTTGAGGTAACTATTCTACAAGCACATTGAATATTGTGCATTTATTCGGTTTTTACTACTAATAGAAATCAACAAATCCACTTACCAGCCATATTATTCCAAAAAACACAATAATATAATTAAAATAAACATAGAACTATGGAACACCCACTGTCTGTCAGATTTATTTACATTTTTATGAGCATCAGTCACATGTTTCATAAAAGTACATTGTTTTCTCAATAGATGGCGCCTAAGACTACGTTATATAAGTGGTCACTAAGAGATACCAGTAAGCCGGAAAGTTAATAAAAATTCATAAAAAGGTGGTATCAATTTGGGACCACCGGTCTCCAAAAACCCCATATGTGCATTTTTTCGAACTAATTTAGTGATCCAACTAATAAAATAAGGGAACTAAACTAGCAGCAAATATATAAATGACTAATGAGCTTTATTGCATAGATTATGTGCGACAGCTTATGTAATAATAATGATAAAGTTTATTTTATGAAATCTGATGAAAATTGTCAGATGACATTTGCATTCGACGGCATTTTCATTAAAATCTTAAGTATTATTTTCTTAGATATTACTTAAATGTAACATATACATTTATAATAAGGTTGCAATAATATATTTTAATGTGTATATCATGTTTACATGTACATTTTAAAAATATTCAGTTTATAAATGTATACGATAAAAAATATTTTAGAGAAATATGTATGGTATATTATGGTAATATTTATATATTATTTGAACATTAGCTACTTTATTTGAATATTCAAAAAACATTGTGTGCTGTCTGGGTTGAGAAATAGCCACTTCCACCTCCTTCTTTTGGACACTTTTTACGTTCAATGCTACCTCTTAAAAATAAAAAAATATTATTTTTCCAGAAATCTAGGTATATTTGAAGATATTACGAATTATTAGCTTCGCTAAAGCAAATTCTTTGAAGGCAGCTTTCTGCCTCCTACTCAGCAAGAATACTTCGCCGCTAAAGGATTTGAAATCATCAGGCCCAAAGTTCTCCTTACCAGATCTTGGGTGTCCTTGCCACCCACTCTTCTCATTTCATTAACCTAAAACATATTAGATTCAAATTATATCAAAAGAGCAGTAAGTAAAACTTTTTACGAAATATACTAGCAGAGAAAAAATATAATACTGAGGAAGGTAGCCTTTTGTTTCATATGGTGCAAATAAACATATAAAACTCACCAGACAGTCCCCCAAAATTCAACAAACAGCAGAATGTAACAACTGCATGTAGATATTTCAGGATATATATGGTTCGAACTGATTTTAATGAAAAACCTCCTAAAAAAAGTTTCGTTTTAAGGCAAAACATTAAAACTTTATTTTTTTTTAGGTTTCTTTTTCTGAATTTTTAGAAATAAATGCAACTTGAAACCTGGTGTATTTACCCTCACAGTTCATTGGCTATGCTACTTAATATTGATATATGTAACTCCTACACCATTATAGATACTAAAAAAGCGACAGGAGACGAAAGAGTTTTTTAAAGCACACTCTTAATTTATTAGAAAAAGTTCATGGCGTAGCACAGAAAAAAATCTGAAAAAAAATTTTATTTAATTCAAAAAAACAAAAAAAAATAAGATTGTTCTCACATATATTGACTAGAAGTATACAAATTTTGAACATGGAAAAAGATGGGTTCTTACAAAAATAACTTTTAATGATTGTAGCGTCTACGGAAATTGACAAATAGAAGTGATTCTTAAAGCGAGCTTAATTATAACATCTTGTGAGGGTCTATGTCCTGTTAAAACCAATGCCACCTTACCGATTAGAGCTACTGTAAGGTATGTAATGTTTATACATGATCATGTGCTGCTAGTCATATATGGAAAACTTATCTGAAATTTTTATACAGGGATTTGTCAAAATCGTTTATCAGTGAAAATGGTGTCAACTTTTGATTTCCGGTATAACCGGAAGTGGCTTCGAACTTTGTTATTTTAAAAGGAACACCCTTTGTATTTTTGCGACACCGTGCCCACCCTGTATAACATTTTGAAAAGCGACTTTCAGGAAATAGTAAATTGGTTCCTAACCAAAGAAAATTTGTCAACAGATTTTCAAAACTTTATTCATGTTCTGCAGCATTTGTGTGAATGTGAATGTGACAAACTTTTTTATCTCGTAAACGATTTATTATCAATATATGTGTAGGGAATCATACACAAAGTTGCCCTACAATTTTATGCAGAATCGAATAATTCAAAAATATACAGGGTGTTACGTTTAAAATAACAAAGTTGGCAGCTACTGGAGGGTAAAAATGTAACAAAGCCTTTAGACAAACCCCTGTATAGAAATTTACAGATTTTAAATTGGATTATTTTTCTATACCTATTATGTTTTACGGTCCATTGTCGTAACATGCTCTATATATATAAACACGATATTCATTACAGCATTAGTAAGGTGATACTGATTTGAACAGGAGCACAACCTGTTAAAAACCAAGCTCGCTTTACAAAATAGTCATATTTGCCCATTTTCGCAGGGGCTAATCTTTAATAAAAAAATATTTCGCTAATATGTGTAAGAACAACTTAATATCTGGAATTTTTATTAGAAATTGCTGGAATCTGAAAATTTTAAAATAATCGACACCCTGTTAAAAATCCAATTTACCTGTAGTCCTCGATAAAGTACTTCTGTCACATATTGATGCTACAGATACAGGTGGTGTTGTTGCAGATATAGATGGTGTTGTTACAGATACAGATTGTGTTGTTACAGATACAGATGGTGTTTTGGGTATTGTCGGGATTTCATTTTCAATGATTTCCGAGAGAAATATCCTGAAGAACTGCAATATTACGAAAAAAATATATAATATTTCGCACCCTCAGTACGAAACCAACATAAAAAAATGGACTTTTTGAGTTATTGCCAAACCATTGCTCATAAGATATTTTACGTTAATGTAAAATCAACTTAAATCTAAATATTTGTTATGGGTTGAAAAAGTAGAAAGAGTTCATCTTGCATTCAAAGTATTAGACAGAAAGTATTAAATTTAAAGTTGTAAAATGGACAGACTAATTGATAACTTTCAATTTATATTTTCAACTTTAAATTAAATAACCACTACCTACATTTCTATTTGTGTTCTTGGGAGATACTCTCTTTATTAACTTAGGTGGTGGTTTCAATAGCACGTCACTGTCATCGTCATCTGAAGAAGTCGATATTTTTCTTCTGATTATTTTTCTTCTTTTTCTTTCGTCAACATCAGTATTTAAATCACTAATGTCCTCTGTCTTTCTACACTTTTGTCGTGCTATATTATAGCTTTCTGAAAATATTAAATGGTAAATTTTTATATACAAGATCTATTTCTTAACGATCAACTAAGAGAATTAGTTATTTGGAAAATGTTTTTTCCAATGAGATTTCAAAGTACAAGAGTTTGACCTACTAAAAGTGCTACCGAAAAACAGGATCATACGACACAGGCATTAAATGCTACTTACCATATGTAGCATTTCTAAAAACTTCAACTCGGTGAGTGGGCCAACAAGTACTTAATTCTTGATTTTTTATTGCTGCAGCTTGTTTTTTCTGCAATAAATGGAGGCCAAAGGCAAAGACCTCTCTCAACTAGCCATTTGGTAGGGACTGCAGCTACAGAATCGTCCTCTAAGAATTTAACAATAGACCAGGTATCACCTTCCATCTAAAGTGGAAAAAATATATCTTGTTTTTTTACTTCATTTTATTTTTTTATTTATATAATTAATAATTAAGGATAATATGAATATGATTTAATTATATATTTCTTTATTATTGTAACCATATTTTTTTTGTTAGGTACTATTTTCTCTTTTATATTTTACATATTTTTATTTTTATTCCCATTTTTTTTTCCTAATGGTTTATATTTGTCATTTTTTATTTTTCTTTTCTATGTATGTAATTAATAAGGACAATATATACTACAATACTATTACAATATATGTAACTACATATGTTATTAATGTAAACGTATAAGGGGAAAAACAACATATTTATCTTTATAAGAAAGTTTTACATATTTTTGAACTACATCAGTAATATTAAATTGTTGCAATGGGCCACTTTTACTAACAAGATATATTCCTAATTCTCAAGAATTGCAAGGTGAACTATAGAAATTTTCTCTTAGTAAGCACTCTCTCTCAATGATAAAATTTTCTGTCATGGTTGTTACAATGTTTTCGATATTTAGAACTGAACCATTGGACATAGCACAGCAATTATCTGGTTCATGAACTTTTAACACAGAATTTTTAAAAACAACCTTTTCATATTGAGTAGCAGCAAGTAAGTTACTAGTTACTGGTCCTCTTTGATGAAGATTTTGAAATTGTGGAAAATTTGTTTTGTTTTTATCAGAATTAATTGCCATGTCATGTTCGTGTTTTCGATTTATAATTTGCTGCAAAGGCCTTTTTGGCTTCCTAATTAGGTTTTTAAAAGTTTGCATATAGTTTTCAAACTCGAAAGCACCATATCAGTCTAAGGGACCAAATAGATTCACATCGGCAGGTAGATGAATTAAATTATGAATATTATGGGAAGTATATTCTTTTCCATATAGAGTTATGAATGTCTCAATGAAATACTTCAACAAGTTCTTGGAGTATTCTAAATATTTTTTATAATTGCTTCTTGATAACATTGTAATAGATACATGAAGACAGATAAAATTAGAATACCTACTAGCAGACAATATTGACTTTAGAACTACAGGACCTGTATACAAAAAAAACTGTCGAAATTCTGTAGCTTTCCATCTCTTACATTCATTCACACTTCGAGGTTTTCTGTTAAATTCTAAAGGAATATTAGTAGCCTGCTCGATAAGGAACTCTGACAGATTTGAAATTTTTTGAAAAGGCAGTTTGGTGTGAGGTTTTCCAAAACAGCACAGAGACACAAGCAATTTTTTTACAACACCTAAGTATGCATGCTATCTAATGGAAAGCTCTCTACTATGTCGACATGAGGAATATTTTCAAGACAAGAAGTTCCAGTGTGATGCTCCTTTTGTGATTTTTGACGAAAATCAAAAAAATCTTAAATTAGTTGTTTGTGGGAAACATACCCTTCTGTTAATGTAAAACCCTCCCACGTGGCATTTTGAACAAGACATATAGCCCGAATGGCCTTTCGTATAGTTAATTAACGACTTTGCAGGAACATCACATATGAAACCTTTAATCCTAGCACTATACGTGCGACTTTCAAAACACAAGCCATTATTTATTATTAATAAATTATTAATGATATAGCTTTGTCAGCAAAATTTTTAAGAAATTCATTTGCATCTGATAGTTTTTCATAACCATGATATAAACCTACAACCTCAACATTTTTTCTGTACTCATATAAAGAACAAAGATTTCGGTACAGCTGACTTTCAGAACTTTTGGAAAGTGGCAATCCATCAATATTTATAAGGAGTTGTATTATCAATAAATCCCCAACAGTATTTGGATATCGAATCAGAAGTTTTTTTACGCAACTTTCTAAGCCAAAATGATAGTATTCTCCCGGATTTATATTTATCAAATCTTTCTTCTTTGGAGTTTGCAAGAGGGTTCGTACATCTGATGGTAGTTCGGTGTGAAAGGGTTTCAAAACATTGAATAAATCATTAATAGCTACATACGCAATAATAAGGGGTGCAAGGCCGGCTACCTCCGCGTTGGTGCACCCTGGACAGGCAGAGGTAACTCTGCCTGACTAATGTCGGCTGGGGGGGGTACCAAGTCTAACTACCTAGTACCCCTTTTTCCCTTCTGGTTCCATACAATTTCAGAAGAAGGGCCCCTCACGACCGACCCCTATCGGATAGGGGTCAGAGACAAGTGGAAGGGGCCTCACCGGAACGTCTCAATGGTAACAACCGCAATGGACAAGGACGCTTTAAGTGGACGAGGGAACTTCGGGATGACTTGCCCACCTGCCGCGAGAGTAGCGAACCTGAGCGAAGGGGATACATAGCGCGATTGCATGCACTTTGGTGCGAAATGCATCCAGAGCATCGCGCCTTCTCTCAACAACATCTGAGAGATCAAGTATCCTTTCTGCTCAGGACAGGTTATGTAAGGGCACCCCGTCAGCCGGAAGAACTGCCAGCCGCAGTCCCACCGCGGCAATTATCAGCCGATGGGGAACATCGTTTAGAGTTCACCGATGTAGACTTCAGGACGAGGGTTAGCCTTAACACCAGGGCTAACCTAAAGCCGTAAGACCTGGCTAGAATGGACGAGGTCATCGATGAGGAAATTCCGGAAGATGCCGACATCTGGCAAATCAACAGTGCCGTGTACAACGCCGCGAAGCAACTCGTCCCCCGTGAGAGGTCAACCAATCATGGGGTCGAGAAAGCCAAGCGGCGTGTACAGAAAATCGAGGGCAAGATATAGTCGGCCAGACAACACGCTTCTCGGATACAGAGTGTGGTGGAATATAAGACGACTGGTAGAGTTTTTACTCCCAGAATGCGGCGCATAGCAGCCGGATTAAGACGTCAACACCATACTCTAAATCTGACAGTGATGCTTACTATCAAGCAGCACTGTCTAGATAGGATCCGAGCGCTCATGGCGATAAAGAAAACATTGAAGAGGCGGGTGAGGAGTTTGGAACAAAACAATTTGTTCCATACGAATCCTTCCCGCCTCTTTCAAGAGCCACAGCGTGTTGTAGATAATCCGCCGACTGTAGAAGATGTCGAAACCTTCTGGAAGGGAATCTACGAAACGACGCGTCCATTCCATAGCGACATTCCAGCCATTGCACACTTCGAGGCTCTATGCCACAGACATCTTGAAGAGCCAGAAGAAGTGTGTCCGGCAATCAGTACGGAAGTCCAACAAGCACTTGTTGGTACCAAAAACTTCGCTGCCCCGGGCCCAGACGGCATTAACAACTGGTGGTGGAAGAAATTTCCTTCCACTCACCGCCGTCTGGCGTGAGTTTTCAACTCATGGTTGAACGAGGGGCAGCAGATTCCGGACTGGTTTGTCGAGGGACGTACTGTGCTTATCCCAAAAAGGGGAATCTTTCCGACCCGAGGAATAATAGGCCGATCACTTGCCTCAACTCCTGCTACAAGATATTTACACGTATCTTGTATGCTAGGACACTGAGGTCTGTTGATCCGGTCTTCCAGCAGATACATGAACAGCGTGGTGCCAAGAAGGGCATGGCAGGTTGCAAGGACAGCCTGCTGATAGACCGCTGTATTGCACAGGATTCTGTGCAATACAAGCGGAATCTATCGATGGCCTGGATTGACTACCGCAAGGCATTTGATACAACATCGCACGAGCTATTGTTGCACTTGCTCGAATGTCTTGCGGTACCAGCACCACTAGTGAGATGCATAGAACAGCTGCTGCCGCTCTGGAAGACCCGCTTCACCATAATATCTGGTGCACAGCGGGTCACGACAGAGCAGGTAGCATTTAGGAGAGGAGTTTTCCAGGGTGACTCCCTGGGTCCTCTCCTCTTCTGCATCTCACTGCTGCCGTTGTCTGTTGGGCTCCGCCAAACCCGCGGATATCAATGTGGACCACCCAGAGACCGGAGGCATAAGGTCACCTATCTATTCTATATGGATGACTTTAAACTTTATGCCTCTGGAGAGCGCGAACTACAAAACGCTCTTAGGGTGGTCGAAGAATATACGCGGGCAATTGGTAAGTATGGAGTTCGGGTTGGACAAATGTGCAGTCGTCCACCTCAAGAGAGGACGATGCGGGGAATTTCTTGAAGATGCGCAACTTGCAGACGGAAGCATCCTAAGACAAGGCCTTATCGGACGGTCCAAACGATGACGACACCGCAATTGTACATGGACGCTTTAAGTGGATGAGGGAACTAAAGGATGACTTGCTGACCTGCCGCGAGAGTAGCGAACCTGAGCGAAGGGGATACATGGCGCGTTTGCATGCACTTTGGTGCGAAATGCATCCAGAGCATCGCGCCTTCTCTCAACAACACCTGAGAGATCAAGTATCCTTCTTGCGCAGGACAGGTTACGTAAGGGCACCCCATCAGCTAGAAGAACTGCCAGCCACAGTTCCACCGCGGCAATTACCTGCTGATGGGGAACATCCATTAGAGTTCACCGATATAGACTTAAGGACAAGGGTTAGCCTTAACACCAAGGCTAACCGAAAGCCACAAGACCTGGCTAGAATGGACGCCGTCATCGATGAGGAAATTCCGGAAGATGCAGACATCTCTCAAATCAACTGTGCCGTGTACAACGCCGCGAAGCAACTCGTTCCCCGTGTGAGGTCAACTAATCACGGGGTGGAGAAGGCCAAGCGGCGTGTACAAAAATCGAAGGCAAGATACAGTCGGCCAGACAGCACGCTTCTCGGATCCAGAGTATGGTGGAATATAAGACGACTGGTAGAGTTTTTACTCCCAGAATCCGGCGCATAGCAGCCGGATTAAGACGTCAACACCATATTCTAAATCTGACAGTGATGCTTACCATCAAGCAGCACTGTCTAGATAGGATCCGAGCGCTCATGGCGATAAAGAAAACATTGAAGAGGCGGGTGAGGAGTATGGAACAAAACAATTTGTTCCGTACGAATCCTTCCCGCCTCTTTCAAGAGCCACAGCGTGTTGTCGAGAATCCGCCGACTGTAGAAGATGTCGAAACCTTCTGGAAGGGAACCTACGAAACGACACATCCATTCAATAGCGACACTCCGTCAATTGCACACTTCGAGGCTCTGTGCCACAGACATCTTGAAAAGCCCGAAGAAGTGTGCCCGGCAATCAGTACGGAGGAAGTCCAACAAGCACTTGTTGGTACCAAGAACTTCGCTGCCCCGGGCCCAGACGGCATTAACAACTGGGAGTGGAAGAAATTTCCTTCCACTCACCGCCGTCTGGCGCGAATTTTCAACTCATGGTTAAACGAGGGGCAGCAGATTCCGGACTGGTTTGTCGAGGGACGTACTGCGCTTATCCCCAAAAAGGAGGATCTCTCCGACCCGAGGAATTATATTCCGGTCACTTGCCTCAACTCCTGCTACAAGATATTTACACGTATCTTGTATGCTAGGACACTGAGGTCTGTTGATCCGGTCTTCCAGCAGATACACGAACAGCGTGGTGCCAAAAAGGCCATAGCAGGTTGCAAGGACAGCCTGCTGATAGACCGCTGTATTGCACAGGATTCTGTGCAATACAAGAGGAATCTATCGATGGCCTGGATTGATTACCGCAGGGCATTTGATACAACATCGCACGAGCTATTGTTGCACTTGCTCGAATGTCTGCGGTACCAGCACCACTAGTGAGGTGCATAGAACAGCTGCTGCCGCTCTGGAAGACCCGCTTCACCATAACATCAGGTGCACAGCGGGTCACGACAGAGCAGGTGGCATTTAGGAGAGGAGTTTTCCAGGGTGACTCCCTGAGTCTCCTCCTCTTCTGCATCTCACTGCTGCCGTTGTCTGTTGGGCTCCGCCAAACCCGCGGCTATCAATGTGGGCCACCCAGCGACCGGAGGCATAAGGTCACCCATCTATTTTATATGGATGACCTTAAACTTTATGCCCCCGGAGAACGCGAACTACAAAACGCTCTTAGGGTGGTCGAAGATTATACGCGGGCAATTGAAATAGAGTTCGAGTTGGACAAATGTGCAGTCGTCCACCTCAAGAGAGGACGATACGGGGAATTCCCTGAAGATGCGCAGCTCGCAGACGGAAGCATCCTAAGACATCTGGATGCCGGAGAGACCTATACATATCTGGGTGTGCAACAAAGGCACATCCAGGATGTATCACAAATAATAGATTCTCTCCGCGGCAAGTACAGACACCGCCTCCGAAAAATTTGGTCTTCCGAACTTTCGGGGAAGAACAAGGTGTCTGCAACTAATATGCTTGCCGCTCCGGTCCTGCTCTACTCCTTCGGAGTAGTAAAATGGACAGTAGAGGAGCTGCGCCAATTGGATAGGGATACCCGCAAGATGATGAATATTCACAGAAGTATTCATCCTAGATTGTCCGTTCCTCGTGTGTACCTCCCACGTCAACGGGGGGCCGAGGACTCTTGAGCCTGGAGTGTACGCATGGCAGAGTAGTACTGAGTATGGCATGTAACATACTCAGGAGCTGAGATCCCCTCTTGCGGTTCGTAAAACATCACGAAACTGTAGGAGTGGGAGCAGGATTGTTCAAGGCAGCAAAAAGAGCCGCAGATGAACTCGGTCTCGCATTTGACATCAGGCAAGGCGAGGTGCTGATGTTGAGTCAGTCACCGAACTTCAACCAAATCGTCTGAAAGCCCGAATCAGAGTTGCCGAACAGGAAAATCTATTTCGGCAGCACGTCGATAAACCCCAGCATGGTGTTTTCTATAAGAACATAGAAACACTGGGTTTATCGACCAGCCTGACCTTCGCCTTTCTAAGGTCAGCAGGGCTTAAGTCGGAGACCGAAGGATTCATTATGGCCTGCCAAGATGGTGTTATCAACACCTTGGTCTACCGTAGCAGCGTGTGGCGTGTAGAGGTTCCTGATATCAACTGCAGGACCTGCCATCAGGCGCCGGAATCACTCATGCACCTACTATCTGCATGTCCCGTATATGCGATTTCGGCTTACATGCACCGGCATAACGTGGCGTTACGAGTTCTATACTACTATCTTAGGCACTCGTACGGGGTAGACCAGACACCAGTGCTGCCTTACGTCCCCGGAGATATTGAGCCCGTTGTCGAGAACGAGAAATGCCGGATTTACCGGAACTACTCGTTCCCGACTGTCAGGCTAATCCAAGCCAACAAGCCTGACATAGTCCTCCTCGACCATCAACTCAAGGTGATGTATGTCATCGAGTCTCGGCACCTGCGGAGAAAAACATCACCTTGAAGGAGGAGGAGAAACGGACCAAATATCGCGATCTCCGGTACGAGCTCCAAGTGCTGTACCCAGGCTACTCGGTAAAAATGGTCGTCCTTATAATCGGTGTACTCGGAGGGATAAAGCCTACGCTGCTCTCGGAACTGAAGATCATACCGGCCTGCCAAAAATCAGCTGAGTGGCTGGCAGGTCAAATGCAGAAGGCGGTCATTGTGGGTTCTCTCCATCTGCTTAGGGCACACGATTCTGGTATCTACAGTCACTAACCCTGCGGGATGTGGGGAGTGGTTGTAGTTGATGTTCCGGCGCGACTCCCGTGAGGCGTCGGAGGCCACGGGAGGACTGACCGGCATCGGGAAACTGGGAAAAAAATAATAGTATATCTTTATTTAGCATAGCTATTGATTACAAATTTTTTTTCAATATATCATTTACTTATACGAACACTATTTAATAAACTGAATTTCTGAATTCTAAATGAACTACCACGTGCTTGTATAGAATGTTCTTAAAGTTATTTAAATTTTGGCAGTCTCTAATAGTGGCAGGTAAGTTATTATATAATTTTAAACTTTTTGACAACACAGACTTTTCAGTATTAGTCTTGTTAAAAGTACATATAAAAAAATTATTTGCATTTCTGCTTGGGTAATTATGAACATCATTGACGTACCCTACTTCATTATGTAATTACGGTGGTAAGATTTTGTTTTTTATTTTATAAATGACTATTAATATTCTGTACACAATTCTTTGTTTTATCTTCATTAAATTTAACACCTCTAGCATCATTCTGATTGGTGTGTATCTATTGCATTTGAGAATAATTCTCATTGCTCTATTTTCGATCTTTTGGAGTCGTCGAGTTTGATTTTGATTTAAGTTAAATAATATTGAAGAAGAATAGTCGATATGCGGTGCATTAATTGATTTATATATTAATATTTTAGTAAACATAGAGAGTGAGTTTCCAACTCTATTTAAAAAAGATACTTTTTTTGACATTTTGTTCATTATATAGTTTGCATGTTTTTTCAAGTTTAAGTTCTCATCAATTACAACTCCTAGATATTTCATGTCGTTAACTCTGTCTAAATTGATATCATTAATTTTTGTATTATAATTAGGGATTAAACGACTTACCTGTAAGGAAGTTCAATCCAAATTATACGAGATCGGTCACATCCGAATAGACCACCCTGTAGTAGTACTTCGAGTACGTCGTCTCACGCACATTTAAAAAAAGCCAACACCGCTGCCCCACCTCTCTACAGTCCCTACGATTTGCCTTCATTATACTTCGTTTCCTGTCCAGATCGCTTGGGATTGGCTACTCTATTAGGCTGTTAATTTAGGTATTTTATGTGTTCTTGTCAGATGGACTCATAATTTTAATATTGATGGTTTTTTTACCAGAATTAAGGGTGAGAGTCTATTCACATGTGACCGATCTCGTATAATTTGGATTGAACTTCCTTACAGGTAAGTCGTTTAATCCCTAATTATACTTCGACGGTCACATCCGAATAGACCACCCTGTAGATGTTTAAAGATTGTTAGCGATCTGAGGGATGCGAGGTTAAAGTTAGACAAGGTAATCCAGGCAGATCAATATAATGATAAGTAATAAGCCTGATGAATACAATAAGGTCAACTTGGGTAAGTGTGACGGCATTTTCGATTAGTTGATATTTTTAAAGTAATTTCGATCATTTCTATTAACATTTACAAGTCGATATTTTTTTCATATTATGCCTCAAGATATGACTTCTGTAAATGTTTTAGAGTGATCATAAATATGACAGAGAAACTATCAAATATTTTTTAAAACGATGTCTGTAGGTCACACTTCCCCAACGAATTGGGGCAAGTGTGACCTCGGCTTATAGCGTCGGCAAATTTACTTATATTTTGATCAAGGGGTAAATGTGAAAAATTTGAATAAAATAGTGCAGCTCAGTTTTTGAATTTTTGAGATATATTTATTAAGAAAAGATTTACAAACTTTTCAAAACTATAAATTTAAACTTGTAAAATCAACTTAAAACTGAAAATTATCTCTTCTGTCTTTGGTCGGTTCAGGCAAAACTTTTATTATATCTTCAACAACCACAGTATCTGTATCTTCTATTTTAGGCCAAATGAAGTTACTTGTTCTATATTTTAGGAATGTCACAAGCCATCTTTTTTCCTCTCTACTTTTTATCATCCCAACAAAATGTTTAATGGTTTTCTTAGAACAATATTTCACTATGACCCAGGTTCCTACAGTAATTTGGGGCGTCTCCTCGTCGTCCTTTTCTTCAAACACTTCAGGGTCAATATCATCGTCTGTGTCAATGAGTACTGGATCCTCCATTTGTTCCTCAGAGCTAGAACTGTATTTTCTTTTTGGTTTTTTGTCTTTTTAGCAGTTTTTGGATTATTCTTCCCTTTGTCTTTTTCCCCTTTTTCTTTTAACAGCCTTTCCAATACCTCTTGGTGGGTTATTACTTCTGCACCTGCGGCAACTTTTCCTCTTTATTAAATGTTCATCTCTTTGAGTTTGCTTCATAGTATTTAATAATAACTCCCCAAAACTCACTTGTGATGCAACAGGTTCAGTCGGTGGTCCAGCGGTATCAAGGGTCTGGTCATTTTCAATTGTATTTTCCTGAATGATATCATTTATTGCATTTGTCTCATTGGTTAATGCCTGCTGCTGACATTTCCTTTACCTTTTTAACGCTTCTGGGTGGTATTTGTCGTCTGGAATTACATGACGGTTAAACGGATGAATGCCCGCTTTTTTAAAACTATTTCTAATAATCTCAGTATTCAAGTCCTTCCATGTTTCCCCAATAAGTTCGGAGAACACTTTCTTAGGAATTTTGTGGCCGATGTTTTTCCTTTGCCGTGTCACGAGTTTTAAGTCCCACCTATCCTTTACAGATTTAAACACTGACAGGTCTAACGGTTGTAAAAGGTGGCTGCTATGAGGGGTCAGTTTTGTATTGTAACATCATTATCGCGTGCTAGTTCTATTAGTGGAATATTTACATGAGTAGAGTGTCCATCGTATATTATAAGGACTGGTCTTGTCGGCCCCAATGCAGGTATCAAAGTTTTTTCAAACTAATTAAAACATATATTCGCTTCCATCCATCCATTTGGACTGGCTGCATAGGAAGTTCCAGTATAGGACTTTTTCTACGTCAGGCAACCAGGAATCCCATATATTTTTTCCCTTGAATATAATTAAGGGCGGAGCTTTTAAATCTGAAGCAGAAACGGCTGACAAGACAGTAGTATTCTCCCTACCAGGTCCTGAAGTTGTCCTTGAACTAGGCTTTCCTGTTTCCCCAACAGCTCTTGTTTTATGTGAATCCTCTGACAAAGATGTTTCGTCAAGATTCCATATTAATTCTGGCTTGTCGTGGAGATTAAGGTCGCTTAAAGTTTTATTTAATAAATCAAAATATTCGTAGATGACAAACGGATCTGTCATCTTTCTTCTGGAAAATTCGACTGCTTGGGGTTTCTTAATGCTTAGGCGATGCCTGTTTTTGAAATTATAAAACCATTCATTCCCAGGAATATTATTTGTGAAGGGTGTTTTCATTTTGTTTTTAGTAATAAAATCTGCAACTATATGTAGGATTTCTTTCCTAGAAATACCAAATCCCCATCGTTCCATCGTCTTAAGACCCTCAGCCAACCGTTTCTCATCTTCAATTCGAATAGCGGGGGCCTTCCTTGATATTTACTCTTCATTCCACGAGCACCATTCACATGGTAAAGTAATGTAGTCTTAGGGATATTGTATAATTTGTGTGCCTGATATATAGTCATGACCCCTCTCTTAATCTCCGCAACAGCAGTTGCGAGGTCATCTTGGGAGTATTGTGAGGCTCTTTGAGTCTTACGCTTGTAGTTTCTAACCATTTTAATGCCTAAAAAGAAAATCGGATTTTGATGTGATATTCCCATAAATTAACAGGTTCACACTTCCCCTTTCAATATGATCGCACTTGCCTCAAGTTCCGTTTTTCTTGAGGCAAGTGTGACCCATGGCATAAAATTGTTTAAAATGTTGAACATGTAAATTTTACATATTGTACAATAAACTCTAGCCTCTAAACTATAAAATACTGTATAAGAATTCAAACTTACCGTAGATTTGCCGCAGATTACACTTCTGGCAAAAATCGCGTGCTTACTCATTCAGTGTCTCAATAGAACTGACTTCAATTCTCTGTCAACTATTTCCAGAACAATTTAGATTACAGATTTCCTAGTTCGGCCATGTATTGTAGAGTGGTTTAGACTATCTTTCACAAGATGGCGCTAAGATCGGATCGATGGCGGTCGATTTAAAAGAAATGGTCACACTTGCCCCAAAACCACACTTACCCAAGTTGACCTTATTTAATATAATATGTGTAATAATACACTGAAAACGGACTAACAATAATAATTATAACTATGTATATATTACAAACAAAGACAGACTAACATATCTGATCGTAATTCTAACAAAAGCAACAAAGAACAAAAAAAAAAGGAGGAGCATATCAGGTACTATATTTTCACTTATGAACATAAACGTGGTATGCATATGTTTGTATGTAATAATATGTATAAAATACTAGGAACTAGGTTTAACAATGTTTTTGAGGTAAGTGTCAAAAGATTCTGAGCAAAGAGGTCGTGTAAAATTTGTGGAATGTATTTGTTCTATTTGACCACCCGGCTGTCTGTTTTATGGTTTCAATATTAGTTCCTGACCTTGCTGCGGCAGAGGACGCAGCATGCCTTGTCCTGTGACTCTTAAATTTTTTTGTATCGATGCCTGCTTGACTAAGCCCTTTTTTTATCCATCGGCTAACCGTTTGTGATGTGGCATTCTTATGAGGTTATTTAATGGTAAGTAATAGGGTGTCTTCCTCGTATCGCAATGCCGCGGTTTTTTGAATGTAGTGTGCTATGGTTGAAGCAGTGCAAAGTTCAGAGTGTTCTTTAAAGAACGTAAATTTTAAGCATGGTTGGGGCTTATTCGGCCTCGATGTTTTTAGAACATCAGTGAAAGTTATTTGAATGTACTCTGTATAAGTATGCATGTTACTGATTTTTATTTGTGATAAAGTTTGAACCCTTTGAGCTGATGATAGAGCTAATAATAAAACAAGTTTTATTGTAAGGTTTTCTAAATTAAGGTTCTCTAATGGATGTAGGGAGCTTATTAATGTTATTACGGGTTCCGGATCCCAAATTTCGTTATACCTAGGAAAAGTAGGACGCAGCTTAAAGACTGCTTTCATAAATATTTCTATAACACTGTTGGAGGGAGGTAAGTTTGATATAATGAGGCTCAAAGCTGATCTGTGTGTATTAAGGGTTGAATAGCTTGAGCCACGTTCAAATTCTGTTTGTAAGAACTCTAGAATAGTGTTTGTACCTGGTTGGAGAATTTTATCAACATTGCCACTGCAGAAATCCCACCATTTTGAGTATGTGCTGTTGTATTATTTTATTATGTTGGTACTGAGAGAGGCAAGCATTAACTCGATTGTTTTCTTCTCTAGGTTTCCCTGGCGAACGAGAGCCTGATAACTTTGCTGCACCCTGGGTAAGGTGACGCCACATTGGATGAGGGGTCCTGAAAGGGGATAAAACAAGATTTTTTCTTGGTTCAAAAAGTAGGATCCGTGACGATATCATAGATTCCAATTTTGGAAACCAAGGTTGGGATTTCCACAGAGGGAAAACAATTTTGCATTCTGCCTTGTCGGTTTGAATTTTATTTAATATTTTTGGCAACAATGTAAAGGGTGGAAATATATACCGTTTAGCTTCTCCCAATTTAGGGTGAAGGCATCAATGGTTGTACTGTCTGGGTCTGGGAACCATGACACGAATTTTTGACATTTTCTATTCAAGTACGAGGCAAAAAAGGTCCACCTCAGGTTCTCCCAATTGATTTGCTATTTCAGAAAACACTTTTTCGTTTAAAGAGTATTCTGTTTCTATATTTTTATTTCTAGAATTTTTATCTGCATTGCAATTATTATTTTTAGAGTTTATAAAAATAGCAAATCTCGCACCATTGCCAAATTTTTCTTGCAGCAAAATTGAGTTGTGGGTATTTTATGCCCCCCATTCTATTAATATATGATATAGCTGTTACATTGTCGACTTTTAGTAAAATGTGACAATTAGACATAGTCTTTGCAAATGATTTTAACCCAAAATAAACTGCATGTAATTCTAAAATGTTTATGTGTTGCTTTTTTAGCCTTTGGTTCCAAAAGCCTTTTGCATCGACATTATTGCAATAGGCCCCCCAACCAGATTTTGAGGCATCAGTAGAAATAGTAAGAATATAATTTGGAGTTTTGATATCTTGTTTTGAAAAATCTACGTTTTTGAGCCACCAATTATAATCTTCATCAAGATTTGTTATCGCCAGAAAGAATGCGTTTTAATTTTCATTGTTTTCTTTCAGTGCTTTGTATTTTACTCTTTCAAACCTTTTAGTATAAAGCCAACTATACTTTATTGCTGGGCAGATTGAAATGAGGGTACCTATAAATTGTGAAAATTCCCTTATTTTAATAGGGCCTTTTTTGGAAAATTTTAATACTAATTTTTTAATTTTAGATTTCTTTTCATTTGTAGGATACATTTCCATTGTTATTGTATTTAAAATAAAACCTAAAAATGTAATTTTTTGGGTAGGAGTACGAACACTTTTTTTGGGTGTTAATAAGGAAACCAAGGTCTGTCAAAATTTTACAGGTTTGATTTATGCTTTCCTCACAATCTTTCAAGTTTTTACCTACCAACAAAAAAATCGTCTAAATAATTCACTGAAAGAAGTTGTTTTTCCCTAAGCCAGTTAAGTACAGGTTTTAAAAGTTTTGAAAACACATATGGAGCTGTACACAATCCAAAAGGAAGAGCTTGAAATTCATAAAACTTTTTATTGAATTTAAACTTTAAGTATTTTTTATGTTCCTGAAATATTGGAACTAGAAAGTACGCAATCGATGCAAGGTAAGAGCTTTGGGAAATTAGGTTTTTGGCTGTTCTCATGTCTTCTAATTTAAAGTGTGGAGGTGTGATATATTTATTTATTGGTTTTAGATTTAGTGTAAACCTATATTCTCCATTTTGTTTTTGCCTTAGAAAATAATGTGATAAAAATTGATTTTTGCAAGCCCTAACTTCCTTTACAGCGCCAATTTTTAGCAATTTGTTTATGCTTTCTGAATATAGCTTAAATTCGGTTTTGTTGCGAATAATAGTTTTTGGATAATTATTTTGTATTGGTTTATTATTAAATGGTATTTTATAACCTCTTATCCAGCTTAGGATAAGTTTGTTTTGCGTTATTTTCGACCATTGATCAAAAAATTTCTTAATTCTACCAGCATATTTTCCATTCCTAACCTTTGTTATTGTCTTTTCCAATCCGTCCTGTCCCTCTTGTTGCTCCTGGTCCCTCTGTCGTACCTCTTATATCTGGCCTTGTATTCCTTGTAATGTTTGGTTCCTTCTGGTTTCTTGTATGGTCTGTTTGATGTTAGTTTCCACCTTGCTCTTGAGGCACTCGCTTTGAAGTTTTTTGGTTGATGTGATGGACCTGCTTTTATCTCTTTGGCAGCATTCTCCAGATCTTTAGCATCCCTGCACTTTTCCCCGAACAACATGTCATCGGTTACTTGGTTTGCCACAACCTTTTGAATTTTGGCATTAAAGTGTAAACTCAACAAATATTTTCGATGATTTGATACTGTGTAATGAACCTGGCATAACAGTTTCCCTGATTCTACCAACGTCTTAAGACATGGGTTTTGTTCATTTTCTTTAGTATTCTCCGCCAAAGTTGTGATGGTTTGGCATAATGCGGACATTCCTTTCCCTAGCGAGCTTTGCAATTCCAACAAAAAAACCATCTCTCTTCGTTTCTGTTGGGGAAAGCATGATTTGTACCTCGGGGTTTAGCTTTGGTCCTCGTAATAGGGTGCAATTACCTGGTATCTGGAAAGTTTCGATAAGGCTAGTTTTGGTATCCTTATCTAGACCCTGGAATAGATAGGCAGTCCACTTCGCCGCAAGGTCTTCACATATGTTTGGGCCTAGGGCCTATTCCTCCCTCGGGTCCGCACCGAAAACCTCCTTAATATGTTCTCCAGGAGGTTGATTGTCATGGTTTGATTCGCTCTCACTTGAGCTGCCTGACAATTCTGGGTTGGCATCTGTGGTAGATGTAGATTCAGAGTCTGAGTCCGTATCTATGTAAAGTAGAAAAAACCCATAATTACACAATTGCATGTGAAATATATTAATCGTAAAACGAATTATTTATTTGTTCCCCTGTATAATATTTGCTAATTTTGTTTTACTCGACAATAATTTCTGATCTAGAAATTAATCAAACCTAAGCAAAAAAATATTCATGGGTACAGCATAAGCAATCGTGTATGAATGATAAATAAACACCAGTCAACTGTTTTTGTGGGTCGTCTACCTTTTTTTATTTTCCGACTGGTCGGTATTTGATAAGATGCAAGGCAAATTTTTATCAGTTACTGTAAATATTGTAAACATACAAATTGGAAATATGCTTATGTTACACTTTAGTATACAATCACTTCTTATTTCATTTATTTAGAGACATTGCAGCGTGCATAAGTCAAGGACTATGCTGGGTTATAGTTTTTATAGAACCTGTAATGTCAATGGTTTTTTTTTCATCCACAGAATGGATTAACCCAAGCCAGGAAAATATCAGACAGTATCATAATATTTGTCTCATTTGGCAGCGGTTTTCCTAAAATCAAGAAAGATTTTAAAGATTACTTACTTGACTCGTATTTCCTAAGACATTCCTGGATTTTTCTCATCTTTTTCTTGAGTTTGGAAAAGTCTTTTCCCTAGACTTTCTTTTGGCACCTTTTTTCACCATGGTTCGCTGTCTTTTCACAAACACAATGAAATCACCAACGGACGTTTCCGCACTTTCTACGTGTTGCTTGCGACGCACGAAGTATAATGAAGGCAAATCGTAGGGACTGTAGAGAGGTGGGGCAGCGGTGTTGGCTTTCTTTAAATGTGCGTGAGACGACGTACTCGAAGTACTACTACAGGGTGGTCTATTCGGATGTGACCGATCGAAGTATAATTGTCTTCAATATTATCTAATTTATTAGTACTTCCTATAATCATATATTTACATTTTTTCACATTTATGCAGAGACTATTATTACACAACCATTCATATATTACATTAAGTTCCTGATTTATTATGCGTATTAAATCTACAACATTTTTTTCTATGATGTACAACATTGTGTCGTCTGCAAACATTTTAATATTACATTTGTCTACACATTTTATCATATTGTTAACGTACAGAATGAACAAAATTGGTCCTAGGACTGTACCTTGAGGTACTCCATATTTGGTTATCATTGCTAGCGACGTACAATCTTTGTATTTAACTTTTTGTGATCTATGATCTAAATAATCCTGAAACCACTTTAACACATTATTACATATCCCCATTTTCTCCAATTTTTTTAACAACAACTCACGATCAACAGTTTCAAACGCCCTACGAAAATCCAAAAATACTGCTATAACTATGTCACTATTGTCAATAGCTTTCCATATATCATATATATTTAGTATTACCGTTTCACCAGAGTGACCCTTACGAAAACCAGATTGGTTCGGCACTATTATTGAATTTTTATCACAATAATCTAATATATGTTTGACTATTATGTTAACTTATTCCTGTGGGAGTTTTCTAGCTTTGAATGAGATTTATAGTAATTTAAAATACTTAGGCCGACTGGGCTAGTTGACAGTAGTGTGTAAATCAAAATTTGGAAATTCAATGGGTACCAAAAGTTCCTCCAAAGAGCGGGCTGATGCTTCCCTATGTTGTGGTGGAATTATGATAAATTTTTGTACATTCTGAAAAATAAAATCATCATAACACTCGTAACACTTTCTGCTTTTTTACATGACACTACTCTCTCGCGTCCGTTTTGACCAATCATGCAGAAACGTCAATTTTGGTGATATTCGTAATATTGATAAATGGCAATTTTAATTGAGAGAACCAATTAGCCAATACTTTTCAGAATTGACCGGTTAGCGTACTAGTGGATAAAATACAAATATGATTTCCTACATAGCCAATGATGTAAGTATTTTATCCAGCGGTACGCCCCATAGGTTGTAACGAAGTGATTTTATGTTATTAAGTTAAGTTAGGTAGCTAGGTGTTATTAGTCTGTTTGAAAAATATTTTATCCATTATAGTACTGCGCTTGTAAATCATAACAGTTTAATTGTTAATTATAGATAGGTAGTAGTGATGTTTTTATGCACATTCCACATAGGCCAAGTGGCCGGCAGTAAGCGAATCGCGACGCCCGCATTGTGTCCCCGGCACCCTTATGCCCGCGCTTGAAGGAGCCCGAGACTGAAAATAATCAAATTAGTTTCCGTCCAGCTACTCACCGAGGAACCACGCCGGCCAGCACAATAAGTAAACTCGTGAGTATAAGGATATATTGGTATTTAAATTTCATGCGGAATTATTCTAAGTCGATGAACGGGTGACGTAGTTGTAATATACCGCGCATGACTACCCTATCACATCCTACTTCTGCGTTTAGCAGTGTTTAGTAGCATGAGGATTTTACAATTAAATTAGTCTCCGTCTGACCGCCACCCGAAGCACCACGTCGACTTGGACAGTAAGTAAACTTGTGAGTATAGAGGTATATAGGTATACAAAGGTAATTGCGAATTTTTCTAAGTCAGTAAATCGGTGACGTAGTCGCAATATGCCTACCGCATCTCACTCTACTTCTGCCTTTGGCAGAGTTTAGTAGCTTGAGGATTTTTCAGAGCATCTGAGAACAGTCCGTTGCTGCCGCCCGTACCGACCAGTCGTGCCGACACCGACCGCTCCAGAGAGGAAGCAGCCCAGGATCCGGAAGTAGGTAGTAAGGTTTGATAAAGGTTTGGTAAATAGATAGGCATAGTGTGCTTGTATTGGCGCTTGCTTCCCCTCCTGGTATCCGTCCGCCGTCTGCTTATGACCGATTAATTTATTGCTGTTTACCGTTTCACCGCTTCATTCACCGGATTACCGTATCGCACCGCTTGACCGCCCGCTTACTGCCCCGCTCGCCCGTAGTTAAGACCGTTGTAGTATAAGTTTGTAGTATAAGTTTGTAGTATAAGTTTGTAGTATAAGACCGCTTGTAGTATAAGACCGCTTGTAGAATAAGTTGTAGTTACTAAGGTGTATAAAGTGTAAATAATAATTAGTGTGTAGAATAAATGTAAATATATTGAATAAGAGTCTGTTCATTAACTGTAGTGTGTAAGTTGCCTTTTTCCCGACCCCTGGCTTAGCCGTATCTTCACTGCAGTTGCCCGGCCTCTATCGTCCCGTCGATAGAGTAAAGTGGTGTTTCTGCACTCTAAACAGAAACTGGCGCCCGAGATCTCCGTACCGTGAACACAGCCGTAGTGTTGGGCGTCAAAGTGACACTTCCGCTCTTGCGTAGAGCAACGAAGTACGTCACAAGGTGAATTCTGAAAAGTGCCCATCCTCAATTTCGTTTAACTATTGGATTTTGTTTAACTTGACAGATGATAGACATCATCAACAATTTTTAACAAAAATTTGCAGCATTTACTCAGGAAATAGTCTAATTAAATACCTCTTGTGCGCATAATATTTTTCCTTGGGATACATTTGAACAAATCTATTCCTGAGTGATTTGCTTTTTTTACAATTACATTATTACAAATTGCTATGTATTGCTGAAAAAATTCCCCGTCTCCGACTATAGGAATTTTTTCAGTCAATACATAGCAACCCGCACTCGGCTTGTAATTGTTAAGCAATCACCTAGGAACAGATTTACTCAAATTTGTCCGAAAAAATTGTAAGCCCTAGTGATATTGCTACTGAAAATACCACACACTAAGCATTTGAAGCAGTCTATCAATAAGATTAACCCTTATACTTACCAGCTCATTAATTTGTTGGTCATCGATTTGAATGATGTTAGACGGTGCTGCAGTAGACATTGAGGTAACAGTTGAAGTGCTAGGACTTACATTTTCTTGATTTTCCTAAAATAAATAGACGTTGAAAATAATGTATTCATTCATATTCATAAAAATCGACTTACATTTTTTATGTTTTTTGAATTTCGATATAAATTTGAGTCTCAGTTCAATACTGGGAAACAATTCCTTAATGTGCTCTTCGTTTAGGTGTGAAATATTGTTAATGTCTATATCATTTCCTGGAAACGTAAATAAGTAATATTAGTAAAATACAGATATATTCAGATAAAAAAGTTAATGGACATAACAGGGTGCGCCAATAAAAACTCCCAGGCAAGATATTTTCTAAATTAGTATAGACATGACGTATTTCGACAATTTCGAGTACATCCCTGAACGAAGTCACGTTTATAAGCACGGCACCCGGCCACCAAGTATGAAACATTTTTTGCACGATTACGGAAAATTGAGTACAAAAAACATTTTCGTCCGTCTGTCACACTATTTTTATTCAACTGTGAGAAGAACGTAACATTTCAGTTAAAAATCTGACCGTGATCGACTTAAAGTGACATTGACCCGCCTAACAACGAAAAGTAATATCTGTTACAAAAACGTGATCTTTTCGTCTACACATTTAAACAAAAAAACGTCACTTTTCAATACAATTGAATAAAAAAATATTAGCAAGTCGTGTATTAAATGTTTACTAACTCAATATCTAAGTTCACCAGGCTAGGTGTACTGTATATGGTAGGTATAACCTATATCAAATAATAATCATAACTTACTTGCTAAAACATCTTTAAATTCCTCAATTTCAAATAATTCTTCCATGTGTTCCATTTTCACAAATAACAACACTAATAACAGTACAACTGAAGTATGAGTAAACTAAAACTAACCTTATAATAAAAACAAAAACACTAAAAGGCACACGACGTTCACAGTAGGTAAATAACATTTAACAACACAACACAAGCACCGAATACCACACAAGTCAACAAGTTTCGACATTATGGCCAAAGAGAATTTAAAGGATTCTCTTTGCTATGGCTTACCTACGAGTATACGTCCCCTTCTTTGCCAACGACCGCGACGGATAAGGAGTGCGCGATAAATGTAATGGATATTGGAACGAAAACTAATAGAGTTTATATTAAACTTAATAATTTTCTGTCAAGAAAATTACATTTAAATTAATATATCTCCATTTTCCTTAATAATGTAAATATTCTTGAAATAAGCATTTCATAGATTTGTTTCAAGGAACGAAGGTTCTAAAACAGAGATAACATAATATACGGAATAAGAAAATGTATAAAATTTAATATTTAAAACTATTAAACATTTCGCCTAATCGTAATATATTCGCAAACAATATATATTTCAAGAAAAATATTAGATTATAACAATATTTTCATTAAGTTTCACATAAATGTATACATTTACATTTAATAAATATAGATTTGTGAAAACTATTTAATTAAATTGTGGTTAATATATAAAATATTAATATTTAAAACTATGAAATATTTCCCATAATCGTAATATATTCACAAATAATATATATCCCAAGAAAAATATTAGATTACAATAAACTTTTGACTAAGTTTCACAAAAATGTATACATTTACATTTAATAAATATAGATTTGTCTTAATCATTTCATTTTAAAACTTTCGACTTATTTATATCAAATATATTTTTTTTGTGTGCAGGGGTACAGTGGTATAATAATTAAAATACACCCGATAATTTACTTGTTGTAGTATATTTCGCAGCAACCTGACAACAACATTAGCACTGGCGCCAAGATTTATTTCTTCATCCAGTCTTCTCTCATCATTATTTTCTTGCCCGGTGTAAATCTTAAAATTGTATAAGAATCCAGATACCTCAGACAAGACAAAAAGTTTATAACCCCATTTATGTGGTTTTGCAGGCAAGTATTGTTTTAGATCACTTCTAGCTTTTGTGGAACATAAGTGTTCATCTACAGACAGGCAGGACTCATATGGTATTGTCTGAAATATTTTCAGCAGCAAGTCTATAATTGGTCTGAGCTTATGTAGGCGGTCATGTTTTGGATTATCCGTAGGAAGCATTGTTGTGTTGTCGCTGAAATGTATGGTTTTCTTAATTTTTTCAAACTTTTTCAGAGAATGAGTGTTTATAACGTGGACTGTATAACTCTTAGCAGTTGTTGAAATAAAGAAACTTGCATTTAGATAAATACTATATTGAAAACTTTACATTACTTAGATCAGCTGTCTGCACGCAATCAGCTCTAACGTCGTTCTGGTTTCACAACTAAACTCGGGATGGCTAGAATCCCTCGCAGGGCTGCCAATTTAAAAGAAATAAAACACATTTAAAAATAATAATAATAATAATGCAAATGATTCTGATCATGCCCCCGGCCTTGGAAGAGGACACCTTTCAAAAAGTTACACTTGCACGGCACTTACACAGGCTAGTGTTCAATTGGCAACGGACATATTTTTGGGAAGGCACGTTGAACAATACCATTTGCAATTTTTATACTTGCCACTCGATTTACTCCATCCGGGCCAGGATGCAGCTGTATTACTCGTCCCTTTCTCCAATGAAGTGGAGGAAGATTATCCTCCTTTATTATTACTAAATTACCCTCCTTTAATTGATCAGGATTGGTCTTCCAACGGTGCCACTGTTGAAGCTCTGCAACGTATTCTTGGCTCCAGCGGCTCCAGAAATGTTGTAAAAGTTGTTGAACTCTCTGATAGCGAGAGAGTCTGTTCTCTACTATGTGTCGCACATCGGGGTCAGGTGCTGAAGTTGAAGTTTTTCCAACGAGGAAGTGAGCGGGAGTGAGAGGATACAAATCATTTCGGTCTGACGATATTGGAAAGAGAGGGCAAGAGTTAAGAATTGCTTCCACTTGATAAAGCAAAGTATTTAGTTCCTCGAAAGTAAGGCTTGCATTCCCCATTACCCTTTTTAGATGATGTTTAGTACTTTTCACCCCGGCTTCCCAAAGCCCACCGAAATGAGGACTTCCAGGAGGTATAAAGTGTCATTCTAATCCTTCGCGTGAGAGTGACTCTACAAGATGATCTTTATCAGATATTAGAAAATCACCCAAAATTTTAAGTTCCTTGTTTGCCAGTACAAAGTTTGTCCCGTTATCCGAATATATTCTGGCTGGTTTGCCTCGACGGGAGACGAAACGTCTTAAAGTCAAAATAAAAGCCTCAGCTGTTAAATCCGAGACTAATTCTAAATGGATACATTTTGTCGCAAAACACACGAATAGGCATGTGTAACATTTGAATAATTTAGCGCCACGTCCTTTACGCGCTTTGATGAAAAAAGGACCTGCGTAGTCTACTCCAGTAATGTGGAAAGGGCTCTCTGAAAGGAATCTACTACTTGGCAAATCTCCCATAATAGGAGTTATGGTTTTCGGATTAAACCTGAAACATTTAATACATTTTCTTACCGTACGTTTTGCTAAATTTCGACCACCGGTAGCCCAGAACCTTTTTTTTTTTATAAAAGTTTTTAGAAGATGGGGACTGGTTTTTATCCACCCAAGAACAATAGTAGAGTCGGTCCAAAATACTGATTGTGAAAAATGTACGTTAAATGCTTTAGAAACCTTGTCAGCTAGTCTAGATAAAATAAGTGCTCCACAAAGCTCCAACCTGGGAAGAGTTTGTGATTTGAGTGGAGCTACCTGTGACTTTGAACAAGTAAATGAACCGAAACCTTGCCTGTCTTGTCTATGCTTCTTATAAAAATACATCCCCCGTATGCTACTTCTGACGCATCAGAGAACCCATGTAATTCTATTTCTACTGGTTCTTTGCATAAAACTAGATGCGTTATTTCTAGTGTATTCAGATCGGAAAGTTCGCGTTTAAACGTAATCCAAGCAGAATGCATATGAGTGGGCAAGGATTCATCCCAAGTTAGCTTTTCTAACCACAATTTTTGTATTGTTAACTTGGCAATGATGGTGCAAGGTGATAGAAGCCCTAGCGGATAAAAAATTTGCGAAATTTGAGAAAGTATAGATCGCTTCGTAATGCCTTTTTTTTCTGCCGCGGGATCTATTTTGAACATAAGTTTGTCTGAATTACAATTCCAAATTAAGCCTAAAGTTTTCGCATTTTCATCGGCTCCAAACTTTAGTATATCATAGGAAAGATTCGCGAAATCAATTTGTTCTAAAATCTTTGGCTCATTAGAGAACCACTTACGTAATTCGAAACAACCATCTTTTAGAATGCTAGCCACGTTTTTGCATATATGAGAAGCCTCTTCGATACTATTCGCCCCCGTGAGAAGATCATCCACGTAAAAGTCATGCTTAATGATTTGACCAATGTCTGGACTGACGGATTCACACCGATTAGCTAGCTCGAACAGACATCTTATAGCAAGAAAAGAAGCTGATGCTTGGCCGTAGGTGACCGTGTTTAAATTAAACGATTTAAGTTGGTCCGATAGCGATGAGCGCCATAATATTCGCTGCAAAGACCTATGCTCGGGTGCAACAAGCACCTGGCGATACATTTTTGCTATGTCCGCTCACACGACGTAGGCGTGCTTTCTATATCTGAGTAATATGGAGAGCAGATCATTCTGTATGGTGGGGCCTACCATCTCTATGTTATTAAGTGACACGCCTGTTGTCGTAGGCGCTGAGGCGTCGAAAACTACCCTCAATTTAGTGGTGATGCTGTCTGATTTTAATACTCCGTGATGCGGCATATAATACGCTTCAATATCGGTTTCGTCATTCCTTGTTTCCGACATGTGTCCTAGTGATTCATATTCTGACATGAAATTAGTGTACTCTACTCGTAGATTTGCATCGTTTTGTAGCTTGCGCTCAAGAGTCATGAATCTGTTATAGGCTTGTTTTCTAGAATCACCTAAACTGTCCGGGGATCCTTTTAAAGGCAAAGAAACTACAAACCTGCCGTCCGCATCGCGAGTAGTATTTTGTACGAAATGCTGTTCACAAGCGCGCTCTTCATTAGACAATGCTTGAATTGTAGAGCATTCCTCTATTTTCCAGAATTTGTGCAATTGATTTTGCAAATCTAAACTAGGTTGCATTTTATGCTGTTTGATGGAATGCCCTTAAGCGGGCCCGACACTATCCATCCCAATCTCGTCTTCTGAAGCGCCGGCTTGTCGCGACCTAGATCAACTTGCCCGACACAAATTAGTTTCCAGAATAAATCAGCTCCGATTAAAACGTCTATATTACCGGATTTATAGAAAACTGGGTCTGCTAATTTAATGTTACTTGGTGTTTCGATAGAATTTGGTTTTAATCGTACGCTCGGTAGACTACTTGTTATTTGAGGAAGAATGATGCACGATAGATTTGACTTAAAACCATTTAGAGGTGATTGTATTTGAACATCACATCTGTATTGCGATTGAGACTGTAGATTTATTAAACATTCGACAGTAATGTTTATTTTAGATTTTTCCAATTTTAATGCATTCACTAGGCTTGAAGTTATAAAACTAGATTGGCTCCCGCAATCTAAAAGCGCACGTACCGTGTGCGGCCTTTGAAATCTGTCTAGTATCTGGATATGAGCGGTCCCTAATAAAACCTCATCAACTTTGCCCAACGAAGCACAGGAAGTTACTTTGCTTGACTCATTATTATTAGCAGATATATTAGCAGCAGTACTAATCGAAGTATCTTGAGCGGTATCTATATGTAATAAAGTGTTATGTCTTTTATTACATTTTTTACAGGAACCGAACTGTTAAGTTATTGTGGTGAAAACAGAAAAGATGCACGTTGTGTAATAATAGTCTTTAATCAAGAGACTAGTTGTAATGTACAAAATATATACAAACTGAACAAGGAAAAAGAAAGAGGGCGAGCTAAACAGTGTTATGGTTTTTATAAACTTGATAACTCAGAGCTGCCAACTTAACATAGGTAAAACTTACTAGATTACTAAGGGTAACTACACATGACAATACATCAAATAATTGCGGCAGAATACTTAAATTCAAGCTTAAATCTAACACTCCCTCGTATTCTATGCAATTATAATTTTTATCTTAACAGTAAGTATTGATCATTCCTAAGTTACAGGCAATATTATTAAATTTAACATTAGGTAAAGCTTTGGTGAAAATATCAGCTAGCTGATCATTTGAGGGTACAAATTTTACATCGATTTCGTTATTTTCATATTTTTCACGTACAAAGTTGTAACGAATATCAATATGTTTAGTACGCTTATGAAGAACAGGGTTTTTAATCAGTTTAATTGCACTCTGATTATCAACACACAAACACAGATCACTTTCGAGTTCTTCACCGATTTCACTAAACATTTGTTTAAGCCACATTGCCTCCTTCGCAGCTTCGGATGCAGCCACAAATTCAACCTCCGTTGTTGATAAAGCGACAGACTGCTGACGTCTAGAACACCAAGTGATTGCTCCGTTGCACAGCATAAAAACGTATCCTGTTGTTGAACGTCTCGTATCCAAATCATTTGCCAAGTCAGCATCAGAGTAGCCGATTAAGGCATTATCGCTTTGAGAATAGTGAATTCCAAAATGTTGTGTCAACTTTAAATATTTTAGAATGCGCTTTACAGCATTCCAGTGAGATTCGTTTGGATTATTTTGGAATCTGTTTACCACATTAACGGCATACATTATATCAGGACGAGCAGTAATTGCTGCAAACATCAAAGATCCCACAGCTTCACGGTAAGGAATATCATGAAGGGCATTTTCTTCTGTACCTGAAGAGAGTACAGTGTGAGGATCTGCTGGGATGTTATTGGTTTTAGCATCAATCAGGTTAAACCTATTTAACATGCGGTTGATGAAGTTACTCACATGAATTGATATCGATTTGTTTTCCTTATCAACCTTGATTTCCATACCAACAAAGTAGTTTGGTTCGCTTACACTTATTTCGAACTCTCGTTGCATTATGGCTATTGTCTCGTTTAAAGTTTCATTTTTCTTTGCAATTATTAGTCCATCGTCTACATAAAGCACTAACAGGACAATTTCATCATTGAAATTACCAGTATACACACATTTGTCTGATTCGCACTGTCTCAGTCCAAAACTTTGTAGAAAATCACTGAATTTTTTATTCCAACATCGGGGTGCTTGTTTCAGGCCATAGAGCGACTTTTTCAGTTTACAAACTAGCTTGGTATTTGAGGTTATACCAGGAGGTGACTTCATATATATGTTTTCTTCTAGATTTCCATATAGGAATGCGGTTTTAATATCGAATTGAATGATGTTGTAATTTCGTTTTACTGCAACAGCAAGTAAAATTCTTATTGTGTCGTATCGAGTTGTGGGTGCATATGTTTCGTTGTAGTCGACACCTTCAACCTGTGCAAAACCTTTAGCACAGAGTCTTGCTTTGTATCGATTAACTTCTCCATCAGATGAACGTTTCATTTTAAATACCCACTTCGAATCAATCGACCTCTGATCAAAGGGAAGTGGAACTAATTCCCATACTTCATTCTTTTTGAGAGATTCTAGCTCCTCATTTATTGCGATTTTCCAATTGTCCTTTTCTTTACTGTTTATTGCTTCTTCATAGCTTTCAGGAACCTCGGACTCAATTAAATTTACTTCGTAACGTATTGGCTTTTGAATCGTCTCCCTCGACCTTAATTGGTACTGCGAAGTCTCTACCTTTTTCTCCATTTTATCAGCTGTTTTATTGTCAATATTCTTATCACTAGCTTCTTTTTCTTCTTGTTCGACCTCCTGCTTTTCTGGAGTTTCATGTTCATCTATTGATATCAGCATCGTATTTGATCGAATTATTATTTCTTCGTTGCTTTCATCAAATGTCACATCTCGTGAGATTTTGATTTTATTGGTTTTCGGATCGAACAGTCTATAATTTGTCGACTCATTTTCATACCCAACTAAGATTAATTTTACGCTTTTGGGTTGTAACTTGTTTCTTAGGTTACCGGGAACATGCATGAAAGCTTTACTTCCGAACACTCGTAAGTGACTAAGGACTGGTTTCCTATTAGTCCACTTTTCAAACGGGGTAGAATTTGGTGTGTGTATATTTGTTGTTCGATTCAGAATGTAGGTAGCGGTACTTACAGCTTCAGCCCAAAGAGACAAAGGCATGTCTTTTGTATAGAGCATTGATCGTGCACTCTCTACTATTGTTCTCATTTCTCTTTCCGCTTTTCCATTTTGCTCAGGATGGTATGGTGCACTGGTTTCTAACTGAATTCCTTTTGCTGCTAGAAACTGGTGAAAACTTTTATTAACGAATTCCGTTCCACAATCGGTGCGTAAAGTTTGAATAATATAACCAAACTTGTTTTTGCATAATTCATAGAATTTCTTGAAACAGTCTAATGTATCAAACTTGTGTTTAATAAAGAAAACACTATGGTATCCAGTACAGTCATCTTTGAATAATAGAAAGTACAAGCTGCCGCCTATTGCTGATGTGGACATGGGTCCACAAAGATCACTATGAATTAACTCACCAGGCTTCGTTTTCCTCGGTTGCGACTTTCGATGTGGTAACTTGTGTTGTTTGCCGTATTGGCATCCCTCACACACAAAATTATCCATGTTGGTTAGCTTAACACCACTAATCACACCTCTCGATACCATTTCACGAATTGTCTTTAGGTTTACATGTCCTAGACGCTCGTGCCACATTTTTAGAGTCTCACATTCGGCGACATTGAGTTCAGGATCATCTGGTTTGAACAAAAGTTTGTAGAGATTGTTCGATTCACGAACCGCACATGCTTTTAGTATTCCATTTTCGAAGATTTCTGCTTTTTCGTTTTCCTTGATGACTTTCATTCCTTTTCCTGTCACTGCACCTTCAGAAAACAAATTCTTCCTTAAGCTTGGTATGTACCAAACATTTGTGATCAAGTTGTATACCCACTCGTCCCTGACCCAACATTTTACTTGGATTGTGCCGATTCCTTTTACGGGTAACTCATCTCCATTCCCTAGCTTTACTAGGAACTCTTTTGTGTCCTCCAACACCATAAATAGATGTTTTTGGGATGTCATGTGTGCTGAGGCTCCACTGTCTAAAATCCATGCATCTTTATCATCGATTTTTGTTGCAATGTCTTTCTCTACATTTTCTACTGAGAAGGCCGAGTAACTGCAATGGCTTGTGTTTGATTTATTCTCTGTTGGTCTGTGAGAATTTTTCCGGGGTGCTCTGCAGTCTCTAGCAAAATGTCCCTTTTTATTACAATTGTAACAAATTACACGTGGTTTTTCACTCTTCTTATTTTATGAGAACCTTGAACATAATTTATTTGTTGAGGTTATAAGAGCACTTTCATCTACCGATTCTTTTGTTAAGTTACGCTCTTCATCGGTTAGTCGTGAGGTTAGGTTTTGGATTGTCTGTTTATTTTCATCTAAGGACATCCAAGCCTGTCTAAAATTGCTGTATTTTGCTGGTAGTGTACCGATTATTTTAGTTGTAACTGCGATATCACTTATCTGATCTCCAGACTTTCAAATTTGTCGGGCTAAATTCTTTATTTTTGATATGTGCTTTATCATTGAGTCATTGACTCCCATCTTATGCTTATAGAATTCTTCGTGTATCATCATCCTGTTGGTTTCAGATTTTACAGCATAAATTGTTTCCAATTCTTTTAGAATTTCTTTAGACGTTTCGCAAGATTCAATCAATGTAATTTGTGATAATTCCATTGTCGAGGTAATTATACACATTGCAAGTGCATCTTTCTTGTTCCATGTTGCAATGTCCTGGTTGATTGTCGGTTTTGTTTCAGTGCCTGAGGCAATTTCATACACACCTTTTGCTCTCAATGCACACTTAACCTGAAATTTCCACTGTTGGAAGTTATTGCCGTCGAACTTATTGATTATTGCTAGATTCATTCCGTCAGCCATTCTTCTCTTCTTGGTTTATTATCCTTTCGATGTACTTCGGCTACACGTGGTACTTGTCTCCTCTTGATTTATTTTGATTGTCGAACTTTGTCTGCTACTTCGCGACACTACTTTTCGACACGTTTCTTCTACACGTGGTGCACTTTTGTTGATTTTACACGTGATCTGGGCCCATAACCTGTTAAGTTATTGTAGTGAAAACAGAAAAGATGCGCGTTGTGTAATAATAGTCTTTAATCAAGAGACTAGTTGTAATGTACAAAATAGGATATATACAAACTGAACAAAGAAAAAGAAAGAGGGCAAGCTGAACAGTGTTATGGTTTTTATAAACTTGATAACTCAGAGCTGCCAACTTAACATAGGTAAAACTTACTAGATTACTAAGGGTAACTACACATGACAATACATCAAATAATTGCGGCAGAATACTTAAATTCAAGCTTAAATCTAACACGAACCGACAATTCTTTTCGAAATGACCCCCTTTTAGGCAGTTTGTGCAAAAACGCCATTTTTTTTGTGAAATCCATTGTCATTTACAGACAAATTTTTATAGTCGTCACAGCTATATATTGTATGGTCCCCTTTGCAAAAAACGCATTTTAAAGCAAATGTATGAAAACCTTTTGTTACATGATTCTTCTTGTATGTTATTATTGTATTTTGTCGAAATCGGTGTTGTAGTACATTTTGATTCATTTTTGGCATCGAGGGATTCCAGTAAGTCGGCGCGACCTTTCAGAAAAGTCTTTAGGTCCTCGAGAGTTGGAACATCTTTGCCCGTTTTATACTGTACGAAACTTGGTCTAATTTGGAAGCTACCAAGTAAATAATCAAGGTATCCCAATGCTCCGTAGGTTATTTTAATTGTTTTATGGATCTTAAATGCTTCGATACAGAATCGACTAAATTTCGTATTTTAACCGAGGATTCTTTTTGAATTGGCTCTATTGTAAATAAAGCTTTAGTGTGATTGTAAACTAATAATCGCGCATTATCATACCGTTCACACAGCGTTTCCAAAGCAATATTGTAAGTAGCGGCTGAAAATTCTATAGCTCGGATAACCTGGATAGCACCGCCCTCAGAGATGCCCTTAAGTAGTGATACTTTTGCATATTATTTATCTTACTATTCAGAGGTATGAGTGACTCAAATGTTGGTAGTTTGACATTGTACAGTTCATTATTTGATTGATCACCCTGTAGCTGAGGTTGTTGAGAATCCCTCTGTTTTTCATGGTCTGCTACTACCTTTTTTGCGAGTGCTACAATCGAATAAAAGGTATCTAAAAATGTATTACGCTCTAGATATTCGTTTTCAATGTTTTCGTCCCAAGTGAAATTTTCTATGCCATTTTGTACGGTATTGAAGTCCGAAAATATTGAATCAGATTTTGTAATTATGTCCTGAATTTGAATAATATCAACGTCGTCAATACTAGATTTTTCTTGAATCTTTGCAATATTATTATAAAACTACGTTAATTTGGCTTTTATAGCACCCTTTGTCTAATTAATGCTTTTCGTTGTTCATCAGCCATTTTTAATTAGTACAAATGATTTAGATTTAGAATAAGTAGTAAAATTTTAGTATTTATAGCAAGCAGCTTATTTAGAAAACTAATCTGTTAATTTAATTTGCCTAATTATCGAGAAACTCAATACCCACTATAGATATTTTGTTATTTTGAATTCGAAGATTTTTCGTAATTTTAGAAAGAAGCAAATCTTAGAAAATTGAGATAAACAAATAAATATAGGTAGGAACGCTCACCCTTTTGATTGTAGGTACCTCAGCCGTCCAAACAAGCTACGATTGTCGTTGACGATTTTGTAGCGCTAGGGTCTGCAGAGATGCGGTGGTCTACTGTACTGTTTACTTCGCCCAACTCGTAGTTTTCACTTCTTTCCGCGTTGAATTTCATACACCGGCACAATGTTATTATTTTATTAGTTCTTTGGACACTAAAGTTTATAACTATCAGGCTCGTAGGAACCAATGTTTATAACGTGGACTGTATAACATTTAGCAGTTGTTGAAATAGAGAAACTTGCATTTAGATAAATGCTATATTGAAAACTTTACATTACTTAGATCAGCTGTCTGCACGCAATCAGCTCTAACGTCGTTCTGGTTTCACAACTCAACTCGGGATGGCTAGAATCCCTCGCAAGGCTGCTAATTTAAAAGAAATAAAAAACATTAAAAAAAAAAAAAATAATGTAAATGATTCTGATCAATGAGTTTGCCTTATAATTTCGTTACCAATATGTTTAGACCAATAACTTCGAATATTAGGTAAGTGAACAACAGACATCATAATACACACTCCAATATATTTCTTTATATCACTCTCTGAAAGAGATGTCAAATTTTCTGGATGGGCTTGTGTCGAAAACAAATTACTTTGTTGTGTAATCAGAGTGATCAAATCTTCTGTGAAGAAATATCTGAAGAATTCACATGGTGAATTTAACTTTTTCAAAAATGAAGGTAGAGTTTCATTGCCTTTAAAAGAAATTTCATCTGTAGAAAGTTGAAGGTGACCTTCTTTCCAGTTTATTTTCGAATACTTCTCTTTTATTTTATTGAGTTCTTTTTTTACGTTTTACCTTCTTTGCAGCTATTTCTTCAGTATTTTCTACCTGTTTTCGTTTCCTAGTAATACATTTTTTTAGAGTAGTATTAGTTCTCTTGTCTGTATTATTTTCTTGCATATTCTCATCTTCAATACGCATTATTTCATCAGTCTGTATCTGCTTAATCACATTTTCTTCATTTTCATTTTCTGTCATTATGGCACCAGCATTTTCCAACTGATTTTCTTGTAAATCATTAAAAAATAGTATTGGCATATTATCAATATCAAAATCTTCTTCTGCATGTCCTCCTACGGCATCGTCAATTTCTTCAGGTAGCAATATATCAGATAATTCCTCAACCTCATCTTCATCAGATGTATCCAAATTATCATCGCTTTCTAAAAAATTCCGTGTTTCTGCAATTTCTCTTAATTCCTTCTCACTTAATGCTATTTTTCTGGATGACATTTTCTAAAAAATAATACGAAAATATATAAATGGTCTTATAAACATTTATTCTCGCTATTACAACTATTGTAGCATATCTGCAACAATGCACATGAATTGTATATTATATCATTAAAACATTTGACCTAAAAATGGGCATTCTAGCAAATATGCCACATAAGAAAAATAGAGATAATTACTGAAATTTTCTATTATAATTTCAAATCAAATTACTAATATCGTTTCCACATACCTTATTTTATAAGGCCATATTTTTTTTCTTGATTTCAAATACACTTAAACTGTTAACATGTGTAGATAAAGAACACAGATTTTAGCTTGTCTAGAAATATTGACGAACTGTCACTTGGTTGTAAAAGAAATTATTTCTGAGATGTTTCTAGCGACATCTGTCAGAAATTATATAAACTATGGTATTATCGGAAACTTCTTTTTTTGATTAGCAGTGCACAAGTAATGAATATTACAGATTCTGTGGACCTTTGAAATCTTTGTAGCATATATGCAACAAAAAGCATTTAATGGTTTAGATATAGTCAACTAGTTGTATTAAATTAAAAGTCATCACTCTGTTTAAGATGCAGTCTTTCATTATCCTGAACATGATTTCTGCATAATTGATTGTGTTATTTCCCCTTAGCATATATTTCTGGCGATGACATGTAGCCAGTGCTGGGCAAGTACCAAAGGGATAGTACTCATGAGTACTCGAGTATGAGTACCGTGCTATTGTACTCTAGAGTACCAAGTAACGAGTACTCATATATTAAACGAGTACAATTACTGAGTAGTACTTTAAAATCCACGAGTACCTGTCATCACGAGTACGAGTATTTACTCTGTATTTTATATAATACGAACTAATTGGACTATTTAAGCCTGTCTTCGCCAAGAATTTTGGTAGAATAGTTGAAAAGAAAATGAGAGTGGAACCGACTTTGTTTACACCAGATTTAAGAATGATGCGTGTATTTTACCGAAACTATATAATAAAAGTATTAATAAAACTGTTCTGTTTTGTAATTATAATTTGTAATTGATTGAATTAGGCAGAACATGGGGCAAAAGAAAACCAGTGATATATTTAACTTGTTAATATTTTATATTATAATACAAATAAAAATATATAGAACAAAACTAAAAGATAAAAAACTAGAACATACGAATCTATAATATTTTCTAAACTAGGCAAGTTACATATCAGTCTAACAATGTTAATATAACATGTAACATATAAATTAATTGTTATTTTTTAACAAAACAAGTTTTTCAAAAATAGAATCAGATAAAGCATTCCGTTTAGGGGAATTAATAATAGTAGCAAAAGAGAACAGTCTTTCGACTGGAGCTCAAGACGACAATGGGGTATTAAAACGAATGAATACTTTTTTTAAAGTTGGGTAATCGTTTAACATGGCAATAGTATTTCTACTGTCGTTCATATATCTTAAATATTCTAATTCGACTTTATTATTAAAAATCATTGAATTATTTTGTTTATTAACATTAACATTAACACTACTGACATTGCCAGCTGTAGGCGCCACAACAGTACTGGCGGCTGGACCTGCAGCTGCCCCTGCACTAATCTCATTCTCATCTTCAGTAAAATCAAACAACCTGTCTTTTTCAGTGTTAACTTGATCTTGAACTTCTTCCATTTCAACAAAAGTATACGCCGCATCTACAACTCTCTTACGTAGATTGTTAACATTAATATCAGGAGAGCATGTTTTTTTAATAATATTAAACCAGCGCAATTTAAATTCTGGATGAACAACGGTGGCAATAATTGCATCTGTTACTTTTTCATCCAATTTAAAAAATAAATTAAAACGCTGCAGTAACCCATTTAAACAAGCATCCAGCAGTGGTAACGAAAATCTGAGTTTGTTTGTTTTTTTCATCTTCTTCAATTTATTTTTAAGAGACGCTAAACAAGGAATTATAGTGCCATAAAGTACATTATTTTCTGCCTGCAGAACATCTAGGGTAGCCCCCATAGGTTCTATGACCGTACAATATTCTTCCAAATAAAGTAATTCATTTTCAGAAAATGATTTTTTTAATTCCAATTTCTGAAAAAGTGTTGGAAGTTTTTCTTTACTTTTCAGAATTTTATTGATCGCATCATAATACGAATTCCATCGAGTTAAACCAGGATAGCTTAATGTATGACCTAAAGTGTTTTTAACAATTTCGGCTGACTTGGGCATAGAAGAACAGTGTACATTTAGTCATAGCATGCGTATGTCTTGTTCTTAAATTTAAATTTACATTAATAGCTTTACAACAGTCTGTAGTAAAAATTAGATTAATTGTATGACTAGCACAACGCAAATGTGGAGGCAGTGCATATTGCGCCTGTTCTATTTCTTCTATATTGATTTCTTCAAAACCTGGTCCTACTCTTAGTTCTTCCATATCTTCATCATCCATAACCACACTAGTATCTGCTTCTTCTTCCTGTTCTTCTTCGGCAAGCTGTAATGCGTCTTGATTCCAAACCTCCATAGGTAACTGAATACCAAACTCTTTAAATTCTTTCACAAAATTTGCTACAACTTTATGATTGTCTATCCCATAAGTTATATGCATGTCCTCTATAAAGTTGGCAATCCTATCAAATGAATGTATGCCAGTAAACCGTCTACATGCCAATGCAACCGAATATCTGTGTAAACAGTCAGCGATCCAGTGACAGGTTACACCGAAAAAACTTTTTCTTTTTCCCGACCAGATGTTAGTAGTAGTACATACATACTGCACATTCTGAAGTTCCATTTTCAATTTTGATTTTCTTTCTTGAGACATTTCTGAAATGCGTCTAGTTAATGTTCTTCGGCTAAACAAATTTACATTAAAATTGTCAAATATTGCTCTAAAGCTTGGATGATCTACTAATTGCATCGGTGACATGGTATCTACAACAAACTTTACAATTCGTTTTTCAAAATCTTTTTGATTAACCATTTTTCCATGGCTTCTTTTGTCAAACCCAAATTCAGTCATAATGCGTTATTTTTTAATTGCTTTGTTGCTGTCTTGAGGAGGCCCGGGGATTATTGTTTTACACTTATTTCTCTTTTTTGTCGTCTTATTTTTCGTAGATTTATAATCTAAATATTCGATATATTTATTTTGATGCATTTTCTTCAAATGTTTTATAAAAATTTTTGTTGTAGTTAATGAACCCTTAATGTTTACAATGTTAGGGGAACAATTTACACATTGAGTTTCTATGTGATTAATATCACTTATTTTAATAACATTGAAAAACTATCCATCCAGTAAAGCACTCTTTTGAATTATGTTTTCATATGTTTTACTTTCATCATCCGCACATAGTATTTTACCATTACCGCTTGTAATAGTTCGATTACCAATATTACCATGGTAAGATGTGGTTGCAATTGTTATATCTATTTTAAATAAATTTGTATTAGCATTATTAATAAAACATGAAATTAAATTTACCTTTTGATTCAGTGGATAATTTATCCTCTTTGGTTTTTTCCATTTTGCTATGACCTATCTTGTTCTGACTACTTCACCGCTACTACTGTCACCACTAGTAGTTAAGTCATAATGTTCAAATTCTGGATCTTCATCTGTTGCATAAGGATCTGATGCACTTGAATTATCACGATCCATTTTTTTTTAGGTTAAATGTTATTTAGTAACTAATTTACTAAATACAATTGTGACTATTCATTATTATTATTATGTATATGTAATATGTAATGTAGCTTATGTAGTTAGTAAGCAGTATAGTAGCACGTACGACGTCCGCACTTAACAGTGTGTAAATCATACTGGTATAGAGAGAAATTTGAGGTGTAACTGTTTACGAGTGTAGCGTGGATCGAGTGCTGGTCAGTGCCAGGCACTGTGACTCGTGACTTTGTACTCGAAAAAATAGAAAAATAAGTATTGAGTACCATGTAGTTTCAATACAAGTACAAGTACCAAGTACTCAAACACCAAAGTACTTGTAAGTAATTTTAAAAGAGTACTTTGGGTACTTAAGTACAATTTAGAGTACTTTTACTTAGGTACTGCCCAGCTCTGCATGTAGCCCACTGTCCTTTAAATGTCCATAAATTTAAATAATATTTAATGAATGAAGGATAACTTTTGCAAATGGCACTAGAAATTAGTAGTGTATGGTGCTTCAATGCATCTTCGATATTTATGGCATAAACAACATTTTTTATCATAAAGTACAATTCTTGACGATTGTCTTTTGGAATTTTATGTTTGTGGTCACACAACCAACTCCAACATGCCTTTAAAAAATGGAATTGGCAGAGTAATAATGTCGAACGGGGAAAGTTTCTCGTAAGTGAATATTTCTCCTTTAAATCATTATCTGTCAAAAATACTGTTGGATAGTTTGCTTATAAAATGAATCGACTGGTAAAATATTTAATATATATAATGCTTCGTCAAAAACATATTCTTTCTCACTATCAGTAATAATGACGCCAATCGGTAAGCCCCCCTGCTACTGTTGGTGTTATAAAAAAATAAATACGGTGTCTTTGTTTATCCATGCCTCCTGATGCATCAACCATTACTAATTCACGGCACTGGCTAATATTCTTATGAGTGCGGGACATAATGGAAGTACATAACACAACAAAATAATGAACGCCATCCTTAGTTTTAAAAACCCTTGCAGTCCCTTCGTTGTTCTCCTTACTGTAATTATCCAATTTGCTTTTTAAATTTTCAAACATAATATCTCCTGAAGAACAGCCATAATCACGAGCAAGCTCTTTTTCAAAAAGTTTATGTACTACTGAAATTGTTGGCACGTAATGTGTATCAGCTGCCAATTGATAGTAACTATCACTATTTTCAAGCAAAAGATCAGTTTTTAAACAGTGTAAAGCAGACGAGGGATTATGTCCTTGTCGGAAAAGTTACCTCAATTTTTCTTCGCTTTCGTTTGACGTCACGGTATTTTAAAGCGGCTGCACTTATTACACAATGATTATGAGAAGCTTTAAATGTCACAATAGCAGGCCAATCAGGCACAAGATTGTCTATTACCTTGGCTCTTGAATGAGTAATGAACCTAAAAAAAAAAGATGTAAAATGTACTTATATGTAATTTGCCATCAGCTATTGTCTTACCGCCTAATTATAATGTTCAATTTTGCTGGGCAATTAGTATTCTTTGATGAACGAACTCCTTTCACTCTCTTATCTGTCAAGTGAACACAACGTAAATCGACTCTGTATATATTAATTTTTCCACAGTTCGGATATATTGCAGGTTTCCGTCAAGTCGTTTTTGTACACTCTTCATAATTTTTAAGCCAAGCCTGATTTAGAAAAAATATAAGTAATATAAAATAAGGCATTAATAATACACAAAAGAATATAGGCAGCAAAAACACAGTGATTTTCATATTTTTTATACAGTTACTTCCCGAATGCGAATCATATTTTCGCTTGAACCCATCAAGTATGTATATTAGGGTGGGCCGTAAAAATAAAAGTTCGATTTAACGAACACAATACGTGCGAAAAGTTGCATATTAACACAGATAATTATCAGGTAAAATATAAAAAAAATCGAATGTAATCTTCTGCCCTCTATCAGAGCCAGTGTATTCATAAAATTTGTAAAATAGAGAAATGTTCAGTATTAGTAGTTCAATACTTTATTTTTATCCGTAAGAAATAATTTTCCATTCAGGTAATATGAACCAATAAACCAGTTAAAACAGGAATAAACTTGTCGACTAATATTTTATGGCTAACTTGTTTACAAATACAGATTGTGAGACTCAGTTGAAGTTCGATTGTCGTGCGATAAAGACGTGTTACAGTTGTGAAATAATTTAAAATGAAGTCCATTGTTACAAGAGGTTTAATTATTAGTTGCCCCATTTTTGGTCCTCCTAGTGATCTAAACTGTTTATTTCTACCAACTGTAGATGTTTTGAGGTATTATTTATTCGTCAGATATAAATTAAAGTGCAAAGAACTTATTGTTTCGCGTAAGGAACCAACTTTTTTTAGAAGTAGCTGATATAGTTGTAAAAGACATTGTCAAAATTTGGAATAAAGCTTCGATTCCTATAGTGACATGGGATCGTATTTTGCAATTAATTCGTAACTATCATAACGAGTATTTAAAACTAATACGTTTTCCGATAGCTAAACGCAATACCAATTATGATATTAAAGTTAATGCGTTTAGGGAAAAACCAGTTTATTCGACATTGGTGCTTGCAAATGCGATTTTATTAACCTACTCATGCGAAAAGTCTCGGAAAGTTCCTGTCAAAGAACAAATATTTATATTAGACCAGAGATCTAACAGAAAAATGGTTATTGGTACAATCGACTTTGTTGAAACTGAGAGAATCAAAAAAGCTGTGGAACGGAAAAATAAAGAAACCGGAAAACACACTAAAATAGCGATTGTGATTGAGAAATTTCCTACATCTAGATGTAAATCGGTGCATGCTACACGTTGAGAATAAGGGAGTGAAAATGTTAGAGGGACATGACAAGAGAAAGACTTCATCTAATCCTAGATCTCATGCTTGTTTGAGAAACTTGGTATCTTCTGAATCTTCTCACTCTGACCCAGTGATAAATGCGGAGAATTCTGATCTACCGGAACCTTTAAATTCTAATAGAGTTCAGAAATGCAGTCGTAACAAACTGCAGCTGGCAACGTTAGCTAGAATATGCGATCAGTATTGCATTTCTGATCGATCTGCTGCAGCAATTGCATCATCAGTTTTACAAGATGTTGGAATGGTAACGAAACAGAATTTAAGGAATGTTTTTGACAAGAACAAAGTTCGACGAGCACGAAAAAGGAAGCGCCAGGAGGTTAAACAAAATGATGTCAGTAACAGTTTAAGAAGTATTTACTTTGACGGGAGAAAGGATAAAACACTATCCCAAGAGAAGAAAGGACAATATTATCATCGTAAGACGATTACAGAAGAACATATATCTCTTATAGAAGAGCCAAATTCCGTCTACGTTGGTCACATAACACCGACTTCTGGTACCGGTAAATCGATTGCAAAGGCAATATATAATTTTTGTGTTGTAAATAACTTGTGTTTAGATCAACTCAATGCTGTAGGTTGTGATGGCACAGTTGTAAATACTGGCAAAAAAAATGGTGTTATAAGATGTCTCGAACTTGAATTAAAACGACCGTTACAGTGGTTTATCTGCCAGCTGCATGCGAATGAGTTGCCCTTAAGACATCTTTTTGAACATCTAGATGGTAGTATTACAGGGCCCAAAGAATACTCAGGACCAATTGGAAAGTTACTACAAAAGTGTGAGCAAATGCCAATTGTAAATTTTACTGCTATTGTTGGAAACTTCCACCATGTGAACCAAAAAGATTTTAGAACTGACCAACAGTATTTGTTAGAAATTTGCAAAGCTGTTTCTTCTGGTAATTGTCCATTGAATTTAGCGAATCGACAACCTGGTAAATTGTCTCATGCCAGGTGGCTAACGATGGCAAATCGCATTTTACGGCTCTATATTGCTTCTAAATATCCAAGCAATAATTTGAAGATTTTGGCTGAATTTGTAGTTAGAGTTTATGCCCCAATGTGGTTCGATATAAAGAATCATTCGTCTTGTAAAAATGGAGCAGAGCACGTATTTAAGACAATTCAGATCTCTCGATATTTGAGTGATGACTTGAAAAAAGTCATAGATCCAGTTATTCAGCGCAACGCTTATTTTATCCATCCCGAAAACATGCTATTAACAATGATAACTGATAATCGCATAGCTATTAGAGAACTGGGTATAAGACGCATTCTTAAGGCAAGAAAATGTAAAGCTACGGGAGTGAGACAATTTGATGTACCAAATTTAAACTTTAATGCTAGCGAGTATTTTGAACTCATTAACTGGATAGAATTACAAGTCACGCCTCCTTTTTTTTAGCTAATATATCTGATAGTGATCTTCAGGAGCTAATAACAAATAACTTCTTTACAGTTGAATTTCCTCGTTTCCCATGCCATACGCAAGTTGTGGAAAGGTGTGTGAAAATTGTCACAGAAGCCTCCAGTTCAGTTGTAGGCCAAGATTCTAGAGACGGTTTAATTCGTACAACAATTGAGTCCAGAGAAATTATGCCATCATTCAACAGCAAAAATAAATTTTAAGTTGCTTAGAAATATTGTTAATTTTTTTTTAATGTTAGTTAGTCCTACATTGTATAAGAATATGCGTTTTTTTATATCAATATACTACTAAAAATAACAATTAGTATTATTTCTACCCATAAACAAATAATGACAAATACACTAAAAATATAATATTCATAAGGCAGTAGAGGGCAAAAGATGTGTATCGAATTTAAAATAAAATATATGAGGTTTTTTATGTTTAAATACACATATTTTCCTCACTATTGTGTTGTTTAAATATGACGAAAAAAAAATCATAGGTATAAGAACGGCCCACCCTAATGTATATTCATAAGGCAAATTCTGGATATTTACGTTTTTTGTCTCCATTCTCACTAATATAATCTTCGCGTTGTCTCTGTTGTCTCTATGTCCATCTAACTTAACCTAAAATAGATTAATAAACTAATGAACTTCGCGTGCCACGTGACAACGCCAGCCAATTACTGACGACGAATTTATTTCCATAACAGAACCGATTAGGATTGGCGAAAATGCGTCCAGGAACACATTATTGCTAAGTCATCCTCAAAAGAAGAGGAAGACATCTTATTAAGTTTTTAAAATTTGATCCTCCAACAAGAGACAATTTGTTTTGCTAAAAAAGATATACTTCTAACATACAGGCCTACGCACTGTGTGGATGTTGCCTCTACTTTTGTCCTGTTATATTTTCTAAATAAAGCACCAGATTGTTGGAATAATAACAGATATATTGTTCTTTATACTGCACAATTCTTACATAACCGCTCAGATCACCGATCATGACAACTTACAACTGCTGCCAACCTAAACATCTTAATACACTACATAATGGCCCTTCATAAATTTAACCTTACCGGAGCTGTGATTTTTCTTTTCGGTCTGTCATTAATCTTTCGAATCGGAGTCTTGTCCTTAATAACTACACTACCTTTCTTTTCATCTTCCTCCCTCTGCACTTCGGCACTCTTAAACTTAACAATCGGTTTCTCGAACATTACTGGTAAATCTACTTTAGGTACATCATAATCGCTAATCATTTTATTCACCTCAAGTAAAGCTTTATCATTAATACTACTAGAGCTACATGGTAAGCTTATATCTATCTCAGGAACAACAGGTTTTGACTCTGAGAACACTTTATTATCATCTTTTATCTCTTAAAATTTGATACATATGTCTTTTCCATATGACTTTTTCATTCACTAGTTTACAAAAATAAACTCTATTTCCTTCATCAATTATATATTCTGACCAACCTTTTTTATTAGGATTACGATAATCTCTACACCAAACCCTATCACCTTCTACAAATTTTTCGTCTCTTTTTCCTTCATAATTAATAACATTTCTATTCACCTTATCATCTTTCTCTGCTAAAAAATCTAATCTAGTTCTGATTTTATGTTTAAAAATTAAGCTAGATGGAGTTACACCTGTCGTCATGTGCACTGAATTCCTATAATGGAATAAATACCTGTTTAACAATGGTTCAAACGAAGCACCCCTATTGGTCTCATCCATAATGGCTGTTTTAAACCATTTTTTATACTCTTAACACTATTTCCAGCAAATCCATTAGTAGCCGGATGAAATGGTGGTGACGTTAGATGCTTGATGCCATTGATAAACAAAAACTTAGAAAACTCATCTGAAACTAATTGAGAACCATTGTCCGTAACCACCACCTTCGGCAATCCAAATCTAGCAAAACAACTTCTAAATTTTTCAACAGTAGAATGGGAACTAGTACTTGTCATAATGAAAGCCTCAGGCAATTTAGAAAATGTATTTACAATAACTAGAATAGTTTTACCTTTAAATGAACCTAAGAAATCAGCATGTCCATTTGTGGTAAGCTTTTATACTCGCCAAATAAAGCTTCCAGCGGTTTATGATCTGAATATATTTCAGACTTCCTACCTACCAAATACTGATATAATTTTTTGACCGACCAGTAGATACTGAGCGCTTCCTTATGAATCATCGCATAATTTTGTTCAGCCTTTGACAAATCCCTTGAAATAAAGCACACTGGACGCTCTGATCCATCTGGCATTACATGCAATAATGCTGCCCCAGTACCATACTGGCTGCTGTCACATTCTAAACGCAACGGCTTATTTACATCATAATGTACTAACATTTTTTCAGAAGTCAGTTCTCTTTTCGCGAATTGAAAAGCTTCGTCACAACTTTTTGTCCAAACAAATTCCTTATCCTTTTGACATAAATCATATAATGGTTTAAATTTTTGTGATAAATTTTTAATAAAACGAGAGTAATAATTTACTAACCCGGTAAATGCTTTAACCTCGGTAACTGTTTTTGGTTGTGGTGCTTTCAAAATAGCTTCCATTTTCCCTTCACACGTTTCTAAACCTTTTGAAGAAATTTTATGCCACAAATAGTAAATGCAATCTTTAAAAAACTCACACTTTTTTAAATTAAACCTAAAGCCAGCTTTTTCCAACTATTTAAAACTTCAGCTAAATTCTTTAAATGTTCCGCCTCATTCCGGCCCGTCACGACAATATCATCCATAAAGTTATCCGTACCCTTACATCCCTGTAGAACTTTTTCCACAATGGCTTGAAAAATAGAACAAGCCGGTTTTGTTCCATAATATGGTAACCTTTTAACCTTATAAATACCGAAGGGTGTGCTCCATGCTAAAAGTTCAATTGACCCCTCATCTATTACTAACTGGTTATATGCATTTAAAAAAATCCAACTCTGTAAAAAAACTTGCTCAGAATTAAGAAATATGACATTATATCAAGTTTGATAACTATATGCATATTTTTAATTTTTGTTAGATTTACTGAATAGTTGTAATTTAGTTCACTTTTTAACAAATCGTTCAACCTCAAATATCTAGGTAGTGTTTTCATGTATTTTATATAACTGAAAGTATTTATTTTCCATGGCAAACTTTAGAAAGTTAATTACAACTATTCAGTAAATCTAACAAAAGTCAAAAATACGCATATTAAAAAATTTGTGAAAAATAAAACACACGTATGTTCTCTTTGAAGTTAGTATAATCACTGATAAAAAACCTTTTGGTTATAATACCGAAATTTTTACATGCGCATTAAGCACAATGCATTTTCGTTACAAATCAAATTAGTTTGGCCGTATACATATTTGCATATAGATGGCGTATACTATATTAAAGTTAATTTTTGAAGCTCTTTACTCAATTTTAACACATATAACTATCCAACTTGATACAATGTCATATTTTTTGATTCTTAAGTTTTTCTTATAAAAATTTTCAATATCTTGCACAGAAGCGATTTTTAATTTATAGACTGTTACTAGCGCCCTCTATACACTTTTGAAAGTTTAATATTCTGAAAATAAGTTTTGGATCAAGCAAGAGCAGAATCTAGAAAATCGTGTTCATACTCAAAAATGTTGTGTCATTTACACTTAGAATACCGCTTTCCCGTGAACACATTTTACATAGGTATAATATATAGATATATAAATATGTGGGAGACCGGGGAAATGTTGGCACACTTTTATAAAAATAATTTTTTTCTAAAAGATTTAAAATGTTAGAAAATTAAACAGTTTATTACATAACAAGTTGATATTTTTACTACATTATAGGATAGTGAGAAAATAATTCATTGACAGGGAAAAGCGTAACAGCCAGTTTTTATATGATATGTCAAGTGTGCCTATCTTCCCTGGATGTGGGGTAGGTTGGCACAGGCGTTGGGGTAGGTTGGCACAAAGAGAGCAAATGAATAAAATATTATTTAGATTTAATTTATTGGCCCATATTTAACAAACGAATATCTATATCAAACTTAAGGAAAGACTGCAGTCTCTTAGTACTCCCGGCAAAAGAAGGAGGGGGGAAGAATCAATTTTATATCTTCTGAGTTTATGGTAGCTATGTCTTCTATAAGAGGAAAGACAAAGCTTCCAGTCTTTTTCTCGCTTTTGCGTAAGAATGATACTCCCCACTCTCTTATTTCTCCTTGGGTAACAATTTTTGCGATGTAAAATTTTTCTTTTGACCGTGCGTTTGCTTCGTCCACTAATGCAACTAGAACAAAGTCATCTTTTTTGGGATCACGCTCAAGCTCTTTAAAGTTATCAGGATTTGCACCTCCCGCCCAATCTACATCTTCGTCGCCGCTACCGCTTGCTTCAGATTTCCATTCTTCTTCGTCAGTCGTTTCTTCGTTTTCTTTATTTTTTTTTAGTTTTCTTTTTTGTTTTTCTATTCCCCTTTTTGTTTGTTTTCAGAGCCAGTTTCCTTTTTTGAGGCAGCTTTTTCTTCTTCGAGTGCATCTTTGACTGGTGTGTCAGTCAATATTGCCGTAGACCTTTTCTTTCTTGTAGCTTTTTTTGGGTTTTCTTGGTGGAGCCTTAGGAAAAGATCTGAGAATTTCCAGAGGGGATATAACACAACTTAATGTACTAGGACCAGGTTCATTAAATGTTCGCATGCCACTTTTGTCCAGTTTAGATGTCAAATCTGCTTTTTGTGCCTTTTTTTTCTGGAATCTGAACACTCGGGATTGATTGATCAGGAGTTGGTGCATTTGGGGATGGTCGGTCTGTTACAGTACTGGGAATAAATTCGCTCTCAGAAAAAATTAATCGATTGAATGGGAAAATCCCTGATACCTTGAAACCACTAACAATGTTATTCTGAGTGACAGCCAAAGGTAGCGCAGTATTGACAATCCCAGGAATGTCATAAATAGTCATTGTGGAGCCAGGATGATTCCTCATCCAAGCATCACAGGCCGTATTAACATACTTTTTAAAAGGTCCATATACACTCCTATCTAATGGTTGCAGTTTATGGCTGCAATGGGGTGGAAACGACAGGACACACACTCCATTATTTTTTAGAAAATTCAAAGCTTCTATCGATAAGTGAGCGTCATGGTTGTCTAACAACAATAATACTGGTCGCTCTCTGGTGCATTTGACATTTCTAACAAAATGTTTGGCAAACTCTATAGAAAATGTTCTTCCTTCATCCATCCGGAGATATTAGCACAACCAGTGCTTCCTGTTGGTGCGCCATTTAGGAAATGATCTTTAAAATGCACTCGTCGAAATACAAAAAAAAGGGTGAGTTGAATTTCCTGTAGCTGACACAGATATAGCAAGGGTCACCAAAGTGCCCCTCTTAGCAGAAGTAACCTGGCCAATTTGTTTAAATCCTTTCCCTAGCGACTACACGATCTGGTTTTTGAACCGTTGTGATGCCAGTTTCATCAATGTTCCAAATGTCACATGATTGAAAATGGTAGCGATCCATGACTTCTTGCAAATTATCAATAGAAGCATTGACATTGTGTACATTAAATGCCGAAGCTCTGGCCAAACTGGTGGCTTCGGGGGTTCGAATGGATAGTGTTGAATTTCTTTTTAAAAAAAGAGGTAAACCAATCAGGACCCGCCATTTCTAACTCTATCCAAGATGTAGGTATTGACTTTTTTTAGGTATACTACGTATTGATATGCAAACTTTCGCACTTCTCTTGGGGAAAGTCCAAAGTACACATCTGAAGCCCTCTTCAAATAATCCGATAGCTCTGCCTCTTCGGAGGTGGAGAATACCTGCAAACAATGCAAAGTTATAGAAAACAATAGCCCAACTTTGTAGAATCTTCTTTTGAAAAGTCAAAATCGACCTTGCATACCTTTCTATTTTGTTGATAGCCAAATTGAAAATTGGACTCTGCTTTATTAAGTTCTGGTTCGGGAATTTTAGAGCAATATCTTGCTAACGAACGAAATGGTATTTCATACTTTGCTGCAGTAGATCGTATGCTTTTTTTATCAATTTTAACTTCCCTAACTGCCCTCAAAATTATATCAGAAGGCGTACTTGCCCTTGTAGTTTTACGTATCCACTGTCTTACCATTTTTCTAAAAAAAATATAGGTATATATATTGTAAGACGTAACGGGGTTGGTTAGCACACAGGCCAACCAACCTCGACATACTATATGACAACCAACCCCAATGCTACTCAAAATTTATTAAACGCCATTATTCCATAGGCATGAGAAATTTACTAGAAACGGATTTACAAAACAAAAGGTTACATCCTATACTTTTAACAACCATATAAAACATTGACACATTGGTTAATATGCGAAAAGACATTTACCTACTTCAAGAATATTTACTTTGATGATACAAAAACAGAAATTCGCTCACCAATTTAAAAGGAGTACATCCACACGCTCACGTTCCAAATAGGTGACTGATGGTCTACTAAACTGTCTTACAAAAAGATCCTTGCCGCTGTCTAGTGACTAACGGCAGAAATATGCGACGTGTGCCAAGCAGCCCCCGTAGCCAACCATCCCCGGTCTCCCCTACATACATATAAATTAAATTATCGGGAGAAACTAAAATTGTCTCGCTCTTTGACACTTGAGGAAGACAGTAATTAGTATGGAAGAAGGTAAAAGGAGAAAGTATCGTCTCTTGATACTTTAGACTATTAAAATTCATCGTAGTCAGAAAAAATCATTACCTCGTTTATTAGGTTTATTAGTTTTTCGTTTTATTTGATTTGCCACCGAGGCTTTTAGTTGCAGTGGTGTTCTATTCTTTAGAGCAGGATTTGCCTTGATAATTTTACTACACTCAACCATTCTTAGCAAGTCACCTGCAATGATATGCTCCTTAAAGAAATCGGATGCAGCTTCCCTTTCTGGAGTAGACCAAGAAGTCCTCTTCACTATTCTGCGAGGAGAAACTAAAACATATAGATATTAGTGTAAAATAATATATTTCAACGAGTATGAATGATGGTTATTTTTCACGAGGGTGAAGTTTATAAAGCGAGCCGTAGGATAGTTTTGTAATTCACCCTAGTGAATAATAGCAATTAGATGCGAGTAGAATACTATACTTTGTCTTCGACTTCATTAAAATAACTTAACAAAAATTTCTCGATTTGTCTCGAACACGTCATGGCCTATTTGATAAAATTTTTAAAACCTGTTTTTGAGTTAAGGTGTTAACAACTACAGTTCCAAATGTTTGGACAGACGGACGTTTTAGAAGAATTTGATGCGAGTAATGACAAAAGAGCTAACGTACATGACAATAAATTGTAGTAAATTCAAAAACACCTACCACAACGATTTCTACCATACTGTGTCTCACTCGTATTACACCAAGAATCATTGGGTCAGTCTGAGGTAAATCTTCCATCAATACAAAATTTTCATTTTGATCTAACCTTGACAGTTCCGCAACGATTAAAAAAATTGTTGCAAAACAAGGCATATCGTCAACGTGACTACAGAACTAGTAACAAAATGCAAACAATACTACATACATGCATAACACTAGAATTAGAGAAAAGTCACTGGATAACACAACAATTACAATGAACTCTTTGAAAAATAATTGCATATTCTAAAATACAGGGTGGCCCACGAGGTTTACGCCAGTCGATATTTCGAAAATTATTTGAACTACAATTTTAAAATTTGGAGAATTTAAACAGTGGCATGCGGTGTTTATTTCACATTTCCGATCACGTGACATCAACTTCAATATTTTAATTGGGACACCTTGTATATTACTCATTTCTGTAAAAAACTCTTTTAATGCAAATTCAATGATACCATACTTATCACCGTTGTTTCGGCTCTTTATTCTTGCTGTAGTAAGAACAAAGAGGTTTTTATGAACATCTCTTTATTTTTATTTAAAAAACGTGGATAGCTTAGTATTATTAGATTTGCTGTTTGTACAAGTAGTAAAAAAAATTTTGTTTTTATGCCTTTACATTTTACTTACGAGTATGTCGCTATGCTGCTCATATATGGCGAGTGTCGGAAAAAATACAAGCCGTGCTCGAGACTAGTACAGAGTTCGTTTTCCCACCCAAACGACTTTAAGTAAAAATACTTTGGCTTAATATATTGGCTGGCTTGTTCCCCAGATATGATACCTTAAGATTTCTTCCTCTGGGGATATTTAAAAAGTTTGGTTTATTCTACACAGTCTACAAATTTAGACGATTTTCAAAATAAAATGAGAGCAGCGTGTCAAATTGTTACCAGAAATGATTAGAGCAGTATGTACTAAAAATCTCTTAACAAAATTTGGGTATTGCATTACTGGAGGTGGACGTCAATCAACTGTAATGATTTTTTTACTTTTTTTGTTTCGTTTTATTTATTGATTATTGACGTTCTTTAACAAAACTTTTAAAAAATCCGTTCATTCATTTAACAGCTCATATTGTCATCGTTTCCCACAAAAACGCTGACAAGTATGGTGTCGTTGAATTTGTATTAAAAGGACCTTCACAGAAATGTAGTAATATACGATGTTGATGTTACGTGATCGGAAATGCGATGTTGCAATAAAACACTTTTAAGTAAGCAAATTCCAAAATTGTAGTGCAAATAGTGTTCAAGATATCGACTGGCCTAAACCTCGTGGGCACCCTGTATAATACTTTAACTTTAAAACATAGTAAATAGGAGTATATAGGAGATTGGGTCATTGGTGTTTAATTTTCAACATTCAGTCAGTATAGTGCAGCAACATTGGTCGTATGCAGAAATAGGATGGATGACCATTTATCTCATCTTAGAAAATGGTTTGAACTCTACTATAAACTGTAGCATCTCGTCTCTCTTTTCCCAATACAAAATCCAACTCTCTTTTCAAGGAACTACCTCGGTGACTTGAGGGGCGGTTAAGAAAACATTTTTAAACCATTTAAGTAAATCTGAACATATAACATGAATATATAAAATTTTTGTATGTATCTGTAATATACTTACGAGTAGTTTCTTTCCCCATACCTATTTCCAATAATTTTGAGATTCGACTTATTTCTCGACTAATAACTGGTACTCTGTAATGTTCTTTATGTACTTTGTCGGCGTGACCTAAAAAATTTGTCAGTAGTAGTCAGTCAGTAACTTCATGTTCATTTAGGTTTAAAATTGCCGCTTGTGTCGCAATTTGCTTTTTTTAATTGAGTGCCTCTCAATAGTTCCGGATGAGGCACCCCAGATTCTGTAGAGAACCTTCTCATTAAGTCACACGCTCTTAGATGTGTTTGTGTCAGCTTTCCTGGCACTCCAAATAGCTAAGGATTATTTTCTGAAAGTCCAGCCTCAAATTTTAAAATTAACTGTACACAATGAAACTGAAATTTAGACAAGAGAACGGGCCCTCCTCGGGCTTTTTTCCCTTTTATCACAAATCTTATATAATGCTTTGCACTTTGTTGATTAATCTGCAGACAGGGAATTAAACAAATCAGGGTCATCATTTTTATCGATAGATTGGTAAGTTCTGAAGTCCTCAATCGTTATACGTTCCATTTCGCCTGCCCTTTTTCGGTTGAATATCTGTATAGATATAGATAAGTGTATAGGATGCTAGCTCTTTCCATGCGAAATAGTCAAATGAATTTTGAGGTATATTAAAATATTTCTGAATATTTGTTTCAGGATAATTATTAAATATTGAACATTATTTATAGATGGCACCACAACATTTTTTTTTTTGTTGTAGTTGACTTTCCATAACAGTTCGATTTACTGATGAGGCAAATTCTTCTTTGGACACTTTTAAAAAAATTTTCTACTTGATTTTTTCGTGTTTGATCTCCATTTTTAATGCAATGCGTAGTCAACAGCTTACTAAATTTTTTTAATGTGCTACTTATTGCAAATGCAGTGGAAGGAGATTTATATTCCTGTTCTAGGTCATCTAATCCAGCTAAATTATTAATTGCAGTAACCACATTGTCAAATCGTTGAGGAATAAAAGTTGATGCAAAATCAGTCACTATAGCATAAATTTTCTTCAAATTAAGAGCAATCTATCTAAAAGCCTCAACTTTGTTCTTATCATTTTATGCAAATATGGTAATCGATATTTTGAACATAAAGAATTTCCAAAAGCAATTATCAGATCATCGTATCGTATAATTTCTGTAACATCATCGTTACTCAGTGTAGGAAAAACTTTGTCTCTTAGAGTTGGGCAAGCCTTTTCATGTAGTTGATTATGAACACGTTTTCCTAATACGTTCATTTTTCTATCACCCTTCTGCCAATTGGGAACACATTTAGGAAAATGTTTCCGAATAATTGTAAATTTCGAAAACATTCCTTTACAGGAGGGACACACCTTGTAGTCACCTGCTGATTTTTTAAGGCTTGTTCTTGGTCTTCTCGTTACAATTAAATGCCCATCATTATATCTTTGGTTTGTACTAAATTCAAAACAGCCTTTTTTTCTAATAATATCTATTATTTTTTTTCTCTCTTGACAACCTACGAAGTAATTAATACCTGTTTAAAATAGGTTGTGTCACTGCTTAACATTTAAAAAATATATTTTTACTGATGATTGGCATAACCTAAGAATTTCAGATATTATGAACAACCAAAATTGAGAAAAAAAACATGCCAAGCTAAATATTTTGAAAACTGTCAATATTTTCATATGATTATTATGCGCAAAGTACCTTTTTACTTTTAATGTAGATTCTGCAGAGTTTGGGAAACTAGGTACAGGGTGATTCCTATAATGTGCTCACCCCAATTTTTTGGTTTGTCCTTGAAAACAAAATAAAAATGTTTAACATGTCTTATAGTATTTTTTTCCAAGGATTTTGAAAATTGCAACGAAAAAACAATTGAAAGTCAAATAAAAGTGGGAAAAAACAGAGCAATGTTTTATTACAATTTTGAAAAAAAGGTTTAAATTCTCTTTCCAAAAATATAACATAACATGTATAATTACCTTCATATTCAGTAAAATACTGATATTAATTGAAATAATTTATAAGAATAATTAAATTTTATTTAAATTTAACAGGAAATAACATCAAATACCTTCTAACGAACAAATAACATTTATATTTAAAGGAACTGGTCAAAATATCCTCCATTATTTTCGACACAAATAGTATATCGTTTATATTATTCATTATTTAATACATTTTCTAACATGTTGGAATTATTATTTATATTTTCTATTTCTGCCAAAATTTTAACTTTCAATTCTTCTACTTCTATTTTTATAGCCCTCAGTTTTCAAGTGTCCTCATAAAAAAGTATCCAATGGATTTAAATCTGGGGTTCTTGGAGGCCACAATATAGTTCCACGCTTCCATGCCTATCCGCTCTGAGTATTTTTTAAATAACAAATGTAGAACTGGAAGTTAAAATTTCGGCAAAAATAGAAAATATAAATAATTCCAACACGTTACAAAATGTAATGAATAATATATATGAACGATATACTATATGTCGAAAATAATCGACGACAATTTGAACAGTTCCTTTAAATATAAATATTATTTGTTCGTTAAGATATTTGATGTTGCTTGATTTGGTATTTCCATTGTTAAATTTAAATAAAATAAATTCATTCTTATAAATTGTTTCAATTATAACAGTATTTTACTAATTATGAAGCTAAATATGTATGTTATGTTATATTTTTTGGAAAGAGAATTTAAATCTTTTTACAAAATTGTAAAAACGTTGCTTTGATTCTCTCACTTTTATTTGAATTTCGATTGTTTTTTCGTTACAATTTTCGAAATCCTTAGAAAAAATCCAATATGATACGCTAAACATTTTTATTTTATTTTCAAAGACAAACAAAAAAATTGGGGTGAGAACGTTATAGGAATCACCCTGTACATAGCAAAAAAATCTATTAATCTGTTTTAATAACCAAGATATTGGACTTCCGCGCACTAGGTGGACACGCTGTATACTTTGTATTTATTGTCAAGCAGAGAGTAGTCGTAAGATGACATATATCTCAATCTCAAAGAAGTGTCAGAATTGATCTACAACTACTCGCCACATTCTGCAGAGTTAGTGACTGTCTACAGTCACACGAATCTGGTATCTATACCAGATTCGTATGTCTTAAAGAGACACAGGGAGTCTAGGATGGACTGTCTTCTATGCATTTGACGACCACTACTCTTCTGATTATTGGCAAGCAGTGATGTCACAGCTACTAAATAGATGATGATTTCTTACCCTCTAAATATTCACTCTCATGTTCACCATCCTTTTCCTTCCCAATATTACCCACCTCAGTTTCATCCATGGCATTTTCTACCAAATTAAATCAAATGTTGGTTTTTATATTGAAAATGGGATATATCGCAGCTATCAAATAGATGATTTCTTCTTACCTTGAAAATTTTCATCATCTTCAGATTCAGCATCCCTTTCCTTCTCAATATTCTTCATTACACTTTTATCTATGGCAAAATGTTCAGAAGCAGGAATTTTTAATTTGTCCCTTTTTTTATAGATTTCCATGTCTTCAAAAGAATCACTACTGTCAGTCTCTTCATGTCCACTAAACATGTATTCGTCTTCGGATGCCGAAAATGGTTCACTCTGGTCCTCAGCAGCTAACATAAAACAATATCATGAAAATATAATACGTATAAAAGTGAAATAGATTCCTAACATGACATATTATACTTTTCGCAGATACAAAACATTTCGTAAGTAGAACGTTAAAATAGCAAATGAACTAAAAATAGTTATTTCAGTGTTTAATATCAGTTTTAAAAACATAATTGTACTTTAATTTTATTTAATGGGTGAATAAAGTAAATCTGATAACACTGGATGTTTTTGACGTTGGGAGTAGGTAAGTGCAAATTGTGCTTAACTTTCCTATGATCGAAGGACTTTTGCATTGTATGTATATTATATACCTTGTATTTATTGCCAGGCAGAAAATAGTCATTAGACGACATATAATTCAAAGAAGTGTCAGTATTAATTTACAACCAGTTGCCACATTCTGTAGTTAGTGACTGTAGATACCAGAGTTGTGTGTCCTAAGTAGACAAAGTAGCATTTGACCGACCACCACTCTTCTGATTATTGGCAAAGCAGTGTATGTCACAGCTACTAAAAAGATACTGATTTCTTACCCTCTAAATATTCTTTTCTTTCAGGTTCACCATCATTTGCCTTCTCAACATTGTCCATTTCAGTTTCATCCATGGCATTTTCTACCAAATTAAATCAAATAATAATAATAATAATAATAATAAAACGTCTTTATTAAATTAATAAATTTACATTAATTAATTTACTCCCTGGGCGAAGTTTAGCTCTAGGGCTATTCTGACACTTAACCCAATGTAAATAATTACATAATAAAACTTAAGTATAAATAATAGTAACATTAAATTGAAAAAAATTAAAAAAAGAAAGAAAGAAAGTAAAACATAAAAGTAATGAGTAGATTATCACAAAAAATTTTGCAAACAAAGAGTAAGAAAAAAAGAGAAAAAAATATCAAGAATTAAAATGAGTTGCCAAGTAACTGCTGATCTAAAAGATATTTTTTGAGTTTCTTTTTAAAATTAGGAACGGTATACTTTTTAAAATCTAGGTTTAGTTGATTGTATAAATAAATTGCGTTGTACGAAAATGATCTCTGAAACATGGAAGTGCTATGCAGAGGCATTGTTAATGTGTCTCTGCCACGAACATTAACATTATGAATAGTACTTCTCGGAATCAGTTTTTCTTTAAGGTAGAGGGGTGTTGAAGTTGTGTATAAATTGTGAACAAAAAACCAAAATAAAATACTTAAATAAATTGTCCATATTTAACCATTGTATCTGATTAATTTTACTAGAGATGTGATCAAATTTTCTAAGATCAAAAACATATCGACAGCAAGTGTTTTGTACCTTTTGAATACGTTTCTTGTTGACCATATCAAGACAAGGATAGTAAACGATATAGCAATAATAAAAAATGGACAATACAAGGCTCTCACAAAGTTTTTTCTTTAATTTGAAATTTAAAATTTTTTTATTTGCATATAGAAGTCTTAAGCGTAGATAAGTTTTCTGTATCAAATTACTTACATGTTTAGTAAAACGAAGATTAATATCAGACAAAAGTCCTAAATTTTTTGTAGAATCGTACCAACTGATTAGATCATCACTTATTCTTAAAGTAATGCTAGATTTTAGCTGAATATATTTAGCTGCAGAAGTAAAGAGCATAGCGGAGGATTTCGACGCGTTGAGCTTTAAGTTATTTTCAGAAGCATACCTTTCAATATAACTAAGGTCTTGATTAATACTAAGAGCTGCTTGGTGATAATTGTCGCTATTAAAGTGAAACAACAGTTGGGTATCATCCGCATAAGTCTGCATAGACATATGTTTTATTTTATTATACATGTCAGCCGTGTATACAATGAAAAGCAGGGGACCTAAAATCGATCCTTGTGGAACTCCCGATGACACATTTCCAACAGAGGATTCAGTGCTTCCAATTCGCACTAGTTGAGACCTTGATTTTAAATAGTTTTCAAAAAATAACAGTGCAATGGGGTCAAAACCATAATACTTCAGTTTAGCATACATGAGTTCATGACTGATGGTGTCAAATGCTTTGGAAAAATCTAACATAATGAGTACTGTCGCAAGTTTTTTGTCTAGATTTGTGATAATAGTATCATGAAGGTTTAGTAATGCAGTTGTTGTGCTATGAGCCTTTCTAAAACCTGAATGGTGTTTTGGAATAATGTTATTTTTTGAAAAATATTCATTTATTTGTACATAGACAATTTTTTCCAGAATCTTTGATAATATTGGAAGAAGACTTATGGGCCTCAGTTCATTTACAGACACTGGATTTGGGACCTTCGGCAAAGGAAAAATTAAAGCAGTCTTCCATGCACTGGGAAAATAACCCATCTCTAAACAGCAGTTTATTATATGCAACAAATGTTTCATAATGACAGGAGCACATAGTAATAGCATATTTAGATTGATACCATCAATACCACTTGCATTCGATTTGAGACCATTTATTGCATTTATTATAGTAGATTCATCAACTAAATTGAACTTAAAAGTAATGTTTTCATTAAATGTGTTTGAGTTAAAATGTGCAACATTTTCAGGACAAGCATTATCGTTAAAAATCGATAAAAAGTGGTCATTAACCAGGTCTGGCTTTAAAAAGGAATTTAGCGAATTTTTATTATCACATGAATAAACATTCATAGTTCTCAGCGCACGCCACAGGTGTTCTGAGGATTTTTGCCCCTCTAAAAAACGAAAGATACGCTGCTTTTTCTTTACGAATTGCATTTAGCACAAAGTTTCTTTTTGTTTTATAACTAGACCAATTTGCCGGGGTATTATTGGCTTTATATTTTGACAGAGCTTTCTCGCGATCTCTTATCATCAGTTTAATCGTGTCAGTTAGCCAAGGAGCATGTGGCTTACTTACTCTTTTCGTACATACAGGTGCATGAATGTCAAATAGATTTATAATAAAATTAGTGAGAAGGTTAACTTTATCCTCGATATAGGGCAAGTAAAAAAACATCATCAAAAGGTATTGATTGTAAGTCAGAAAGAAAATTATTGTAGTTGAAATCATGAAAGTTTCTATATGTAACATATTTTTGCGCATACTTAGGGATCGATAAGTGCAATTCACAGAAAATTAACATATGGTCAGTAACCAAGTCAGCATTAAGCGTTCCAGCAAAGTTAGAAATATTTTTATTTATAAAAATTTGATCAATCAAAGTTGCAGAATACTGGGTAATTCTTGTAGGTTCACTAATTAGCTCGTGAAAGCCGTATGTGTTGAAGCACTCAGATACTTTATTTCCAACATTAAAAAAATTCGTGTTGAAATCTCCCAAAACAACAATGTTATCATACATAGGTAATAGAAAAGGTAACACATTGTCTATAAGACTGATTAAATCTGAGTTGTTTACTGTGGGAGGACGGTAAATTGTACCAATAACTAAATTTGTACTGTGAAATTTTAGATTAAGCCATAAACTCTCGATACCCTTTTCATCAATATCAAAGTCGAATTGAATTACTTGGCATTTAAGTTCTTCACGAATGTACACTGCTACACCCCCACCTCTACCTGCGCGGTCTTTACGAAATAAAGAATATCCCCTAATGTCCACAGTACTGGACATAACGTCATTTGAGAGCCAAATGATGGTTGTTATATTGAAAATGAGACATATATAGACATATCATAGTTATTAAATACATTTCTTCTTACCTTCAACATTTTCGTGTCTTTCAGATCCAACATTGCACTCATTTGTTTAAGGAACAAATTTTATTCCAATCGAAAACTATGAAGCCTATAGAATATGCAAAAGTTAGGTTGTCTATTTTTTTCTTGGCGTAACTATTGGGTTGGTAGGTATAAACAGGAAATTCGATACTAGTAATTTACATTCATCTGTTTAATGAATAAATCTTATATCAAAAATAAAGGTAATTAAATTGCGAACAGAATGATATATGGTTGTTTGCGAAAAATCTGGTTTAAGTTCCGGTTGGCGAGCTTTAAAAAGCGAAATATTGGTGAGAATGAAAATGTGCGACAAAGAGGTCCGAGCAAACTATCCGGTGCGGTAGAAGAGGACGCAGCATTGCAGCTGCGCGGTTCGTCCATCGGATGAAAGAGAGTGCGCATTCTTTTTCTTGTAACATTTAACTATTTGTTCAAATTCTTCCAAAGTGTAAACTCTTAGTTGGTATTTCATAGCACGTTCAATTCCTCCAAAATCAGTGTCATTTGGTAGGAAACTGTGGCCAGGCTGTAAGTATTTAAAGTAAATTGTTTTTAATGAAGCATGTTCACTGAGCACCTTTTTTAGAAGAAGGACTATTTTTATATTTTGGTTCTGCCCTCCACAAGAATCAGACCAAAGAATTAATTCTTCTATATTTGCGTCTAAATATTTGTCTATGAATTTTTTCAAGCAGGATCCAATATCCTGAGCCCCTCTTCCAGCTACACCTTCCTTCCATATAAAGGCATATGGAGTGTCTGATGAGGCTACGTGAATGCCTTCATTGTAAATACTCAACTGTCTCTTATAATACACTATGTTGGTTGGCAACTTAGGCAATCCCAGAACTTTTTCCATATCATAGTTTAAAACTTCTAAAGTAGGTATAGTCTTAGCCCTTTTAAAATCTTTCTTTAACTCATCTCTAGCGCTCGAGGCTAATTCCAAATGTTGCTGATGCTCATCTGTATACTCTTTTCTCAGATTCTCATCATCAGTATTTCTTATTTGCATAGAAAGTTTGTCACAGGTATTGCAAGTATCTTTGACTGGAGGTTTACGTCTTAAGTTTCCATAAAAAATACGTTCGAACATTCCGAAACTTATTTTTGGATTATCCTCCTCCAAATACAATTCATACATCTTCATTTCAGTAAGGCCTTGAGCAAAAAATTTGGATTGAGTTTCGTTTCTAGCGTAATGTGAAACATAAGTAGGAAATCTCTGTATATGTTCTTTAACTTTTTGGACAGTGGCCTCGTTAATTTTATTTTTTCCTCCTGACTTGCTTCCTCTTTGGTCTTTGACATTTCCTTCTCTAATTTTCTTCAAAGCTGTGTTAATTCGTTTGGTCGATATCTGATAACTTTTTATATACATATTTCTGCAGACTTCAACGCCATCGAGTGTGTACATTCTGAAAAAGTTCTTTTTTATACTGTTTTTGTTGCGCTTCCTTTTTATAGGCACCTCTCTTATTGTTGTACCGATGAAACCGGTCTGTGCATCATAGGATGCTAGATTCCAAAAACAGTCAAACAATTCTTTTCTTTTTTCTGCTAAAACCTTATCTCTGCATTTTTCACTACAATTACAATTAAAATCACAGAAATTTTTGCTTTTATTAAGCTTTCCTCTAACAGTATAGTGCGTCTTATTCGAATCTCTCAATTTCTTTCTAGTTACAAAAATTTGTCCAGGAAATTTGTTCCTTCTTCCCTTCTTTTGGACGACATTTCCAGTTTTTCCTTTCTTCCAATAATAATTTCGTTCTCTCTTGTTCTTCATTATTCATCATGGCTTTGGACAACAACTCATCTTCATCATCACTACTTTGAGAAAGTGTAGAGTCTTCTTCTGGTTTATATTCACTATATCTATCATTTGAATCATTCGACTCATTTATTTCAATTTCAGGATTTCCGTTCTTCTCCAAGTTGATTTTTAAATTATAATTTTCTTTGTTTTCACAAAATAATCTACTGAAATTTCCAATACTATTGCGTTCTATATTATCCTCAAAGTTCTCACAATTCACAATACTAGAAGTCATAAATACACCTCCCAATTCTTTTCCATAATCCACTACTACTTCTTTGCCGTCATTATATTCGCTATTTTCTTCTAAATCTCTCAATAGTTCAGGTTCGTCTATATTTATTTCTTCAAATTCAACGTTTTCTTGGACAAACATAATATTGTCATCCAAATCTAATTCCGAAGATATTTTATTTTCGGGATTTTTTGTTGGTATTTTTGTGATTAAAAAGTATTTTTACCTAAAACAGTAACAGCTCGTTACTTTAAACGGAATAATTTTGCAACAATACATTTTTTAACTAGCATAGACGTAAAAAGATATAAACATTACTCTTCGCCGATGTATTGAACTTTTTTATATAATTGTTGCATATTCTATATTATACTCTTCGCAATTCCTTTAAAAAATTATGTTTTTAAATTTTAATCATCTCCTGATGATGCCATCCATCCATGGTTGGTGAAATGCTTGTCCGTATACTATGCAGTACCTATTTCGGTGATTATAGAATCATATAAAAGGTGAAAACCCTGCTCAGTCACATTTTTTTTAGGTAAAATATTTAATAACTTTTTTATTTATTGATCAATATTCTTCAAAATCAATAGGGTTCTTCCTCTAACACTAACTTACTCTACAAATTTCAACACGATCGGACGGACGTTGCGTTCTTGAGTTATCGTGTTTACAAGAAACCTGACGGACAGACAGACGGACGCACATTTTGAAAGGTGTTCAGAGTTCGATCACCAACACAACGGTATCAAAATTTTTGCTCTACGACCGATATTAACGGTTTTAGAAAAGGGGCAAAAAAAATTTTGCGTCTAATAAACCAATCCACTCAAAATACAAAAGCACTAGTCTACCATAAAAAAGTTTAGATAAAAATATTACCTGACTGTCGCAAGTTTGACTAACTGGTCCTAGCTGGTTTTGATAATACGGTTGCATAATAAATGATTCTGATATGCCCCCTTAGAAGAAAATAATATTTAAAAAATGCGACGTTAAAATTAAAAGATATTTACCTCAGTAGAAGCAAATCCTGTTTGAGAATTCTTCAAGCTTGCACTTGCTGGTATATCTGTTGCTACTATTTTTACATTTTGACACTTGTGGATACTGCCAGTAGGTGTTTCTTCCTAATGAAAAGAAAAATACGAATAACATTCTATTCCTAACCTAACTTTTGCCAGCATACTTACATCATTCGTATTTCTTAAAATATCCTCTATGCTTTGTTTTGTTTTTTTACATGGTATGTTATCCACGTTGTCAAGGGCACGCATTAGTATTAATTTGGATCTTTTACTCATTTTTTTTCACTTATTTCTTACCTTGTCTTAATTTGCACTGATTTCACCACCAAACAACAACCTGTGAAAAGTATAAGAGGAACCAAGCGACACCTACATTTATTTAAAAGAAACTGACCATTCAACAAAAGGAACCAAGCGACATTTTTGTATTTATTTAAAAAGGTACTGTCGGTTGGTTCTATTTACAGAAAAGATAATTCAGATTATTCTCGCATGGCGCTTGGTTCATAGCTAAAAATAACAGTGTTGTCAGGCAGAAAGGCTCTTGGTTCTTTTTCTATAATATAAAATGAAGCTTTGTGAACGTCATAGTGTTCTTTATAGAAAATTAGCAATTTGGCGCTTGGTTCCTTTTTGATTAACATTATCCATTTTAAATTCAAATTAATGAATTGGAACAGCAACGGAATAATTAGTAAATTAAATGAATTAAGGCATTTTATTTGTGAGCACAAAACTGATATTGCCATTATAACAGAAACTAAATTAAATGTCACGCATAAATTTAATATTAACAATTTTAATGTACCCAGATAGCACAATCTTCTTCCTGGAATAATCACTGAATATACTTTTGGAAGATTCGAATATTCTTAAAATAAGTTTTAAATATTCCAGATATTACAAGAATATTCTTTTTCATGCAAATGGCAGTCTATAGATATTCTGGGATCATCCAAAATCTATATTACAGGAATATTCAAGTTATCCTGAGAATATTTTTTAAAATATTCTCTTAATATTTTTTGCCCGATAGAATATTCTTAGGTTATCACTTCACTCTTTCACGAATATTGTGGGTATAATCCTGTATTATTCTTATTTCCGAATTCATACGCAGAATAATTCATAATTCAATTTAGATATTCCCCCCAATCTAATTTTTGAACTTAAGATTGATAACCAGTTTAAAACTATGCGATTTACTATTTAAGATTTTCTTTTTTTGTCCGATAATTGCACAATATGAGAGCCGAGTTCAGGACAATTAATAATAATGCAGTTTCTGTGCTTAACTATATTATTCATTCTGCCTTTTAATAATGTTTAAATTGGTCATCAATTTTTTTAGTATCTGCAATAACAAAAAATAGTTGCATAAATTTATTTTATTTTCATTAAGTATATGTATAACTATATATCTATTTTACTCTGGTACATTTTCCTCATTCTTGTTTTTTTCTGTCTTTCAGAAGCCTTAGTCAGCCACACCACAGTACAAATTTCTATTTCTCTTGTAGTCGCTGCAAAACCTGATAACTTTACAGACTCTGAAAAGGAAATTTTCTTAAGTAAATTTAAGACAAAAAATCTAATTTATTGCCGAAGCAACTAATTTTATAAATAGTCAAGAGAAATCTGTTTCTTTGTAAAATTTACAACAAATCAGCCTAGATGTTATTTGACTAGTAGTAACAATTAAACTTAATAGCAACCTGAACTATTTTATTAAACATATATCATTTTACCAATTTTAAAAATTAGAACGTGTGCAACATACACAAAATCATTACTTAATGGCAAACGATTCCTAAACAAATGAAGTATTACCTACCAGTAACTACTTGAAAAAGTTTTGTAGTAACAAAAACCATTATGGCCATGGAGGCTGTACAATTCGGCAACATTATTTTTTAAAATTTTACATAAAATTCTTCTAACACATTTCTTGTAACTTGATGCGCCTAATCTAGACAAATAAGCGACCTACAAACAAAAAATTAAATAAATAAGAATATCTGTAACAGGGTTCTTGGAGAGCAATTAAAATCCCTGACTTTTCCAGGTTTTCGATCGACTCTTTAATTTAATTTTCAGACATTCTACCTGTTTACGTTTGCAATAAAGGAACGTATAAAGGAGGTACCTATCAAATTTTATATGCAACATTTTGTGAATTCTTGTATAAAAATATAAAAATTACTAAAATTTTGCCAATGCCTTGAAAAACATATAGAAATTTTAAATCTGTTTTAATTACAAAATATTTTTCATTATGTATTTTAAAGCTCTCTAAGAAAACCTCACAAAATGTTGGGTGGCTTGAACTAGCAGAGCCAGATATATGCTGCTGCTAACTCTTTTTAAATTATACAATAACACAATAAGTACCATAACAAATAAACAATAAATATTTTCCCAACATTTTTATAAATTAGCAGATAATTATTGGTTAACCTTAAAAAGCCGAAATATAAATATAGCACACTTACCTATTTCCCAAATATCGATAATCCACATCCAACACGCACAGAATTAATCACAGGAAATAATTATATTATTAAATCAAGAATTAATAAAGTACAATCTCACAAACTTGAAACTGCGTTGCAGCGTTGCAAAATGCAAAATGTCTGCAGTATGACGAGAGTAGCGCCAAAGCTGCCAAATTTGCATTGCCACGCAGTCGCAGACTGTGTAACGCACAGAACGTTTAACAAATCGGATCATGAGTTGATAGCTTCGAGAGTGGTTATCTCTCTTCAGTTTACTCTATTTGTATTAGTCGCATCTCTTGTTATCTGCTTATAACCTGGACCAAGAAACACACCTTATGTACCAATCACTGACCCAGCATTGCGCAGTAGATTATTATGGAATTTAAAAATTAAATTAAATTAAGTAGTTTCAAATATAAGAGAATATAAATCAAATTTTAATTGTAAGATGTCATTTTAGTCATCTCTGATATTTAAATAAATCAATGTATTTTGGTTTTAATAAGGTGGTACTTAGGTAAGTACATAACAAATATTACACATTACACCACACCGAAGTTTTCATATTATCTATATTTCATATTATAGCATTAATTCGATTTATATTATTAAACAATTTTAATGCTGTATTGAAAAAAATTAATAAAATACAATTCAAAGATAATGTTTATATATTATTTTCCTTGAATATTATTGTTTCCTAATGAAAGAATATTCGTAGGATGATTTTCCCTGAATATTACTGTTTCATTATGAAAACATAATTATATTCTAAGAATATTAGGTTATTATTCACGAAGAATATTCCTTTATTATTCGTATGAAATATTCCTAGAGCATCATAATAAATTACATATATTCTAAGAATAATAAAATAATATTTCGAATATATACATTCCCCGGAGGACATTTACAGATCATTCTTAGAATATCCTGTGCTATTTGGGTATACAGGAAGGATAGGCCAAAATAAGCGAGGCGGCGGTGTAGCTATTATAATAAAAAAAAACATTCCGCATACACTGCTCGCCTCATATAATATATCCATAGAACATATTGCAATAAAACTAGGCGATGACACTGTTATCTTCGTCTCCTACAACCCTCCTCGAAACAGAATATCACAAAATGACCTTGATAATCTCTTTAATGATAACAAAATATTAGTTATAGGGGACCTGAATGCCAAGCATACTTGTGGCGCGATAACCGGTCCAACAGGAGTGGTGCCGCCCTACGCGAATTTGCTCTGTGGAGAATATTGCAATTTTATTTCCTGACCATCCCACCCACTATCCCGCAAATAACTCCACTCCTACATACATAGACCTTGTAATAAACAAAAACTACCCACACCAAATCCAACCCACCTCCCTTCCCCTCCTATCCAGCGACCATAACCCCGTCCTTTTTTACTATATGTTAAGATTGTACTGTGTTTGTATGTTATATATTTGATATCCAAGACTTTTAATAAACTTGGCAACTCTGTATGTAGAATCTAAGACTTTTCATAAACTTGGCAACGAGGTAGGCAGATTGAGTCAGCTGCCTATGGACATTACAAGTATAACGAGGCTATGTTTACAGTCCACGAATAAATCACAATTTTAAAGTCATACGAGTCTATTTTACTCAATTGAACCAGCTAGTTGCTATATTAGCAAAGAAAACCAAACATATTTTGGTTAGTGTCGAGCCGGATAAACAATTATAATTTGTCAACAAGTTTTAAACGATTGCAACAAGTGCTAAACCGGCGATAATAGGAAGTCATCCAGCTATAGTGACAACATTCAATTCAAGGCGCTCAAGCTGCGTTTAAGATGACGAGTATACTGGGGGACTGCAGAACCGCCAAGCTCCAGATTTGTCTATTTTTCCTGATTGGCCCGGTGCTGCAATATTTCAATTTACCTGCTATATTTCCAAGGAGGAGCTTACATGTCTATTAATTAATATTGTAAGTCTGTTCCAATTTTCCTTAATATGTCCACAATTTAGGGTTATTTAAAGGATCTATTAATCTATTATTTACAGGCATACAATTTACAATTTTGCTATTAAAACTATTACAGTGACAATTTTCTATTTATTATTTTAAACAATTAAGCCTGATTTTCTAGTGAGTACGAGTTACATTTTCATCGCTTTAAGTTAAAACTGTACGGTTACAAAAATGGCTAACTCAGATGAAATAAAACAATTTATTCGTAATCGCGGGTCAATTAAACAAAAACTCACAATTTTAGAAAACTTTATTAAAACAATTAAAGTGTGCGATGTTGAAAAAAGGCCACCTTTATCAGAGGTGGAAATTAGGTATAATAATTACGAACCAATTTTACAAAAATTTGATGAGGTTCAGTTAAAAATCGAATTAAATTGCGAGGAAGAACATTTAGCTGAGCATTACGAGGAACGAGAAGTGTTTGAAACTAGGTATGCTAATGCAATGGCTTTTTTGAAAGATTATTTAAAAAATCATTCAGAACCCGTAAATTCTCCCAGTGGTGGCAATTCGTTTAATAGTTCACCTCACGTTGATCCATTACAGGGTGTCATATTACCTAAAACTAAATTACCAGTTTTTAAAGGAGATTACGAGAACTGGCTGGAATTTAAAAAAAATTTTACATCGCTAAAACATACAAACGCGGCACTTAATAAAACACAAAAATATCAATTTTTACGAGCTGCGCTAGAGGGTTATTCAAAAAGAATTATTGACAGCATTGAATTTACAGAAAATCATTATGAATCCGCATGGAATGTGTTGTGTAAGCGATTTGACAATAAAAGAGTGTGACGTACTTCCTTGCTCTACGCAAGAGCGGAAGTGTCACTTTGACGCCCAACACTACGGCGGTGCACACGGTACGGATATCTCGGGCGCCAGTTTCTGTTTAGAGTGCAGAAACACCACTTTACTCTATCGGCGGGACGATAGAGGCCGGGCAACTGCAGTGAAGATACGGCTAAGTCAGGGGTCGGGAAAAAGGGAACTTACATACTACAGTTAAGGAACAGACTCTCATTCAATATATGTACATTTATTCTACACACTAATTATTATTTACACTTTATACACACCTTAGTAACTACAACTTATACTACAACGGTCTTACCTACAAGCGGTCTTATACTACTACGGTCTTAACTACGGACAAGCGGGGCAGTAAGCGGGCGGTCAAGCGGTGCGATACGGTACGCCGGTGAATGAAGCGGTGAAACGGTAAGCAGCGATAAATCAATCGGTCATAAGCAGATGGCGGACGGATACCAGGAGGGGAAGCAAGCGCCAATACAAGCAAACTATGCCTATCTAAAGCGGTTACTTATTATCGCTTGGCTGATGGATGGTTCCGATCTTATCATATGCCAAAGCTAGTACCTCCAAGGCGCCCTGCCAAAGAAAACGGACTCAGGCGGCCTGGAGGGTACGCGGTTGAATGCGATTACGGTAAGGGGGGGGAGGAGTAACAAGCCTAACAGTGGCGAATTGATGATGACGACGGTATGGTCAAACTCCAAACTACCCTGCAGAATTTTTACGTGCTCAGGTAGCCCGGGGGACCCGCGGTTACGGACGATACCTCAAGTCACCCTGCAGAATTTTTACGTGCTCAGGTGGCCTGGCAGGCACGCGGTTACGGAAGTACCTCTAAGTCACCCTGCAGAATTTTTACGTGCTCAGGTGGCCTGGAGGGCACGCGGTATAACGCGGTTCAAGTTGGAGGGGGGGAAGGAGTGGCAAGCCGAACAGGTGCAAATCTAAGACGGCGACGGTAAGGCCAAAACTCCCAAGCTACCCTGCAGAATTTTTACGTGCTCAGGCAGCCCGGCGGACCCGCGATTACGGACGATACCTCCAAGTCACCCTGCAGAATTTTTTACGTGCCCAGGTGGCCTGGCAGGCACACGGTTACGGAAATACCTCTAAGTCACCCTGCCAAAAAAAACGGACTCAGGTGGCCTAGAGGACACGCGGTATCAAATGCTAGTATCTCCAAGTCACCCTGCAGAATTTTTACGTGCTCAGGTGGCCTGGAGAACACGCGGTGTAACGCGGTGTAACGCGGTTCTAATTCCAACCTTCGGCCGCTCTCCCGTTCTAGGGAAGGATATGAGGCGGATACGTCTTAGCGCTCGCGGTTCATAAACTCTAAATAAAGCCCGGAAAGTACTCACCAGCCAAGTAATACCGATTATTTACCAAACCTTGCTACCTACTTCCGGATCCTGGGCTGGCTTCCTCTCTGGAGCAGTCGGTGTCGGCACGTCTGGACGGTACGGGCGGCAGCAACGGACTGTTCTCGGATACTCTGAAAAATCCTCAAGCTACTAAACTCTGCCTAAAAGCAGAAGTAGGATGAGCGCGGTAGTCATGCGCGAAATATTGCAACTACGTCACCGTTTATCGACTTAGAAAAATTCGCAATTACCTTTGTATACGTATGTACCTCTATACTCACAAGTTTACTTACTGTCTAAGTCGGCGTGGTGCTTCGGGTGGCGCTCAGACGGGAACTAATTTAATTGTAAAATCCTCATGCTACTAAACACTGCCAAAAAGCAGAAGTAGGATGAGATACGGTAGTCATGCGCGGTTTATTACAGCTACGTCACCCGTTTGTGGACTTAGAATAATTCCGCATTAGATTTAAATACCTATTTCTTTATACTCACGATTTTACTTACTATCCAAGTCGGCGTGGTGCTTCTAGTGGCGGTCAGACGGAAACTAACTTGATTGTAAAAATCCTCATGCTACTAAACACTGCCAAACGCAGAAGTAGGATGAGACACGGCAGTCATGTGCGGTACATTACAGCTACGTCACCCGTTTATCGACTTTGAATAATTCCGCATGAAACTTAAACACCAATATATCCTTATACTCACGAGTTTACTTACTGTGCTGATCGGCGTGGTTCCTCGGTTGGCAGCTGGACGGCAACTAATTTGATTGTGTTCGTCTCGGGCTCCTTCACGGTAATGCGCGCTTCGCGTTTCGCGATTCGCGTACTGCCCGCAACTTGGCATATTTGGAATGTTCATAAAAACATATCAATACTACTTATCGTTAATTAATAATTAAACTGTTATTATTTACAAGCGCAGTACTATAATGGATAAAATATTTTTCAAAACAGACAAATTACACCTAGCTACCTAACTTAACTTAACAAAATAAAATCACTTCGTTACAAGAGTATTAATAAATAATCACATTAAATCAATTTTTAATTTAGATGAAATGCAGAAAGAATCAACTGTTCATTTTAGACAACTTCTTGATAATATATCAAAACATATTTCAGCTTTAGATGGTTTAAACTTATCCAAAACTATCTTATTTGATACTTTAGTCATTTTCATCATTTCCAATAAGCTTGATAAAACTACTTGCCGAGATTGGAAAGAATATAATAGTGAAGGAGATTTCCTACCTTCAATGAATTTTTAGAGTTTCTCAAAGACAAGGCTGATTTGTTGGAAGTTTTACATGATCAAAATGCTCACGGTCATAGCTCAAAACAGTCAAGTAATAAAAATTATTGTCAACTTCATTTATCATTGAACAATTTAAAATGTAACTATTGTAAAGGTCAACATTTAATTTACAATTGTCCTGAGTTTCTAAAGTTAGATACTTCAAGTAGAATAGAAAAAGTAAACAAGCTTAAATTGTGCAGCAATTGCTTAAGAACAGGTCATTTAAAAGATATTTGTCGATTGGGACCATGTAGAAAATGTAAATTATGTCACAATACCTTACTTCATTTAGATAAACAGGTACAAAATGACTGTACTGAAATTATTCTTAGTGTACAAGATGACAATACAAGCACAAATTTCTTGGTCAGACCTACTATGCCAAATACACAAGTTTTGTTATCCACAGTGGTTTTCAATGTTCAAGATGCTGATGGGAACACTCGTCGTTGTCGGGCGTTATTGGACAGTGGCGCACAGTCAAATTTAATAACAGACAAATTTTGCAAAAAACTCAAGTTATCGTTACATTCTACCAACCTTTCTATTGTTGGCATAAATCAAGTAATTTCGAATTTAACGAAAAAATGCAATTTTACAATTTTATCGCAAATCAACAATTTCAAGACTTCTATTACATGCTACGTCATACCAACAATTTCTAGTGAAATACCTGCCCAAAAAATTACAATTTCTGATTGGAACATTCCCGAAAATATTCAATTATCAGATCCACAATTTCAAGAACCTAGAGAAATCGATGTTCTCATTGGTGCTGGTCTATTTTGTGATCTACTCACTGATGGTAAAATCACACTAGGTAAAGGGTTACCAATACTTCAAAATACCAAGTTAGGTTGGGTTGTGTCTGGTATGGCACCTATTCCCTTTTCGAGATCTATTTGCAATTTTTCTCAAACCATATATCCCGAAGATGAACAATTAAAGCGCTTCTGGAAAATTGAGGAAGTATCATCCAATTCTTTTGTATCTCAAGATGAGATTGAATGTGAGAAACTATTTGATCAAACTACTGTGCGAGATCACGATGGCAGATTTGTTGTCAAGTTTCCTCTTAAACAACCATTAGATTTGTTGGGAAATTCGCAAGATATGGAAATTCGATGATTTTTTAGCTTAGAAAGAAAATTTTCTATTAATACTACACTAAAGGTGCAGTACAAAAATTTTATTGACGAGTATATCACATTAGGTCACATGAGCAGACTAGAAACCTCTATTAACGATTCTAATTCAATCACATATTATTTACCTCATCATGGTATCTTAAAGGAAACTAGTTTAACAACTAAACTTAGGGTTGTATTTGATGGGTCTTGCGTGTCAGATACAGGGTGGTCTCTAAACGACTTACAATTTATTGGGCCAAAGGTTCAAAATGATATCTTTTCTATTCTATTACGTTTTCGGACGCATGCTTTTGTCGTCTCCGGCGATATAATGAAAATGTACAGGCAAGTTCTCATGCATCCTGAACACAGACCTCTTCAACGTATCATTTGGAGAGATAATCCATCAGACGAATTTTCGATTTACCAGTTAAACACTGTAACTTATGAAACAGCTTCTGCTCCATATTTAGCAAAATGTTTAAAAAGTCTGGCACTAGAGAATCAAACTAATTTTCCACAAGCTTCCAGTATTATTCTCGAATTTTATGTGGATGATATCTTGACAGGATCAAATAATGACATTCAGCAATTAGCAGATATCTGCAAACAAGTTTCTTCTATTTTAGAGTCAGGTGGATTTACACTTTGTAAATGGATTGCCAATAATAAAGGCGTTCTAGCTCATATCAATACCCAAGCTGATTCTCTCGGAATATTATCATTAGGTGAACATGAGTGTTCTAAAACTTTAGGAATTCAATGGGTTAGTCATTCAGATACATTAAAGTACGATATTCTACAGCCCAATTTATCTAATTCTATCTCCAAAAGACAAATTCTCTCGGATATTTCTCAAATATATGATCCATTAGGACTTGTTAGTCATTGCATTATTATAGCAAAAATCATAATTCAGAAACTATGGTCATTGAAATTATCTTGGGATGAATCTATTCCTAACGATTTGTTTTCTACCTGGTGTTAATTTAGAAGTCAACTTTCCTTACTAAACACATTAGAGATTCCAAGAAACGCTCTGGGACAAGGTGTTGGAATACTAGATATCCATTGTTTTTGCGATTCTTCTCAAAATGCATATACAGCATGTCTTTATTTTCGCAGCAAGGATTCCATTGGTAAAATTCATGTCAATCTATTGTGCTCAAAGAGGAAAGTTGCACCATTAAAATCTTTGTCAATATCTCGCTTAGAATTATGTGCAGCGCTCTTGGGAGCTCAATTATATAATCAAGTTAAACATTCTTTATTCAATAATGTACTATTTTTGGTCAGATTCTCAGGTGGTACTCTATTGGTTAAACACACAGCCTAATTTACTAGAAGTATTCGTCGCAAATAGAGTTTCAAAAATACAAACTTTGACAAATACAAGCAATTGGAAATATATTAATAAGTTTGTATTAAAAAAATAAACGTACTGATAAAGTAATGTCTAGTTATGATGAAGGATGCCAGGAATCATCATAAAAGATTCCATATATAAGAATTAAGAAGTTTTACCTAGAAATATATATAAAAAATATAATGTTAGAATAAGAATAATCAATAATTTGACAAGTGGCCAAAAATAAAAAAAGATTCATCTATAACGAATTAGATAAGTTTAGTAGACAAATATTGTATAGAGATGATAGGATAAGGTTTAATTAAATAATCAAAATTAAATGAGTGTTGAAAAAGTGAACAAAAACACTTAAAACAGTGCGAAACAAACGAAACAAAAACACATGTATGAGGTACCGAAAGGTAGAGAAAAAATAAGAAGAGATGGATATATGTCTGAGATATAAAAGAGAGTATAAAAGAAAAAAAATGAGTTTGGATAAAATTTATTAGGTGTCAAAATCGAGATAAAAATTGAGAAAAAAATGAAATAAAGAAATGAAGTGGGTTGATAGGGGTCGTTAGTTGAGAAATAAATGATGGAGAGTAACAAAAAGATATGGAAAAAGAAAGTAATGGATTAAGGAGATTAAATGAAAAGAATAATATCTTAAATAACCAAATAGTACAAGAATTTTAAATAATAATAAATGGTGAAGATAAGAAGAGTTTGGAAATAAGTATATCATTTTGAAATATCATTTTACAAATTTCATGATGACAGGAAGAAAGAATATTTGACTAGAAATAAAATAAAAGTGAAATTATACCTTTCTAGTTGGTAGAAAGTATTAGGTTACCAGGCGTGATTTAAAGACAGACAAACTCAATTTTCAGGAAACTAATATACCAACCCACACAGCAAAATTATATTTTAAAAACATTTCCTTAACATGTTCTTCCAAATATTTTTATATTTTAAAAATATTTTGTACAACATCTAAAATGTTAGTACAATATTAAGAAAATATTGTGCGGTACAGAGAATTGACATTATCATAATGTTAAGGAAATATTTAATTCAATGTAATTAACATATTTTAAAAATATTACTTATACAGTACATAATATATACAAAATGTTTTAAAAATATATGTAAACATTAGTACAATATTAAGAAAATATTGTGCGGCCCAGAGGATTGACATTATCATAATGTTAACTAAATAGTAATGTGTACCGCTTATCACCACCTTATTTTATTTTGATAACGTTGTTTACTAAGCATATAGCTACTTATTATGTCAGATTAGTTTCATTTATTACGACACTTACATGAGCATGATCTCACTAATTATCTTCATATAAGTTATTACCTTATTTGTTGGAATCAATATTATTTATTTGACATGTAACATACACTGTATTTTTATCAACTACCTTATATTACGTCAATACCCAATTCTTATTACTTTGTTTATTGCAACGAGCCTTATTTATTAGGACATGTAACATGCTCTGTATTTTATCAATTTCCTTAATGTTGCTTACGCTAATTATTCAATTTATAAATATATGTAAAAAGCCATTATCAACTTCCTTATATTACGTCAATACCCAATTCTTATTACTTTGTTTATTGCAACGAGCCTTATTTATTAGGACATGTAACATGCTCTGTATTTTATCAATTTCCTTAATGTTGTTTACGCTGATTATTCAATTTATAAATATATGTAAAAAGCCATTTTGAGTAGAGTAGAAATTATACTGTTGAAGTGTACAGTTGTTCCTGAAGAAATAAAGTTATTTTCCGCACGTTGCTGTTTTGCTTCCCCCTTATTACTAAATATTTAATTCAATGTAATTAAAATATTTTAAAAATATTACATATACAGTACATAATATATACAAAATGTTTTAAAAATATATTGCACAAGATGAATGAAACAGTTCCTGAAATATTAATATGAGTGAATTTGAGAAATGTCACATCTTAGGTTCCAAACTAAATGTCATGTCAATAATGGGATTGAATGAACATTCACAGAAACAAATGGTGCAAATGAGGAACCGTTAAAAAATGTTGCAAGCCGCATATGATAAAAATATGAGTAAATAAAAAAAATCAGTATCTAAACTAAATCAGTTGATAATTCTTTCGATTAGTTAAAATAATTCATTCTAAGATATGGTCAAATATATTATTTTCTCGTAATTTTATTTCTGTGAAAATTCATTTTTATACTCATTAATGTCATAGAATTCGATATGGAACCCCCCTACTGAAATCTGGCCCCTGTCATATTCTACCAGTCATAATTATTGTTCGCGAGGTTATTGGTTGGAATTAAAAATGTTATTTTTAATATCGTTTATTTATAAGTTTGTGATAATCACGTACAAAAAAAACGTTTTTCCAATATCGAAATATCCTGTCCCGTTCAATCTCACATATCGTCTCTATTTCTGAAAAAAAAAAGAAACCTTTACTACATGGTTAAAAGATTGATTATTAAAGGAATGGTTTAGGTAATTTTGCAATCGAGACTAATGCGACTATAATCAGATCAAGAAAAAAATTACTAGTTACAGTTAGGGGAAGGTTGTCTATAATGGGATACTTGGCCGTAGTCTAAATCGGAAAGGAAAAAGTCCAAAGAAGTAAGAACAGAGGGAAAGCTGCGATTTTAACCAGCACGCCTTACAAGAGTGTATTGAATGCTAGTATGAAGGCGAAAGGCCGCAAAATACCAACCTGCAAATTCTCATCCTTAGAAGAAGAAATATAAGGAAAAGTAAAAAAAGACCAACATAAAGACAGGAATAACGGAGACCAAATAGAAGATTAACAAGGGAATGAAAAAGATTGCAAACGGAAAAAAATCGATAAGGAATAGAATCCGGTGTGCTTTTATTGTTACACAGAATTTCTTAAAAGTAAAAAAAGGAGATCATTGGATTAAGTGTACCTTTTGTCAAAGATGGGTTCACGAAGCTTGCGGTGGGGCTGATAGTAATGTGATGAAGAGTCTGAGTGTGATTTGTGCTCATAAATGTGCAAAGATTTCAGTTATGTTATTTTTTGAATAAAGTTGAGTTAAAACTGTCATATTTTATTTGCAATGATGGCATACTTACAATTTTTTTCAGAGTTCGTCATACCTTAAGTATCCAATTTTAGACAACCTTCCCAGTTGTCTGACAAGGAAATTGAATGGGTCTCTAATTTTCTTGTGCCCAAATCGTAATTGCATCATATTTAATTACATCTTAATTTGCATCTTACCTCTGCTCATTCCTCTAATTTTTAAAATTTTCTCTAAACTTGGCTTGGACCAACCAATTCCTAATCCTCGTTATAATCTCTGATTCAGTTACTGTTTTATACCGTAGTCGTATAGTTCCTAGAAACAGATAAAGAGTACATTTCAATAATGTAGAAAGAACGTGTTTTAGGGCATCAACTTACGGATAACGAGTGTAGACAGTCTCAGTGTCTTGCACACTTTTTTACCATTTTGCCCTTCCCAGCTATAGTAGGCCGCTAGTTTATTTGAGATAATATGATATATAATTTTTATTGTCATTTCCTTGATACTCTCCCCTCCTATAAGAGACAGTTCCTTTGTCTAAAATAAATAAAAAATTTTGTAAGTATACATTCCAACAGTCCTTCAAACTAACAGAATTAATCCATGCATTTAAATGTTTCATCAACATCGTTACATTCATTGTTGCAGATCACAAAATATCTATATACAGCTCAACAAATATAGGAACAAGTGTGAGAATCTCGCAACATGCGTATATAAGTGAAGCGGCATTCTGAGGGAAAAGGATGCAATGTAAGCATGGGCAAGCATTTATATGCATAAGGTTTTCGCACAGATCATTGTAGCTGGGGCACAAAAAGGTTTGAGGCTCGCATTTAACTGCACATTGTCCAAAGTGCATCGAGTGGGAGATGCTATATCGAGTTTCTCACATTTGTTCCTAAATTTGTCAAGCTATATGTGCATGTGATTTTAATGCTTGCTGAAAGAAATCTATTGGGGCATATTGAGAATTGTGCATTAGGTGACACCTGCTTTGTATTTAATGTGTGAACCAATTAACGACTACCTACTACCTAGCACCCAATTCTACTATATGTACCAATTTAATTGTCATTAAAAATAAGACAATTTTAAACCTTCGAGTAGTGCAGTAAGTGAGCAATAGATAGGCAACTTTGTAACACAAGAAGACAAAATTTATATTTTGTAATTACGTAGGGAATCCAAAAATATTGTCTTCAGTTACATAGGTGTTACACTCTCACGTCCCGTTTTACATTCAGAATTAATCCCGAAGGCAAAAGGGGCGGCAAGAGGGTACTGCGGCTAGCTGCTAATGCGGAGATTATTTTTTATTGATACTTTCTTGCGTGTGGTTCGATTGCTTGTAGTTTGAGATATAGAATTACACCACTCACTAATCCAGTGCTCTGTGCAACTTGTTCCGGAAAAAAGGAGGCAACTTTAGAAGAAAATGGAAGTTATGGGCGCCATCTGTAGCAAATTACAACTGATATAATAATCCTCCGTTTTCCCCTGAACAGGTCCCTACAGATAAACCTGGAAGGTAGAGAAATTGTAAGAAATAAAAATATATTTTTAATGATTGTTTATTGTAAATTGATTAAAAATACATATCTACTAATGCTGCTATTGTTGGAAATGCAGCTGCTAAATTACTACGATAATAAATAGTCCTTAAGGTAATTATATATTACGAAATATTCAAAAAATATAAAATACTAAAAAAAAACATGACAGCAGTTTGTGACTGAAAAATTATAACGATAGATGTATATGAGTATTATTATGTGGCTATAATAAATATAAAAATGTTACGAGATATCAGAAATATATACACAAAATAATTATAAAGAAAATAAAACACCAAAGTTATTTTATTTCGGTGTCACCAACACAGAACAGAACATTAATCTCACCACTCCTTCTTGTTACGTAACCTGGTGATGGTCCTGTGGGCTCAATCTGGTGAAGGGTGGAATGTAGTAAAGCCCTCAATGTGCCGGGGACCTGAACCTAACGTTACAGTTCTGTTTGAGATAAAACTTGTTGAATTCTTCAATGAAGTTGGAAATGTTGTTCAATAAATTGCTGGTACAATTTGTAGACAATAGGTAATATGCTATTATAACAATAGCGGTACAGTACAATGACTGTCTTACTTTTAGATAAAGATGTTGCTTAAAAGTTGTTACTTAAAAAAGACTTGAACAGATTCTTAAAAAGGCTTTCCAATAAGCTCCTAAATACTAGTCTTAATAGGCTCCTAAATACTGGTCTTCAAAAGATCCTAAATAGTAGTCTTAAAAAGCTCCTAAATAGCTGTCAGAACTATAACGTTAACAAGGACAAAAGAAAAAAATACTATTACATAGTGACCTAAAAATTCGATATGAGAGGTATAATATTTTCTAAAAATATTCTACACTTGTGATGCAAGTTATCTGTGAAAATAAATAAATGAGAGAAAATTACCTCTTTGTTAAAAGATGGATGGGATACACGTGGATTAACAAAAGTTATTAGTTTGATTTAAATCTCACTACACGAGTTCAACTGATCGCTGACAGTTCAGAAGTAGAAATGCCACCAATCGCCAACCCTATCTACCAAGTAAACCCGTTGACCGACGGGGCAACGTTAAGAAGTTAAAGTACCTAATTTCTAATTAGTTATCTTAAATTGGTAGTAAGGAGAGCGCGCGAGCCATCTAAGTGCAGGTAGATACTCGATCAATTGGGCAATAATACTGAACATAGATCTCATCCAATATTTGTACATTATTTGAACAAGTTTTTGCAAAGAATAAAAGCTTTCGATCTTAGTGTATGGATTCTCTGCTCAGTTATCACTTTCAATTTTTCTTTTTCAGAATTTGCTTTGTTTAAAAGTTCCTTTGCTCTAAGACACGTAGAGCAAGCGTCGGTTAAAGCAGTGCCAAAAGATAAATTATAATTTTGATTAACGTAAGTTCGAAAATAGGATAATTTAACTGGATGTTGTTGATTTTGTTGGCAAAACATTTTATATAATTTCATAAAATTCAAATCGCTAGGCAAATACAACCTCGTTGACCGTCCTCTAGAATAGTGACTTTCGGCACACTCCAGACTCTCTATAAAAAACTTTGATAGATGATTTAATTGGTTCAAATTCGTCCTTAATTTTATCTCCACCTCTTCTTTCTTTTGGCATTTCACTATCAATAATAAATTTTCGTACAATTCTCTCTATTCTTTCGGAAGTTAGATGGGTAATGCCTAGAAAAGCCTTTTTACATACTCTGATATTAACACCGGCCACTGTAGGAACAAAATATTTAATAGAAATTCCATGTAGATTTTTACTAGATCTTTTTCGGTTTCTGGCCCTCACAAAACATCAGAATAAAAATATCTTGTTTTACTTTATCTGTAGTTGAATACAGATTAGCGTGGAATTGTTTAATATCGCACATTCTTAAATTTTTCCAGCAATACACATTCTTTGCATGATTGCACATGGGAAATTTAGGAAGGTCTTTAGGCTTGTGCCTAAAAGTATTAAAAATAGATCTCATTATCAACTAATAATTATTATAAAAAAGAATTACCTCAACAGTTTCATTTGCACTCTTTTCCAGTTCTCCTTTTGTACCAAACGTTTTCTTCCTTTCCCTCTTTCACAAGGTGTGATTTTCACTGCAAGCTCCATGCTAAACTCTTAACTTTTACACAAAGTCAAACAAACAAATATTATTCTTAAATAATTTATAACACAGGAACAAAACTAAAGAACTGATGCCGCTACGAAAACAGAAAAGATTGTAAACAAATATTATCCCTTACTGCCGAGTACTAACGCATATCAATCATGTGACCCTGATAAAAGAGGATTATTGATCTGAAGCAAATACACAGTTATGCACCTGACATAGCTTTACAAATACAGAGTTTTGTTTCTGGAGTCAAGAATTTCCATGTATTTTTCTCAGACAAATACTGCATTTTGCACCTGAATTTACGTATACATAGTTAGTAATGGGAGTTACGATAATATTCACATTCAAAACTCAGTTTTTGCAAATTTTGTAAATACAGAGTTTTGCTTCTAGTGGACTCATATAGAAATGACCTCTATTGGTTAACTCAGAGTGAATACCTAAATTGTAGAGCCAAATCTGTCTCTTATAAAACAGTATTCCTGTGGGTAATCGTGGTAATGGTAGAGTTTTTTCCAGATCGAATGTTAAACATTCTATTTCGTTGTTTTCTTTAGCTGTTGTCATATCACTTTTCATCTTTTTCCTGGCTTCCTGCCAATCACTAATGTGACTTTCATGCTCCTTTTTGAGTTTTTCCTTCTCTTCGGCAGTTAGGGCATTTAGGAATTTAATATGATAGGGTGTCGTCACACTTGTTGCATGTATCCTTTTTTAAACGTTTAAATTTTAAATTGAATTTGGTTAGAAAAATGCGTCTATAGGTCTGAAAACTAACTGGGTTTTCCACTTCTTCTTTGTATTTCCTATAGATCAAAGACAAAGTCATTTCTGGTGGTAAAATGTTAGCATCAGAACATTCATTTCTACAATAATGGCTTTTGTATTTAGGTATTCTATTTATTTGGTTTATTACTTCTTGCACTCTTTTTTCATCAATCTTATTTTTTCCACCTTGTGCTCGCTTATCTGTAATACTATCAGATCTTAGCTTATTCAATGCTGAATTAACTCTTTTAGTAGAAATGCACAGGGTTTTGATGAAGGTTTCACGACATACTAATATCCCATCTAGTTGATAAATTCTGGAATACTTTTTTGGCCTTTTTCCTTGTCCATAAGTCCTTTTCTTGTCATATTTCTTTACTAGAGCGCCTACATAGGCTGTTTGGGCGTCATAGCTACTCAGCTCCCAGAACTTTGTACAACATTGTTGTCTTTGTAGTGCAGTTTTTAGAACAGGAACACAGAAAAGATTCATCTATTTTTCTTTCCTCTATATTTCTTCATTTATAATCATAATGAGGTTTATTTTTATTCTTAGCTTTTGTGTTTTCTGCTCTTGTCAGTCCTGATTTCCTTTTTCTTCCCTTTTTTGGTCTAGAACTTAAAATTTCTGTGGCTCCATTGGCGTTGGTATTATCATTCTCATTATTTTCTAGATGGTTATTACCTTCTTTCTCTGATGGAGAGTCACTGTTTTCTCCCTCGCTTATAACAAACTCTGGATCCTTATCAGAGTCATATCTGTCATAAAAGTTTTCTATGTCATTAACGTTACAGGAAGTTTCAGCACTTGTTCTATTTACATCCACCTCTGTCGTCTGAAAACATTTTAGGTATATTACAATGCATAATCTACAACCTAACAAGTAAAGTTACCTTACTAAAGCTGGGCCTTTTGTCAGTCTTGATAATTTCTGCACTACAGGTGAGTCCTATTATTCAACGTACCAACTTGAAAGGCCTAAAAAATCAATAATAAATCTTTTAATAAAACTACTTACCGCTTTGCTTGAAACAAGGTAATGAAACTTTATTTCAAGTGCATGACCATTCTTTAATTTTGCAGAAAAGAACCAACCCACAATTTTAAAATTTGTTAGAAGGTAATTGGAACACCGTTTGAATAAGTAATTAAAAAAAACATTTTCATGCCTGAATTTGATGCAAAATTTCATATTCATACCTACATTATTGCATACTTTTTGTTCAAAAATAAAACTTAACCTATGAAAATATTATATTGCAATATTTACCTGAGTAAAGTTTTTGTCTTCGTTTTCGTCTCCAGCAATATTTCTTGCCATCAAAAGAATTCTTCGAGATCTACTGTTATCCATATTAAGTACACGAATATATTATTATCAGTAACAATAAACTATTTTCCTTAAACACTATCACAAAGAGTCAGCTGTTTACTTTAGTCTACAGTCTAATAGGCAGAAAGGAACCAAACCACTTGGGTCAGTTCTGTAGGCAACTTACCTGTCTAATCCATTTGAGTGGTCTAGTTTCAAAGTGTACAATCTCCACATGTAGACATTTTACAGGAAACGTAAAAAAACGTATTTAAGTCGAAAGACACTTCTTTCTAGATTTTTGGTTACTTATCTGCCTTACACTATCAGTCGTGTATTTTTTTACCAAATTTGAGATAAATGCTCTACATACTTGCAAAAATATTTTAGATTTTCGTTTGCAGATTGCACATTTTGAAGATCAGATATGAAGATTGTACACTTTATAACTAATTTCAGATAATAATCTGACGGTTTAGTTTAATGTTCTTTATTAAAAACTTTATAAACATTAAAAATAAAAAAATTTGTTTTAAATATTTTTTTAAATAAAAAAAAATTCTTATCTTTAAATACTATACTGCAACATTAGGGCCTTCGTCAAAATCTTCACATAGTCTTTCAACTGGATTTTCCTCAGCCTGCACTTCTGCTTCTTCCAAGACAAACTGATAGAATTTGAGATCCGGGTCGTCTTTCCAATCCACTCCATAATGTGCAAGAATTAATTCATTAACATTAGCCTTCTTTTTTTTGATTGATGACATTCTGTTTAGGGATAACTGTTAGTTTTAGATCCCGTAAACTTTTCCCTCTTTTGCACACATATTTTGCACTTCCTAGGTCCGAGTTATATGCACTTTCGCCACGAACCAATATAGTATCGTTCTTACTTTTGGTGATAATCATTCTTTTGGCTTTTGAAAATGCAAAATGCCAACTTCCAGGAAGTTTCATTATATTCATTATTTCTGCCTTCCAGTCGTAGACTTGAACATATTCTCCAACTTTTAACACAGTTCCAAATTGTGAAAATATATCAAGATATTCCTCCGGTTTTAGTATAATTTCCCATTTACGGCATTCATTCTCAATATGTCCAAAAACACGATCAGGGGGTATAAAAGAATGTCCCCGAACAGGAAAAATAACTTCGATTTTTGAAACAATATTTTGCTTAGATAGCCAGTAAGAACACATTCCTATGAGGTTCTTGTTTTTTGTTTTGTCCTTCACACCCGTCACACATTAATCTAATAGTGTGAATGTTAGAAAAAATCTGTTGTCTGCAAAATTTAGTAAATGCAGGAAGAAATCTCATTAGAGCCTTTATCAAACTCATTTTCTGTCCAGCAAAAGCATGTAGTTGTAGCAGGATTTAGCTTGCCATTAGATGTTCCCTTTACAACAGTGAAGTTGTAGATGTAAATTTTTTTGGAGCAATAAACTTTCTGGTCAGGTACTTTTGGCAATACTATGTTTTTTCGCAGTCGAAGGAAAAAATTTGGACTCCTTCCTCTGTTCTCCTAAGCAATTTAAAGTAAGCTTGTGCTCTCATTTTGTGTAATTTTTTTTCTGTCACAAAGTTCTGTTTAAGCTTCTCATCATTGCAACGTTTAATTTTTTCTGTCAACTGTAAACACGTTGAACATACATCGGTACGAGGGGTTCCGAAACTCAGATTGTAGCAAGTATTAAAAATATTTCTAAAATAACTTTCTTTCACTGGTATATTAACATTTTCTTTTATGTACATTTTCCACATTTTTGTTATAGTAAGAGTCGAATCAAGGTATAAGCGTTCAGATTCTGTCCTCTACAGTAATGTGATTCTATGGCTTTAAATTTATTAATAAATTCCATTACAGAATTTTTCTTCCACTGTACACCTCCTTCTTTCTGTCCCCTCCCCGATTTTCCTTTCCTTTTTGGTAACAGTATCGATTCTTCTTCTGGTTATTCCCAATATTCCCATGAAAGCATCTTTGCAAATATAGTCTTCTAAAGTCACAAAATATAAAACTTGTGATAAAGGAAACAGAAAAATTCTCATAAAATTCCTTTATTAATGTGACCGGTTTCGTGAACAAATTAATTACTTCACATCATCAGACACAGGAATTTTTTATAAATATAAAACCAGGGTAGTCAAATTAGAGTTAAAATAGTTTTGCAACATGTCAAATTATAAGTAAATGTAAGATATAAATTTTGTTAGTATCTAATTAACCTTTTTTAATAAAATTTCTAAAATTTAACGTGCTTCTTTTAAACACATACATATACTACAATAGTTAAAATCTAATGAGATATAAATTTTGTTAGTATCTAATTAACCTTTTTAATAAAATTTCTAAAATTTAACGTGCTTCTTTTAAACACATACATATACTACAATAGTTAAAATCTAATGAAGATATAAATTTTGTTAGTATCTAATTAACCTTTTTAATAAAATTTCTAAAATTTAACGTGCTTCTTTTAAACACATACATGTTGCAAAACTATTTTAACTCTAATTTGACTACCCTGGTTTTATATTTATAAAAAAATTCCTGTGTCTGATGATGTGAAGTAATTAATTTGTTCACGAAACCGGTCACATTAATAAAGGAATTTTATGAGAATTTTTCTGTTTCCTTTATCATGAATAATTACTCATATGGGATCAACCTATCTACGATATAAAACTTGGTTTGGAATGATTTATTGTTATAACTTGAGTTCTTTGGTCTCTTTCGCTTTATTGTTATTGTTTTGCGAAACTGTAGAATAAAATTATCTTGCACCAATTTATTCTTTTCCGCATAAAACTTTTTCATGAAATGTTCGAACCTCGAGCATTGTTAAGTGAGGCACACTGGAAAGCTTTAGTTTTGTGCCCACAGGTTGGATACACAGGAACAAAGTGTGGACTATATCTAAATAAATATATTTTTGGTAGGATTAATCTAAATTAAAATTTTCATTGTTTACTGACCTTAATCTTTTTTGTTTAGCTCTCTTCCATTCCAAAGGATTTGATTTTCTTTTTTCGGGCCTTCTTCCCATCACCAACGGGTGTTACATTAACTTCCATTAAAATGGATAATATTATAACACAAAGTATAAATTTTTTCACGCACAGATATTAACTTAAAACAATGAAACCTCCAACAACTGTAATAATACACCTTGTACTACCAAACTACACAAACAAAAATTTAAATCAGTCTTACTGGCGAAGTACCATATTTGATGGAGATTGCGCAATTTGAAATTTATTATTTAGTGGAGATTGTACACTTTGAAATTAAGTTCAATAAATACTCAACACTGAAATTGCATTGGTTATTGTCCGTTTTGCTAGAATCTGACTCCAAATTTGAATTCAGCGCCAAAAATTACACAAGTAACCGTTTTAATCTCAAATATTTTAAAAACTGGAGATTGTACACTTTGAAACTAGGCCCCTCATTTAGTGGGTTGGTTCATTGGCTAATAGATGGCGCTATGCACTAGAATGTGGCTTGGTTCTTTTTTGCAAGAAAGATTATGTCTCATTATAACTGTTATTATAAAAATCTAAAATTTAAGAATTTGTGGGTTGGTTCCTTTCTGCAAAAAGTCGTCCATTTGTCCCTTACAGTATTATATCTCTGTAATAATTATAAAAATATACCTAGATGACTTTAAATTTGTAAAAAATGATTAATGTGTTCACATATATCAACAGGTGCAGAAAATAAGTAAATCTCTTCTTTAATATTTGGTGAGAGCAGCTTTCCTATCACCTCTTCTTTTGTAATGAAGGATATGTTGTCTACAATTTTTATAAATTCTTTTTTATTATCGTTAACAGATTTTAAACCCATTGCTTCAATTTCATTAAAATTGTGCATGCGCAAAACTAAACAAACATATCGGTAAGTGAACACCGACCGTTTCCACCTTAAAACGTGCGAGAATAAGATCATCTTTTTGTAAGTTGTCAGTAGACAACATATCTATATGCTCCAGGGGGGCTACAATATCTACGTCATCCATATCATCTGAATTGTCAGTAACTTCTACTTCACTTTCTTCGCTACTTCAATTTCTTTTTTATTTTTGCTTTTCCGTTTATTCTTTATTCCGACAGTAAAACTTTCTTCAATAATCTGTTCATTGGCTTTGACGGCCACTTTTTGTTGCCTTTACTTTTATTGTCTTTAATTTTAGTTTTTATTTCATTAATAAACTCTTCTGAGATAATCACTCTGTCTTTTCCGTCAATTTTTCTCCTTTTACGAGTGACTGGGTGAGGATGTTTATTGACTTTTTCCAATAACAAAGAGTCAAATGAGGTGAAAGCCTTTAAAGATATAGCATTGATAACTTTAGGAGTCAATTTGTGAGGGGAGTCGGTTGAGGGAATGATGTAGATAAACCAGCTTCATTGGTGCTTACAACTGGGATTTGAGCTGGTAATGAATTAGATGTTTGTGCAGATTTATCTATGTCTTGAGGCAGTTCACCAGAGGAGCTTGGTTTATTTGGGTTTAGTGTGTTACTTCCATTCTCTTGGAAGCGACGCAATTTTTCAGGATCTAGCCGTGACACTGGATACTTATCTCTATTAGGAGCGTAAATCCCAGTACTTCTAAATCCAGCCACAATTGTACCTGGGGTCATGCCGTTGTGTCATATTTTGCACAAAAGATCTACAAATTCACTTTTTGTAAGTTTCCTTTGGTTTTCTGATTGCCAACAAATAAGCTCTTTATCCCATAATATCTTCAAAGGGCGAAAACAACGTTTGTCGAGGGGTTGAAGCAAATCTGTGGTATGAGCGAGAAGTTTAATGATTGTTATATTTTCAGATTTAGCTTTTTCTATGGTTGCCACATCTAAGTATGTTAAATGGCCATCAAATATCATAAGAATTGGTATTTCTTTCACCAGTGCACAAAATTTATAAAAATACTCTTGAAAAATATTTGCCGTCATCCATCCCTTTTCTGAACAAGCATAAAATGTGTTTGGTAGTTCACTATTTCCTTTCCAAGAAGACCACAAATTAGTTGCCTAAAAGATGAATAGGGAGGCAACAAACTTCCACCAGTTGATACACAAGCTAAAACTGTTATGTTTTCCCGACCGGACCCTTGAATATTTCTGTGGAATTTTTCCCCCTTCACACCAACTGCCTTAATTCTACTTGGATCGAAACTGAAGGATATTCCATCCAAATTGTAAATGTTATTGGGTTTATTGTCTTGTAAATCCAGTCTCTTTATTTCACTCTGGACTAAACCATAAAAGTCAAAAATAATGAAAGGATCACTAGTCGCTTTTCTTCTTACTGCTTCTAAGTTTTCTGGTTTTTTTAGAGACAACCTATGCCGATGGCAGAATGTCACAAACTAATCATTACCGGGCCTGTTACTATTGAAACGTGTTTTAAGTCCATTTGCTGCGACATAATCACAAACAACATTTTTAATTTCCTCTTTCGTAAGAGGAAATTCCGACTTAGCCATAATTTTTATATTTGTTGCTAAGGTTTCTTCACCCGTTTTAGACAAAGCTGTAGACTGACCTTGAACTCCTTAATGGATGTTGTGTAGTTGTCTGTATAAAAAAGTTGGATTAATTTTACATTATTTTCCAGCTTCTCTGATACTGCTTTTTCTTTCACGTTTCTGTAACAAAGAATAATACACATTGTAAAAATGTATTTTAGATCATTAGTTATCAATGAATTTGATTTGAACATTTAAAACGAATAAATCAACAAGTTGCATTTTAATAAATATAAAATTAAATACATACCTCAACAAGGGCCTGAGTTATATCCTCCGCTTTGTACTTTTTACCTTTCTTCGTATAATTTCGTGGCATTTTTATCTTATTAACTTTAAAACACAAATTATTTGACACATACACAAATTATTTGATACATACTATTTTTAGGTTGTTTCATAATTTCCCAACTAGTGTTTCATTTTTCCCGCTATCTGTTTCATTTTTACCCCATGCATTTACCATGTTGTATTATGAATTGTATAAACTAAAACGCTTATATGACTTACACCGAGCACCATCTATTGACTGTTAGTTAAAGCAACCACGGAAGTTATAATGCTAAAAGATTTAGATGTGTAGAATAAAGTGTAACTACTCGATTGGAATTTTTACGGTATAAAAATAAATTAAAGTTATTCAGTAATAATTTTACACTTGCTTTATCATAAAAACTCATTTAAAAATTGATATTTATGATGTAAAGGAATAAATTTCCACACTAACATCTTTAAATATATTGAGTATCCTACATAAATATAATAGTGGCTCTGTTTCATTTTTACCCAACATTTTTACCCCCCTTGACTCTATTTTGTTCACTGGAAGAAATATAGATATCTTTTTAAAATCAATTTTGGAAATTTTATTCAAATTGCAGGGAATGTCCTTTTCGTTTAAAATTTTTTTATAGTAAAGTCACTAATAAAATACTTAGTTCTGAGTATATGAAAGGGAATCATAGGTGCATCACTATGAAATTTGGTTAAAACTGGTTCAAGAATTGATGCAACCATACGAAAAAAAAGCTATTTTAGCAGGGGTCACTTAAACCTTTTATCACAGTTTGTGCTGAAGTTGAGTGTGGTAATTTGACAGATGGGTCAATCACATATTTTTTATATCATCGAAAATTTCTAAAGCTCATGTTGCGGCTTTTGACCCTTCCACCGAACGTGTCTGACAGAATTTCAAAGGAAAATGTGTAGTTTTAGTTATACCTAAAATTAAAATGCACACATTTGTAAAACAATAATTACAAAATTATACAAAATCAAACCTTTAAAATCGGACCTCCTGGATGGCGCAATATGTCTTTAAATATCAAATAGATTCCTGTCAAAAAACTATTTACAGCCCAACCACTGGCTTTGTCTCCAGACTGAAGAGATCCATGCACAATATGTATTCCACATAACCCAAGATCAACCAATGACGAATTATTTCCTAAACGTTCCTTAATTAGTCTGTAGAACTTCCAATTGACATTAGGCCCATCCACTGAAATTTGAAGTATTTTATAACTGTTCACTCCAGATATTTCAATGCCAATTGCGCTGTTCATTGAAGAATGAGTTTCAATCATGTGTAATGTCCATAAAATTTCGGCCTGTAATATTGATGGGTTAGATCCAAAAAACCATTGCTCTGTCTTACCCTCGGTTGCAGACGGAGGCTTCAAGTAATTTAAATTCACACTTGGAACAATTTCAATATCATTTTCGGAACTAGAAAATGTTGACAAATTCCTAGTTTTCGTAACCTTTAAATTAGAATTTAAAATACTAATTTTTTGGCCACGGAATTTTTGTGTTATCATCAACTGACGTTATTACTCCAGCCCAGTCAGGATTTAATTTTTCGTTCATCCATGTCTCCTGGAAATAGGTTTTCTTATTAACCATTTTGAGCTAAAAACATAACTTGACTAACAGCGAATAACTGAAAAAAGAAAACTAGATTACTCACCGGTTTGAATGTAATTCACTTAAAACCAATATATTAGGCTTATTTTTGCGCCTCGAACGTTAGCAAATAATTTACTGTTGTAACCAATCACGCGGCAGGGAATATTCATTCAACCAATCAGCACAAATTGTTAGTAAACAAGTTTCAGGCGTTCGTAGAGCAAATGCCTATTGCTTAGAGCAGTGATATTCAACCTTTTTTTTTGACGCTTACCCCATAGCTGTTTTTTGTTCGTTATGCGTACCCTTATATTCTCGAGCACCAAATAGTAAATAAGCACATCTTGTATTTATCAATATGGTTTATTAAAAGGTAATATGATATTTAATAAAATGCATAAACATTTCTAATAAAAAATAAAAATGAAAATAGAAAGAACTTTTCTCGTTAGAATATTACGAGTATCTAATGAGATATTTGCGCTTGTTTCATATCGCAAATTTTTTTAATATGTGGATGGTTTTTTTGTTAGAGCAAGAATTGAAGGAGGTTCTGCATTTAGCTGGTTCTATATTTGTTTTTTTAATATTGAGTAACACGAGAAACCTTGTTCACATAGATAAGTGCTACTGAAAATAAGCAGCTCATTAATAGCAATGTCAGAAATATCTTTGTAGTAATTGCGACGTTCCAAACAAAATGTATTTAAATTTTCTTGATTAAATACTTAATTCACAATTTTCAATATTGGCATTAAAGGGGTTTATGATCCATTATTGTTATTTTCAACAGATATTTCTGGAAAATAATGTTCAAATTTTCTTCCAAAGAAGCCAAATGACTATGGAATATAGATTTTAAGTTTCTACTTGTAAGGTAGTCTTCAGAAATAAGTTCTGTTAAACAAGAAAAGGCAGTTAAATTATTTGAAGCCAAACTGTTTTTCCACAAAAGAAAGTTTTTTGTAAAATGTCTTTATCTTTTGACCTGAAGTGGGTTGGAACCTTTGATGTGAAGATAACACTGACGTAGTTTTCCACGAAACACCGAATCACTATATACTGCACTCGACGCGCGTTTCGCCAACCAAGTTGGCAGCATATGGCGATGATCATCTCCAGATGATGTCAACTTGGTTGGCGAAATGCGCGAGGCGTGCAGTATATACTGTTTTGGTGTTTCATGGAAAACCACGTCAGGGTTTATCTTTTTGAGTCGAATTAAAAATGTTCTCATCAAATCCCTGTAACTGTAGATTAAGTTCATTTAATTTTCCAAAAATATCCGCTAAATATGCAAGCATACATATATTATCTCTACAAAATAAGTTGAGAGCTCTGAGTGAGAATCTTCCAAAAAACTTTTCACCTCATCTTTTAATACAAATAAGCATCTAAATACTTTTCTACGTGAGAGCCATCTAATTTCGCTGTGCAGGTGTAGACCAGTATAAGTCGAGCCCAGTTCTTCACAAAGTGTTTTAATTAAGCGGGAATTTAAAGCTCGTGATTTGATGAAGTTTATAATTTTAACACATTCCTCAAGAGTTTCGTGTAGCTCTGGACTCAATATTTTTTGAAGCTAATGCTTCACGATGCAGCATGCAGTGCGTCCAAACTGGAGCACTTCTATAATAACTGTGTAGCATCAGATATGTTTCTACAGTTGTCTCAGTAAGCGATGTTCGCTGTGGTGAAAAAATATGTTTGTATTTTGAAAAGACCGTTCGACATCTACGGAAGTAATACAGGCATAAGTAAAACACTCTGTGAACTCACTTAACGCAGCTGTAAATGCACCATCACAAATTTGTCTTAATTTGGTAAAATCAGGATTTTTCCGTAATATACTCTCGAATTTTTCAATAACGGGCTTATTTTTTGCGTCATTTATAGTCTGTAGCTGTGTATTTACGTCGTCCACTATTTGCAGCGATTCCACTAATGACAACGAAGTATTTTGCAATTTTTCTATTGCGTCGTGTAGTCCTCTATAATTGTTATAAATAGTTTTTAAATCTGTTTCAAGGGAAACATCTTGAAAGCTTGGCTGGCTTTCCCTAATAACTGCAGCCTCATTAGGGTTGAACAGTAGTATCACAGCTTTTATTTGTTGAAAATATTCAGCATAATAAAAAGCTGCCTTCAACTACGTTCCCCAACGTGTAAGAATCGGCTCTGGTGGTTCCGGAATACCAGAACACAGTGTGTGAAATGCTCGAAGCCGTTTAGGAGATTTGAGAAATACTTTTTTTGTATTTGCTATTAATGCATCTACCTCTGGAAAACATTTTCGAATCGTTTCTGCTACAAGATGGAACGCATGCACTCTACACCATCATCGTCTCTTTGAAGAAAACGGCCCATCAAACGCATTGTCGCAGCACCGTCGGTCACAAACATCAACACTTGACTTGTTGACAGTTCAAATTTTTCGAAAGTGTCCAACACCATCCGCGTAATTGTTTCGCCAGTAAACGCAGTTAGTCTTTTGCTAGCTAGTAAAAGTGGAAATGTTGGTTTAAGAGGGCCCAGTACACGTACTATAACATTTAAAATAGAATTTTTTTTACAACCTGTCGTCTCGTCAACACATAACCACAGCCGTTTATTTTTTTAATGCACAGTAAATCCTATTTACAATGTCTTCACGAACACTTGGTACATATGTACGTAACGATGAACGACTTGGTAAATTCACCTGCGGATTGTATTTATTCCAGAACTCCCGAAATCCTGGTTTATCCAATATGCGCAGGGGAACATCACGGGCAATCAGCATTAACAGTAAATCAAACGTAAACTGAGGTTCCAAAGAAGACACGCCATTTTTTTTATTTTTATGCCGGTTACTATTGACATGAATTTTGCAGCCGTATTTATTCCAGCACATTAAGTCTTGATCACAAACTTTACAAATTATTTTACATCCATCATAGAATAAATCCGGAAATTCACCGATAAATTTATTCACTTTATCAGCGTACGGTCGTTTTCTACTCTTTACGCTCAACATTGTTTATTAGTACTCTATGCATCAACCGACAGATAACAACTGAAGTGTGTCGTGCCATCGTCATCGTAAACAAGCGCGCGATGGCATTGGTATTGCGCCCGACCCCGAATCTACCATCGCATCGCTTGGCCAGGCTTATTTATAACCAATCTTAAGTGCATGTGTTATGCCAAGGCCACAAAGAGTGCTACGTACGGTATGTTCGCTATGTTTGCGATGCATTCCAAAATTAGCCATCAGTATTTTAAATGTATCCGGCCACATAGACACCAGTGCGGTATGCTGGCTATGTTTGCGACGTAGGCCACGTCGCCTAATGTTTGATTGTTGGCTATATTTTTAAAAGGTCGCTAGCGTCGGCCAGGATGCCGGGCAGAATTTTCATATATTATTATTGTGTTTGTGTAGTTTGAACTGTGTGAAGGAGAATGTCGTCTCTCGAACTGTTAATAGAAGAAGTGCGGAAGCATGGTTGTCTGTGGAACAAAAGCTTGGAATCCTATTGAAATCAAAATATAAGAGATAATGCCTGGGAAAGGATATCTAAAGAATTGAAAGAACCAGGTAAGTTTGATATTTATTGTAATTTATCTAATTTACACGATTTACTACTCTTTCTTGCCATTCAACTCGGCCTTCATTAGACATAAAATAATTCGTAAATAAATTCCGAACTTGAATTGCCTCCGTTGTTGCATTTGTTGCAGCAGCAACATGCAGTGGCACTAAGGTGTTGATCTGTATTTCTTCGCTTGCAACTGCAGGATTGCTTTGCTTAGGTGTCTCAAGAATATAATTATGAAGAACAATAGTTGCTAAAATTATTTTTTCAACAAGGTCAATGCGACACTCTAACGGCCTTTGGTAAATTCTCCAAACACTTGCAAGAATGCCAAAGGCGTTTTCAGCAGTGTTCCTACTTCTTGAAAGCCTGTAGTTAAATATTCGTTCGGATTCGGAAAGTCTTCGACCGGACCTGGGATAAGGACGCATCAGGTACGTTTTAAGCGAAAATGCTTCGTCAGCAACTATAACATATGGTAATAAATTTCCACCTAAATTTTCATCAGGAGGTAATCCAATTGTTTGTCTTGCCTATACTGCTATTCATAAAGACATTCCCATTGCTAACTCTCCCATATTGCCCTACATCAACAGAAAGGAATCTTTTATTGCCATCAACCAGTGCTAATAAAACAATTGAATGATATTTCTTGTAATTAAAAAATTGTGAGCCTTGTGCCGGAGGTGCTTTGATGGGACATGTTTACCATCTATCGAAGCAACACAATGAGGGAAGTTCCACTTTTCTTTAAATACACTTTCAGATGCTTTCCAAACATCTGTATTAGGTGTCGGCATAACTATAGGCTGAAGGTTTTTCCAAATGGCATCACACACATCATCAACAATTTTACTGACAGTAGACCTACCCATACGATAGGTGAAAGCCATTGACCGAAACGAATTCCCAGTTGCAAGATACCTAGAATAATAAAAGACAATAACTAGTTAAACAAATTAATAGTCGTGAAGTTTGGGTGAATAATATGTAGTATATTATATACCTTAAAGTGGTATTTTTTTATCCCGAGGCGAAAAGTTTTTAGCCTGAGCGAAGTGAGGGGTACAATTCGTTGAGGGATAAAAAACACCTTAGTCCTGTGGTTTATACGCTATTTTATGTACTTTGGAAAAATAATTAAAAATAATTAAATTATTAAAAGAAAAACACCATTGGTACTGACGTGAGCAAAAAAAAAAGGACAAGTCTTATAACGTATTTTTGCTAAAATCTATTTGTGTACATCTAACTTTAATTTTTGTGATATTGTCAATTAGTTGTCAAAATTACATTTTACATATTCAAATAGAGACAGATTTATGTGAGAAAAAAAGTTGGCCTATTTTTTTTCCTCACGACAGTACCTAATTTATGTACAAAATATCATAAACGTTGTTGTCTGGTTTTTATATTGTTGACGCACTGTGTTTTAATACGTTGCTATGATCATTTAAAAAAAATCCCTTGACGCTAAGAAATTTATTTGTCACAAAGGTGTTACATTGGTGAAAATTTTAAAAATGAATATTGAAAAACAATTTTGCTTCATAATTCAGTAATTTTACTTTTAATCCCTAAGGATCAAAATATCACTTTTAATCCCAAGGGATTAAAATTTCCACTTTATTCCCTAAAAATTGGGATTAATAGTGCCACTTTAATTCCCAAAGTACATAAAACTTTTTTTTCATAAATACATAAATAAATAGCTGACTTAACAAAAATTACAGTGGAGGACCTCAAACGTGAGTGAAAAAGACTGCAAGACTGTTACAGGCAAGCAATGTTAAGGAGAAAAACGAAGAGTGGATAATCTGCCTCAAAAACCAAACCTTGGAAGTACGAGGAGTTGATGTCTTTTCTTGCATCGGATACACTGCCAAGGAGGTAAATTAAAATATCAAATAAAAATGTTGTATGTATAGGAATAATTTAATTTTTTTATAGCACTCAGTCCAACGTTGATGATGATGATGATCAAAACTTGAACAGTTTAGAACTAACCGAAGCTAATGATACCCAGACACAACATGATGAGGAAGAAAATCCGCCAGAAGATGACCAGCATAACTATGCTTTAAACAGTCAAAGTGAACACAAACGTTTTAAAGGTAACAGAAAAACGCAGAAAAAGAAGATAATCAAGTTGATAAGGTTATAAAATATATAAGTACAAAAAAAGCAATAAAAAAACAATGTGGGGCGCTTGACTACTTTTTTTGCAAGTGCTTGCAAGAGCATTTTAAATGCCGAAATTGAATACAACAGCAGACCACAGTCATCTGCCAATGCTGCAACTCACTTCTCGCCACATTCCATTTTAAATGCAGAAAGTGAATACAATAGCAGACCACAGTCCTCTGCCAGTTCTGCAACTCACTGCTTGCCATGTTCACCACCATCCGATCTGTTCCAACTACACTCCAATACCGTCAATGAAATAACATTGGGCAACACACACATTACGTATGGACAATCATTATTATCATTAAGTAATCAGAATGACCGCCGTACATATTCAAACTTACAATGATATTGTTATTTCCAGATGAGAGAATTAAAAATAAATTAGATATAAAAGTAGTTTTTACTTACCTTAGACAAAGAGCTAATCTTTCTTTAGCGGGAATGTTTTCCCTGTAGTTTGTTTTCTGCTTTTCAATATCATTTTCAATAATGTTTAACAGTTGATCAAACTGCTCTGAGCTCATTCGAAAATATTCTTTAAACTTATATTTATCTTGTCGCAATTGGTCTATTAGATGATGGAATTCATTAAAATCATTCCTCCTCATGTTGACTTCGTGGACCCTTTTACGTTTATTGTTTTTGCACAAAAAAAATAACTCATCCTCATCGCTATCACTATCCCATGGCATCCTGCTTGGTAACATCGTGAAAGTGTAAGCTAAAACTGGGCCTATGCTTCGTTAAAAAAAATGCTCAAAGCAAAAATAATTTCAGATACGTAGCCTTCGGTGAAGCCACTGATCATAGCGAACATACCGTACTTAGCGACCATATCGTATATAGCATATCTAGCATATCGCACTGTGTGGCCTCGGCTTTACACCGATTTATTTTTGTTTTGTACGTGTATTACTAAGTGACTAGAATAATTTACCATGTTTTTTATTATTATTGTGTTTTATTGTTATTATATAAGTTTGAAGACTATGGGAAAAAAGTGTATTATTTGTAATATTCCTCAAACAAGACCCGCATTCCTTTCATAAGTAAGTGAAATCGCTACTTAATTTAAAATAAAACTTACTTCAATCAACGTTATACAGGGTGATCTACCACGAGTGTGCCAAACTTCAGAGGCTGGTAATTTATCAAAAAATAAATGGACTTTCATTAATAAACATATGTCCTAAAACGCATAATAAGAGAGCTACAACCCCTTAAACGGGGTTGATGAATACCAATTTTTCGATTATAAGTCCAATATGGTGGTGATTAAAAAAATGAAATTTTCATACATTACGGCCCCGATGTAGGCGCATAAAATTACAAATTTCCTAATTAACAGCTTGCCTTATTGAGGTAGTTTTGAGGGATGAGGGGTAGTTTTTACCCCAAACTTTTTTTGACGTCACTTCCAAAGCAAAACTTTTAAATAACATTATTTCCCATGCAATGACTCAGAAAAAAGTATTTTTCAAAATTTCTGTCACACCAGCCGTTTTTGAATAATTTGCGTTGAACGGCAATAAGGTTTTTCATGTGAAATAAACATTTTTATTACAAAATTAAAAATCAATGTACAACACAGAAATATCGTACTTAATAGCTAAAAGAGTAACTGTTCAAAATGACCTCCTTGAGCACGAATACACGCCTCACAACGACGAATAATTGAATTATTAATTTCAGCCATGTCACTATTGTTTGTGATATAAGCTAAACTATTATTGATCCTTTCCGTCAAGTGCTGAATATTATTTATTTCCTCAAAATAAACTAACTGCTTCATATGCCTCCAGAAATAAAAATCCAAAGGATTGAGATCGGGAGAGCGAGGAGGCCATAAAACAGGACCACGGTTACCAATCCAGTTATTTCCAAAATTCCGATTCAACCATTCAGTCACATGTCTTTCATTATGAGGAGGCGCTCCATCATGTTGAAACCATACTTTCTGTATAATGTTTAGTGGCAAATCGTCTAGATGTTCCGTTAGAGAGGTTTCAAGAAAATTTAAATAATATTGTGCATTCATCCTATTATTTAAAAAATGCATACCTGCTAGTCGATTATTCAGTATACCTGCCCAAACATTAATGCTGAATCGACGTTGAAATCTTGCCTGCCTTTTAGCGTGTGGATTTTTCAAGGACCACAAATGCTTATTATGATGGTTATTAATGCCATCCCTGGTGAAGGTGGCCTCGTCAGTCCATATAATATTTCTAATAAAATTTGGATCATCAGCAAATTTATTCAAAATCCAGCGGCAAAACTGGAGTCTTCTTTCAGCATCTCCTGGTTCTAAAGCTTGAACACGCTGATAATGATAAGGATGAAAATCGTCAGTGTGAAGAGTTCTCCATACGAAATTTTGCGATAGACCTAATTGCACCGAGATCCGTCGAGTGCTGGTTCCTGGGTTATCCCTTACCATATTAAATACATCCTCTTTCCCATCAATGTTTACCTCTCGAGGGGCCCCTCTACGATTGTGAGATGAAGATCCAGTTTCCCGAAATCGTTAAAATGTGCGACTAAATACTGCTCGTGATGGAATTATTCTATTCGGAAATCGCCGGTGATACTCATTTCTAGCCAATCTGGTGTTTCCATCACAAAAACCGTAAATAAAAACAATGTCTGCATATTCATAGGTAGTAAACTGATTCATTGTTATTATTCTTTATTTTTAAATAATTTAGAATCAGAAATGACACTTAAGCAATGTAAATGACATAATACTACAAATCAGAAATATAAATTGTTTTTAAACATAGGTGACTTCAAGCCACTAGATTTGAAGATTGATCGAAATAAGTTTTGCATATTTCATATGAAAAACCTTATTGCCGTTCAACGCAAATTATTCAAAAACGGCTGGTGTGACAGAAATTTTGAAAAATACTTTTTTCTGAGTCATTGCATGGGAAATAATGTTATTTAAAAGTTTTGCTTCGGAAGTGACGTCAAAAAAAGTTTGGGGTAAAAAACTACCCCTCACCCCTCAAAACTACCTCAATAAGGCAAGCTGTTAATTAGGAAATTTGTAATTTTATGCGCCTACATCGGGGCCGTAATGTATGAAAATTTCATTTTTTTTAATCACCACCATATTGGACTTATAATCGAAAAATTGGTATTCATCAACCCCGTTTAAGGGGTTGTAGCTCTCTTATTATGCGTTTTAGGACATATGTTTATTAATGAAAGTCCATTTATTTTTTGATAAATTACCAGCCTCTGAAGTTTGGCACACTCGTGGTAGATCACCCTGTATAGAATTATGTAAATTTTCATGTGTGTATCATATTACGATGTTAAAATTGAAATGGCATCAAGCGTGGAATATGCACCTTCGTTTATTTATTTTTAGGTTTCCTACTGACCAAAATTGTCGACGTGCATGGATTAAAGCATGTAAAATGGAAGAAAACGTTGTACGACCTTCTTTGATATGTTCAAAATATTTTAAAGAAGATGACTTTAATTCCTCGATTACATCTCGCAGAACATTACTAATTCCAAATGCAATTCCATCAGCAAGTGGTAATTACTTTAGAATCATGACCACAAATCCACTAGAAGTTAACATCATGCAAAATGGTGAAAAATTGTCACTAATAAATGTTTCGAACACAACTTTGTCACAAACTATTGTCTCAAGGGAAGTAGAAGTAACAGCTGCATCATCTAAAGAAAATATAAATTTTGTTGATTATGACCCTTCCATAGATCATGACCATGTGTACTGTGCAGGTATGGTCCTACATTATGGATTTTGTTATCATGATATTTACATGCATTAAATTTATTACTGTTAATAATTGTGTAATATTTGCTTAAATTACTATCTCAACTCAATTACTATTGTTTTTGATTTCATTATTGCAGTACAGCGTGAGAAACCAGACACTGCTAGAGATATAATTGTGAAATACAAGATGTACCTAAAATCCCTCGTTATATTGGTGACTTACAACCAGAACACTTTGGCAGCCCAAGAAAAGCAAAAAGAAATTTAGAATTTGTAAAGAAAACAGTAGAAGAACAAAGAAAAAAATTTAAGTATTATAGATCTAAAAGAAAAGATTGGAGAAACGTATTGAAAGTGTAAAAGAGTTAATGATGCATTTAAAAGATGAAAAATTATTATCTGAAGAAGCCTCTGAATATATTCTGGTATATATTGTATAAAGACCACACTGCAAAAACGATGAGGGTCACTTTTGTTTCATTCATTAGAAAAATTTACCAGTTTTCTTTTATTCAATGTTTTAGTCAAACTGCTGCAAAAAATAGTAAAAATATAGATTTGATATTAAAATTTATTTTGTGAATAGCTGCTTCAGTTTAATGATATTGCTGTGTAAACTGTATTTGTATATTCTACTCGCTATCAATCACGAACTATCGGACCAGAACCGATACTTGGCATATCTTCAAGTACTGCTAATATGGCCATTTCAACCTGGGATGAAAGGAAAACTCTCCAGTATTGGTAAGAGTTACCAGGTTAGTTCATTCGAAGGCGTTTATAAAATATCCTTTGAAATCAAGAACTAAGAAACTTTTAGAGTTAAACAGGGTAAACTTGAAAATTCTAACAGGCCTATATACCGGGTACTGCCGACTAAACTATCATCTGCATAAACTCGGCCTAGCAGAAAACGCCGAGTGCCGTCTATGCTTGGAGGATGATGAGAAGTCAGACCATGTCTTATGCACCTGTCCCGCTGTGGAGAGGATCCGATTTTCAATATTTGGCAAAAGGGCAGCTTCTGTCAGAGGATCTGGACACATTCTCACCCAATAAAGTTATCAGTTTCATTAAGAGACTGAACTTATTGGGTGAAATATAATTAGGAGTGAGCCACAATAGGCCTGATAATGGCCGCAGTGGAGGGTTCACAAGGACCCACTCATAATCTATAATAACCATGCTTTTTTTTCCTTACGGGTTGCGGTTTTGACTACCCGCTGTACTGAAGCTTAAGCTTATTGTACCCCATAGTCTCATTACTCCATAAGACCCGTTCTATTCCAGAAGGCGAGTATACAGTTTATGGGAGCTCTGGCTATCTCTTCCGGGGTTAAAAGTGGTCCCTCGAAGTGTGTTAGTCTCATTGCCGTTAGGGCTGGGCATTCGCATAAGATGTGGTGGGGAGTTTCTTGCTCTTCGCCACACATCCTGCAATCTGGATTGTCTTTCACCCTTATATTGGTTAGGTGTTTGTTTAGTGTGCAGTGTCCTGTTAATATACCCACTGCACACCTCAACCGTTTTCTGCTCAGCTTTAGCATTTCGTTGGTCCTTGCTCTAGATATTTCTCCGATGAACAAGCGTGACTGCCTCATTCCCGGTATCTCTATCCAGTGCGAGTATTGTTTCTGTCTTAATAGTTCCTTTACCGATCCTTTCGCGGTGCTGTAAGATACCCCGCAGGTCGGTTCGGGACCTGTTAGAATTGATTTAGCGCCTTTTCTGGCTAGCATGTCTGCTTTTTCGTTTCCCGTATTTCCCTGGTGTCCTCGTGCCCACTCCAGTTGTACACTGTTGTGTTCTGTAAGTTTCTTTAGGTACTCCAGGCAGTCTTTTACTGTTTTAGATCGTATTTCTACTGCTTCCAGAGCTCTAACCATGCTGCTCGCTAAGGTATTTTTTTGGTACATATAAATTATTATTTCATAAAAATGTGATCATCATTTTTGCAGTGTAGTCTTCATAAAATAAATTTATAATAAATTAATCTAATACACATAATGTAATCTGATGGCAAATACTCTGGTATTATCCTATAGTTATTTAATTTATCTACTCTAATTAGTTAACATAAAATCCTAGATGTGTAGGGATTCACTTTGTTGACTTGAGAGACGGCTAAAAAACATTTCAACATGAAAATTGTCAAACATTTAACTATGTATACAAACAAAATTAATATGTACATATTAGAAAAATGGGAACGGAGAAATTTTAAAATTAAAAATTGTTATAGGAAGGACTTCCTTCATCTATAAAAGAAATTTTGGAGAGAAAAATCCTCAAAAATAGAAAATATTCACCGGAATTAAGAGCTTTTGCTTTAACATTGCATTTTTATTCGGCAAGTGCTTATAATTATGTTAGAGGGCAATTTGTAAATTTATTTACCTCACCCAGAGACAATAAGACAATGGTACATGATAATTGATGCAGAACCTGGCTTCACAAAAGAAGCTTTCGAAGCTGTTAAGTTGAAAAATCAAGAGGAGAATAGTAAATAGTAAACATCACAGTAGATGAAATATCCGCCAGCATATTGAATACCAAGCAGGCAAATATTATGGCTATGTAGATTTAGGTCCTGGATTAGAAAATGATGGTGAGAGCAGGAAGGAAGATAAGAATGCTTTAGTGGTTATGGCTGTTGCGATGAATTCCCATTGGAAAGTTCCTTTAGGCTATTTTTTCATTAAAGGTTTTAATGGTCAGGAACGAACAAATTTATTAAAAATTTGCCTAAATTTACTTAAGGAAACTGGAGCTGTATGTCAGTCATTAACCTTTAATGGGACTCCAGTCAATATAAATATGTGTAATCATTTAGGGACAATATTCACATTAAACGATAATTTCCAAACCTATTTTAATCATGGCTCAATTAAAATTTACACATGCTGGGATACATGCCGTGGTTAAATTAGCCCGAACAATATTAGGGGACAAAAAAGTTTCATATAGTCCAAACAGTGAAAAAATTGAGTGGAAATTTATTGAAGAACTTTATGAAGTCTTACATGCAGCTACTAAAATTCGACCTCGACATATAAATTTCTACAATGAGAAAATGAAAGTACGTTTAGCCGTACAAACACTAAGTGATAGTGTTAATAAGACTTTAAAATTTTGTAAAGAAAAATTTGGAAATAAATTCAGTAATTGTAAATGCTACAGCCGAATTTTGCCTAATAAATAATAATGTTTTTGACATATTAAACTCTAGGCATTTGTACTCCAAATCACCTTTTCAAAATGGCTTATCTCCGAACAATTTTGTTTATTTTAATGAAAAAATTGAGCGATATATTACATATTTTCGTTGTTTAAAAGACGACAAAGGATGTCTACTCATAAATTCTAATAGAAAGACAGGATTCTTAGGATTTATCGTAAGTCTTTACGAGTTTATTAAATTTGTATTAAGATTTGGTTGTTCAGATACTTGAAGTATACAGTGAGCACGTAAAGGTTGGAATAAATTCCGTAAAATCGTTACAAAGCAAGTGACAAAAATTCGCTCAGACATGTCGATTTTTAAATTCATTTCTCAATTTGTTTATTTAAAGAAAAAATTTTTACATACTTTTTTTAAAAAGTTATGATGTCACCGGCAATTTTTTTAAATGGCAACCCCCATTATTAAAAATGTCATTTGAAAGATCACATTTTTCTGCATACAGTACGTTAAATTCTAAGGCATGTTGCACGACGAAATTATCGAAAAAAAAATCTTAACTACTTTTAACGGTTTAATAAAACAGAAATACAAGAAATAATAAATCCAGCATAAAATAATTAAATTAAATGTTCAAATTACGTACCATTTACTTCTTGACAATGCCCAAGCCGAAATTCAAATTCTCGCAAAACGTTAGTAATTGTTTCGGGTCCAATTCTTCCACATTCGTACCTAATTCTGTCTTTTAAGTCCTCAATGTTATTCGGTCTATTAAAATACACTTTGGATTTAAGGTAACCCCATAAAAAATAATCCAATAGAGTTAGGTCCGGAGATCTAGCTGACCATTCTAATGAACCGCGTCTACCAATCCATCTGTCTGGGAAAATTTCGCTTAAATAATGACGCACTATTACCGAATAATGCGGTGGTACGCCATCTTGTTGAAATCATATGGAGTTCTCCGGTACATTAGGGTTTTCGCCATTTGGATACAGTGCGGCAAGTCCCGGTATTATGTTTTGTTGGAGCAACTCCAAATATTTTACACCATTTAATGACCCGTCAATAAAAAATGGACCCAAAATTGTAGTCCCAACAATTCCAGCCCACACGTTTACTTTCTGTGGAAACTGGGTATGTACCTCCATCATCCAGTGTGGATTTTCATGTGACCAATATCGACAATTTTGCCTATTTACAGTGCCATTGAAGCAGAAGGTGGCCTCATCAGAGAAAAGTACTCGACTTAAGAAATGTGCATTGGTATTACATCGTTCCATCATGGTTTCGCAAAACTGTACTCTGCGGTCGAAATCATCTTCGTTAAGCTCGTGAACTAAAAATACTTTATATGGGTGCCATTTATTCTTTTTCAAATATTTTAAAACAGTCCACTGACTAATTGACTGCTCTGCTGCGACCTCGCGACTTGGTTTGTAAGGATTGTCCTCCATTGTCAGTAAAACATCTAACTGTTTTTTTCTGAAATTGCAGGACGACCTCTCGTATAATTATCTCTTACATGACCACACTCTCGGAACTTATTTTCTATTTTGCTAACAGTTGATTGTGTAATCAGTCGATCAGGGTGTTTATCGTTAAATAATTCAGTAACCCAAGTTTGTGTTCGGGACATGTCTCTACAACCAATCATCACCAAAATCTCAATTCGCTGTCTCTCACTTAAACGCTCCATTATTAAAACTTTAAATAATGTGACAACTGAATGTGCGTAAATGTGAACTAACGTGACAGCCAGGTCCGCGTTTCTATGTAGATGAAAAAAAGCGTGAACATGAAAAAAAGTGTAAGTCGTAAAACAGTTCCTCTACCAGGGTTCGACCATAGGTAAAACACGTGTGTGCTATTAATGTTAAATTGTTTTTTTCTCGATAATTTCATCATGCAACATGCCTTAGAATTTAACGTACTGTATACAGAAAAATGTGCTCTTTCAAATGACATTTTTAAAAATGGGGGTTGCCATTTAAAAAAATTGTCGATGACGTCATAACTTTTTAAAAAAAGTATGTACAATTTTTTTTTAAATAAACAAATTGAGAAATGAATTTAAAAATCGACGTGTCTGAGCGAATTTTTGTCACTTGCTTTGTAACGATTTTACGGAATTTATTCCAACCTTTACGTGCTCACTGTATATTGACTTTTAAACTAAGCCAGGATCACCTGGAAACTTTTTTCAGTGCGGTAAGGATATAATAGGTGGGGGGATATAACAACAACCCTTCAGCTTTACAGATCAGAACAGCCTATAAATGGGTACTGGTAAAACATCAAATTTCGGCATCAAAACATGGGAATTGTACTATTTTGGATGCAACAATAATTTTACACATTGGTAGTGGAACTATAAGCAATTCTAATGATTTAATTACTAATAGCATTGAAATTTTAGAAAAAAATAGATACAATTGACATAGACCATAACTATTTCACAGCAATTATGTCTCTTTCTCCATATGTTGGGGATGTGATAAAATATATCCCTGGATTTATTGTAAAAAAATAAACAAAAAAGTTACTTGTGAGATATGCCTAGAACATTTATACAGCAAGAACTCCGACTCATTTTTATTAAATATTAAAAATAGAGGCTTTTAGTATGTCAAGTAATGATGTAATAAAAATTTGTATTAGAATATATTTTGCGACAATATAAAAATATAATATTTCGACATACATATATTAAAGAATTTATTTCAATTAAGTTATTAAAAGATATTGAACATGTGTTTTATAGCAATGGAATGAATCAACATGTATTGACGCAGGATGTTAGATAATCATAGGATTCAATTGATAAAATTAATAACAAATACATCTTTATACATACGATTACATTATGAAGCGAAACTTATTAATAGTAAATTTGAGGTACCTAGAATAAGACAAAAATATGCAAAACTTGTACTCTTTCACAATGAATAAAGTATTTTTTAAATTTCAGTTGTCTTCTATTTATAACCTACCTTTTTAAATTTTTTTAGATACTTCCAGTCTCAATCATTGTGCTAATACTAATAAGAATCCTCCAAGGAAATTTTCTCATGTTTGTATTTAAAAGTACTAAATAAGTATAAAATACCTACTGCTAGAAACAAACCAATAATTTTAAAATGTTAAATTTCTTACGAAACTAAGTAGAAAACAGTAAATGCATTTATCACGCATAATTACTTGACTGTTAAAAAGTAAGTTTATGGATAAATCATCAGAATCTACGTAGAAAGTGATAAAATAATTCCGGTTAATAATTTAATAATTTAGAAATGGTTGCCGTTATTATTTTATGAACAAAACTGGGAATAACAAGGATAACAATTGGAGACCGGCAAAATGAAACACACCTGTTGAAGGTTAACATCGTACTATTTTTTTTTGCACGCTGCTTTTATTTACTAAAGAGAACTGCATTTGTAACATAATAGATGTATAGATGGCGCTATGTGTTTTGATCTACAATTAACACCCCCACTAGATTAAAATACATATTGAACATTAAATAATACATATGTAATGCTTAAAACACCTGAAAACTTATTATGTTTAGCTTTTGGTCAACATATCAGCGGGCATATCATTGGTTTGTAAATACTTTACAATAACAAAATTTTCCAAGACCGCCTCCCTAATAAAATTATATCTAATATCAATGTGCTTGGCGCGCTTGTGGAAAGCAGGATTGTTATACATTTTCTGTGCACTTTGATTGTCATTGAACAAGGTTATACATCTGATCTTTCCTGTAAACTCGCCAAGCAGGTTACATAGATAAATGGCTTCTTTAGAAGTTTCTGATATAGTAACATACTCTGCCTCACTACTAGACAGAGCAACTGAGCTTTGTTTTCTACTTTCCCATGACACTATAGAACCAGAAAGTTTAAAGCAAAACCCGGTAAATGACTTTCTGTCGATTATATCTGCACCCCAATCTGCGTCAACGAAACCCTCTAGTTCTAGAGTGTTTGTTTTTGTAAATGTCAGTCCATGACTCTTTGTACCGTACAGGTAACGCAGTACCCTTTTGGCACATTTCCAGTGTGACTTGTCAAAACAATTATTAAATTGGCTCAAGTGCTAATACAAAAGGAAATATCCGGCCTCATAAATACCACCAAATACATTAATGCCCCTATTAGTTGCTGATAGGGAGTATCAGTATCATTTTTAACCTCACTTTTGGTTAATTTCAAATTATTTTTCATAGGTGTATTTACGGGCTTACAATCGCTCATATTAAAACGTAATAACATTTCATCAATGTATTGTTCTTGATCTAAGGATATTGATCCATTATTTTTATCAACAATAACCCTCATGCCTAAACACTGTTTCATCTGACCAAGATCTTTAACTTCAAACTAAGTTCTTTTTTTCAAAAAATTTGTTTAGGCATCAGAGTTTGAAAAAATGAAAAAATCATCCACGTACAAGGCTATAATTGTCTTAAAACTACCCTCATATTTCATACACACACATGGCGCATATTTTGATTTTTTTATAACCTAATGTATTTAAAACATTTTCCACCTTTTCATACCAAACCCTGGATGCTTGCTTTAGAACTTAAGAACCTGGTTTTTATTCACTAATTTATTGAAGCCTTCGGGCTGCATGATAAAAACAGTTTCTGTCAAAGAAACATTTAGAAAGGCTGTTGCTATATCCAGATGCGTGGTTCTCAAATTTAAATTAACTGATAAAGCAATTAACAATCTTAAGGTTGAGTGTCTTACCACCGGAGAAAAGGTCTCGTCATAATCTACCCCGGGCTTTTGGGTAAAACCTTTTGCCACTAACCGAGCTTTGTAACTCACTTTTTTTTTCACTGTCAAACTTCTTTCTGAATACCCACTTGCACTGCACAATTGTCGCACTCATTTTCTTCAAAGGATGCTAACTCAGCTTCAATAGCTTGTTTCCACTTCTCACTGTCTGATCTTGACAGGGCATCTGACACACTCAATGGGACATCTTCTATTTTGACATTTGTTTGGCAGGCATACATCATGTAGTCATCACAATTTATGGGTTTCTTTTGTCTTGTTGATTTTCTCACCACTTTTGATTTGTCAATAGAATTGTCGACAATGTCCCGAAAGTCACTAGTACTGTCACTATCTGGCAAATTTTGTGGATCGTATTCATCTGATGAATTTTCTGAAAACATTTCATTTATTTTCACACTTGATTCCATGTTACTGTTTTCACTCATATCCCCCACTGAAACTTGCACGTCTTCATTACTGTCATTACTCAATACCTATCAAATCAAAAACCTCTGATCCATCTGAAGGTTTTTCATTAATAATGACATCCCGGCTCGTAATAATTGATTTTGTTATTGGATCAAATAACCTATAGCCTTTGATATTCTCACAAAAACCAATCAATATCATTCTTTTAGATTTTTTGTCAAATTTTCGTCTTTTTTCTGTAGGTATTAACATCATGACCTCACTGCCGAAAATTCTCAGATTACTTACATCAGGTTGTTTTTGTGACCAAATTTCATAGGGTGTCTTTTTAAGTCTTGCCATCACTGACCTGTTTCTTAAATATACAGCTGTGTTTATTGCTTCAGCCCAAAAACATTTATCAAGCCCTGCATCGAAAAGTAAACAACGAGCTTTCTCTACTAACGTGCGGTTCATCCTTTCGCTCATCCCGTTTTGCTGTGGCGTGTAAGGATTTGTCTTGTGATGGGCGATGCCATTATTAGTTAGGAAATTTTCAAACTATAAACTGCAAAATTCACCCCCATTATCCGACGTGAAAACTTTAATTTTGGCATCTTTTTGATTTTCAACCATCGCTTTAAATTCTTAGTAAGAAGTCATCGAGTGCTTGGTCCTTGGTTTTAAGAAAATAAACAAACGCCATTCTGCTAAAAGTCATCTGTCAAAATCAGATAATATTTTGAACCACCCAGTGAGTCAACCTGCATGGGCCCACATAGATCGGCATGGATAACCTCCAAAACTTGTGTCGCTCGTGTGCCTACATGCTTAAAAGGCAACCTACATTGTTTCCCTTCACAACATACTTGGCATGTTTCCTTATTAACATTTATGTTACCTTGACAATCCAGTCCATTAACTACATTTTGCATAAGCGAAAGGTCCCTGTAGTTTACATGCCCAAAACGCCTGTGCCACACATCCACTGTTGCTGCTGCAGCGATAAAATATTCTTTTGGTTTACTTAAGTTCAACTTGTACATGTTGTTCTTCATAGTAGCTGTTGCAATTAATTCTCCCACACTATTATAAATCTGACAATCTGTTTTACTGAAAACTACACGATTACCATTTCTTGTAAGTTGTCCAACAGATAATAGATTAGTTGACAGCTTTGGAACATATAAAATGTCTCTCACAGCAACGTCAAATGATTGCTCGTCAACAAATCTGTTCTGTGGTCAACAACTGTGGAAATCTCCACTTGACCCGAACACTTCACCCGATAGCTTTTCATTGTTGGCTACAGTTATTTCTCTGACATCAGTCTCTCTGATATTTTTTAACCAATCTTCCCGAGCAGTTATGTGGTTGCTAGCTGCAGAATCGACATACCAATCACCATCATTGAAGATGCCACTAAGAAAAATTACACTGAGAGCATTTGCATTTGCTTGAACCTTTTCTTATTCTGTTGTGATTTATTGGTTGTGCATTTGTTTTGAAAATGGCCCGTCTGTTTACATTTGTAGCAAATGTTATCAGAAGGCGGTAAATAGAGCATCTCGTGCCGTGACGTCACTCATCATGTGACATCTTTCTCTTTACTTCTGACAGTGGATACCTAACCTCAACAGCGTTGCCAATGTGTGAGTAAATGCTCACATTGTGATCGTTTGGAAGGTTGGGGAGGAAATGTGTGAGGAATGACCCGATTGTGAGGATTCTGTGAGGATTGGGTGAAGATTTCAGTATTATTAAATAAATAATGATATTTTATGAAACTCAACTGTACACGTTGACTCATTACACTACACTACACATTGGCAATGCTGCGACAGTGGTAGTCACCGAGTCCCGCATCCCGCAGAGCAACATCTGTCAATAAGCAACTGGTACTAACACTTGATTAAGTAAGTATTATTTTATATTCAAGGACTAAATTATACATTTAACATTACTTATTTAGCTGGTTAGACTCTAGAGGTAGACACTATAGACATTAAGTGATGAAGTTTGCAGAATGCAAGAAATTCTTTCGTGGTATCTGCACTGCTTACACCGCCGTGTTGCAATGCGGAACCAGTTACAATCTTCGATCATTATGATCCAAGGTTACAATTATTATAATTAATGTAAATTGCCTCCGGTAGATCCCGCATCCCGGCACTTGTTTATAAATAACTCATTAAAGACAAGTTTAACATTTATTATACATTTTGTTTTAAAAGAATTTTAAGAATATAATGGTCTAAATAATATGATTTTGAGGCTGTGAGGATTTTAAAGCTGCTGTGAGGAAAATGTGAGTATTTTCAGTGAATTTGTGGAGTATTTTGGTTACTCGCATCTGGCAACACTGAACCTCAAACACATCGTGGTTTGAGATTGATTAGAATTTTAGGATTAAAAGTGCTTTATTTATAGTTCCATTCTTCCCACACAATCACAAAAAAATAAAGCGGCCCAAATTCGCTAAGAGAAATTTTTAAAACCTAGTAGCTTTTTGTTTGTGGCAAGGTAATATTTTTTTTAAATGTTCTATTTGAAACAGATTTTCCGATGTCAGGCGGAAAATTTAAAAATTCCTGACCTGTCACCACAGTATTATTACTGTTGTATACCCAACACTATTTTTTTTGAGAAATTAACATTAAGTTCGTGAATAGTAAGACTAAGTGTATACATATTTTAACGGGTATTTAACAGGCTAATTTTCACAAATATTGGTGTGTTTACTTAAATATTAAAATAATGAAGATAGAACAATATAATAGGATTGTGACGATTTATATAGGTAGGTAATAAGACATATTTTTAGCGATATCGGAAGAACATTTATTATAAAAAAAATATTACCTATCTGACAAAACATCGTAAGCGTAATGGTTGTCCCATACTACTTAAAATGTCACTTTAATACCTGAATGTTCAATGCCCATTATCATTGGTGCAAAACGTTCTGGCAGCCCTGCTAGAAGTGAACACTAGCGTCTACAGATAGGTTGCAATTATTGGCGTTGATGCCCCAGATGACATGCGCGAGATTCCAACCATGCATTTTGTCTAGACGAGTCCATTATGAATACAAAGGGGAAGCCTAACTTAGTTCATAGATAAGTATTAATAAATATTTATCTATGTAGATAAGCGTCAGTCTTTGACCTTGTATTTTGCGAATGTGTTTACAATTTCTATATTTGATGATTCATATTATTGTCTACTTAAGAAACCAGAGTTTGTAATTCAGTAGTTATTGTATTATTTATTTTAAGTAGCACCTGCTTTTAATTAGGTAAGTAAATATGATACCTAACCCTAACCTTACACTGTGTAAAATATTTCAGTAATTTTATGTAATCCATAATTTCTACGCACTTATTTGGTCATTCTTTACAACAGCCACTTCTGCCTGACGAAAAAAACAAACACACAGTACGATGATCCGTCATGTCAGGAACACATCCCACATAATCTTATGTTGCGCTTATGACGGGGACGGCCAAAAAAAAAAACAAAATTTCCAATGCGTTTGGTGGAATTTACGATAACCCTCATACGGCATGTTTAACTTACACACGTACATTCTAATTCTACTTTTCATGACTCCTTATGGGTTGACAGCGCGAGTACAAAGTAATTATTAACATCTACGTGTTGCCATATGTATGAAATGTACGTACGTGTCCTTCGCACGGCATACAACAAAATTGTTACTAACCACAAAAAAACACTTAATGTCTGCCACTGTATGTTCTTGTGTTAATAAAATCACTAACAAGACGTCCGTTTAAATCATAAATGCGACCCACAATTACATCGTAAGCATTATACCTACTACGTCTGTTATGTCCCTCTTCGTTTTGTAGGGACCAGTAGGTATATAAATCCAACATTTTACGACATTTTTGTACGTTGCAATTTCTGTTCATCCACGCAAAAGATCTCAGGACATCTGGTGAAACGCCATTTTGAAAACAGAATGCGGCAATAAAACAACGATCGTTATACTTCAACTGCGAAAACAGAACTTTTGAACGGATCAATCTATCTAATCTAATAGGTGCCACATTCAGAATGTCACAAACAAAATTCCAAGATTCGACAACACTTCGAGAAACCATTGTGCACACGAATTCACTGCAATACAAGGAAATTACACTGGCAACATTGTGAGGTGCTTGTCGAATGAAAATTTATAGTGAAAACGGTACCGTCTAGCAAGCAACCAACAATACAACTTTAGTTTCAAAGAAAACGAGCGAAGATACAGACTATTCGTTTTGTTGTAATAGTCGTACATCTGACAACTATGCAAAAAGTAGGTCGTGTTTCACCTGTTGATATCAAACGAATTCCACGTGGGATTCCCAAGGAAATTGGGTGAACAGTACATTTACATTTTACACACATTTTGACAAAACAATTTCATTTAAACTGGATTCCCATTTCAAACTGGAAATAACACAAACAAACAGCTCTTTTGTGATTTGTCAGCTTATCTAAACAGACGCTTTCAAGTAGCTAAACCTGCATTTTTACAATATCTTTGTCCGCAGTTCTGTTCTTCTGTTGAATAAAATGTTTTCGGTCCCTTCAACGTTAACTTCGACAAACAGTGAAAAGTTAAATTGTGAATTTAATAAATGTGAATAATGCCAATTTACAACTAGACGTTTTTACGAAGTACTTACGTCGGATGTTAAATTAGTGGCGTTTTTTAATCGACACGGGGTTCTACCATGTCATCAAAAATGTGTCAAATGTGCATCAACAATGGAAATCACGGTAGCACATCCATACACCTTTCGGTGTCAAAAAAAGAACTTCGAAGAAAACCAAACGAAAATGTAATATAAACGTTTCCATTTTTAATAAAACGTTCTTTTTCCGAGTAAAACTTTCAGTGACTACGGTGGCAGAATTTGTTTTTATCTATTTCAATCGACCACCACCGAGAATAAAATATATTGAACGTGAACTCGGTCTTACTCAAAAAACGATAATAGACTTTTGTTCCTTCATTTGAGAAGTTATTATTTTTTGGGCATCAAAAAATAGTACAGTGATCGGTGGTGAGGGGAAAATAGTTGAGATAGATGCGGCAAAGATAGGCAAGAGAAAATATAATAAAGGACTATATTTGGAGGGTCAATGGGTGTTTGGGGGCATTGAACGGGGATCGCTGTCGAGGATAAGTCCACCGGGACACTGGTGGACATCCTCAAAAATAAAATTGCGCCAGGAACTACAATTTTCAGTGATTGTTGGCGTGCATACGACTCATTAGGTGAAAACCAATATAAACATTTGACGGTGAACCATTCGGTGAATTTTGTGGATCCCGACACGGGCACACATACTCAAAATATTGAGAAGTTGTGGGTTGAGGTGCGGAAATTAGTGCCACGATTTGGTAGAAGAAAACGCCATTACGAAGGGTACCTCTCTGAATGTCTTTTTGTAATGCGCAATCCAGATAACAAGGAACGTTTACACGTCTTTTGGAAAATGGCCGGCCAACTGTACTCCCCTCCAGCACATTAGACCATACACAAAACATCTTGTAAATACCAACAAATTAATATTATTTAGGATAATGTGACAACATTCATATACATAGTTATCACAATTTGACAACACTTACGTATATGTTTATTTATGCGTAGGTAGCTCAAATAAGTATTTCGATATTGCCATCGTGTGATGGTTATTGTTTCAAACGCGCCATTAGACGGTTATCGTAAATTCCGCCAAACTCTGTTTCAATTTATTTCTATTTCCCATGAATTGTGCAATAACAAATTTTACACAAAATTATGTGTAATTAATATCACAACGAATGTCATATGAAACATTCATAACAATACACTTATTTCCCTTGCCCAATTTAACTTATTCCCCTTGCCCTCTCATCTTGTTGAAAAAACGTTCACGTATGCCATTCATTATTACTTTCTGTACATTTATTCGCAACCCTCACTTTACATACAAATATGTCAATGAAGACAACACAACACAACCATTTATTTCCCTTGCCCCAGAACAGAGTACGAAAATGCGATATTGCAAATATCTTTCTATTGCCCTTTCATTTATTCTATTCAAGTCTTACATTTGTCTATTATGTGATTGATAACGCGGCAAAATCACTTATTTCCCTTGCCCCATAACATATTACGAAAAAACCGTATTCTCAATATCTTTCCCTTGCCCTTTAATTAGTTTTATTCAAGTTTCACGTATTTAGGTTTTTGTCGTATGCGAGTTTTCGTTGGATGACAGTTTACAATATTGCTTTGGTGAGAATTATATACGGATATGACTTTGTTGCGTGAGACTTGTTGTCGGGTACGAGTTTTCGTCCAATTCTACTTTTCTCAAGACACTGTTCGTCGAAACCGATCAACCGTCGAGTGCGACTTTTTGTCGGATGCGACTTTACCTCGGGTGCGACTTTCCGTCGCATACCACTTTCCGTGGGATGCGATTTTTCGTATCATGCGACCTTTCGTCGGATGCGACTTTTGGTCGGATGCGACTAGAATTCGTCGATTGCCACTTTTCGACTCATATGAACTTTAGCTGTTGCGAATTTTAGTCGGATGCGACTTTTGGTCGGATGCGCATTTAAGTCGGATGCAACTTTACGTCCTATGCAACTTCCCGTCGGATGAGATTTTTCGTCTCATGCGACTTCTGGTCGGATGCGAATTTTGGTCGGATGCGACTAATGTATCCTACTCTTCAACGGGACTCTCTTTCCCCTAGTTTCTTACCCACCCATCACCCCTATTCGCTCCATGATCCCGTATGCTTCTTGGGTAATTATACATTTGCGCAACATTTGCTTTGCAGCAAATGTCGGTCATTTTCTAGAACACGCACTTCTGAGATACCACAAAACTAATTATACCGACACACTCTACACATCATCAGATGTTCATTGCATATTGTCATATCTTGTGCAAAACTACCCTTAAATAAATCAATAAAATTGCAACATTTCACATTATCCACCCGGTATTTATTTATATGGCTGTCTGTGTGTGTTGTTTTTATACGACACACACAGACAGCTGTCAGGTGTCGCACGAAGTTCTCCAATTTTGCCAGATTGACATAATTCAACCAAATTAGGGGCAAATCACTGACGTTTATTTTTCTAATAATGGCAATTTATGTTTAGATTGTTACAATCTGGCAACGCTGTTGGCCGCGCATTTCATTAATTTCACCTGTTGAAATAAAGTACATCTATCGCGGAGATTCACGTGAGGCTCTGCGAGTACGTTTCAGATAATTTTAACAACTTCATGTTGACAATTTTATTTTTAATAAAGTCTTTGCGAAAAAGGTTTTCGGGTTAGTATAAACAAAAAGCTGAGAGCTGATTGGTTGAAGGCGTATAGGGACGCTTACCAGTGTTGCCAACCGTAGCGGAATTCCGCTACGGTAGCGGATTTTCAGCCCTTGTAGCGGCGACAAGACCTTTTTTTTTTAAAAGTAGCGGAATTTGTGTCTACCAAAAACAATATTCGACAAAAAAATTGGCTGTTATCATACTCTATATTCATTCAAGGATTTTTATAAAATAGCATTATTTATATTGAGATTTTTTTAAAATTTCAGTCCACTTTTTTTTAAATTAAATTAAAATCATAATATATATAATAATATGATTTCAGAGACCGGGTATTCACTGTTGAGGTGCAGGGATTCACTGCCGGTGATTTACTGTCGGGGATTTATTTGAATGCATCGTTCGAAAATATGTAATTCCCCCGGAGAAATCTTGTCACCGAGGTTATAAAAGAGACCAACATAATATTTACGCTTTATTTCACATTCGATCGTTCTTGTCTATCTGCCACCATGGTTGTCAGATCCAAAGTTACAAGGATGGATTCAAGTTGCTGAACATGACAACATGTACGCTAAATGCAGTGCTTGTGTTGTTAATTTAAAAGTCAAGTATAGTGATCTCATTAAGCATGCAAATTCAAATAAACACAAGAATGTAGTAAAAAAATTGAAGAGCTCAAAACAAGTAGATCTGATGTTAAAACACAACTTAGGCAAAGATCAAGAACACATTGATGTTGTTTGTGCAAATCTTAGGAGTGCTTTATTAGTAGCCGAACATAATTTAAGCTTCAATGTTATAGATCATATTACTAAGATTAATAAAGTAAATTTTCAAGATTCTAAGGTCAGTCGCCGAATCTTTGCAATTAGGTCGAACAAAATGCACAATGATAATTCAAAATGACGTCATAACGAATCAGTTAAAACAACAAATTAAAGACAAAAAGGTTTCAGTACTATTAGACGAAGCTACTGATGCGAGTAATAAAAAGTTGTTATGCATTTTGATCAAATTTATCCATGGAACGAAATTAAGACTCAAGTTCTTGGGTTAGAAGAAGTAGATTGCGACCACGGAACAGCAAAAGGTTTATACGTGCTGCTGAAACAATCTTTAACTGAATTTAATATTGAGGCTAAAAATGTCGTTGGTTATTGTGCTGATAACGCAAGTGTAATGATAGGATCAAAAGAAAGTGTGAAACAGTTAAATTTTAATCCTCATTTGATTTCTAACGGTTGTATTTGCCATACGATTCATCTAGTGGCAGTTTCAGCAGCGGCATGCTTACCTGAAAGATGAGAAAATTTATTACAAAATATTAGTACTTATTTTTCACGAAGCCCTAAACGCCAGTCAGTACTTGAAACATTACAAGAATACATGAGGAATGACAAGTTAAGAATTTTAAAGCCAAGTGCAACCCGTTGGTTAGCTTTGTCTAAATGCGTAGATAGAATTCTTGAAATGTGGGATGTCTTAACGGAATTGTTCAGATTAGCGGACTTTGAACGCGAATCTGAAGTAGCAAAAATAATATACAATGAATTATGCAATCCTATTACTAAAGCTTATATGTTGTTTTTAAAATATATTTTACCAGTTTTTAACCAATTTAATGCATTCTTCCAATCAGAAAAAATATTATATATATTCAGAATGTTTGAGATTTTTAAAAACATTAGGAAGCAATTTTTTGAAAAAAGAAGTATCTTTCTGATCAAATTATCGATTTAAACACCCTTCATTCTCACTGTATTTTGCCAATTGAGGCTATACAGGTCGGATCGTCAACTTCCGATTTAATAGCATCATTTGACAAGAATTTAAAAGAACAATTTTTATTCAAATGTCTTGCTTTTTTACCAAAAAGCTTTTCAAGAATGCTTAAATCGGTTCCCTTTAAATAACTTTTTTAAAAATTTTAGTTTTATTCAAATAGACAATGCTCTGAACCCAGCTGTAAATACTGACATAAAGTGTGTGGCTGAAAAAAATAAGTCCTAATAATGTCGACAGTTGCACGAAGGAATGCAATCAGTTAAAAATTTATTTTTCTGAAGAAGAAAAGTGAAATTTTCCAAAAGATACTATAGATTTTTGGAGAAATTTATGTACTTAACAAATTTTAACGACGAATATATTTTTAAAAAATATTGCCGAACTAGCTCTTATTATTTTGTGCATTCCACACGGGAATGCTGATGTTGAAAGGATATTCTCTAATATTGCTGATATTAAAACAAAAAAAAAGGTTAAGCTGTCAGCATCGCTTCTTGAAGCTTTACTTCGAATAAAAGTGGATCTGTATGGCAAGAAATTATTGTGTTGCCATAATTATACTTTTACAAAGGAACACTTTGAAAAATACAATATTAAAATATATACTTTTAAAAAATAGTTTTTAAAATTATGATTTTTGTTGTATATGTATGTATAGTGATTCATATAATATATTTTTTTGTTGATATTAAGTTGTCGCTGTGTTTTATTTAAAAGCAAAAATATCTCTTTTTTCCCCCCGTGTGCAAAGTTTATGTATTCATAAATTAAATAATTTGAATTTATAAATTAATATTTTTATTACTCTCTCTTACTATTATAGAAAAGTTGGGTGGTAGCGGTTTTTTGTAACATGTAGCGGAATTATGGGCCCGCGGTAGAGGTGGGATGCGCTAAACGGTTGGCAACACTGACGCTTACTCAATGCTTAGAAGGCATTTTTCATGAAGACGCAAGACGCCATTTCAGTTCTTTGTTACTGCGTGACGATTGAACTTGGCGATCAATATATTTCAATATAATTAGCAATATAATTGTTTAAAAAATGTCGGAAACAGCGGGCGCGTCGAGTTGCGTTAATAAAGATTCGCCTGTGCCTCGTTGTGATAAGTGTCGGGTACTTTTTTTCATCGACACGGCATCGTACTGTGTCATTACAGTTGTCCTAAGTGTTCAGTAAGGTTAGTGCCAACGTCTAAGGATGATTTAAGTATGTTTCAATTTCAAATAAAACAAAAAAATATCCCTTGCCCTACAAAAATAATTCACACTTAGTGAAATATCAGTCATTTTCGGCTCGCTATTACCCACCCAACACCCCTATTCGCTCCACGATCCCATAAATTTCTTGGCTTATTTATTATGTGCACAAAATTTCTTATGTCACAAATTGTTACTACATCGTTTGTGAGTAAATTTATGCAAAAAATTTCGAAAAATTCCAGAAGTGCGTGTTCTAGAAAATTACCCAAATGTCTTCTATAGAGACACTTTACGCGTGTGTACAAAAAAAACACGAAAAATCCAGAAGTGGTTGTGGTAAAGAATTATCACTTATTTTAAAATCAGTGAGTTATATGTTTATTTTATAATGTTTTTTGAGACGTAACTTAACCCTAACCTTACACTGTGTAAAATATTTCAGTAATTTTATGTGATCTATAATTTTTACGCACTTAAAAAAATCGTTAGGAATAGAGCGTATAGCATCATCAGATCAAAAATACCAACTCATCAATTTGGTTTCCGAGAAAATTGTGCCACCACACATCCTTTAACTATTGTTACATCTAACGTGCAAACAGCTAGACACCAAAACTTAAAATCAGCTGCAGTCTTTCTAGATATTAAAAAAGCGTTTGACTCTGTATGGCATAAAGGCCTACTATATAAAATGAAGAAAATAGGCACCCCCGATTACTTGGCGCACTTTACTCAGCAATTTTTAGAAAACAGACAAATATGTGTTAAAGTCAACGAGGAAAAATCTGCCAGTTTCATCCCAACTCAAGGATTACCACAAGGATCGCCGCTATCACCGTTATTTTACAATATCTATTGCTATGACATCTCGCAGAATCAAAATGCAAGTCAAGACGAAACTTATATTTTGCAGTATGCGGACGATACGGCAATTATATCCCATGGCAAAACAATTACTAAAGTAATTGAAAATTTACAGTCAAAAATTAAGGCGACAGAGGATTGGTTTAATAAATGGAGACTAGTACCCAACCCCTCCAAGACCAATTTACAATTTTCAATCATCCGGTAACCAATACATCTCCAACAATAAACATCGGCAACCAGTAGATCAGTTCATCACAGTCATCCAAATATCTAGGTATAACTTTAGACCATAAACTAAATTTTAATATGCATATTGCTTCAGTGAAGTTAAAAGCCAAAAATAGAGCCAAATATTTCCGGGCACTGACATTTAAAAAGGAGGGAATTTCGACAAAATCTGCTTCCATTATTTATAAATCCATTTGTCGACCAATTATAGAATATGCAAGTGTTTTATTTATGACCTGCAGAAAACCAGCATTACAAAACTTAAAAGTAGCAGAAACTGCATCCTTAAGCGCCATTACCAAAATGAGGCACCCAGATAATCCTCTACACAACCCATCAAACGAACTCTATACTCGAACACATATAAAACCAATAGACCTTCGTTTCCAAGATTTATCGAATAGGTTTGTGTCTCGCCCCCACAACATCGAATTGATTCAACCCCATTGCAGAATTCGAAACAGGCAGGCAAGATCTAAACTTAAATTCCCAGAGTGGACCCTTTACGAGGAGATTCAGGCTTCAGTCGAGGAAGATCTACGATTAAATATATAATATATAGTATCCAATTTTTAAAATTTTTCAATTTTTCAACCTTTACAGTTTTTTTTTTCTAAATCATGTATTAATTTCTCATTTCAAAAGATAAAATATTTTTAATGTAACAGGCACTTTGTACAAAAATATGGCCTTTTGGGGGTAACCAATAAATAACGTTTATTATTATTATTATTTACGCACTTATATTAAAATCAGTGAGTTATATGTTTGTTTTATAATGTCTTTTGAGACGTTGATTTTATTCAATCATTACCATCAACTAAAAGGTACATCATTTTTTTTGATACATATAGGTGTTGCGTAATATGATTTTGTAATAAATATTGAAATTTACAGAACTTTTGCTTACAATGGCTGAGCATTCCACTCTTGGCAAAAAGGGGGTTAAGCCTACAAGCTCATGAGATTATAGCAAACGTCACTGCTTTTATGAAAAGTGAGGCTGTTATTTCAAACAAAGAGCAAAACAATCGAAGATACCTCTGGCCAGCTATCATGTTGTAGCAGCAATGGGAATATCTGCCAATACATATGCAACAATTTGCAAGAAGGTTAAGAAAGAAACGGGCCAAATACCAAAGTGAAAGTGAACTTGTGAAAGGAGAGAAACATGCTATCTGTGAAATAATCCACAACTTCCATGTAACTGAAAAGAGGGCACCAACTGTGAAACGTAAGAAATCAAATGTTTAGAATTTATGGTACCTGCTTTCAAAGTGAACCTTAATATAATTTCGATTTAGATATGGTTCGGCTTTTATAATATTTGCCATTTTACAGTTATCCTAAGAAGAATGAAGGTGAAAGCTTTTTCCGAAAGGTGCTCAGACGGTTGGGTTTCAGGTACTGAAATATTTTTTATTTTTGCCACTAATTTTTTTTAAATAATTTTTGAAATATGTAGGTATATTTTTGATTAACGTGTGAATTAACTTTTTTATTAGATGACGAAAAGCCCAAGACAGAAAGATTCATATGGAGTTGTGTGATATAAGATTAAAGAGGATTGGGTATCTAGAGCAGCTCTTTAAATATAGATCATAGGGACGTCCAATATTTTACACAGATGAGAGTTATATTCGTACCAGTCATATAGCAAACTGATGACACAAAGAAGATATTTAAGAACTGGTGTTAAGGATTGTCGATTAATAATGTTGCATGCTGGAAATGAAATTGGTTTTGTACCTAATCCTCCTACTTTTCCTCTTAGGTAATAGTCATATTTACTTACTTATATACTGTGTGTTCCACAGAACGTGGGATTACATAGGTATCTTGGTTATTAGTGGAGATAGAGAATCGCTTAAATGAGCAAAGTAGTGTAGAATTTTATGCCCAATCCAACTAATATTTACCTGAAGGTGCGTGGGAGAGAGCTACACATTTAGAGACAATGAATACATATACACCCAATGTCTGAGTATGCTAGAATTAATTTCTAGTTGAGAAAAAATCCTAGTTCCCCAACTGGGGGTCGAATCTGAGGGTGAGTGGCAAGTGTCCTTACCACTCGACCACGATATCACTTTGCTCTTTTAAGTCAATCTTGATCTCCACTAATAACCAAGATACCCATATAATCACAAATCCCGTGGAGTGGGATTAGTGATGTTAGTATGGTATATACCCTGGGGGTAGGTATATAAAATTTGAGTATTTATCTGGGTATTTACCCAAATGATGTTTATCTACCCAAAACTGTGTATTTTCACAAAACTTCATTTTTGTGTGTTTTCTTGTACAGGAAATATGAATAAAACTTTCCGTTACTACTACAATAATTTTTATTTTACATTTATTTATTATTTCGCTGATAGATAAAGATAATACACTCACTTTGACGGCCACTACTACACTGATGATTCTCGGAGTACCGTTTCAGAGTAGTGGCTCTGTAAGGTCACCGATGGCGAAGCCTGGCAACAAGAAGAGATAAACTACTGGTTATTGGTTTACTGTGTAGATTACATGGATCATTTTGCAGTTTATATGTATAACATTTTTACATATTTGTAGTGTATTTTTTGCAATTTGTCCCATTTAATTGATTTACTTTCATTGTTTTTTCAGTTATAAAGAACATTCCTTGTTAAACAATTACAAAGCAGTGGCAATTGTTCAGTATCTCGTTCAAGAACAACAGGCAGGTTTTATGAATAGAGCGTAAGTTCATCATACTAATATATTTTTTAGGTAATGTTGAATAATCTTTTTTTTATTATTATTTAAGTAGTAAATATTTGTATTAATCTTAGTAATACTATAATGTAATAAATTTAAATTATAGTTGCCAATTTATATTATTAATTTTATATTGTTTTTACAATGCGATATCTTTTTTGTAATAATTTTTCTGATGTGAAAACATCAAATTCATAAAAATAATGTTTTGCCATTATGAATGCAGTTCCTATAGACAACAAATTTTTAACAGTGACAAACAAAATGTACCAAACCTCCTTTAACTAAATTAAATGGTATACATACATTTTGATGTAGAGTTGATGTCATGTCATTTTAAAAAATCTGACATTTTATTTGCTTACTATTTATGCATTTCTAGGGATAATAATAAAATAATTATTGAGTATTACATAAGCATGAAACCTAATACGAAAACAATAATAAATACATATAGTTTTTTATATTTTACACTGTTTTAATAGTTCCTATGATAAAGTGTATCAGAAGTGTGTGTTTGATTCGTTAGAGGCATTCAACATATCGACGTTAATAAGGCAGAACGGCGTAAGCGCCAAAGACAAAATTTTTCAGAAGGGAGAAAAAACCAGAGTTGGCATAAAAAAATAGATTTTCATAATTTTTAATACCATTGGCGATTAAGGAAGGACTTTGTACACACTTCTATACAAAAATATTTATCTTGAAACATTTCTGCAGATTACAATATAGTGAACATCGAAAAAATGTCGCTTACGCCATTGTTTTTGTTTCTTTGGCGTTTATGCCATATTGGGCATGTCGCTTAAGCCATTTAAACTTCATAAATTTAGTTAGATTTGGCACTTAAGCCCACTTTACGTCAATCATGATTCTACTAAAGTGTGTATAGAAGTGTCGCTTAAGTCTATTAGTAAGGACTTGTAATACCAATTAATTATTTTTAGACAAAAGTACAACAAAATATTTATTTCAATATAATATTCAATATAACAAAATAAAAACTTTTTCTATTATTGGAATAATACAGATTAGGCTGTAGAAAAATGTAATGGTAATCATATTGTAGGTAACTAAAAAATGTTATTATTATCAACGATGTATTTAACTATAAAGATGTTAAAGACATTGTTGCAACAGAGGCATGAAATTTTTTTAATATTTATGGCGATAACAGAGGGCGACACTGAATATTCGTTCTTGCTTCTCTGAAACTACTTGTTAAAGAAAAAATTACATTTGAGCAGAATTTCAACGAATTGTTTATTATGTAATGTAATTTTAAAAGATAATAATAACGTGGAGAACGAGCATTCATTGTCGCCCTCTGTCATCGCCCGTAATTAAGAACTTTTCATGCTTCAATTGCAACATTGTCTTTCCACATATTTATAGCTAAATACATCGTTGTTATTATAAAGGAACAGAAAAATCAAAATTAGCTAATTATGAATTAAGACAAAAAGGAAAATTACATTTCCCCGTCGTCTACGTCTGACTCGTCCAATGTATCTGGTATGGTAGAGCTGGTCTTCAAAGTCAAGTATTCAAAAGGATATTTTGGTTCTATTGCCATAGATATACAAAGATCTTTTAAATTCTTGTATTTATCTTTGTTTATGGGTAACTCTGTTTTGTAACATTGAGCTGGTGTCTATCCGGTTTTAATTTTGATATTAAATTCCTTTTCATTTTTATCACAGAAAGACGTAGTGTACTTAACTTCAGATATGTTAAATTTATTGAAAGTGGCAATTTTTACTTCTGAAATCTTGATTTTCAAGGGCATAGCTAGGTTAATAGATTTAAAGTCTAAAAATTCCTTATGCGTAACTTCTTTCACTATATAGGGAAACGGGTCTCTTCTTACATTTCTTAGGATAGTTGGCCATTCTGATAGATAGATAGATAGATCTTTATTTAGCACTGTCTGCTACATAGATACATAGATATTTAATTAAACCTAAATAATCTAACCTAAGTAATATTACTATTTCTAACACAAAAAATAAACAAATAAAAAGTAATTGTATCCGAAACTACTAGAATGAGTATATAAAATTGTAAGGTATTCGAAATATATTCAGACTTCAGAATATTTTACTTAATTATTAGTGAGATATTTACATACATATTTATTAAATGTTTTTACACTTGGTGCATCCTTTATATCAGTTGGCAGAGCATTAAAAAGACGAAGTCCTTCATTAAATAATGAACCTTGTAAAAAGGATTTTTTGACACACTCAACGTCATAGTGATTTTTCCGTCTGGTATTGTAACTATATATATCTGTACGTTTCTTTAGATTTTGTAGATAGATCGGTACTTCTTCTCTACTTATTTTATATATTGAAATTAAATTAGCTCTTTTAATGCACTGCTCAACTGATAACCAGTTTAGCCCGTTTAACATAGATTTCACAGGAGTGTAGATGTTACATTTTAATATAATTCGCATTGCTTTATTCTGCAGTATTTGCAATCTATTTATTTCATGAGTATTACATGCTATCAAAAACGATGCGCAATATGTAAAATGTGGATAGACTATGGTGTTATAAATCAGTAATTTACTCCACTGTGATAAATTATGTGATATCCTATGAAAAAATCCAATCTTCTTTCAGTAGTTGATTTATACCGCCCGACTCCTCCGACCTTGATCACATACGTATACGGGCATATGTTTCAAGGTCTTTGCACCGCGGATTGAATGTCTATGACGCACGGGTACGCGCGCTTTTGCCAAGGTCGTTGTTTTCTATTCCTCCGACCTCGATCGTACACGTATTAAGGTTGCAGCGTCTCATGCTACCACTCGTGTGGTTTTGAAGGTTGTTTTTACAGTGTTCCTATATATGAAGGAGGGGAGTTGGATGGAAATTCATTCTTGAACTAATTCTGTTAGAGTGCAGTCACAATGTATACATGTAGTGCTTGTGGTATTAGTTTTACACGTCGTGATAATATGCGACGCCATCAGATGCGTTCTTGTAAAAAGTTTAAAGATGATGGGCCACCAACAAAAAAATGTAAACATAGCGACGCGCAAATTAATTCAAAACCATCAACCTCTGCAGATGTACAAACGATTCAGCCTCACACATCCGCAGCTGCATTAAATACATGTTGGTGTTGTAATGTAACGATCGCTGCAAATCAGATGCATATTCACAGAAGAACGTTACAACATAGAACAAATTCATGTGCTCCACTAAATGACGGTGTACAAGTTGTTCGCAGTGCTTTGAAATGTAGAATTATAAGTTATCGTGTACAAAGTGAAAATAATCATACTGATTATGTAATGTTTTTTGGTGAAATCAAGCACAAAGTTCTAAACGTGCTTAATGAGATGGTAAACATTCATAAATCTGTGAAAGTGAATATGGAGGCGTTTGGTAGATACATTATACAAACACAGGATGTTTCTGATATCAAATCATTTAATACACCTAATATAATTGTTGATCAATCAACTGACTTGAGTGCTGTATATGATGTATTTGTAGAAATGATGAAAACGCAAACAACTGAATTTCAAGAACGCGATTCAGGTAAAATATCTTATAGTCTTCAAGTAAAAGTGTATTATTTATTTATTTCTCTTTTTAGGGTGGGCTATCGAGCGAATTATGTACCTTGAAGTTAATATTAACAAGTTTAGTCCCATGCGCGGATCGTCATATATAAAGTTACCAAGATTCGTTGCACGCAAGAATGCTGTGGTTAATGTTGAAAATAAGGATGAATACTGTTTTGCTTGGTCTATAACGGCAGCACTCTACCCAGCGATGACGTGTGAAACAGAAACAACATCATATCCCCACTACTCGCGTGTATTAAATTTAAAAGGTTTGAATTTTCCAATGAAACTGTGTGATATTTATAAATTTGAGGAAATGAATAATATTTCCGTTAATGTGTATGGATTAGAGACTAAATTTAAAAATAATAGAATGACGTATGAAGTTGTTGGACCTCTACACTACTCTAAGAAAAAACTGCACATTCACGTAAATTTATTATTAATTTCTGAAGATTGTGGTGACACACATCGATGTAACAATGAATGTGTTAACACTCACTACTGCTGGATAAAAGATTTATCTAGATTAGTTTCAAGTCAGATTTCCGCATATAAGCATAGAAAATATTTTTGTGATGGTTGTTTGTTAAATTTTAATAGTGAGCGAGTGTTAATGCAACATCAGAGACATGATTGCAACCATTTATATACAACAATACCTTCAACTCAATCGCGAATCGATAAATTTGGCAAGGAATGCCCTGAAAATGTATTAAAATTTGAAAACTTTGAGAGACAAATGAAAGTGCCATTCGTAGTATATGCGGATTTTGAGACTGTTCTAAAACCCTTGGATACATGCGAACCCGCGCCCTCACAGTCTTATACAAATAGAACACATTTACATGAGGCGTATTCTTTTTTGCTATTTAATTAAGTCATCATTTGACGATACAATTTCGAGGTTTCAAATTTATCGCGGTTCAGACGCTGTAACGGTTTTTGTTTCGCGTATTGAGGCTGATGTGAGAGAGTTGTACAATACTTATTTAAAGGAAATAGTTCCAATGCATCCTCTCACAAATGAAGAACAAGAAAATTTTGCAAACGCAGTTGTTTGTGGTATATGTGAGAAGTCTTTTACGGAGGGTGATGTAAAAGTGCGGGATCACTGTCACATAACCGGAAAAAGTCAGGTTTGGCGCCGCTCACTCAGTATGTAATTTAAATTATAAATTACCAAATTTCATTCCCGTTATATTTCACAATGGATCCGCGTACGATAATCATATATTAATGCGCGAGATCGCCACACATGGGGATAGAATCGATGTACTCGCGCAAAACAAAGAAAAATATATATCTTTTACTAAACATTTATATATGCATGATTATATCAATAGTAAGGGTGAGACAAGTAAAAAATATATAAAATTGCGTTTTATCGATAGTTTTCAATTTTTGTCTACTTCG